>CM036879.1:57515378-58765378 GCA_020796165.1 Pantala flavescens | reverse complement strand
TTTTCCCCTCATTAATCCGATTTTATTTATTTTTTATTCTAATTATAAAAGCCTTTAAATGAAATAGAGAGACATTTTATAAAGTAACCATTGTTACCTATTAATAGAAAGATATTTTAGGAAGACAGTGAGGAATATTTGATCTCCAAGTACGAGACTCGTATAATGACCTCATCTAATGAAGGTTCTCATCACATTCATAATCAATTTTGTTGAGATAATCTGAGATTAAAGAACCGATTTGCATAACATACTGAAAATAATTTTAGTTAGTAACATATATCATTTTCTTTAATTAGTTTTCCAATTATAATTTAGCGATCATATCAAATATACTGGATATCAGGTATGTTATAATGCTGGAATATTCGGTGGAATAGTAGAAAAACGCTCAGAAATTTTCTACAAAAAAGTACATCACATAAATATATCTAGAACTCTAATGATCATTAATTCATTATCTTTAGAGCAAGTGTCCACTTAACATGCCTCCAAAAATATTCAATAACGCAAGATCTCAAATAGTAAACAATATTTTACTATCATCAAATTTCTTTATCTTTTAACTAAGCAAACGAAATTCTTCCATTGAATGTTCTTCCTCTTTTAAATGTAAAGACTACATCAATTGACTATAAAAAATTTTACGTTATTCAAATATCGCAGAACAATGCTTGACACAAGGCAAAGTGAATGATTCGCATGTACTTTCCACATTAATGCATTTCTACATTTGCTTCGAAACTGAAAAAAATAAATAAATCTTAGGTGGTTTAACTTTGTAAAGATTCATTCTGGCTTTATTAATCCTTCAAAAATTCATCGATATTGTCTCTTAAAGTAAAAAGGCCAAGAAGATGAAATTAAAAATGGTTGTGGTAGAAATAAAAGGAAATGATAAGTAGAATCGAAAAAATCCATAAACTAGATGGAATCTACATATTTTTTTGGGAATTCCATCGATACAACAAAAACGAACAGATTCTTGTTGAGTAGATATTGGTAATCGTCCCATCAGTCTAACTACTTTTTCTTTATCTGTATTTTATTTTTTTACTTTATCCTTGTTAGATTGAAATTATTAAGGAAAAGTTACGTGCTCCATTAATGCCCTTATTGCTTAAAAGTAAAATATTCAGATGTTCAGAAGTTTACTAGGATTCTTCAAACATTATGAGAAAGTTTTAAATATTATCAGTCTACAAATAAAGCTCACGAATATGCATGAAAACTTAAGTTACGAGTATGCTGTATAAGCATTTACAAATGAATTTCAGGATACAATTGTATTTGTGAAATATTTGTTCATTTGTTACTGAAAGAATATAAAGAAGAAGGACGTTTGCTAGTTAGTATTTGAAAAAACTTAAGAAAGTAAGAAAGCGATTAGTATTATACAAAGTCTTTCAATTTGTATAGCAAGATTCTAATAATTTTTTTCAAATATTCAGAATGAAATCCACATATGAATAAATTGAAAGCCCAATCTAAACCAAACTTACAATCTAAAGACTTAATGTATTCTCCTTGTTTGAATAGATCATATATATATATATACATACTGACAACAGGAACAAGAAGAATCCCAGGATTCTGATAATATTGTATCTCATGTACAAACATTTGTTCGAGCAAGAAGAATCCTTGGATTCTCCTATTTCGAACAGACGATGTTGAGTTTGAATTGGAACAAATAAATTGAAAATATAAGATGAGAAGCAACCATTGAGAAGTAAAGTAAGAATATTTTATTAAAAATATCTGAATGATTGAGAAAAACATTAGCGATACTTATTGGTTAGAATATCTTTGATAAAATATATGTTTGAATATAGTAATGATTGAAGATAAAAAACATTCCGGTTATCACATATTAATGTAAATATATAGGAGTATAATTTGGAGATAATAAGTAAAAGTTCAGTTGAGTCAATTACTTACGTTAACCTACAGGAAAGGCGCAATTGGGCTGACGAAATCATTGTGAACGGTAAACCTTTTTGAAAAGGAATTGAATGCAGATAAACACGTTTCTCGAGAAAATAGTTTACAAAATTTATATATTTCACATAAAATGAGGAATAGGGTTGTTAAATTATTTTACTGCGTTATATTTAAGAATTTTAAAAATAATTAATAAACTATAAACTATTGATTAGAAGAAACATTTTCATTTATTCGTAGCTTTATTGACCAAATTATTATGACCAAAATCTTTAGCCAATATAGTTTCAAACTTTTTCGACAACCTATCAAAAAATAAGCTTCTTAATATTAATAAACTAAATTGAATCATAAAATTAAAACGAAACGTATATCATCTGTAAGTGCTTACTTAAAAGAAATAATCGTTCATTCATCTTAAGCTTTATAACACCTTTATATCTCGATAAAAATATTTAAACATAAAATTAATATTTAGTATTCCACAATATAATAAAAGCAGTTAGCAACTCGTGTCAATTATCATGCGAAATTCACTGCATTAGATGATCGGACAATTGTTTCATCGCATTCATCACTCAGTAGTCCACACAAGCAACTTGATGAAGATAAATATTAGCTTCGTGCTGCTAAACTATTTACAGAAAACAATTAAATAGAACCTCGTACAATAAAATTAGAATCTCAAGAAGGTATTATAATGATATAAACGTTATCTTTCTATAAATTTGATTTTAATTAAAAAGGAAGATCAGGAACGGTTTCTTTAATCAAATTGAGATGCACATTCAAATAAATATTAGATGTTTATGTGATGGATTTCATCAATTAAGAGATGAAATAATCAGAAACATTTTTAAATGTTTTCTTTTCATAAATTTCATTTTACGGTAAATAATTATGATACAATTATATTCCAAACTAATGTAGCATATTCGAATTTTCAAAAAATTGGCAAATATATGCTGAGATAACGTCAAAAAATTTTACAACAGAAAATTTTCCCTATTTTCATTTAATCTATATCTTAGAGTATAAAATATCTGAAATAAATTAGTAAGTTGTTCGAATATTAGATATATACTTCATGAACCAGAAATCGTAATTAACGAAAGTATTTGATATTTACAAGTTAACCATTCTGGAGTGATCAAGTACAAATTTCAGGGAACATATCTGGATTTAAAATATTATTTCCAATGCTGAAGGAAGCTTGTAATACAAATGATATATAATAAGTGCATTTTTCTAGATGTATCTTTAAATATTTACTCCAACACTTTAATTTGCTCCTTTACTTCAGATATATTCATTTTTATATATAGAGGATAAGTAAACTATCATATAGTTATTTAGAATTCTAACGCTAATTCTCAATCGTAATAAACTATATAACTTATAACTGGGTTTTAGTGTTTAAAGTTATGTCTATATCTATGTAGATACCCTGCGAGCCACCTTTCGGTGTGTGGCAGGGGGTGCATGCACCGTGAATTTACTTCCCTAGACGGTATTTCGCGTATTATTCGAGGGAAAAACGAATTTTTAAAACGGTCGATTTTCGCATCTATTTCCCTTATTTTGTTCGCTCTATCTGATCGACCTATATAGCAGGGAGGGCGCATGATCTGTGCTACGTCTTCCTTGAACGTTTCTTCTTTGAATCTATTTAGCAAATCTAATCTACGCTTAGATCTTCTTACTTCTAAGTTATTTTAAGGTTAAGCGTATAATACACATGTTATAATAAGTAGATTCCAATCAAACTATTTCTCGCGAAATTACACAAAGAAGCATTTCTTTTCTACATTACTGTTATCTAAGAAATAAAAGGGGCTTTCATTAGCAAAGAAGTTCATACTATACATCAGAAATAATATGAAGGCTTTGTAAATATCTAGTGAAAATTATAAATTAAATAGATAATAATTCGTAAATTAAAATACCTAAGAAATTATTCCCCATGCCCTAAAAGGGTCAACGCGGCCTTTGGTTAGTAAATCTCAATGTGAATATTTAGAAGTGGAATGTGTATAAATAGAAAATTAAACGAAATTTTCAACTGTTTCGTAAATTAAAGAAATTGCATAAAAGCCTGATCATGAATAATCTGTTATAGAACATGAGACATTAACTTTTGATGTAATCCTATTTTTTTCCAGTTCACTTCTAGGAAAGATTTGCCGTAGAAGAATCATTTGATTTTTAGAGGGAATTAGCATACATTAATTTTCCATAAGTGTACTCAATTTTATCATTTTCGTTAACGTGATAAATACATAATGTTATTAAAAAAACTCGATGAATTGACGACGGCGATTTCAATAAAAAGAAAATCGAAACTGAAATTTAATGTAACTGACAAAATTTGAATATCTTTCTAGGATATAGACACTAAATTATTTTTACACCTGTTTATGAGTGACAAAAACCACCAAAGAAACAAATTAAATTGTAAAGTGCTCAATTACAATTGCGACCGTTCTCTTATTGCAGTAAAATAGTCATATTCCCGCATTCATTCCGATGGAAGCCATCCGAAATTGTTTTATTGCCTTATAAATCAGCCTTACCTTTGTGTTGCTTTTCCTCCGATCATCGAAAACAAAAATATTTCGACGTGGTTCTATTTCGAGAGGCACAACCGGTTCCCAAACTTCGGAGCGCACACTTCATTGGCATGCAACCTTCGATAAAGAAAGGGAATTCCGAAATATGAATTTCTAAAATTTTTCACGCGCGTCTGGAGCGCGGATTTGAGTGCTTCGGCCAAGATCGGCAACGGGCAGCAACCAGTGGCGACCCTTTTCGAAAGAAAGGAACCGAAGATGGGCGAGAAAAAACGGGAGGAACTCTTATTCGACGATTATTCTCGACTTGGAGTAAAGAGCAAAACGAGGGGGGAACGAGGTCGACCGTCGCATCAGATTTCGCGGTCACGGTCTCCGATTCCCACCAGTAAACATCGCCGATTGGCAGCAGATTCCGCATTTTTCTGCCGCCGACCTCGCGGCGCCTTTCTGTCCCAAACAGCCGATGCACGTCGACGGAGATCAGGGTATTTCAGGTATCTCCCGCTCCGAGTTTCGACAAATTTCTGGGATGGGGAAAAAAGGAAAACGCGGCGAAATTCAGCGAGAGGGATGCAGGAATTCTTTTCGGACTCGCCGGACCGGTTCCTCAATAGTCTTTCCTTATCTCCCTTGCCTATTCCACAACCGATACTTGTCTAATATCGCCCGCAGCGATGTGAGAGAGAAATTTTCCGAGAGAAAGAGATCGTTTGTCCAATGAGGGAGACGTAACAGTTGGCGCCTCAACAGGACCCGCTAGCATTTGCGCCGGGCGCGAAAAAAATTGGGTCAGTGGGACTGAGAGAGAAAGGAGATGAAATACGCGGTCAAAAATGATTGCGGAGTGCCAGAGTCTAATTTTAGAACCATTCCGGAACGTTTCCCTGTTCCGCCCGCTCCGAAACAGGTTTCCTTAGCATAAAAAGAACCGAGTATTTATTAAAATAAGAAGCGAAAGTGCCTCATGAAAGGGATAGAAACAGATGAAAATTTTGCAGTAGATTTTATTTTATCAACTGCAGAAGCAAGGACGTCGGACGGAATGTCCGGATGAATACACTCAGGATGAAACGCAGCAGGTTACCTATACTTCATTTACGTCACGAAGAGCGTCAATCGAAAGTGAACAGGAGCACTGCTATAACTGTTCTCGCAACGAGATATCGGTTTGCTAAATCTGTTTTCTGCATTTAAATTATTATAGTATAAGGAGTGATTCATTGAAACTATTATATGCTATCTACGAAGACGTAACTACTAGCGAAGGATAAAATAATGAAGTAATAAATATTATTTAAAAATTAAAAGAAATTACATCTTGAAAACAAAGTGGTTTTGGCAGAATTTAGATTGAATTTAAAATTAATTGAAAATTTTATATTAAAAATTAGAATAATCCCGTGTTATTCTTCATGAAGTATCAATAATTGGGTCATGCTACCTTCAAACTCAGTTTTTCCTCACCACCGTCAATGTCTGCATAAATGTATTGTGAATTTGGATGAATCATTCGATACTGTAAAATCGCCCTTTTCTTCCTTAATCGAAAAATCAATCCCTCGTGCGAATAATTTATCCGACTGATTATTTAATCTATCAATCACCCAATAGCGTATAATACCACAAAAACCGACCGAGATCTTCAGATTTCTATTAGTAACCAAATCACTGTAACGAGCGATATTCCCACGACTATTGCACGCATTCCTGATCACGGAATATAATTCTTCTTGTGGCGACTTACCACCAGCGAACGAGGCGCAAAATAAGTACCATTAGATCCACTTCAGGTAGGGAACAACTGAAGATTCAAGGTATAAAAGAGGTCAAGATCACGAATGAGCGAAAGTTATGCCTCCGCTGGAACGGCGGAAGGAATATAAGCGAATGTCACTTCACTTCCACTTCTTCGGCGGTGGACTCTTCGGAACATCCAAAGGGTTGGCAGATCCTTCACCGGAGTTGTTGTCGAGCGATTAAAAACATCCAAGGGAACCATCCGCACATCCAAGGAGGAGCAGAGAAGAGCCAGCGAAATTCCGGTCGTCGTCCGCACAGGTTCCGAAGCGGTGCATTCAAAAAGTCTGCCGTCTTCCGAGGAACCGCCGCGATCCGGCACAGAATGGGAATGTAATGCCGTGTTAGGAAGACGGTCCTTCTTAACATAGGCCCCCCCACCCCACCCCTTCCCACCTCCCGCCCACACAGCCCCAAAACCCCACCCACTCGGAATCGCCGGCTCGAACGCACACTTACACCCCTCTGAGGAGGAAAAAAAATCTGCAACCACCCCTTTTTCACCTATTATTCCATCTGCGGTGTGAATTCCCCTTTTAAAAAAAAGCCGCTCCACTTAGGACTTCCCTCTGGATATCCTCCACCGATTCCATTTCTTTCTCACTTTCACTCTTTCTATCTCCCCTCCCCCCGTCCGTGGACGGCGGTTGGATTCCTCATCCCCTCCCCAAGGCCTTGAGATGGCCGCCCCCGGAGAAGAAGGGGTGTGAGCTCCATTTGCGGAAGGTCGTCTCATACCCACACGAACTCCCTTAAGTACGGCAAATCCCGACCCTATTCTCCTCTCCCCCATGCCTCTCCACACCACCTCACACTTAACCGCGGCGCACGGCGCCACCGTGGTCTCGATAGCGGGCGATCCTCACTTTTCCCTTATCGTCTGGTGCTGATTGGCCTTCCATCGGGAGACATCCCCGTGGTGTTCGAGAAATTACGCCATCGCACACTACGCTCAATCATCCACGATTTATCCCCGTTGGAATCTTTTACGTGACGTACTAACGAGGCATGCTGTTGCTAACGAATTTTAAGTTCGAACCCCAGTCACGGCGTTAATATTCATATTTTTATAAAATTTATTCAATATAAATGGGTTTACCTGGTTCTAAAAAAATAACTCATCATTCTAGAAAGCAATTTAAAGGCACCTTTGAAAGAGATATGACAACTAAATTCTTACGATCTATTTTAGTAATGTACACGATTAAAAATAAATTGGAGGAGATGACTAACAAAATGAATATTTGAAGATTGATAAAAATATAGTGATGGCTTAAGGAAAGTAATCTACGTTGACTAAAAAAGGGAAAATGGAAGCGTGATAAACGTATGCAGGCCGAATGAGATTGGGAGAAATATAATTTGAAGAAGTCTCTGCGATCAACTTGACCCTATAAGACCCTGAAGGCTTTTGAAGATGGTAATAATTTTTTGTATTTTACTTCAAGACCCTAAATAATCATTTTATGAAATTCTAAAGTAGGTTAAAACTTTCAAGTTAAGGCTAATAAAGCTGTTAAAGTGGTCATGATTGGGAATATATTATATAGTCACCTGATATGGAACGACGTCCGTAACTTTCCGTGATGTCACTCTGCCCTTCTCAGTCGGAGATGGAAACATGCTCTGGCTAGAAATGTGCTCGTAATTGGTTAAGTGTAAGGGAATGAGTGCAAGCAGTGAATCAGTTAGCCGATAATCACCGAGCGCGTGAAGGGAAGGCAGCTACTTAATTGATTCCTGTGCTAGTTTTCCTTGTACACCTGGAAAGTGTTCCGTGGGATTTCTATCAGCGCTTAAAAGTGATGATGAAGTCATATGAAGAGTCGAAGTTAGCCCGAGCGGGAGTTGATTCATAGTGCATCCCACCGCTTCACCCATTAACGGACATTTTTTCTCTCCGCTATATTTCCCGTTCTAAGATCCACAATATGGATTAGATTTAACTACCATAGCAGAATAGTATCATGCGTCTGTTTGTATACGCGAATAGATATTATAGCAGAATTCTTCAGTGACTTCTAGTAAAATATCTTGTACGACGATTTTGACAATCTAGTTTTCATTAAAAATCTAGGAAAGTATTAAAATAGAATACGAATCATTCTGGCTGCTCAGGATTCTGATATAAAAGAGCTTTCGAATCACACAACCTGAACTTTGGGCAACTAATTTTAAGGAGATATAAATTGAACGAGAGAGGGCATCTTTATGGACCTATATGGATTTGGATAATAATTAAATATTAGCTTTTTGTGATAAATAAAAATGCTCAAAATCTACCAATATTCAAATAAAATCGTTCAGACTAAGCTAAGATCAAACTAATCAGATAATTGAAGACTGTTAACAAATATCAGTTAACCATAAAAAAACTGTATAGGAATGTCTACCCGAGTACAATAGCACTGGAAAAACGAGGAAAACACCGACTGCCCAGGTGCTAAGGCATCGAGACGAAAACGCTATAATGGAATAGGAGAAATAAATAGCTCGCGATAGCCGAGAGGGCAAAAAATTGGAAGGAGATGAAGCGAGACGGGAAAGAGGCCCTCCATCCACTGCAACCTTCAGAGAGAGCGCGCTGGACTTCCGGATACCACGATGGCGCCAAGAGACTTCTGGTGGCGGGACTCCTCTCAGACCCCACCACCCGCGCATCAAGGGAGACTATGATATAGCTAAGGTGCGCAGAGGGGGCGAAACGAAGAGCAAAGGAGGGAATGGTCGGGGTAATGCGAGGGATTTCCCAACGCACGCGTGGAATGCGGGTAAGTCGCGACCAAGGGGAGACAGAGGCTCCTTTTTCCAGAATACGAAAGCGTGCTGGTGGAAGGGGGAGACAGCGGATAAGACCTCCACCGAGAGCTCTCCAAAAGTTTTGTTTTTATCAGGTGTTGCTAACTGAGCGGAGGGGAGAGAAGCCCGCTTTTCAGAATTTCTCATCTTACGAAATGTATGTACTTTTCTTCTGGACTGATGCGTACAATGACGCTCAAATATTCGGTCTTAAAATGTGCGCCTTCTTTTTTTGTCGATTGGATCGACATGGCTCGAAATAAATCGGCGACAAAAGGAATTTCCTTGGAATTGTTGGTGTGAGCAGAGGTAAAGCAATCGATTGATTAATGTATTTTGTTTAAAGTTACCTTCAATAAATTCTAGATTCATAGAGAGTGAAATAATAATTATCAATGTGGAAAGTCGATAAGAGGCAGAACTACTCATAAGTATATTCCATTACATCATATTCGTTGATGATACCAAATCAAGCTACAATAGAAGTTTATGAATAAGTTTATTCACTGAAAATTCTTAATTATGGGAGAGATGTTTTACTTAAAGGATATTAACGTATTTATTTTTAATAATTATAATGTTAAATTACATCATAAGATGCAATTATAGAGTACAGGATTTTTTTTCATTGTGAGATTTTTTTCTATTCCAAATATTCGTCTGAGAATTGCCCTTCAATAATTAATATATTCTTTAGAGAAAACAGTTTAAAATGAAATAATAATTCCAGCCTTGCATTAATACTAGCCAATCTTTGGAAATTTTGAAAAAAAAGCCTTTTGCTGATGATAACAAAAAATGCATAACCGATTGCCCTGCTAATAGTTAATAGTTATCTCTTATCTATTACTAATTATACGTATATATTATGCTTCATTATTTTAATCTTAATTAATTCTTTTTTTATTTAATGAATACTATTTAATAATAGAGATATGGATATTATTGATATACTACATTTTATGATTATCATCAGATGACAAAACGTTCGTATGAATTATGAGACATTCTTTTACTCATAAGATTGACAAAATATATTCATTTTCAAGTTCATTCATTCATGCTGTGTATCATGATGGTGAAATAATTAGTTACTATGTCAGTAATCCTGAAGGATTCAGAATTCACCTCAAGATGATCTTATAGATCGAAACCATGGCCGTGGAAAAATAAAATATTGTGGTAAATAAGTAACTAATTATTTCTACTTCATTATAGGGGACTACCACGAAGTCAAAGCCGAGTTAGCCGATGTATTATGTAGATCATTTAAAGTATATTTGACCATCCACGCCCCGAAAAATAAAATTATACACATTTTGAGTGAATAATAATTCGATTGATAAGGTTTGATGGAATATTTTGATCAGTAGAATGTTTGTTTAGAAAAAAAACGTTTAAAGTAAAAAGTTAATATTTAAATATAGTTTATTAATGCAGCTTACTTACGTACTTTGCTCTGTATGTGCTCACTTCCCCAGCCGATGAGCGTAAATATTACTCGGTGAAGTATATTATCTATTTATATTTCCAAGACATAACATATTTCTGCATCTTTCCGGTTTGGAAGCCGGCCAACATACGGCTTCTCATTCAGTTTTCCGTAATACGTGAATCTGAATGGGGAAACCTAGAACTCGGGAAAACTGCGCTAGCAATTCCGTGCAATCAATGACGTTGAGTTGGAGACCTCAACGATCGCTTCATTCTTCCGTATGGATAACTCACGATTGTCACGTCACCGTTTCTGTAGCTTTCTCGGCTGATTTGTATTCCTCCTGACGCGATCGCCTTTGCGTGCTTTGGGGAATACCCAGCAGTCTGAAACGACGACGCATTCGTGTCTCTTGGGTGCCAGGGAAACTCCGAAATTTGCACAATCATCGCACAAACTAAAACCTTCCAGGATTTTCCAGAAAGGTGATTGATTTAACAACGTGAGAATGGATTTTTTTGGGTTGAAAATCCACCACGTGAATTCCCGTGTAAAGAAAGTTAAACAAATCTTTTTTGGTGATTCATTTCATATAGGCTGATAGTTTTTGTTTTTAAAAAACTTTTTCTGGACAATAGTTGATTTTTAGCCGATAATAGCGTTTGAATCAAACCTCAAAACGAAAACGATATTTAAAGCTTATAGGCGTAATTCATTATTGAAGTCGATGTATAAGTTTGGAGGAAATTTGCAAAGCAGATTCACCATTAATTTCTGCGAGTAAATGCTTTAATTTACATTTTTTCGTCGAGAATAATATTTCATCAAAAATAAAAGCATACTCTCATTCGTTAAAATATTTCAAAGTAAACATATTCTCAATGAACCTCATTTACTTAAAATTGATTTTTCTTTTGTTTCCTCCTCTTTTTTCTATGGAAAACCTCAATTTTTTATTTTTTATCTGTTAAAATTCTTTTTCTTCCAATACATCCACGTTTTCCATTTGTTTCTTCCACAAATTTAATTTTAGAGCTTCAAACTAAGATTACTTGAAATTCGATGGATTATTTCGGATTCACACAACTAAAATTTAAATTTAAAAGTAATTTTTTCATCACTTACTACATTTCCGAGTTTGTTATGGATAAGGAATGCCACCAAGTCCAAGGTCACGATCAAGGACGGATTGATAGCTAAATTGACTGAATTCCTAGCTTGATAATCGGTAACATTCGTCATAAACCCGAAAAAAATGCACATGTACGAGACCTAAAGGAAAATTTTCATCAGTTGTATAATATACTATATCTCTATTAGTCTAGATAAATTTCTAGCTACATGAATCTTCAACAAACCACATTCATGGCGTCAAAATATATGACTTAAGAATCTTGCTCATTATCTTCTGAGAATTTTTTAGTTTCAATTACCGAAAACGTATGTATCAACACATTCATATTCTAGTTTTGATTGTTCATAACGCTGATATTTGCAATAATGTTCAGTACAGACACATCTTGTACTATATCACGCGTTGCATGAATGATTTCGGTGAAGCAGGCGAATAAAGGATATAATTACAAACTTAGAGTTTTAAATTTAGTTTAGAGAATTTAATTTTCACTCGAGTTCCTCTGTATCAAATAACAACGAATATCCCTGGTTTACAGTTCACCATGTGTAAAATAGCTCACTTAGAGGTAATCCTAGCATACATCTATCCATATTATAACAATGAATAATATAATGTTTAAGAAAGAACGTATACGATCTTTCATAAATATGTATAAGTTTTGTGCCCGAAAACGACAATTCTTCAGGATCCTCGGAAATGATTAGTATGTTCGAAAGCTGAAATGTACCACATAAAATAAATAAAGCTAAGCCATCATTATATACACATGTTACTATCCACAAACCTTTTCTCGGGAATTCCAAACTATACGCTAATTTATTTCCTTAAATTAACATGTAAATGAAAAACTCTAATTCACGTGTCCACGGTAGGATACCGACAGCCTATGAGAGAAAACCAGGAAAAAATCCATTCAATTAAGAGATCAGGTAATTTTATTGTGGAGAATGGAATTTTTGGAAACTCATTACAGGAATGTGCATTTGGTCGGTCGCGCCTAACCTTCGCTCATCCCACGCCGGTGTCGGGGAATCTTCCTTGACCTCTAATCGCATAACTTCCCTCCGCAATCTTCGATGACGGCATATCAAGCCTTCGCCAATGAGACATGATAAAGTGCTAAGGAATTCAACCCTTCGTTACAGCATGAATGACGGACGGATTTCGCATGTCAGGTGCGCTACACCATTCTACAGTCCTAATCAAATGTTAAGTGAAATCAGTTGGCCTCCAAGGTCATGGATCCTAGGGCAGTAGGACGCCGAACGCTCACAATGAAATTCCAGGCAGCCGACCGAAGCAATGTGCTTTCATTCAGTGAATGTCATTTTTTCTGTTTAGAATGCAGGGAATATATCCCGCTCATCAGTCAGATTCACTCGCTACACTCTATTTTGAAACATCAAATGCCATTTCAAAAATATCCTGAGATAGTTCTCTAGTTTAGAGTACCGGTAAGTAAAAGGATATAATAACTAATAGTTTGTCAATTATTTTAATAAGTATAGTACCATGATATTTTATTGTCATAATATCATAATAGAATGGCTGCTTGGAATATAGATAACAGGTTCGATTTCGCTCTTTTCTCTTCTGTTCACAGATATTAGTTTTCTAAAAGTTCAAATTACCGTGGTGATTATTCTCCTCTCCCACAACTTGGAAACTCTTTAATATATTATTAAAATGGGATGATTTTAAATAAAGTAATAATCTAGTAATTGTACGCCTTATATTTGCTAATTTCTGATTCTTGTATCAAATTTGATATTTATGTGATTATTTGAATTTGTGAGAAACGTCTAGAACTTCAGGCAGAGATTTTATTCCTCTCAGGAATGATTGGCCTAAAGATTTATCATCATTTATACATCAGTTAAAATCTCTACCACGTTCTGATTACGTTTCTGAGGTCTAATTAATGTATGTACGATCTGATGTACAGTAAATCATACTGTGTAATTTTCAATACACATTTCGAATTAAAATTGACTATGAGCATAATTCGATGGTATTATGTTTAATATTAAAGCTTGCTCATGCGTAGTAGTTCAGTTCATTCTGCTCTTATTTCGAAAAATAATTCATCATCTCTGAATTCTATGAGGTGTAAGTTTTTAATCGGTCCATTTCCACTAAATGGTTAATCTTAAACTCTACCTCTACTTAGGGTCAGCGAGCCAAAAATCATTGTTTACTCTCATTCACTTCACTCATAATCTTCTTTTAAATATTTCAATAGAATGTATGAATTTTATCTCTCATATCTATTATTAATTAGTACAATTTAAATTTATAGAACACGAAATATGGGATCAAGAATAAGCATCGGAGCCGATCTTCAGATTTACGAACTTTTAAAAACTATTCGTCCAAATGGTATCCGGCTAAATTAGTAGACAGAATTTTTCCCGCCCAATAATTTTGTAGGTTTATCATCGCTATCAAGCACCCTCCCTCTCTGGCTCCAAAGTCCTTTATAAAATGTCTCTGGAATCCCGTCGACAAGTCGAAGAATGAAAAAAAAAGTTTGGTTTATTTCACGTTTTAAGCACCCTCGGAATTCCTATAACCGCGAGTTTGGATTGGAACAGAATACCCGCGGATATTTATATGTGCGAAAAGAGCACATTGGCCTTGAGGCAGCCGAAAAAAACGAAGGCGTAGGTGAGCCACGGCCTTAGTCATCGCGCAAGCATGTGCCTTCTGTAAATTCAACCTACTGCCGTCGATTCTTGAAAGAATTCGGAATTGTGTAAGCAGTTCAGATTTATACTTCTATAAGTGGCTCTCATCCACGCGCGCTTGACAAGGTGGTATTATTATCGGCACGATCTACTTCAAAGTGAAGATTCCTGAGGAAATTCCTCTTGACATTGGATTCTTCATCTACGTGCCTCGAATTGCAGGTGATCAGAGGGGAAATGCTGAATGTAAGGGTGCTTCTTATACCTGATTTGCGTATTTTACATTTATTTTAAATGCTTCGAAGATTATATTAAATATAACTCACGATTCCCCTTCTAGGTATGCATTCAAGATTAAATGGATATGTTTACAGAGATACATTGCATAAGGCCCTGTCATTTGTGGAGAACCACTGCATGAGTTTGGCCACAGATTTCAACTTAGGCAAAGAATTCAAATAATTGAATATAGTTGTAATATTCGAAATAAGTATAGAGATTAAGCTAACCTTATGTCTCAAAATAAAAAAATTCAGATACTAATATTAATAGCACGACATTCTTCACAAATTTGCTTATAATGGTACCACTTCCAATAATATCATGAGGACAGATAGATAATGTAAACTTGTTGTCACGAGAAATACCCTTTTGCAGCCGGGGTCGAGTTAAGAGATTAAATATCCAAATATTGGTCCCAGAAATTTATTATAGACACTCAATCAATTTCACTTTTAACTATAAAGATGGTTAAAAGGATTCATATATATATATATATATTATGCTGATGTTTTACATATATATATATATATATATATATAATTTATTTATACGAACCTATATTGATTTCCAAGGGTAAATATTTGGATATTCAATCCCAATGAAATAATTTACATGCGCTCACCAGACGGGGCCGTTACGCATGACTTCTTTCCCAAAAAGAACTTAGCTTAAAATTGAAAATTCCACAGTGAACAGTGATACAGGTTTGCCAAAAGAAATTAATACGGTCAATTTGATCTTAAAATGTATAGCAATGGTTATAGAGACCAAGATTTCATATAAGTAGTCATAAAGAGTACCTTAAGAGGAGATTACTCCACCGAATATCCAGAAATTACTTAAGTTACTATTAAAAAAAAATATCTCTTTATAGGTAGGTTCCTCATTGTAATTGAACCATCGACTTTTTAGATTAACAGGAATCTAAATTAACATAAAATCTGTCTTCTTTTGTGAAAAAACTAAAACTCTAAAATTTATATGATAAAAATATACTAAACAGCGCAATGTATAGCAGTTGATTTTGCCAATAAAAGACGTGAAAATATGTTTAAAGAGAGGAATTCTCTATTGATACCCGTTTTCTTCTAATACTCGCTACATTCAAAAGTTAATCGCAAAAATGTAATACAATAATATTGCATCTCATTTCTCAGTAATTGGTTCGTCTTAGATATTACTCAATCGGAAAAGATAGCTCTTGTCTTCTAAATAGTTCTCAATGAGTTCAACTCACAGAGGTAATCCATTCGTAATCCTGAGCTATCGAATCAAACAATGGCACTATAAGTCAAATTTATTGAATTATATATTCAATACTATAAAATATTGACAAGTTTCATATACTTTTATTTCTGTTCATTTAAAGAATTTATGACTCATTAAAATGGTATCCTAAAAATTAGTGACTCAAACCCTAACAATCAATTGGCGACCACAAGTGCTTCATACGCAACCAAAAAAGTAATATTGGAGGATAAATGTAAGAAGCAAAGGGATACTGCAATCGACAATAAATATGGAAACACTTTCTCCAAATGAAAAGAGCTGGGAAACTGAACCCCATGCGGAGCGGGGACAAATGAAACCTTAGAGATCAAAGATAGATGCCAAATGAGACCGCAACCCTCCAAGTAATCCACTGGAGGAGAGAACGCGAGTGGATCTATGTTGCCGAGGAGATGAGTGGGAGGGAAAGACAGCTGTAAAAATCCTAGCCCTCGGAATGGGGAAGTGGAGGGAAGGACCATTTTTTCGCGAAAGGGGCGAGAGTTGGTGCCACATCGTCGCCGATCACTTCCCCTTTACTCCCTTATTTCGCCTTCGGCCTTGGGTCCCTGGAAGAGAGTAAACTCCGACCTTGACGCCAGAGAAGGGGTGCCGGAGCTCGGGATGCTGATTTTGGGGTGGGGCGGTCCCAAGGTGGATGATGGAACGCCAGGAATGCAGGAATGGAACGCGAGGCACGCGGTTCCTGTGACTTGTAACACTTTTGCTCCTTCGGCAACCCTCCTCTCCTTGCCAAACTCCTTTTTCTTCACTCCCCGATAAGTTTTGGACCTCCCCTCTTCTCTCGGGCCCATCCGCATTCTCTCGCTCCGACTTGACACCCACGATCCGGCGGGAATGTTGAATGACCAATCCGCGGCCACAGAATTTTCGTTGCCGCCAAATGTGGAGCTGCAGCGACGCTCGTTACGTAAATGATTTAATAGAGCGAGGGTTTTTTCTCTGAAGTTCATTGTTTGACGCACAATTAAAAGCCACGAGAGTAAGACCGGGAGACTTTAACGTCTGAATGAACAAAGCTCAACAATGTGACCACAAAGTATTGACTACTCACGAGTATCGAGTACGAATTCTGCGCCGACGGTCTTCCAGGAATGCCAATATTAACCGGTGCTTTCGTTTTGAGTAGTAATGAGTATCATCCAAAATAAAGCAAGGCTCATTGATTAGTAAGTATGTAATTAACTTGGCTAAGAATAAATTTATGGAGACATATATTAATTTTATTCAGCATAGCTACGACCAAAGGATTGGGCGGAAATTTAGAGTTATGACTCTAAATTTTGCTCGAATAAAGATTATTATTACTAATAAGATGAAAAATTAAACGTTTTAAATTTTTCTCGCAGATACATAGACTTACATAAGACACAGAATAAGATTAACAACCAAAAAATGAGAATTCTTCAAAAATTTTGATAGAAAAATTGCGATTCATACCGCAAATATACTATGATTGCAAACTGGAGCTACTAAAAGTTTAACTTTGATCTGAAGATAAAGTTATAGTAAAGATAAATTTAGATATTTGGCTAACAAGCAAATAAATTAACTTCGATTCAATCGCATGTACGTTAAAACGGCTGAAGATATGATATAGAAAAAATAACTTTCGCTTTTCATTAAATTTACATGAAGAATCTTGGAAATAATTAGCAAAAAGTAAAATAAATTTAAAAGAAATAAATGTGTCAAGAAGTAATAAAAGAAAGTAACACTCAAGAATCAGAACTATTAATTAGTGAAGAATGAAAAAAAAATTGAGGGATTATTTCTACACAGAAAAAATATTTTAAGAAAATTATAACAGATATAAAGAAAAGATATATTCCTTTATCGGAAATGAGAACCTTTCGCATTTTACATTTAAGGAAGAAGTGACTTTAAATATTCTTTACTAAATAAAAATTGCATTAAAGAAACACAAATATAGAATTAATTTACTCTATATTTGTGTTTGTGCACAGAAATAAATAATTTCCAATGATAAACCGAGTTATCTCATTTATCACTGCTTTAGTTGATGTTCTTGGTATCTATTTATCTACTTCGATTTCACATCGATCATTTAACTTAATTTCAAAAATTATGCTATTTCATCAATCGAATTTATTAATCGAGTGATTTTTCTAGTTCATTTAAATGTTCTTTGGCTTCGGCGCACAGCATTGCCATTTACGGATAGGATAAAATCTTCATCAAAAAATTGCTCCACCCCCATTAAGTAGTATTTACAAATAATACAGATATATAAAAATATGACGAATTAATTATGATGTATTCTCCTCATATGTATAATGGTAATAACTGAACCAGATCTCAACACATACCATCGAGAAAAATAGCATTCAGATTACTTAAACATAATTCTTAAAACAAAAAATAATTCAAATTAAAGGAAAGCAAAGTACGCTATTCTATGATTAAAAATTACTGGAATGGAATGATGGTATTAAATTTGTAAAGCCTCTGACGCCAGACCGACATCCATTGACGGTTATTACATCACAGATCGACTAGCCGACGCCAGAAGTACATGTCAAATGTCAAGATTTTATTCCCCTACCTCTCCTCACTTCGATGTCTACCTCAGAAAGTAAATTTCATCTTACAAACGCTTACTGCCAATGATCTGGATTCTAGGCCTTTCCTCTCAGACTTTTCTCATCTAGAGAAATGGACAATTATATTACGTGACACTTCACAAAAGGTCATCTTAGCCTTTATCTATTATATTTGCTTTGATAAAGTTACTCATATCTATTTTGATAAGTGCTACTTAATACTCCTCTTCATCAAATCTAATATCTTTGGAGATGATTTTTTAATTGCAAATCATATATTTTGAAATACTAATCATTACTCTCTCAGAACCCTGATGACGATGGCAGAGTTTGCCGTCGAAACGTCAGCTATACATAGCTACGTTACCCGGTGGAGAATCCGTGAAGAATTTGTACACTAATCATTATTTATTTTTTCATCTGCATAAGTATTAGTAACAATAGTGTTTGTAACAATGGGATTTCAACAAACTTGTTTTAGAGCATGTAATAATCGACGATTTTCTTTCAGATCCATTTCCTTTCGAAAATGAAACATTGAAAATAATTTTTAAAATTTTAATATTATTGGTTTGCATTCTTTCATATTTGCATCATTCGCCAAACCTTTTTCCAACTATTACACCTTTTTAGATACCCGTAAAGCACCAAGGCATTTCTCGTCACATACTCACAGGCATTAAAAGAGACTGGCATGAATGGAAATCAAATGAGTCTTTTTACCGTACCAAAGTTGCTCTAACTGAAAAGCTAATATTTAGAACTTCAGTCTTTAACTGAATCTTCAAACGCTAAACTTCCAAAGGTAGTTTCTAATTGTGTAGCTCAATTTCAACAAAAATTTTAGTACCTTCATTATTGGAAATATCTAACAAAAAATGAAAAGTACATGTTTCTTCATCAAGAAACGAAGATCCAGTTAGATTGAACATCTCTTGATACACAATGAATTTGTTCCGAATCTAATTGAAAGTCACATAGAAGGAAAAGCCCCAATAGGAAGACAAATAGATGAATATGATTACATGTAATATTATCAAGTAAAGGGATGTAGAAAAGAAGAGATATTAGGAGGCAGCAAATTAGTAATGAACAGAGATGAATTGAGGGCTCCTGTCATAAATCTGCAGATGAATGACAGAAGATCATATTATATATGAAGAAAATAATAATCATTTAAATCCTTTAACAAATATATCAACACAAATGTTTGATCTTGTGTATATGAATAGGGTCTCTTTTTAGCTGGCTGAATTAACTACCATTGTGATTAGTATAGGAAATAAGTTTTCTACATAATTTTAATCCCATTAATTTTTATAACTCTTTTGTTACAGCCTGACTCTGTGGATGGACATTCTGAAAATTATAATGAAAACATTACGTTTCTACACCATTTTATTTCTGACCTGTTGCTGAAACTGGCCAGAAATAAAAGCCAATAGTGTGGAAGTTTACAGAGTTTTCATTCTACTCTTTATAATTGTGTATTGTTTTGATTGGAAATCGCATACTTTGACTGTTGGAGTTGTTTATATAATTCAAAGCAAAAACAATATTTACTTAATATTTCAGAAAAAATATAAAATGAATGTTTAAATCAGCCAACTAATTCAACTTATTTATTAAAGTAGGAATTGGTTGTTTTTCAAACACATGCAATTTTAATGAATAAGCAGATTTATAAATTACTATGCAAAAAACTTTCATCTAATTTTATATTTTAAAAGATAATTACAATGGATACATATTTTACTAAGCAATTCAAAGATTCAAACAGTTCCATTCATGATAAAAGACAAAGAATTCCTATGAACCATTTAAATACCAGAGAATTACTTAAATTTAAAATGAAACATATTTCCAGTTCACCAAGACACTGAAAACGTTGTTCCACATAACATTATGATTGACCAAAAGGCACTTGAGGCTATTAACTTTTTAGTGTGCCAGCCATAAAGAGTAGAAACAATCTGTGGCTACAAGTTGAATCACTCCTCTCAGGTCAGCACTGTTTGTACTAGTAAATTCACAGTTTGCATGCTGACATTCATCAGTTATTGAAATATTCTGAAAATGATGTCAAAGTCCCTTTGAAAAACCATTTAGGTGATCAAATTGATTGTTTACAACAATTTTATGAATAAAACTGAATTAATAAATGTAAACAGCATATATATGAAGCAAAATGTTAAAGTATTTAAATCATCTACATATACAACATTTTTCATTGTTTCATAAATTATAACACGCATCGAAACTGATATGCTAAATTTTCTCAAGCACAGAATTCAATTTATGAATTACAGTGCAGATAAGTTAATGAATTATTAGAAAAAATCATGCAGTATATTAACAAATAATAAAACAGTCCACCTTTTTGATTTATTGATACATATAATAACACTTTAAAAAGGAATTAAATAAGTCATCTGACTGATTTGATATAAACAACGTTATAGTCAAAATATTCAATTATTTCATTTGGAAAGCAGAATAAAACATTTCCAGAGTATGTTATAAATCTTATAATGAATTCACCATCTCGGTCCCATGTACCAGAAAACTGGTTACACCCTAACAAACTGGTATACTGTTACTATAAAAATATACACAATAGCACCAAAATGTTACTCTAGAACAGTAATTAATATTCATTTACAGGCAAGCAGGTATGTTTACTCCAGCCGATTTTTAAAGTATACACAAATTCATAATTTAGAGTTTTCCATATAATTTTCAGTGAAATCCAGCAACAACTTTACCACTGAAAGTTAAACAAAACTTGCCAAGCAAGTTTATACAAAAAACCTGATCTTGATAAAACAACAAACTTATAGAACTTATTGAAACAGGAAAACATACATAAACTTATTAATTTTATAAAATACAAATTTTGAAAGCTAAAGCTAACTCAAGGTATTAAAATGTCAAACTTTTATTTTAAAATTTTTGCCTTTAAAATATCTGGTTATAAGTGTGTTATATCTCTGAATATTCTTTTTAAGTTAATATAAACAGAGGTAAAAAATTACATCAAAATCTTACAATAATTTTTGATTAAAATATATTAAGATTGTTTATAACCAAAGTTTTATAGGCAACTGTGTACTTCTTCACAAGAGAATATGATTGTGCTTTCCTTGAATCATATTCTTCATTATTCCTAACTTTTCAGGAGATTAGCCTTTTTTGAGTGACAATCTTATGGATCTAGTTAAGAACCATCAGGATTATTTTACAGTGATATGGCAGAATTGTATATTCTAACCTTAATTAAAACAATAATTACTGTCTCCTTCCAAAACATTTCATGTGTATTAATCCTTAAATTAGATACTTAAATGCACTAATAAAATTAATGATTGTCATAGCACAGCAGATTTATGAGAAAAACTTATCCTTAACTAAAAATTATATTTCATAAAGAATTTTGGTAAGAGCTTCAATAAAATTTCACATCATTAGATTCAAGAAATTCACATTTACAAAAGTCAGAACTCAACCAGAAAATCTCTTCAACATAAATAAACCACCTGCATTTGACAGCGTATGATTTAACCTGCACATCAGCCAATTAGACGAGCAAGAGAGATATGATAGGATAAAAAACAGGCTGAAAAGACTAAGCCCCTAACTCTTCTCAACGTGGAAAGAAGATTTTGATGATGATGAGGTCATTGTTATGGTACGCTGCTCAATCCTTTGAGTGGACTGATTCAAAATCCTTTCAATTTCTGTCTCCCCATAGAGAGCCATGTCTGATCGAGGAGGTGGTGGTGGTAATTGAGATGATAATGAACTGAATCCATGATGAGTTACAATGCTGTTGGAGTTAGAAAACATTTCTGATGAGCCTGAATGATCAAGCAAGCTTGAGGCATGAGGTGGTGGAGGAGGGGGTGGGGGAGAACCAGAAGGTGATGGTGGGCCTCCAATCTTAGAAGTGTAAGAAGATGATGATATTTTGCGTTGTTGACTACTTGAAGAAAGTTTTCTGGCAGAAGAGTATATTTGACGGTCAATGCTGTTGGTGGAACTTGGACCATTTGCCTTCATGGTGCCAGAGGGAGATGGAGCTTGAGCTCCGTTGGTGAAAGAAGAATTGAATGAAGACTGTTGCTGGTGATGCATAGCTCCAGGACTGGACTGAATACTGGAATCAAAGGATCGCGTCTCATACCTACAAATAGAAATAAATTTAATTAAATCCACTGATGAAAATGAGAGCCTAACAAGTCTTGACTTCATGATAGAAACTGTCAGATCAATCTTATGTAATTACATTCCTTGAAAAACATATTATTAATCATAGTAATCCCTTTTTTCATTCAAACCATTCATGATTAATTAGTTTCCATAATAGAAATCGATTATCAAATAAGATATTATCATAGGGAGACAAATCATTCAGTACTTAAAATATATAAATAACAACAGTAGCTATTTCAACTGCTCTTGCTAATTCACTTTATGATTTATAAGAAAGTACATTGACTATACTTCATTTAAGTGATCAGCAAAATTAACTATTATGTAAGAAAGCATGAAGATATTGTTGAGAAAATTTTCTCTCTTTACTCATGATATATTTAAATTCATAAATAATGTGGAAACATAATGTACACAGGGAAATTTTAAAATGAGCGATACTCACCTTGTAAATGATTCATAACCACTTCCATAACCTCCTTCGTTTTCAGTATCTGATGATGTTGCTCCATCACTAAGACCACTTCCCTTCAGTCTGTATTTTGCTTGTCGAATGGCAGTTAGACGACCTCTAGCCTCTTCTAATTGGCGTTCTATCCTCAACACCTCAGAGCGTGCATTTATCTCTTGAGCAATACCACCAACCATTCGTCTATTTAGAACAAGACTACGCTCCTCCTCTTGCTGAAGAGCTTGCTGTGCTGCTCTAACAAGATTATCTGTGGCACGTTTAACTGCCTTGCCAGCCGCCTAGAAAAGATTATTAGCAATTTTAAATTAAAGATTTTCATAAAAATAACACTTTGATTAGAGTATAGATCTCTGAGAAGACCCATGAAATGACACAAAATACATTATATTCTATGAACAAACCTGTAGCCTCTTGGTTGAAGGAGCATCAGGATCTGCTTTAACATTACAAGCAACTAACAACTGGGCAGTGGAAGAAGCTACTTGCTTAGCAGATGATATTAATTTTTCTTCAGATGATAAACCTTGTACCAAGGCATTCGCTGATTCTACCAAACTGTGAGTGGCAGCAGCAACTAGTCTTGCAGCTGATACCAAACCTTCAGACCATTGTCCATCATCAGAGCTAGAGCGGGGTCTTCTACTGACCTAATAAAATCAATTTTTCATAGTATATGATTTCAAGGGAAATAACTATGAAACTCTAAGTATAATATAAATTACTAATATGGATGAGAAATAATCATTCACAATTAAATTATACCTTTCCAAGATCAATTAACTCTCTCTGTGCTGCAGATGCTGCTTTTACAAGAGCAGATGTTGCAGCAGCTATAGACTTGGCTGCTTCTAAAATCATTTCATCAAAATTCATATTTTCATCAGCTTCCTATTAATTAAAGAAAACAATATTACATTAATTAAATTTAGAATTACTTAAAATTTTACTCCATTATTATTAACATTAACTATTATACTATCGTAAATAAAAATCCAAAATTTCACGTATTAATTTAACAATATAAATAAATATATTGAATTTGCAGATTATTCTAATTATGTCATGCAATGGAAATTATATAGTATTTACAAATAGGATGTAAAAGGTTAAATGGCAACCCAAATAGAAATTCAAAAGTTTTGGTTTTCATTAAATATTTGAACATGTATATTGGAATTTGATTATAATGATAGAGTGTATCACATAGCTGAGGAACTTATGATACAAATATTTTCTGTACTTTTACTTGATAGTAAGCACCACTTTCTTAAATGCAATAAAATCAGAGTTGAACAAGAGCATGAAACTTCTAAGTATTAGTGATAGAAATTAATTTGAACTGATATATTTATTATATACAGCTTTAAATAGCTTAAAAAACTTAAGGAGTAGTAAAATTATTTCCCTACAGTGACATGCAGAAAAAGACTAATCCTTATTGAAGCCTATTTAGAACTTCATCAAAAGTTTTGTACAAAAATTTGACAAATAAATACTCATGGGTGATGAATGACTTTTCACTCTAATAATATGTTTGATTCCTGGTTGAAGTTGAATATACAACCAAGAATATCAAACATATCTCAGAGAGAAGAGCAGATACTTTTATCCTCTGTGGCTTCCCGTAGCTCCTTTGAAAAATCATTAGAAAGAAAAAGCAAACATCAAATGGAGGCCTACAAAAAATCTTTAAGGATAAAATACCTTGATTGAGGATGCAGATGATTTCCGTGGACGTAGACTTGCTAATTTTTTAGCAGCTGCATCAATGGATGCTGCAGCACCATGCAGTTCATTCTCAGCAATAACAGTTGGATCATCTGGGTCAACCCAATCAGTTCCTATGATAGCAATATTATATATTTATGAATAGATTGCCAAAATTTTTCAATCATCCATAAGAATTTCAATTCCTTGTTAATTTTTCAAAACCATCATCTTCTGCTAACCTTTCAGTAACTCAGCAACAGCTACAAGCTCAGTAACAGATTGAGCAATAGCTCTTGAGATAGGCAGTAATGGATGCCTGGCATCAGTAGCTCCTCCTCTAGCTACAACCATTAAAACACCTTGAAGAAGTTCCCTGTAATTTGAAGCCACTGCATCTCCTGCAGCTAATGTACGATTCCGTAGTTCTGTTGTTTCAGCTGAATAAGCTGTGCCCTGAAAATAATTCAAAATTTATAAGTATTTAAATAACAGATAATGATACTACTATGAAATTAACCATCGGTATATAAATTCTAGCAGTTACAAACTGATAGTATGGGGAACAATATAAAACACCTAAAAATAATTTTTCTCACAAATTTCAAAATTTTTATAATAATTACCTTACAAACAGTTAGCATGTCAGATATAGCTTTTCTTCCCATGTTGGCAGCAACAATTATGTCTTCTTGGCGGCAGCTATTTCCTGCTGCTACTGCCTTTGCAGTTGCTAAAGTAATTGGCTTGGTGGAGCGCACAAGATCTTCAGGTGAGTATTGTGTCCTTGGTTGATCTCCAGTATTCAAGGCCTAATACATATTGGAAAGAAATAATGTTCTTAATTAAGTCCTCAATCACTTTTTTAATCAATGTTGTATTTTTTCTCGAAATAAAACTGATATTCAAACTCTACCAGGAATTGATATGGATCAACCTGTAATTTTCAACTCAATCAAACCATTTGCTATCTAAAATCAATCATTTGTCTTCAAATGAGTGAATTATTATCAAGATGTGGATGAAAATCAAATGGAACTTTAAGTAAAAGAAAAAACTAGAAGCAAAAAATAATCATACGAAGATCTGTGCAAGTGATACAGATAGAAAAAAGAGCAACAAGTATTCAAGCAAATTCACTCACTCTTATCTCTTGAGCAATAGCTTCCACTGTGGATTCTAAGGCTCTGGTTCCACGTGTATGTTCATCTTCTACTGCTTTCACAGTCTTCAGCAGGGATGTTACATTAGTCACCATAACCTGGAGCAGAAGAAAGACTTATTTAAAATATACAAGACGATGGTAGCAATGAATTACTTTTAGATATGGATCTTATAAGAGAATTCTGTTGGATAAATCATTATAAAAATAAGAACTTGATTTTTATGGGTACTGTAATTAAATTATCTCACATGAGATGAACTTAAATAATTATATTTGGATTCAATCGATAAAAGTAAAGTACTTCAGGGATAAAATGAACAATTTATCAAGTAATAAAAAATTTATAACCATAGGAGTCAACCATCGGAGAGGATAGTATAAACTTGCTTATTAGATTTACAACAAAATTCTCAAAAGTCCAAAATAATCTGATATCTCATTACTTAAGGCTTAGGTTTAACAAGCAATGCTTGAAAACAGTATATTTTCAAGCAAAAATACATGAGAAAAGTTTTTTTACTCAAACGAAGATGCTGACAGCCAAGCATGTTAAATATCAAATTATTTACAAGAAAAACTGAGTTAATAAACACTTACAGAGAAGTTAATACGAGAAAGATATCTTAATTATCATCCATTGCCACACGAGCTGCTTAAATATTGTTAATAGAGCCAATAAACGGTGCTTTCAAAAGATCGAAGAAGTCACCTTACTTGATTCAAATAGCACTTGAGTAAAAGCTTTTTACCCTTTTCATATAAATATTATGGAGAAGGGACAAAATTCATCAATAAAAGAAATTGGGATGCATTTCAAGAACATTACATGTTAATTAAATATTTGGTATCTTTTTACCATTTTATCTACTAATAAAAAGATAAAAAGAATTAATATATACTGCTATATGCATACTTAATATATTATTACGTAAGCTCTCTTTGATACCAACATTAATAATATTAGGAATACATCAATAATTGAAACTCACAAAAATGTTTTATATGCATAAGACATAGGAAAGATTAAATAATAACATGCAAGACTGATTACAAAATTGGAAATGAAACCTTCATTAATAGATTAAAATTCATAAATAGAGGCAATGAGAACTCTTAACAGTATAATATATTATTTAGTTTAATATATTATTTAACAGTAAAATATAAAGAAAACAAAAAGAATTGTTAGAGGTTATGATATTAATAATAACATATTGCCCAACAAAAGTAACACATGATAAAGTAGAAATAATATTTCCTATCAACAAACACGCCTCCCAAGCTGCTTACTTTGTACAGCACACCCTAGAAAGACAATGATTAAAAGAGGGTTGCAATACTTCTGAAAAAGAAAGAAAGCTTAGATCTTTGTGGGTATCAAGTTATACAGCCAAAGAAACATATATGTGAAATATTAGCACAACAAACAGCATTAGACAGTTAAACATTCATTTAAACACATTCACGACAATAATAAGACAGGATTTCATGTAAGTACTTAATTTTATCACATCATATATAAGAATAAATGCTTATGTAGATTATAGGATGAATGATAAAAATATAGATATATTTATGATTTTACTTTATTAATAACTTCCAACACAGTTAAAATTCTAAGACTGTGCTTAAGTATTAAGAAAAATAAAGGATAAACATTGATGGGGCTGTATCTTTAATCCTCTCAAAGTTAAAGTCGTGAAAATGTTATATTGGCCAGAAAAATGAAAATGCACATAAATTCCTACAACATACAATACTACAAATGAACTGCAGCCTCAAATTTGTTAAATAATGCTCATGTTTCTACAAATAACAAACATTTAAAATAATACTAGAGGGAGATGTTATTTTCCAATCACGCTGGTAAAGACAAATCCGGACACTCCATGCAGATCTTTAAGTAGACTGAGCACAAAGATTAACCCATTTAAAAATATACATACCATAGTCCAATGATGTTGTTGATTTATGATGAAGATGTTATATTAAAATGAGTACAAAAATTTACCAGTATAATTTAGCGGATGGGAACAATAATGAACCACTTAATTATTTTATAAACTATGATTTATTGGTAAAAATCACTTATTTTGTTAAATATAATATATAATTAATATATTAAATTTGTATTTTATGATATGAGAAATATATAATTTAGAGTTTTAAACATGTTAAAATGATACTAATGAATATAAGCAGAAGATAAATCTAATGCAATAATAAGGGGTAGCCTCTCCAATGAATTTAAGGAAAACTCACAGCCTATATATTTATAATAACTCAAATCATACCTCAACAAAATATAAAATTTAGTAAAATATGAATCTATAATAATCAATTTCTTTATAACATAGGCTGATAGAACCCCAAATACACAAGTTATTCAAATTATACATCATATGGGGCTCATAAAAAAAGAAAAACTGCAAAAGCTACAAAAACATTCATCTCATTTAACACCAATACAAAGCAACATTTACAAAGAAGTGGCAGTAAGGCATAAAATACTATGACACCTGAATTCCCTCAAAACACTTTGAGGTAACAAAAACAATGAGACAAAATAAATAGAAAATTTTGGAGCAGGAGAAAGCAAATAAAATTTGTTTTAACTTTATTTGACCACTTCCAAAAAAGTTAAAATAGTGATATGTTTGATCCTATAAAAATGGCCAATGGCAGCAATAAATGCATAGACCGATAACCTTATAGTTACTGAAAAATCTTAGAGAAGAAAAATATCAAAATCAAAAGTGAATTTTTACAAGATGTAATCTGTTCTTAGAAGCAGGTGTTCTAAGGATAAATTGTCAAAATTTAGGAAACATATAGAGGAAAATCACATGGTTGGGGTGACTCAGTTCGGTTTAGACGTTCGATGCTAAGCAGTTGAATAAGTTCCTCCTCTTGATCCGACATGAACCAATCTGGTGGCTCACTGTCAGAAACAGACTCCAGCACCACCTAAGGGGGGTAATGCAAAGAACAGAGATGAAGGGCTCGCTCAAAAAGAGCTGTCTTTCAACCTCTGAAGAACTCAAAAACTAGGGTCGAATATCAATTCCTCACATATACAGATGGAATGACAACATTACCTCAGACTATATGCTAAATTTGGTAAGACTAAAACATTAATCCATCATAATATGGATTAATCATACCAAAATCAGTTTCCAAAATAAATTGGAACCAAAAAAATACCCAAAAACAGTTCCTGATTCTTGCTATTACATCATAAATATGGAAGCCTTTGTGATTGAAAATATAAAATGCTTTTACTGTTGAGGGAAAAGGAAGATGTTTGGAAGAAAAAATATAATGTTTTCTTCTGCAACAACAATCTGAGTAGAAACTTTAAATGACTTTCATAACCACGTAAGCTGTAATAGTTAGACACACTTTAATATTAATATAAGGCTGATGTAAGTAATGGCCACACAATCATGCCTAGTTCTCACATTTAATGGTTCCCTCCAAGCCAAAGCAAACTTGATGTATATAAATTGAAAATTAAATAAAAATATTGAATCATTTGTTTTTCAATGAAAATTTCACACTTATTAAAGCAGGTAAAAAAGATAGAAAGTCTATAAATGATGCTTTAACCATTCCCTTAATACAGAAATATGCAATTGAATATCAAACCAACTTCAAACTTTTACAAACATTACTCACCCTATATGCATATATTTCAATCATCCATCCTTATATCGTGGACACTACAAAAGCATGCATGACTTTGCCTATGAAAACCATCTGCACCAATTGTCTTACCCAAAACTTATAAAGAATATTTTTAAGGAATCATTCACTGCTTTCCAATTGGAAATATACACTAGACATTTTTGGAACACTTCTCATAAATTATTTTGTTGGGCAATAAGTTCCTATCAATGATATATATATATACATGCACACTATACGACAAGATAATGAAGGAAAATAAGATGATTCTACTAGCTCTAAGAAGACACCTTAAACTAAATCATAAAGTTACACCTAAAGTAAATCACATGTGGCTAACTTATAAATTACCCACTATAATTTTACATGATTATCTTAATTTAAGTTTAACAGACAACATAAATTAATCAAATAAGTTAGTGGTTAAACATGCACCATATCCTCCAGTGATGGAAACACTTTTTTACAAAGATACCATGGTTGCTAATAAAATTTTTGATATAAAAACTAACTGGGAACACTTAGCTTTCAAGCCCAGAGGACTTTTAAACATTATAAATATTCTATAGATCTATTGTGAGAGAATTTGAAAGTGAATCTATAGTTTCAAATGAGATTTTTACAGTTTTCAGTGAAAATTTTACTCCATTCAGAAATGTAAATCGGTAGCTAAGGACTAAATCCTTTCATTTGGCTTGGCCTTAAAAGAAGATCATGATGAATTCCAGTTGCTGGGATATAAATTATTATCTTCAGTTACATGAACTTTAATTCTAATATTTTAATGTTTTTGAATAATTTATGATGTGTGAAAATTATAAAACTCATTTTCATATGTGAATGAAAGATGGTCTTCCTTAAATAGTATTTAAATGACAGTTTATTGTAAAATTGTGAAAATATCAAGCTAGGTATTCAATATATACTCTAAAATTAACAATTAGCAAAAATATTTATTACAATATTCATTAACTTAATTAATTCTAATTCTATATCAACATAATGGGTAAAATGTTCAAGCTAGATTGGATATAAAGCCATGAAATCTTTTCAGCAAGATTGGTGTACAGATATCTGCCAACTATATTAATACTACATCTATGTAGCCTATTTCAATAAAATAATAGATGCAATATAAATATTGTAAATCAAAATTGTTGACATGAAAGCCAATGAAAGAAGCAAACTAAATTTTTGATTCAATTATTGTACTTTAGAAAAAGAAACTTCATAATTTATATTATCAAAGGAAAGCCCATCAACAAAGTCTTTCAAGAATTTATTGCATTGTGATCAAGTTATTGACAAACTTATTTTAAAATAAAGAAGATATATATCTTTCAACTAGAGAAAGAGGTGAAATATCATTATAAGATTTGATTGAAAGAGAGATTTCTATATATACCAAAATATTTACCATTGTTATCATGAATGGATGAATAAAGCACTAAGTACAGAAAACCATAATTAAATTCTACCCTAAGATATGTCAGATATCTATTACAAAATTACTGCATAAGAATACACTAAAATACTTACCTTTGCTGAATCTTTCAGGTGATTCATAGTGGGATCATTGATACTTTTTCCTGATGCAGCTTTGGTTGCTTGAATAAGGTCTCCAAGAGCAGAGGCTACATCTTTAACAGCATTGATCAGCATCACCTTGAATACAAATTAACCTCAATAATAAGATAGAGAAATTTCCATGTTATCAGAGATATGATAAGCATTAGGAGTTATATTTCAGTCTTGTTATATTTAATTCATTCAGCTGACTTAAATCAAATAATAAATACACAGAACAAGAAGGTAGTTTTACAGAAAAATGCTGATAACCAATATGAAATGTAGCTTCTTCAATATATCTTAAATGATTGTCATAGCTTACCTGTGCCTCTGGATTATTAGAACCTAGAGATGCAGCTCCAAATTTCACCACTTCAGCCAACTGAACTATAGTAGAGACAGCATTTTGGGCAGCCACTGCTAACTGTTCCTGGGATGATGCAGCACCTAATATTGAATGAGTGATGAGGAAAATAAAACTTTTGATGGAATTTTTACATAAATGATAAAGTAAATCACAAAGAGAGGCATAAACGGGTTTTCTAAAATAATCATTACAGATGCTTCAAATATAAAGTTAATTTATGTTTAAAGTATCATTTTCTTCAATAAAATGCCTTTCAAAAATGCATATGGGATTATATAATATAATAATTTTGACCTACATTAATGAAATAGATGTATCTATACAGGAAAATATCTAGAGGAGAAAATTATCTCTTTACATAAAGCTCTTTTGATTCATCCTCATTCAACTGAATTTATGCAAGCAATTGGTCAAATATACTTATCCTGACAAGCACCATGCCATTAAGTACACTTCAATACAGTCTTAACCTCCAAAAACTATTACTTTCATGAATAAGAATCGGTGTGAGTATGAAATCTTATACTTTGTAAAATGAAAAATGATTAAATACAAACCAGCAACAAGAGTTTTTGTATCTTCCACCAAGGCCTTTGCTGTCTTAAGAATACTTTCTCTATGATCAGAGAAAGTATCACATTCACCCTCAGAGTGAAGTGTTCCAGCTGTAGCAAACATGATGGTAGTATCCAAATCTCCAATAATTCCAGATACAGTTGAAGCAGCATTGATACAAGCCTGTGTACCTCTAGACCCAGCTTGAAGTGCAGCCAAGACTTGGGAAACCTGAAGATAAAGCACAGGTAAATTACAGATGTATGACTATAGAAAAAAGAGCATTAAAATTTAGCAGTCCCTTAGTCCTTGATAAAATTCATTACTTTCTTCAGTTTAAATCATCTTTCCACCAAAATTAAAACCAATTTTTATTTCTTAGATTTTTTTAGATTTGAAATACCTCGCTCCTTCAGTATCTCAATCTACACTCCAAAACTTAACCCACTCACATTACATTTAATTTTTGATCCTTGACCTACAGACTTCATTTTCTGACTCTCAAGGTGATCAACAAGAGACCAAAAAGTTGAGAAGTAGATGATGGAATCAAGCAGTGATGGAATTTTTCCCAATCTCAAGAGAAAATCACAAAGCTCATATGAAATAGGAATCATTAAATACCAGTAAATAACTATATATATCCTATCCAAAACCAATACATCCTATTAAGTATTACAGACCACAGATATGACATAAAAGTCTTTAAGTTGAATTGATTATATTTACTAATATCAAATTGTGTTTTACAAAAAGTAATTTAATACCCTGATCTTCAGAATAAGTAGAATAAAAGTTAAGCTTCCATCAAAATAAATAATAACTTTACAGATTCAAAATTATTCACTTCTTCATACAATAGCTTCAAATAAAAAAGCAAAGTGAATCTAAATTTCATTAAAAGTTAGATATTATTTTCAAGGCTAACCTTTTCTGATACAAGCCGGGCAGTATCTGCTACATCTCTTTGAGCAAATGGGTCATTAGGAGCAACTTGTCTAGCACCTCCAGCTTTTACTAATTCCAGGCATGAGCGCCCAAGCTCTTGGACTCCATTCCTCAAGCGTCCAGAAACTTCAGCACTAGGACAAGCAGCAACAGCTCCAGCTGAATCATTAGCGAGACGACCATATTGTTTTGACATTTCAGCAGCCAATCCACCCAATTTCCCAACATCACTGCTAGATTTTGTAACCTAAGGAATATCATAATTATATATTAATTATTTTTTATAATTATTAGGTGTTTTTAATTAAGTATTTAAAAAGAAATTTCTCATCCCCTTATTAAAACCCCAAATACTGTAATTAAAAACTGTTTAGCATATTATAATAGATGAAATGAGGAATTCAATTTTACACCTAAATTAAATACAAATGTTAGCTTAAAAGCCATTCTGTTAAATGAACATTTAAATCATAAAACTATTTGAATGTAATAAAATGAAAGTTTTTAAGTAAAAAGAGACTAATTATTATCAATCTCATTTTGAAATGAAGATGAGTTACAATTTAATTTACCATTTCTTGTGCAACACGAGCAATTTCCTTAGCAGCATTCACCATACGTGTCTGATAGTCCACAAATGATTCAGATGAATTTTCAACGAGGGTGCTCTGACCCATGGTAACACTGCTGGAAACAGCTGTTGATCCAGTTATTGTAACACGTGACATTGCTCTTTCAATAGAATCAATCAAGCCTGTTACCACACCAGCCTGGGTGGCAAGCCTTTCCAAAGTTTGACCCATATCAGATAATGCATCTCTGGTACCCTCAACAAATTCATCAATATCTGGATGGATGTTCACAGCCTAAAATTTTTGAAAAAGAATCATAAGTAGTTACATTAATTCCATCTCTCAAGAACAGAATCAATACTTTAAAAAATCACTAACAGAGTTCTTTAGTTTTCCATCTCTATCCTTAAACTCCCACCAAAAATTTAAAACTAAAATATGGATGGGTATATCTAAGAATAATTTTTCATCTTAAACTGATACTACCTGATACCTAATATCTTTAAAATTGGAATTGTGAAATATAGATAGATACTTATTCTTATTACCTTAGGATTACCACCACCTTCTTTAGCAGCATATACTAGCTGTAATGCACACTCTGCAACTGTTTTAGTCTGATCCAAGAGAAGCATCTGTTCCTTAGAATGCGTCATGTGAGATGCAGCACCAACAGCTCCAGAAATAAGAGGTTCAAAGTATAGAACCATTTGATTGACCTAAAATGAGAGAGGTAATCAAATACCATGACACCAATAATAATATGTAGAATTTTCCATAACAACAAGAATATACTCACATTGTGACCAATTTTCTCAGCTTCAAATTTGGCAGCATTTCCAAGAGGTCCCAGAACGCTTTCAGCAATTTCGGATGCAGCTGATTGAGCTTGTTCACCATAGCCACGAAGATTATTGCCACGGTGAGGAGTCAAATTTTGAGAGACAGCAGTTAAAGACACATTGTCCAGCTCACGAATGTGACGGTTGAGAGTATTAATTGCTTCTTCACATTCCTTTTGTCCAGGAGCCTTATCTCTGAAAATCACAAAATTCAAGCATTTCAAATATAAATATTCATATCAATATTACATAGTTTGTCTCAAATTGACATATTACAATACCTGATGGAGGAAACAAGATTTTTGATGGAATCAGACACACTCCTGCTATGGTCAGCAAGTTGCTGCCAAGTTGGAGGATCACGTGGATTGACAGCAAGAGATTTTGCAGCACCAATCATTGCACATGATCCATCAACCACGTTACGACCAGCAGCTGTTATGGGTTCCTGAGCTTCTCTTGCCTCAGAGGAGATTCTGGCAGGAACTCCTGCAAATTCAGGTGAACCAGCAAAAGCACATAGATGCTCCACAGCTTCTAGTAGAGGACGAGTAGCCTTTCCACAACTTTCACGATTACGATCACTGTAGTCTTGATCAAGTGCTGCAAATCACAAAAACAAAGAAAATCAACAAACAGCTTAGCTTTGATCTAGTAAGTTTACATCACTTAGTATACAATGACTATAAACAATGTAAACAATAATAGAAAAGATACAAAAAGAGAGGAATATTTTCTTAACATATCAATGAATGAATGATGCAACACGGAAATTATTTCATAATGGCACAGTTTTTCTGAGACATAAAGAGGCACATACACAGTACAGTAGAGTATGAAATTCTGAAGAAAATAATTTAATTTCTACATCAACTTTCATCTTACCTTTGATTTCTTTCACTAAGTTAGCAGTAGAATTGGCAACATCTTTTGCTGATTGTACAAAGGCACGTTTAGCTACAGGGTTTGATGTTTTAGATGAAGCCAGGCGACATGCATTACAAAGGGCACTTGTATGCTTTGCGATCATAGTGGCAGCAGAGAGAACCTGGAAAAAAATATAAATTTTGAGATTTCATAAAATGAATGCACAGTTCATAGTAATGAAACAGTGCATAGCATGATCACTGACACTAATTTTTGCCTTTTCAAGGAGATATTAATCAGCCATTTGCAGGGAGAACATATTAAATAGGAATAATTGAAATTATCTTTAAAGGTATATTAATTAGAAATAGTTACCTGTTGCTGATTGCTTGTTGGATCAGCTAAGCTATGGCATGCAGTTTGAATAGCCTGAGCAGCTCGAGCGAACTGAGCAGCATCTACTAGTCCAGGACGTCCAGCAACACTGGATGGATCTGAAACTGCTACAAGATAAGCAGCCTGTGCTGCAGCTTCCACTAAACCACATATTGCATCAGAAACACCACGTACAGCTTCACCAAAAGCTTCATGTTCTGATCTTTTAGCCCGGTTGGCAATGCCAGTCATGCCATCTCCTGTAATATAATAATAAATAAATTTATATTTCAGGAAAAATAATGGAAAAAATCAATAGTTTTCACCAAAACTTTTTACATTCTGGTATAAAAATTTCTGAGCACAGCTAAAATCATTTACTAATACATTAATCAAGTATGCTTCAAACTTTGCTGTATACCCCTTGTTTTTTGAGAGTATTCTCTTAGATCAAAAGATAATTTCATAATAGCAAAAGCCCTTTCCAATTCTGTCATGTTATATAGCAAAACATTTTACCTAAGCTCCTTGACTTTTCCATAACAGCATCAAGGCACTCAAAGTAAGTAGCTTCACTCAATGGCTCAGTTGGAGCATCAAGAAGAGGTCTCATTGATTGTATTCGTCTAATTGCATTATCACATTCCTTTTGTCCTGGAGCAGCAGAAGTGCAAACATCCACCAAGTAATTTATACTTTCAGTGACAGACCTAGGGAAAATAAAATTTTCCATTTAAAGCTCTAAACAAAATGCAAAAGAATTTCATAGAGCAAATAAAAGCATCACATGATATACAGTAGACTCTCGATAATTCGAATTTACAGGGACCAAACAAAAAATTCGAATTATCGAGTTTTTCGAAATAGCGAGAGTTCGAATTAAAGAGGGGCTGAAAGTAAAAATTCGAATTGAAGAAAGTTACATTTTATTTGTCATTGTATAAGATTGTGAATGCTGGTAGAAACAAAAATACATATTATAATAATACATGTGGATCAATTTATTTATTATAAAAAAGTTGTGTCATTTCTTCACAAAAAAATCGGTTATTTTCGGTTGGGTCGCTTGGTTGGCTGCAATCTGGTCCACAGCATTTTCCAAAGTGCTTACCGCTTTAAACACACAACCAGATTGGATGTTATCCATTTCGGACTGTTCGAAAAAACGACGCAACCCTCTTAAAAAAAGATTGCTTCCTTAGAAGACACCATCGGAACATCGTCGTCTTCATCTTCACTGTCAGAAGTCTGTTGACCTACCACAATTGACTGTTTCATAATGTCTTCATCAGACAATGTACTCGCTGTGACAATATCATTAATTAATCAACATATTAACATAAATGTTAAAAGTTATGGGAACTTCTGGAAGTCTGTTCCAAGCACTCTTCAGCTTCAGGATAGTTGATAAGGTAGATGCCGGAATATTAAAACGAAGAGCTATATCCTTCTTTTTTCTCCTTCTTCAACAGCCGCGGTGACTTGTTTCTTTTCGGTGAGCGACTAAAACTTATAACGTACAGGGTCCATTTTAAGGCTGAAACTGCACTAAAGCATTTCAGGAGTGGTGTAGCATGAATCATATACATTGGAGGGAGGCAAGTTCTTGGAAAAATTGCCTCGACACTTTCCATGAAATGAATAATTTTTCGAATTGTGGGGTGGGCCGGTCTAGCTTCACTTCGAATTATCGAGGGGACCAAAATACATTGATTTTCTTCGAATTATAGAGGTTCTCTCGGGGGACCGAGGGTTTTCTTCGAATTATAGAGGTTTTCGAATTAACGAGGTTCGAATTATCGAGAGTCTACTGTATATATATATACTATATACTTTTAGAATAATTTGCCAGTCTATAAGAAGAGAAATTAAAATTTAAAATTTTTCAACTTTTCAGCTTAAAAAACACTAAAATTGTGATTTATTTATAAATGAAAGAGGATATGTGGCTGAAAATCAATTAACAAATTAATTTCTATTTCAGATGGATATATAATTTTATTGTAATAATAACTAGAGTACGAGGAAAAATAGATGAAGGCAAAAACTGTTCCTAAATATTATGGATAACTAATTTTTAAACACAAAATTATCATCATAACATTATGCCTTACCTGGCAGCTGCAGCCAATTGATTTTTAGCATTAGGAGCAGAGGGATTGGCAGCCACAGTCTTTGCAGTAACAAGCAGTTTGGATGACACCATGGAAACATTCTTCAAGGAAACGACCATCTGACCTCTTACTTCTGTGTCCTACATGTACAGATATGAATTATTAGTTTCTTAAATTCTTTTCTTGATAATTGAGCTGTTAGGGATAAACAAATTTAAGAAATAAACCTTTGTCTGCCCAGCCATTTCCATGGTAACTCCAAGGAGTTCTCCATATGCACTACCCAACTGTTTTGATGAGGATGCAAGTTTGGATGGAGAGCGTACAGATGCTACAACTTCTGATGATGCATCATTCAGACCAGCAGCAGCTGAGTTAAGCTCCTGCTGAAGTTGACTGAGAATGGAAAATTTGATAAACAATTTATAATTGAAAGTAATATTAGAGAGTAAATTAACAAAAACTGATAACAGTAACAGTAATGGTTTATAATCTGATGAATTTGTAACTAACACAGCCGTATAAAAAATGCCATTTATGGCATAGAGAGACTTTAAATTAATATAAAATTATTTATATTATCATAAATATGCATCTGCTAGGAGTCAGAGTCAAAAATAAATAAACTATGAAATATAAATGTCATATATTTTGATTATTTCAATATTTACTTACCTATAAGGTTTATTAGTATGAGGGAATTCTCCCATATCAAGCACCTCAGAGGCACTGGTAATTGTATTGATTGCCTCATCAACATCCTTTTGTCCAGGCAAACAACCAACACATCTGCTCAAAGACTGTCAGGATCAAGAAATTAACAATTTATTATTTATGATAAATTTAATACATAATTAATTATATTATATTTAATGACAATGATTTTCATTAGTGAACTTAAAACTAAAACAAAATGCTGTTTTGCATAAAATATCAATAGTTTTAATAATTTAAATTCAAATTTTCAAAACAAAATTATTAAACTCAATATTTTGAATAATTATTAATACCCTCATATCTGAAATCTATAAGGAAAAGGTTAAATAGCTATTCAGATACTTAGATAAAATATTTCTTACAACCACATAAATAGACTATTCTTTTTAAATATATCAATATAAGTTTATCACCTTACCTGTGAGACATCCTTAGCTACTTGAGTTAACTTCTGGTCATTTCTTGCATCATGAGGATTTTGAAGAACTCTCTTAGCTTCTTCGATAAGAGCAAGTGATTTGTCCATGACTTCATCTCCGGATCGAATAACCCTGTAATGAACATTATGCAATGGTTAGAGGTGAAGTTAATTCCAGACAAAGTTTAAAAAGTAAAAACAGCTATTTTCAATTAACAGAAGACAATGTTCAGTTATATAAAAAATGAGGTGAATATATCTCTCTCCTCTGAGATAAAAAGAGAACTCAAAGACATTTATAAATAAAATATTAGTATTTGTAATGGTATAGCATACTTTGCTTGAAGTTCCCTATCATCAGATGTGGCTGCAACAGATCTTACTGCTCCAGTTAATTGACGCAAAGCTGAAGCAGTATCACTGGCTGCTGTGCTGGTGTAGTTGTCATTTCCTTGTAGAGCAGCAGATAACATTTGTGCCATTGCAAAACCAACATTTTTAGATGTTGCTCCAAGTTGCAAAGCTGCAGATTCCGCCTAGTATTCCATTCAGAAAAATATAAAATAACATCTTATGAGCTAAAGTTGATTCCACTAAACATAGCATTTATTTTCATTTAAACTAATATTTTATCAGATTCTGAAAATTAATTTTCAATTCAGTTTTATGTATATCAGAAAAATTATTTAAATTAAAAATGCAGTAATCATTCCTTTCTTATTAATTATGGTAAATAAACGATAGCCTTAATATATCTTATACTAACAGTTTCTCCTGGTAATGGGCGAAGGCTTGCTTGAGCTACAGCTCTATCAAATGCTTCCAATTCCAATTTCAGAGATCGAATTAACTCTGCAGCAGTATCCAAACCAATGGGACCTTCACCAGCAGCCGCTAATGCATCTCTTGCTCTCCCTGTAGCAGAACGCAATTCTCCTAGGGCTGAATTCAATTGCTGGGAACACTGTGACAGCTGCATGGCACTTGCTTGATCATTTACTGTTGGTAATACAGCACGAGCAGACTGAACCACCCTACTGCCAGGCTAAAAATTTGAAACCAATAGATTTCATAAATGAGCCAACCAATATTAAATAAATTTTGCAATAATAATTTATCAAACATTTAAACAAAAATGGAAACAGTGACTTTAAAAGAAATATAATGTAAATATAAAGTAAAAATTTCTTTTAATAAATATAATAATGAATGAATGAATAACAAATATATATCTTAGAAGTAACATCAGTAGAACCTATTACTTGAAATTCAAACCTCATAATCTATGGTTATACCAACCCCTTACTAAAAATATTTGTGACTTAAACAAACAAGGCTCCTACCTCTATGAATTGCTGGCTAGCATCAATAAGATTATACTGAGCAGAAGGAGAGGATGGTTGAGTAAGGCTAGCTTTAACTGCTTCTACAAGGCGAGGAACCTTTTCTGCTACAATTTGACAATCTTGAACCAACTCTTCTTGAGAAGCTCGACTGGTATTATAGGGTGCAACTGCATGAGCTGATGAAATACACTGAGTAGCTGTACTGGCAGCTTGTTTGGCAGCAGCCTAAAAATAAAAATGATATTTTTAAGCTTCAGATTACTGTAATAATATATACAATTACAAAATAATATACATTTATATCTTTTAAGAAGATATATGGGTATGGAAAGAGGGCCTGAGAAAACTACTGACATACTAAAGCATTCTTACCTCCAGTCTGGATATAAGTTGCCTCCTAAGAGCTGGTGTAGCAGCAGCTGCTGTTGTTGCAATACGAAGCTCTTCTGCAGCCTGGCGAAGTTGGTCTTGACGATTTGCATCATGTGGAGCTGAAGCACATAACCTAGCAGCTTCAACCATTCGAGCAGTGGCATCTGCTAATTGTTTAGCAGCTGCAAGCAGCCTTCTCTGCACTTCAGAATCACTTTGTTTTTCTGCCTCTCCCTAACAGAAAAATAGAAAAGGAACAATAAAGAAATCTTTCATATCCATCAAATGCTCTGGAGACCTCAATTTTCAGACAAAATTTAAAAATAAAGAATAATGTTTGGGAATAATTCATGTTTTTCAGATGTTATGGCGGCAAAATTAACAAATTATTTTTGCTAATGATAATTATTTTTAAACTAGTAAACATTTAACTATTAAAATACACATAATTTACCTTGATTCCTTGAATCAATTGAGCAGTTGCCTGCCCCAAGACTCGGGCTTGGCGAACCATTTCTCCAGCATCACCAGAGGAAGCAAACAATCTGTCTGTTGCCACCATTATTGTTTCCACAGTTCCTTCTGTTACACTGACTTCAGAAGTAGATACAGCATGACGTTCTCTTGGACCTTGCCTGTAATATTATATGAAAATTATAATCAATGACTGACATGAATAATCATAATGAAAAATATAGAAATAAAGCAATAAGGTTTAATCCTCTAGCAAATAATAATGAGACAATAATTATTACATAATTAAAATTAGATAATAAGCTAAATTTCTCTAATGTAGTTTGACTAAATCATTGCTTACTTGATATGACTCAATAGATCATTTAGTGTACGAGTAACTTCAGCTGCAGCCTGGCTAAGTTCCTGCAACACATGCTCATCCTGCTCAGAGACTTCCCCATCTTCTGCTGGACAAGCATCCTGACAAACATTAACCAAACCCTCTACTGCCCTCGCCACTTCTCTCACAGCCCCCATCAACTGCTGTTGGCAGGCTGGGCTGTTCAATGTTGGAGCAACAACCTACAACACAATATTTAACCATTCACAAAATAATGCACTTCAAAAAAACCTAACTGATGTGCAACTTTTATTTCAGTAAAACTATTATAAGCACTTCATTTTATTATTTCATTACATTATTAAATAGACACATTTAAATTACATAATTTCAAGAGATAAATAAGAAAATGACCTTAGCACAAGCCACAAGCTGAGATGTAGACAAGGCACATTGTGTTGCTGCTCCAATGACTTTATTTTGCATGGCCTGATCAGTTCCACTTCTTGTAGCAGCCACATTCTTTGCTTTTAAAACAAGAGCAGCAGTTGCATTGGCAACTGCTTTAGCTAGACCCAAAAGAATGTCTCCCATACGGCGCCGTTCTCCTTCTTCACCCTCTTCACCATCAACTTCATCTTCTGCCATTGTACATAGCACTTGTTGAGAAGCCTCTCCAACTCTGCTGGCAGCATTCAACAAATTCTGTCTTGGCTGAAGAGTAATATATTAGATAGTATTTATTTCCCTCATAAGATTGAAATAATAATATTCTTCACCAGTTTGAGCTCTTAATCATGAGCTCTTATCATTTAGACAGTTATTATTTTAGAAAGTGAGATAAATATTATAAATTAACTATAATATCCTGGTTCTCAAAATATACAAAATTGAACATTTTAAGCATGATATTAGTAGTAACATTATTCTCAGTTTAGAAGAAAAAGTTTTTAATCAGAAAATTTGTTTTTATTTCTTGATTTAATAATCTACTACAATTAGGCAGACCCAAGTGGTAATAGAAAACTATTTACATCCACCAACGACCATGAATCAGAATTATCACAAATTTCAAAAAATATATTGGTAAGAACTTACCTCCTTAGTTTCAGGTTCAGCTGCTTTCAACATATCACTAAAAGCTGTACAAAGTTTGCGAGCAGCATCAAGCAAACGGTCTCCAGATGAATCATCTTCCATAAGAGCCGCAATCATACGAACACCTCTTGTCATTTCAGGTAAATTGGTTGTTATAGTGCTGATAGCAGCACCAACAGCAGTATGGTCTACTTCTTCAACAGGACCTATTAACAAAAAATAAAACAATATTGAGTGACTGGGATATCACATAAGTCCTACTTAAATTTTGGATAGAGACCTACCAGATGTAAGAGTAACAACTTGAGCTGTAGCAGCATTCATAGCAGCAATTTGTGAGCTTACATTCTGCTTGTTGGTATCCATTGTGGTTTCCTTCCATTTCAGTGAGGCCTATTTGGATATTAAGTAATATTTTCAGAATACAATATCAAATTTAATTCTAAGTATGAATGATTTCAAAATTATGTCTTTCATAAAATTACTGGTCTACAAATCATTCAGCAGTATTCATATAATTCAAAAAATATGTCAACAAAAGATGTTTATAAATATTGTAAAGTAGCAAATTTATTAGAAGAAATGATGAAAAATTTCAGGCAAAATATTAAAACACTTACAGGATCAGAGCCAAGCTCAGGAATTTCAGCTTTTGTAGTAAGCTCTTGTTCCGCTATGGATATAGCACCTTGTCCAGCATTGATAGTACTAAGCAAGGCTCTTTGCGGTTCAGTCATCACACTTGTAATTTTTGTTTGCTGCACCTACAGATAACAAATATAGATATCAGAGGTTAGAAAATTCTCTTAAGTAATACATTATTCCAACTACTATTACAGAATCAAGAATTGATAAACTTTTATCAATTTTCAAAACACCTACTACTTCTAATCAAAAGTAAAGCTATCATATCAATAAGAAAACCATGACATACATATATCTCAGCAATGAAAGTTAAAATAATGCTATTTGACTCAATTTTACATTAAAATGCGATATTAAGTTTTCATAATCAGCTAAAAAAATCTTATAAGAATGCTATAATAATACAGAGAATTCCAAACTACAAATAACTGTATTTGATACATTAAATGAAGTTGATTTATTTAAAATTTAAGCAGATATGTAAAATTAACACACAGGACAACATCTAAACCCCACTACTTACTAACTGCTTTGGTTAAGAATCCCACCAAAGCATACAGAACCAGCAAAAATTTATGTACCTACTCTGATCCCCTGATATCCATCTAGAGCAAGCATGGAAAAAAGGGAAAAATCCCATGTAGGGAAGTAAATCCATTAATTATCATTACTCAACTATTGATGCACAAGATAAAAGACAGTTCAATTTCCTATAATTTAAGTTTAAGGAAATACAAGTGTTGAACAGTTTCAACACAACTGCTGAGCTATTTAAGATATTTCACAAACTGAACTGAATGAATTTTCAGTACATTATCTTTAAATATTGATAAAAGAATAAGTGAAGCTCAAAATGGACAATATAGTGGAGCTGACCATCCACATAAATTTCATTTTTATAAATATACTTATGGTGGTAAATTGGGATATGTATCAGTGACTGAATATAACAATTATTTCAGATTCTGATCTTATACATGATAAACTTTATGTACAATGACTATCACTTTTTGGTGAACAACATAATATGCCCTATTTACACTTGACAATAAGATTCGAAGAATAGTGCATGCTGAGGAATCAAAATTATCCCATGAAACAAACACCAATGTGATTAAATAACTGGATTAACAAGAATGTAACTGAAAAGTGTAAATAAATTACATTATGAGCATCCATGTGTATAAATTATTTGATTTTCATTACAAACATTTATGTTGAATATATATTTGTGAAAATTGTGCATACTTGATATACAATATAAAAGATAAAGAAATCATACTTTAAATAATAGGTTGCACAGCTTCCTGATTTAAGTAAAGATACAGTAGAGCAATGTTTTCCAAACTTTTATCCACTTTATGAACATTGGGTTATAAATTGAGGTTTGATTAATTGATTTTCAATAAGAATATATTGCTGAAACATGAATATATTATTTACCAAATCTCACGGATGAGTAAAACATTGTGGCATGCTTACGTTTGGAAAGCAATGCACTACATTAAAATCGGGTATTAATGTTAAATTTACCATTATATAACAACAAATTATGATTGTGATTGAAAAAATGAATAGAAGTCTTACCATGGGTGGGGTGTGGGCAATGTTAGCCTGACCACTGACTGTGGTGTACTGGGCCCCCCCCATATGACCAGTGCCGTAGGTTCTCGCCCCTGAAAGAGGCAGCAGATGGCCAAAAAAAGCCACCACGCATTCATGCAGAAACCATATTTTCAAAATAAAGGGAGTAACAATGCCTCCCTTAGTATTAGTATTTGGTCACAAGATGGTATGAAGATGCACAGACTATTTTGTACTGTTCCTATTACTGGCTTCAGGAATGGATAACAGAATTATTGAGTTTTATAAAAATATAATCATGAAATTGAATACTATAAGTAGCTGTTTAAACATCATATAATCCATCCATTTAAATCCTCATGTTAGAAATATAATCCATTTCCTCAGAAGTAAGTGAAACATTTGATCAAGACTTACTGAGCTAAATTTACGGACGGATTTACCAAACATCATTGTGCCTTCATACCATTCGTGAAGTTCACACATCAAATGAATATATGCCAATGTGACCAAATACATCATGCTTAACAAAATAACAATACTTTATCACATTGCAAAACATAACTTTGCCAATTTAAGAAGCAATATTGATGAAAATAATATAATTTATATTTGGTGCCATTTCTTAAGCAATTAAATAATAATGAAAAATAATATCTTCCTGAATTTATTTACAAAATTATAATGTAATTCATTTAATTATTTACAGAAATAAGCCTAAGCTTTACTAAATCTCTCTGAACATTTATGCAAAACTAAATATTGGCAAGTATTAAAAATAATGGCACACAGCAAAAAGCTATTAAACTAAAATACTCCCATTTTGTATGTACAAAATTAATTTTTTCCAAATGAGAGTAAAATATAAGCCTGATTGCTCACCATCAGCTCCTGCTCTCATTACCGCTGGTTTTGCCACAGATTCCATATTCACCTTTTCAACTTTGCTTGCAGTTTCATGTTGCAAAATTGTAGCTCTGAAAAATTTTAATTCATGAATTGTAAGCAAAGATCAAGATAATTATTTTAAATTTCTTGAAATATAAAGTACTTTCTTTCATATAGTAACTGAAATGAGTAAGATCATTTACAGCTAATACTATTTACACTTCAAGAATAAAATTTTATGTTAAGAAGATGTTAATTAATTATCTTAATTTCTCATCAAACACTAAAACTTTAAAAGATTATATAATATAAAAGTTTATAGAGCAGATATAAATTTCTGATGTACTTTAATTTATTTTTCAAAATACACTAATATTCTTAAAAAATCAAAAATAGATTCATACTTCTAGTACTTCATTCTAAACTATTTGTAAATGGGCAAATTATGGAATAAGACAAAAGTAACAGAGCTTACTTAAGAGGTGAAACACTCTCTTCAACCACAGTAGATCCTGTATCTCCATCAATTGCATAATGATCCTTTGGATTTTGCTAAAATTAAATAAGAAAATACATTTTTTATTAGATGTACTATGGAGACAAATTAATTATAGAATATTCTCACTTAAAATTATGAGTTTATTATCTCGCACTAAAATTAACAAAATATTAATACTTATTACCTTTGAAATGTTAGGTCGGACTATACTCTTGAGGAATAAATGATAAGATAAACAAGAAAGAAATACTCAAGAGAAAGAATATGAGAAAACTTTCACTGCTCAGAAAATGTTGACAAGTGAATGTAAAAAAGTAGTACTCTGCTAAGTTGGCTGTGACTTAATGGTAGTTCTCCATAATGAAGGGGGGAACAATTAGTAACTTTTACTTTTACCACAATATTTATTTGAATATCTTTATTTAAATATATTTTATTTAAATTTATTTAAATATTGTAGTAAAGGTAGAAGTTACTAATAGTTCCCCTCTTCATAATGTAAAAAGATTCAAACCTTTTTAAGAATGATGTCAATATATCCAGCAATGAGCTGCACAATCTGCTCTGCCTCAGTGGTTTGCACCGAATAGTACTGATCAGAATAGTCTCCAAAGTCAAGAGTGAAGGTGTTGGAAGAAGCAGCCCAACGCCTCACAGTTGTGAGAGGCCATGTTTTCAAAATTTCTTTTGTACGTTCATCAAGACGTAACACAGAATCCTTTGTGACTCCTAACAAACGTGGTACAAGCTTGTTTTTTCCTTTCATTTTCTCCTGCAAAGTTCAATTTCAAATAAATAGATTATAATTACATATATGATTATTATATACAAAAGGAAAACACTACATATAGAATACTCTACAATAGTCACTTCTAACTAAAGATCAGAATGAGTAATTCTAACCTTAACAAGAAAGAATGCAACTCCATAGGTTTTGAGAGATCTTGCTGTCTTAGTGTACAAAACTTTGGCATCAAGTTCAGAGAGTCCAAGATGTTTCTTGTGTTCAGCAAAAACCTTTTTTTCAATACCCTTAACTTTAACATATGACTGAGGCAGAAATTCTTTCAGGCTAAAGAGCAGAGATAGAAAAATGAGTTCATTTCAGTAAAACAGAATCACAACATCAAGTTTAAGATAAATAATTTCTTCAAACAAGAGGTATATTTATTTCATAGAACATAGTTCTCAACTTACTCTAGGAATCCAGGCCTATGTTTTGTTTCATTATAATCACCAAACTGTATTTGGCATTGAATACCAGCAAACTGACATGCCTTTTCCTGGGTAACAGGATGAGTACCATCAACAATAGCATCTCGATTCTGAACATAAAGGAGACCCAGTTGTACTGGATCTCTTGAATCTATATTCTGATCAGAAAAGAAAAACTTTCTCCTTAACAGTACTGTTTCACTTTCATCTATCCCTTGCTCTCTCAATGTCTTTGATGGATCCACCCAATTCACTAGTTAAGAAAATACAATATGAAATTAAAGGTAGTTAATTTCATAGTTAATAGTTAATAAATAAAATTATTTCATATACAATAAAAATTTAATTTAAAATAACAACCTTCATCATCTGTTTTCAGCTTTTTTCTCAACTGTTCCATCTTTGCATCCCTTTCTTTCTCTTCTTTCCTTCTCTTTAAAGTCAATGTTCCAAAATTGAGACCTTTATTCTCTGTGTCTTCATCTTCCTGAAGTTCTCTGACTAAACTGTACTCATCATAATTTGTGATTCCTAAAGAATAATATACAAAATTAGAGGGAGATATCTATCACAACTTAGAGCTGTACAGAGACACTAAATCTGATATACAATATCTTACCAATTTTGGTGCAAATAACAACCATAAGATTTGCAACAGGCTGGCTGTCATCAACCATTAATGTCTTGAGCATTCCATCTAACATCCTCACTCTCAAGGTGCGAAGTTTCTTTCTGTATTCCAATAGATCCTGAGCAATTTAAATTTAATAAATGAAAAATCATTTTTTAGGCCAAAAAAAAAAACAATTTTTAGTTAAAAATCATTTTTCTTTAATAAAAATTGAAAATAATGCTTACCCCATTCCTCAATATGTAGTATTCAAGGTTCCTTCCTGGCTCCAGCCAGACTCCTTTTTTGTCATCTTCATCTGACAAAAAGAGTCCATAATCTTTGGCTGGAATTAAATAAAATTATCAATTTATATTTAATTTTGATAATCATTATACTTCATGCAAATAAAATAGATTTTTAAAACTATCAAACATTTAAATAAGCTAACTCAATAAAAGCGTTGAATTAAAATCTTTAATTTATTTTTAAATTTATCATCATAATCACTAAAAGAAGGTGAACATGTAGAATATTGGAAATTTATTGACTGATTTATGTTACCTACATCAAAATCTTAAGCTTAATTTTAAAATACAATAGAATGCTGAATTATAAAGAGCTTTAAATTAATTCTTGCAGTATAAATTGCAATATTAACTCGTAACATTAAGAGAAATCTCAAAATGTTCATATTTTCTTTTCTTGTTCACAAAACAAAGGATTCGAGCAACAGAATACATCGTCAATGAGATTTTAGAATAATTTAACCTTCTTAGGATGTTGCTATTAAAATAGTTGAAACAATTTCCTTAACATTTTGACAGTACAAAGTAAGTTTGGAACATCTATAAAGAAATTCGAGACATCTGAATAGAATATAACATCTTGAAAAGATTACATACTACATGAAATTTCCATCAATGAGGTTCTTCAAAAATTGTTATACTCACGCGTTCCAAGATTAGCCTCGGAAATTTTCTCTCTGATAATTCGGCAGGCATCGAAGACCGACGTCGATGGGTCAAATTGCATCGTTTTGACGACATCCCGGTCCACGATGTTGATTCGGAGCGAGAGAGTGGCCATCTTTCCGCTTTTACGTCTTCTTTCACAAAATCGTTTCGGAGAATCTTCCTGAGATGAAAAAGGAAAAAATTAAACTAGAATTAAAGGAAGGAAAATGAAAGGAAGAAATAAACTGGAATTATCTTAAAATAATGCTTTGAGTCAAGAATAAAATTAAATGCAAATTCATTGCTGTATAAAAAAAGTTGTTATTACCTCAATTCACGAATAAATCTGTGAGGCAATTTATAAATCCTCCGCTAATGCACTTACTTTAATAACAGACTTTCAGAATGAAAACGTAATCAATTCGCTAAGCTTTTATATGTACCTTTAACCTCTTCAAGGAAAAAATCTCACCGTACGAAATAAGTGTATGAGGAGTACTAAATTATAAAGTAATGTAGGTCCTAATTGTTACGATACAATACTACTAATTTTAGCGTAAAAATGGACAGATAATCAACAAGATAGGGGTACAAGAAGTTCAGAGAAAGACAAACAACGGAAAAATAACGAGCAATAACCTCTAGGCTCTCGACTGTCGGTCTCAGAGGAGAAATTGGATGAAAGGGTGAGAAGAATAAGCTGTGGAGTGAAATAGTACACGTGAATGTCCGCATACAATTCACAAAAAACCCATCGGAAAATAAGATGGACTACGGATAGAAAATCTTGGAACATAAATTCATCGTAAAATGTTGAGTGAATTTTTCTTGGTTTATGATTTGAATCCCTTTCTATCAGAATAAGAAGACGACTGGTGAATGCTACTAGTAGATCATAAAGAATTTACGTATTATTATATTAAACCATACATGTAATTTTTAACTTATAACTCTCCTATTTAACGAAAAGAACTCCGATTCCTAGACCCGCTTACGTTCTGACGACCTCATGTTCGGGATCAGCAAAAATTCGGATTTCATTAAATATTTAATCCGCACGATCGCCATGAAATCTCGTCCTTCCGTTCATCCCTTTCAGATATCCCCGAGAAACCCAACCCAGTCCTTTTTTACCCCTTGAAGTCCCAGAAATCCCTTTTCCTTCCCCTTTCTGGCTTCCTGGGCAAACACGTGCAGGCACTCAGCTTCCAAGCAGGTCTCCCGCGGAGAGAAATGATCATCCTCCACGGTTGACAGGAAACCGTGGAGATGGCAGAGAAATGGATCAGCAGGAGGGAGATACTGAGGGTAAGAAAGTAGGGTATAGGTAGAAGGACAAAGGGTATGAAAAAGCAACTTGGATAAGATGAGAAAATTGATGGAAAGAGGATAGAAAACCCTAACCAGAAGCCGAGAGACGTCTAACAAGGTAACGATGTAAATGAAGAAGAGCGGTTGAATGGGCCGAGCGATTAGGAGTGGATTAAATGGAAAACGGAGATGATGACATCTTAGGAAGACAAAGATAAGAGAATACGGATCGAAAAATACTTAATACACTTTGATGGAAGGAAAGGTGAGATGCTACCACAGGGGAATCTGAGCTGATAAACACTTGAATCGATACCTATTAATTACCACCAAATGTCCCTTTGGAGTCTCAATGGCGTTATGCGATGGACTCGTGCTATTCATTAGTAGGTATCTGAACCATTAGTTAACGCTTATTTAGAAAGTAATTCACTTTACTTCTCCAATAAGAGAACAATGGTGGTGATGAATATTCATTCTTTAATTCCGCTTCCATAGCGTCATGTTGACGAAAAGTGATTGGTACCGAAAATAATAAAAATTACAACGCAATTCCAAGTAAATTCAAAGAAACTAGAAACGAAAATTATTGAATCATTAAAACCCTTCAACACTTAAGAATGTGATGAAAATTCGATATCAAATTATTTAAAGTTAATATGATGATAACACCTAGGGATGCACATGATCAAAGTAAAAAAAGCATACAAATTAAATCTAAATGAGAAAATTTTACGCATAGCCAATCAATTTTCGAGAAAATATTATTTTCTTATGAATTTTTTTTTCACAGTGTGGATAGAAATCTTGAAACCGGTGTAAATTTATTGTAAACTAAAATAGAAAGGTATGCGCAAGTAAAAACCGGCACAATTATTCATCGATTCATGAACTGACAAATGATTTTTATCATTATAACATACAACTTTGCATACAGTAGGAATTGCGAAAATTGACAACAAACGTTACCAGTATTATTGAGGGTAAATTACTTTGTAAAGGATTTAGCTATAGAAGTATAGAATGGCATAGAAGTCTTTAGATACTTAGAGGCGATTAGCAAAAACTGAACGTGGAGCGCAGAATCATATCCAAAGCATGGATCTAAAATATTAAATATTATTGTTAAAAATTCTCTCTCAATCCTAATTATAGTAAAATCCGATGTTATTAGTTCGTTATTTTAGCGTTTTAAGGCGATAGTGATTTTTTTCCTCTCCTACAGATGTAGTCCTACGCTATTATAATAAATGGACAAACGTACAAATAAGAGTAAAAATAATTCTTCAATATGTGATTCGGATACCTCCAGTAGTAGCCATTGAACGACGAGAGATTAATTGGCGGATTCTTGGCGAAAAAAAGACGGAGTGAGAAAGAAAAGATGAAAGTATGCGTGAAGTCGGTCGAGAAAAGTTGGGAGTTCTGAGGGTAGTATAGTGGGCGGGATAGAAGCCCTTAAGGCGTCACACTGTGGCGCCACGATCGTCGACTCTTCCGACGTTCCCATGGTGACAGACGCTTCCTATACTCTAAGAAAGCTAACCTCCTCCTTCGAGATTCTTCATTGATCTTCCCCCCATTTCATACCCTTCCGTAGAGCTTTATGCTTTATTTAGGACTCCTATTCCACAGCGATGACATTATTCATCGACGATGGAGTTTGACGACGAGAACCTAGTGGGTATCGTGTTTGATGTACCACCTCTTGGAAAACACGCCGGTCTACTTCATTTCCGCGTCCCCTTTCTAATCTACGAAAATATAAGAGCCGACTTTCTTGGACGTCTGCTCGCCCCGTTTAGTCCCGAATTGGGGATTAGCTTTTTGGATTAGTGAGACGATGTTTGCCGGATTTGTTAGAGAGAAATCGGAAATATTTATTACAGCTTCCTTCGGCGGAGTTCTTTATACATCGTCCTCCATGAGGTAAGGCATGAGATGAAATTAAATCCACTACGCATTTACATAAAAATTAAAAATGAGGATGTCTTACAACTATATACTTTTTTCAGCGGACTGCAAGGGCAGATGGTAAAAGGTTTATGAAAACTGTAAGACTAGCTTGTTATGATGATATCACTACTAGTTGGTTTCATTATCAAATACCATTGCGTAACGAACAATCCCTACATCCCAGGCCGATATTGCGATGGCAACTGCTTCCAACACAATCAGATTTTCCAAGCGGAAGAAGTAAAGAATAGATTCAAAAATTTTGTAATGCAATTTTAATCTCAATTTTAGTGATAAGTTCAATTTAAATTAATCATTCATTTAATTAGTTGCCGAATCATATTTATGCGTATTATTCCTTCGACCAATAGTAGATCAATTAGGCGGGCATCAACTCCGAGAATTGCAAATATCTTCCGGCACGTTCAACCGCCAGTGCTTCTAAAGCGGACTATGATTTACAAGGAAGAGCAATCCATTCTTCGCGCAATCGACCACGTAGATCTGGAGGTCGACTCACATTTTTCCCCGCTGTATCTGGCGGAATTCCAGGTGACATTCCCTTTCGCTCACAGTGAGTTAAATAACAGCGTCACGTTATAGAAGGTGACTGAGGCCTCTTGAGTAACATTCCGAAAGATTCAAACGTCATAATCACACGTGAAAATTCAAGGTCTTGTTGAAAACTTCACTACTTTAGAGCCTCGTTTAAAAAACTGAATTGAATATTGAAATTTCGGCGGGTACGAGAATAATTTTTGCGAGATACAACTTGATCGAAGGAGAGCGTATTTTAAGATACTGCAATACGCAATTATTTCATACGGTAAACAGGTACGGTAGAACTGATTTATGTAGAAATATCCAAAGACTATTCTGAATGGAGGATATATTTTTGTACTATTATAAAGGCAATTGGAATACCTCTGTTTAGTAAAATTATAGCATTACGTAAGCGACTTAGGTAATGAAAAAAGGTGGTGCAATACCTGTATCATTGAGCATAAATTTCAAATAACGTTTTACGAGGTGAAGTAATGAATTAATTGAGCCTCAGCTACACTTTTCTTTAAAAGTATAAAATTAAATTATAATAAGAACAGTAGAAAATAAAATAAGAAGCAATTACACGACAATCTCATCTTACGGAAGCGAAAAAGAAATAACCATTATTTCCATCAAAGAATCGAGTGATTCTTCGTCACAACCCACAGACAATTTAGTAATATCCACGAATATGTAGAAAGTTTGAAATTGATCATTAAAATTGAATGGAAACTTGAAGAAGTGAAGACATAGCAAACGAATCGGTCTCATTATTTTCCTTCCCCAAACTCTACCAAACAGGGCACATATTGTAGATGTTCAAAACAAAGGATACCTACAATTCTCTTTAAGGATACCGAAAATCAGTTATGGATACTTTAACGGATGTCTATATAGGTACGGGATGAAGTTTGTCTTCCCTTAAAGGTTTTTAAAAGGGAGTAATGTGTGCGATGCAGAGAGAGTGGCTGCACCAAAGTGTTTTCCTATTACAGAAGATGACATTGAAGGAGGGAAAAGGTGGCAACTGCCCACGACGGACTCCCACACGACGGAGGGCAAAGAGTCGGGGTTGCACAAGTGGGCGGAGAGCAAACAGAAGTGTATGAAGAAGCGATGACGAGATTGGGAGGAATGGTCGATCGTCCCCATGGGAAGATCCCTCTTCAATCTCCCTGCAAACCTCGTCTTACATCCTTGGGATAACAAGAGGATCCTTCAATCAGAAAGAAAAAACATTCCCATTTTGAGGTTAAACGCCGTGTCATCGACTCCTTTTCTGCAAATGCGCTGATCGGAAAGGGCAAAAGGCAGCGCTTGGAGATTGCGTCACGCCGCTAAGGGACAAGTACGAGGATACAATTAATATTATCGTCCGTTAGAATCCCAAGGAGTCAATAAGAGTGAAAAAAACAAGCAGTAAGAATGAAAGCACTTTTACGTATTTACTAGAATGAAGCTTTCGCATTTTAAACAAATCGTAAATACGATTCTCAGTTCGTTCACAGACCGGATTACAGACAAATTAAGTTTAACTGATAAAGAAATCACATTCTTGCGTTTCTTAGCTTAACTATCAATCTAAAAATTCCTTATAATTATTTACTTCCGATAAAAAAATCAATTACATTGCATCTTTCCTTAGTACTCGATTATACTAATCATCGGGGGAAATTAGTCGGGAATTAGTTTAGACTATCTGGAAAGAATTTCGCTCAACGAAGAAGAATATATCCGACATTCTCTATAAACGAACTTGGAACTTCACTTCCGTCGACAAAATAGACAATTATACAGATTTTTCGGCAATGATGAAAAGTTTCATATAAAATTCTAAACATATTCAAAATAATAATAATTCGACCAAAGGCGAGCAATTTCAATCTCGATGATACATTTTTGCCATAAAACCGAAAACATTAAAAAATGGAAAAAAATACGCCGATTCGTCGGAGCATTATCGCTTCCGGTTGAGAAGCCCGTATCTCACAAGGAAACAGAACCAACTCCGAGCTCAAAATGCTCGACTTCTTAGTGACACATCCCTATATTAGCAAGAAACGCAAACCCTTTCTGTGGTATTATTATAAATAATAAAACCGAGTACGATACGAGCGAACGTAAAGACTAGATGACTGGCAATTCGACACGTTGGAGGACGTAAACAAGTCATAAGATCCACCAATCGAGTTGGACAAATAATTTCTGGACAGTTTCCTAGGCTTCCAAGCGAGTGACATGAGGAATCAATAAATCCTTAAACCCGAGCCGATATTTACGAGCGCTAATCTCGAAGAGAACGAAGGAATCTTCGGAGGAGGGGTGGGTGTGAGAGCATCTGCAAATGGAAGGGGGAGAGAGAATCAAGTTCCAGGGAAAATGTCCCAAATTGACCACGTCGGAGGGAAGGATAAAGTAAGAGAAGAGCTTGGGTTTCCACAAACATCGACGAAGAAATGGAGAGCCTGTTGTAGACACGAGCTATCTGGTGAAAGTGGGGAGAAAAGAATGGAATAAGAGAGGAAGAGTGACAGTAAGAAAGACAATACGATGAGGGATGAAATAAATTTCCTCTGCAGTTCTTTTACGTAAAAAATTAGGTTTTGAACTACAAATTATATAAGAAATAGGACGAAAGTGAGCGACAGAGCTTTTGAAACAAACAGCCCGTTCAGAAAAAGAAATAATTTTGCGCGAAAACCAGAAATAATAAAAATATTAAAAACCAAAGGAAGCAATTTTCAGTAAATAATATGAAATTTGAGTTTAAAACACGATAATCTTGGGAGAGAAGGTCAATTTTAGTTACGTCATTTACAATAGTACAGCTAAATTAAGGCACTTAAAACGAACAAAATGGATGAAGTTCATCCATACGATGCATAAAAACACATAGAGAACGATTATGGGAAAATCTCCTGTTCTTGACTTTTGAATTTATAACAGAGAAACGTCAATCGTTTATAACCATAATAATAGCTAATAATCAGAAGCGCATTTCCGGAAACGTAATTTAACTCAAAGTTTCACAAGGAATGTGATATAGGCTTATAAAATTTTGAATTGATTAATTGATGATTGAAGTTGAAGTTAAAACGTAATGTATGAACTATATTAAGATATCATAGAAGAAAATTAATGGATATATAAGATAGAATACATCGAAACGAATGAAGATTAGCATATAACAAACTTAGCAAGTAGTTTGTGAGAGGAAGGAAGAGCGCCCCTCTGCGGTGAGAAGGGGAAAAGATAAGGCGGAAAAGGTTTCACAGACTTCCGTCAATTCCTCGCATGCAATGGACCCCGTGTGAGACGGAGTAGCATACATCAAGGCGAAGAGGGAACCCTTTCTTAGAAAAGCAATCCGAGAGAATAGTTTTTGCATCGCAATTTTTATTTCCAACAAGAAAAATAGATGAAGTGAGGTCAACCGTGCACTAACTGCTTAAAAATTCATAATTATTGACGGTACAATAATATGTAGTTCCTGACAAGTTTGAAAGGATCTTTAGACAAAGAAAGTGAAGAATGAATAATCGTATCGGTTGAGATGACAACCTGATCTAATAATTATCATTGAAGAAGTTTTTTACAATATCAAATACAATGGTTAATTAGTGAATTGAAAATCCTTCCACTTTTATCAAAAACAGACAGCTTTAACGTACCCGATTACCCTCATACGAACTGATAGCAATCTGATACATATTCACTCCCTATCAAGCAATGCTAAAATTGAGAGCTAGTTCAGTAATACATTCGCTTCTGATGTCTACATATAAAGCACTTTAAAGTCCAAATTTAATGCAAATTAAGACTAATAAGAAAAATAATTCCCTGATAAACAGGACATGCGAATAAAATTCAGCTGACACAACACACAAAAGATGTATAGTGAACATGGTCCCGTAATAAAGAGAGACATAACCAATCTGGATATTTGGTGGAGAGAATGGCTAACAGGAAATGTTCAATCGAAATACGAAGAAAATCCCACGAAATTTCGGAAAAGATAACGAGAAATTTCCGCAGATAAAACGTTCCCAAAAGGAAAGTGAAAAGGGACATATTAAAGAGATAAGTAGCAGCTAAAAATATCAGGGCCATACCGGAAGGAAAAGAAATGCTGAAGGACTCCTTTCCTCGATAATGCAAACCGCGAAAAAAATCCCAAAAGAAAGTTGGAATCCCACATCGACAGTTTCCCAGACAATCAGCCAATTTCGAGTATCGAAGAATTGATCGGTTTCGAGAGCAATAGAAGAACGAGGGCCGGAGTAATTTGCGGAGGGAAAAAATATAACAAGCCGTGAACTATTCCAATCTCACGCTTTCTGCGCATTCAATTCATTGGAAACGGATCGAGGGACAATGCAAACAGCGTTCTTTTCCCTTCAATGAGCGGCTCGAGTACAATGATACGGTGGTTTGTGATTGGTTAATTTGAGGACGATTGAAACACACAGAGGAACAGGAATCAATGGAGAAATAATCGGAAAGATGGAAATAGGAGGAAGCGCGTGTCAAAAGCAGAGATTCTGATCAGAAAAAACATAAACAACATTCAATGTGAGGAATCCGAAATATTTTACAAATTTATGAAGAATTATATAAAGAGGAAAGCAATGGATATGTAAAAAATTGACAATTACCCAACATCTTTTTCTATTTCGATCGAAAACCAAAAGGATATATATAGGCTATATCGAGGCAAAATCAACATAATTAATTAACTCTAAAGCTATTAAATTCGAGTGGAATGTAGCTCGTAATTATAGAGTGAGATAACGATAAATGGCTCTTATTCGGTAATAATGTCAAGAAATAAGCTTATTCAGGGGTTCCATGAATGATGATGACATTGATTAAGGAAAATCAAGAATGGATTATTATAAAAATAAAGAACATGGAAACTTCCGAGGTGTAAGACGAGAAAAAAAGGAAAAGGCTTAAAGTAATGAGAAAAGGGGAGAGACGTGGATAGATAACAGAAGCCGTAGGCGATCTGCAAAAATAAATGGGGCGAAATAGAGAGCTGCAACGATTAAAGGGGGAGACTTAGTCGTGAGCTGGGATTAAGATATCTTCCATCAAAAGGTGGGATCGAAGTTTTGAGGAAATAAAGAGCAAAGGCGAATAAAAGTGAGAGGAAGAGAAGAAGGAGTACTTATAAGTTTATAATGAGATCATCCGGTTCTGATTGAATAATAAGGGCTTACCCGATTAGTGTCGCACGCGGCAATGATTGAGAAAGACAGCTTGGGGACTAATCTCTAAGAAAGAAGAAACACGATATCTCTGTTAATGACATTAGTTTTTCATTGATAGAATGAAAGAGAAACTTGTAAATACGACTCGCAAAAACATCGTTTAGGGAAAATAATTATAATTAGCAATGAACTCATTAAAAGACTGCATGAGTGAAAAATTAGTGATTTGTGGAGCAATATCAGCAGGAATAGTAATTTAAAAATTTCACAAAAGTGAATTAGAAAAACTAGATTTATAATCAACTAAGCAAAAAACCTTTAACGACTGTTTTCGAGAATATAAATACAGTGAAAGTAGCAAATTTTCTTCCATTTTTCTGACAAGAAAGTGATTAATGATTAACTCTAGTGGTTTTACTCGAGATTTTATTCTAATAAAGGAATAGCGTTCAAGTTTATAAAGAGAGATAGGATTAAGAAAATGATATTTTTAGGAGTTATTTCTCATCTTAAGAGTTGAAAATACATCCGTAAACTTTAAAATAAATTATTTATTATACGCACCTTATTTTTGATTAGATACATTACATTCCACAGCAGCACTTACTTAAATGGGAAACAAAGAAACAGTTTACTGCGTGTAAGACCCTAAATCAAGGAGGAACAGGAGATAAGAAGAATGCGGAGGAATAACACAATAAAATGGGGGAAGTGACCGGAAATCGGGAGACAATTGAAAACGGAAAATAAGACGGAAGGAAAAATTGAGGAAGCGCGGTCGGCGAAGAAGTATTCTATGCTTCTGGAGGGCATCGGAAAGAGTAGCAAAAGAGGGGAATAATTGCGTAGTGGAAGAGGGATAGGCTATTTCTCACGGAATGGTATAGAAAGGGGAGGCTCAATTAGCCCCGAAGCAACGGGGAGAGAGGTCCCCGGGAATTGCTAAGGGAAGGAGAGATGAATGGGGAACGTGGGACAGAGTGACAGGGATGATGGGGCAGTAAAAGGGTGGCTCTCCCACGGGTCGAAGGGGTTTTTGCGAGCGTATCGCGAGTGTGAGATAGGGAGGTCCGCTTAGTGCGCTATCACAACTAGGTAGAAAATTCAAGGCTCTTTTCGAAATGGACCAAATTGCCATCGTATTTTCCGGAACTGCGCAAAATTTTAAAACCTAGCATCCCTTGGAATTATAGATGATATACAATGATGTTTACTCGAGAGCCATGGGCGGAATTGTCATAAATAGGAAAGGGACTTATTAAGGACTCTTAATTTTAAAAAGTTTTTTCGGGTTAAAAGATGAAGCCAGGTTGAGTCAACAAATTGTTCTCATCTTCACTCCATGATTTTCGCTTCATGCGGCCTCTATTACGATGAATTTCAAGGAATACCTAAATACGAACTTAGAGGAAACAATGTACATAAATTTTCGAGGTAAGAGTAAAGGCGAAAAAATATAAAACTACGAAGGACGGAAAAACGTTAAAGGGCCATCCTTAACGAAAACTACGATACATTAACCTCCACTTTTGATAATTAACGATAAATTCTTTGAACGGAAGAATTCAACGGACGTAAAATCGCAATCAGAGGGAAGGAGAGTTTATCATCTGAATCAGAAGAATGTTCCGCATAAAGCGACCTAAATAGAGATTGGACGGACAGTGGGAGGACCGGAAAACTTCCCATCTAAGGAAGGGATTAAAATCAAACTGCTCCGGAAGAATTGGGAAGAGCGTAGAATGAGTGAAAGAAAGTCTGCGGGGGACTCTTCAAACTGCTTCAAAGTATCGCTCGTTTGGGATTAAAAATTAAACGAGGAGTATAATGAGAGGGGAAGGAAATTGGGAGAGATCTGGCTGGCCATCCACGGGAGGGGGTAAGCCATGTGAGCCTGTGCTTAGCGAATTGCATAAAGCCACTTACACGGTAGGGGGTATAAAAGGATCGCCGTAAGTGAGATGGAAGAAGAGGGACGGGGAATGGAAACAAAGACCATGCAGGAGTAGCTACCCATTTCTAAGATTGATTGATGAGACTAATGATAATAAATGGGTGTCTTCTTAGCATTCGAAGGATGGATTAGAGGCGGGATTACAGGGCGGAACGTGTTCATTTAACGTCTCGATCTGAAAAACTTCTTTGTGCTTGGATTCAGTTCTCAGACTCTAATTTGTTCGGTATACGAAAAGTGAAAATATAATAAAATCAGTCGTAGGGATTGTATGTTAATTAACGCAAACAGTCAGATTGTATGTGACGTCACGAACAAGGGGGGGGAGAGATAGTTAAGATGAAGACGCAGAATTTTAAGAAGGAAGTTCAGAAATAAGTTAAAATTTTTTAAATGTGATTTTGACGACAGAGAAAAGACGAAATTATCCATCAGAAATATTGGTATTTATCTTTGCAATTTCTGAATTGTCAGATTATTTATTGTTCCTTTTCATTAGAAATCCAGAAGAGGATAAAACTTTTCCAGATATAGTTACTCCCAAACGAAATTCCTGTTGTGCGAATTTTAAATTGACTATATTTACTTTGCCGTTAAATAAATCTATTTCGACATTTTTATTTATATCTTTACCTTCACAACCATCTCGTACGAATTCGTCGATCGAATGAGTCCACCATTCACCCTCGCCCATTTTAAACAACCTCTGGAAGAGAAATATTTTGGACGATTGGAGAAATTTAAAAAGTAGAACTTAAAATCCATAACTTGAGGCATGAATTGGTAAGTTACTACTTCTCTCCAGATCACTAACTTCAAAACGACAAATAAGTGAAGAAAGAAAAACCAAAAGCATCCAGTGCAATTGCATTAAATATCTCTCTTTAAATAATGATGGCCTCTCTTAATATCGCTCCATTACCACCTTCGACTAAAGCCGTTTTAGGACCTCGTAACGTTTCTTCATGGCAAATTACACAACCGACGCCTTTTTTCATATTTCGCCTATTAATCCCCACCACAGAGGAATCGTAAAACACAAAACGGAAAATATTGAAGGAATATAATTTTTAGTGGACTGGCAGAATTACAGCACTTGAACGCAGAGAGAGTTTCATAAGCCTCTTCCGAACGACTCGATGGGTTCTTAGGCTGATATTATAGCTGGAAAATCTCATTCCGATTCCGCCCCACAATATCCTTCAGTCGTTTCGGAAACGATCGAATGAGACATTCGCGAGGAACGTAAGTCACGTCCCTAATCCGCACAATTAAGAATCACGGTCTTCGTGATATGACCCATAAATTAAACGTGAGACAGAAAACCAGGATTGTGCATAGTTAACGAAATAAACTGTAATACAGCGTAAAAAGGAAGCCAAGAAAGAAAATTACACGCTCCTTAGATTTCTCTTGAGACTGAGAATTTTACTAGTGATTGGATTGTTATTCGGGTGGTCTATGCAAATAAAGGAATCGGTGACATATAAAGATGTGCGAAAGGAAAACGAACAAGAATTAAAAAGGATCTAACTGTTTAACTCTAATAACTTATAACTTAGCATAACCACCTTGAGCAAGGTTAGCATAGAATCTTTTTAGCATCTTTCCGAACTATGCGGAAATATGCAAGTTTACATTGTTACTTAAACATATATTAAACAGAAATGAAATAAGAGTAATGAAAATTAAAAAGATACGATCGTTTAAGGAGCTTTCACGAGATCTTCTATAGAATTCAAGGGGTTTCAGGAAATTCGCGAGGGTAATAACATCTTTGGTAGCGAATGAGATGATATTGAGTTCTACTTCTACTGAGGGCGAACTGACCTTAAATGTCACTTTTCACAATAAAGTCTCTGTAACTAGGAGAAGATAGAATTCTGCGTTAAAATACTACTTACAAGAAATACAAGAAGAATTAATGTATGTGCCACATACTAAATCTATGCAGAAAATACCACAAATGTTGAAAAATGCATTCTTTCGAATACAAGTCAATTCTTCGAGTTAACAAGGCTTCTATCGAAGGAAAACCGAACGATGCCGAAAAAATTTAATGATAGAGATACCGGAATTTCCCCAAGGGTACTTACGTTTAAGCAAAACTCTCGAAAGGAAATGAAATGAGATGTGATTCGCGAAGGAATCTCAGAAACCACGGATGTAGAGCCGGAAGGCTCGCAGGAATAATGAAGACACAGAAGGATCGAGACTAAAAAACGTGCAAGATCGAAGGTAAGACAGAGAAAGAGACAGAGTAAACTCACCGCTGGGGTATTAGGGGGTGTGTCCCAGGGGCTGGGAGCGGGGAAACCCGTGAGTACCGGGGGAGCCGTGGCTCTCCTGGCCCTACGTCTCCTCACGGCAGCTGCGAGGCCTCCGCTCGATCCCGATGGACACCAAAGTCCTAGTAGAAGACCGCAGCAACTGGAGGAGAGGGAGCGGGCGTGTGCGGAGGAGTTGGAGGACACCGTAGGGGAGGAGGGAGGGGGCCAAGGGGCCGAAGCGGCTCTCGAGGTCGATTGTCCCTCCTCAGGATCTTCGGACGCACTCCGGAGTCGATTCATCGGCGATAAGTGACCGTTGGAAAACGGGGAAGAGAGGGTGCGGAAGGGGAGGGGGTTAAAGAGGGGGAAATCTCTCGTTCGTTGCTAGAGGTCGCCGAAAAGTCACAAAATTTACGATCACGAAAATACTGGGTACTGAATATGGCGAAATATCGTCATGGGAGATGGGGATTTTCCTCTTTCCAAACTGCAGTAAAAATTTTATCGCGATTCCCTACAATCTTCGATACCGCTAACAGATTTCCCAAATTCCGTCGCTACGAAAAATCGTACGGATTATCAGACACTCGTACGCGGAGTGTTCTTTCGTTCATTGCAGTCGCACATCCCAAACCATTTCTTTTCTACTCGACAAGAAATATGTTTTTTCGATGCGTTCCCCCAACGAGAAACACACGTTTTCTTCCTCTATTTGATGTCCTTTTTTGTCGCAGCGAAATGGACGGCAATACGTACGGAAGGCACAAAAAATTCTTCCGAATGTCTCTGCGACCAATCTTCAACACGTCCGCACCGGAGAGGCGCCGAAGGGGCTACGCTTTCCCCGGAACATTCCGCTTGAGATCCAGAAGAAATAGAGAAGAGCTCGGAAGAGAAGAAGAAAAGAAGAGGCTTCTTCCAGCGTAGGTGTCACCGCAACACGAACCAGAAGCTCTGAATAGATCCTCTTCGGCAGAGCAAGAGCCGCAGCGGAAACCGGTGGGGGGAGTCGAAGACAATAGAAAAGGTGAAGAAGTAAAAGAGCCGCAGAGGTGATGCGCAGAGTTTGGCGGCTTGCAGACCCTCCTGGGTGCGAATCAGGCGTTCGACTGAGCGAGAGGCGCCTTCGTGAGTGGAGCATCCCACTGGCGCCGTCTTGATGCCACCCCCTACCCTGGCGAACCGCCCCTTCCCCGGATAACGCCACCTTCCGCAGTCCAAAAAAGGGATTTTTAGGAGGGGATATATGGGGAGGTGAAAAAATCTTCGGTCTCGGTTACACCATCCCACGACCCCACTTCCCTAACCCTTTCTCCTCCGCCCCTTTCCCAGTAAAGGACCTGCCGAGAGCGAAAGTCCCAGAAAAGGATGCCCGAAACGGGCAGCAAGGCTTACGAAAAGAAGGGAAATATGGTGGAGGAATCATGAGAGAGATGGAAAATTAAGAGAGATCGAAGAAAAGGACTACACGAAAGTAAAAGAGGAAATGGATTAAGGGGAAAATCGGTGCGGAGTCTATAACTCTGAGAGATTTTTCATCCGCAGATAATTAGCCATTGCTTCACACAGAAAATTCAATGAGAAATTAAGAGAATCCACATCAAATACATTGACAAAACTAGGATTCGGAACAGAGAAGAGAGGACGATAATCGGCATTCTTATTCCAAAAAATTCATCGTGAAAAATAACACTTCGTAAAAATAACGGAAGATTTCGAGAGAACTACGAGAACGTAGATTTTCGCATACCTCGAGATTTCACCAACAGTACATTTATAAAACTAGCTAAGAAAGAGAAATAATAAAATTTAACTGGTGGGAATAAATATTGGAAATTATTAACGAGAAATTTCTACCTTTTCACCGGAAGGATTCAATCACTCACCATCTGCAGCTGGAGCAGTGGACGAAACGGAGAAAAGAAACGTGGGGATGATTCGGAATAAAATAGAGAAAAGGGGGAGACGTGTAAGACGCGAGAGATGGAGATAAGAAAGGGTTTGATTTAGAGAAAGCGTCCCCTTAAGAAAGGAAGTTTTCAGGACGAAACTGTTTGAAAGAAGAGGGTGAAAGAAAGGGAAATGCAAGGGACTGAGATAGTTGAGGAAGGAAACCGTGGGAGTCGAAAGGGTGGATGGAATTGATTAAGGTGAATCTACAGTTTGAAAAAATGACGTGGAAATAAAAGTAAGTTGAGGTCGAATTATAGGATAGGGGTATTTCAACATTTCCTTCGATAAAGTTTTTGATGAACCTTTCTCAAGGAAGACCGAGTGCAGTAACATAGAAAGAAGGACAAGTAAAAATTTTCATTCTGCTTAAAATATGGTATCGTAAGAGAGCAATTATAAACGTCTACGAACTGAAAAGTTGAATTCATTGTACGAATGTTAGAACTTATAGCTCAAGATTTCGTCCTTCATAGCAAGGTACAATATTCAGATACACGAGACATTAGGATTAGAAAAAAGTGAATAACATGAAAATTATATTCAATTAAATGTTACTCTTATGAAACTCATCAACCTCAAATCAACAACCATCATCAACTTTTTTCAGATATCCAAAAATGATTAAATCTCAAAGAAAAGAAAAAGTATGAGAGAGCAAAAAAGATTAAAGGAGACCAAAAGCCGAATACAAGTACAGCCACTTTACTGTTCGATGTAATCCGTTGATGTGTGCGAAGAATCACTCGGTTCTAAATATACAACGCATTCGGCGGTAGACGAATGAAGAATTAGATTCGACTGAACACGGATAAGATATATTTGCCGAGAAGTAGACAATAACGAACGTTAATATGAGTGGCCCCCGTTCGCCTTTGGATGAGGCAGTAGACTTTGTATAACTAGAAGAATTTCAAGAATTTTTCTGATGCGATTCAGCCGCTCGCCAATATTCGAAAGATGAAATGTGACGTTCCGCTGACAGAAAGCTCAACAGAGTTGGAACTTTACTGGCAGACGACGAAAAAATAACAGAGACGTGTCCAGAATAGAAATTTCACAGAAATGAAATGAAGCTTATTCTGTAACGCAAATACCAAAACCAAAGCGCTTCCCTCGGAAAGTTACGGAATTATGAAATTGAATTCTAATGTTTAATATTTCATCTAAAAGAAAAAAAGATTTAAACAAAGGATAATATCATAGATTCCATTTACCGAACTGGACTATAATCGACAGACTATTCGTATTCAATTGCAACAAAGTATAAAATTAAAAATAAATTCAAATTTAACTTAAACATATTCGTGCAGTTTTTGTTACTGATAAATACGTAAAATGTTGAGTAACATGATACATTCATAACTGCGTCAGGAAAAATTGGAATTCAAGACATGCATTATTTCTCGATTCGCGATTTTTTCAACAATTTCTGAATGCTAATAACGGAATCAAATCTAAAAAGTGAAATAGAACTAATACATAAAAGTTAACTGTCTCATACTTTTAACCTGAAAGTTCCACAGATGAGGTATGGTGCCGCCGCTACGGAAAATTACTTGAAGGAGTTCGGAGATAAGTTACGCCGTGTTTGCCGGCAACCCACCTCACGGCACATTCTCCTGTTTAGAGGCTACCCGCGTAACATACTTCGCAGGATATTGTAACAAATTACAAAATTTCCGAAATTAGATGCTCTGAGATGTATGCCAGCGAAAGATGGACATTACGTATTTACGGGTATTATATCCGATTTAAAATACCAAAAAGAATACTAACAGCAGATACTAAGCAGACACACAAGGAGCATTAATAAAATAGACATACCATGTTGAGTAGGACAGGACCACGAGCAAGAAACGAGTTGACAGAATAAAGATCCGTAACGAGGAAATGGATAAATCGAGTTAGCCTCACCACAATCTCCATTCCTTCATAAACGAGTTACACTAACAGCGGTATAGAATGGAACTGAGGGTTCAGAGTAATACCGGAAGAAATTAACGGCATGCCCGCTGCAGCACGAATTTGTCACGCAACCGCAGCCGTTTGCACGGAATCGGACGACGAAATTCCCGCTCTTTCCCAGCGATGTGATTGGACGGAGGGAGACCACGGAAAGAGATATCTCGACGACTGTGGAATGCGTAATTGAGCGAAAAGGGCCGAAAAAAATTGAGGACCCTATATTTCCGTGAGTGCGTGGATTCCAGGCAAACGATTGCCGCACGCACAGAATTCCCTCATTCAGCCGCGAGAATACAAAGGGGAATGATTAAATTAAATTAAAAGATTAAGGCTCCAGTTTGGAGAGATGGATAATCGAGGCGTGCAGGAATCGATGGTCATACCAAAGCGGATGCAGATGTATTTGTGAGATTATAATCCTAAGAATGTGCTACGGAATAGGATACAATTTTTTATCATATCATAGGGACAAATTATCAAGGTACGAGTCGAACAGATAATTTTGAGATCGGATGAATTATTCTACTGATTAAAAGAGATGTCAACCATACATAGATAAGTCTTCATTAGTTACTCCAAACAGTACTTCATCAACTAGTCAGTAAAATTTACTGCGTAAAACTACTTATGACCTCAGTTCATACTCTTTACATTCCAGCTGAAATTAGTGCGTGAATAAGAGGAGATTCATATATTTCAAAATGTTAACTAAATTTTTTCATCTGATAAACGTTTAAAACAAATCGTATGATTGAAGATCATTTCAACGCTAAAAATAACTCGGATCTAATCTCTCACGTATAGAAATCTAAGATAATCTAAATCAACCCTTGAAAACAGACCTATAAACTCTAACGAACTCTCAACTTTCGAACAACTTACATATTTCACGCTTTAAAGAAAATGGTTGATTTTTACCTGAAAGAGTGTTCCTCGAGGGAATTCAGGTTCGGCGGGCAGAATGAACCTATTCCTTTACGTGTGGTCGTCAGCAACGTAGAACTCTCCTTCCCCATCGTATCAAAAACAGGGAAATTATCCGCGTAGAACTCCAATTATGTACTTAACTCACACGAGATTGTATTGATTCAAACAACGTTAGATTTGATAACTTTTCGACGACGTGAGGCTGAGAAAACCGCGTATTGTGCCAGCGACTGGTACCCTGCGACGACCGCTCTCTCGGGCTACAGAGCGTCCGCCCGAAATGAGTGCCGGGGCACTGCGTTGGCAAGAGCATCGCTTGCGGGGGACCAAGAGTATTGACGCCTCCGATTCATGCGGGAGATTCCCCAGAGAGGGCGAGGGACTGCCATGACTCAACGGAAGGGGATTGGACAGAATGGCGGGAGAGATAGCGATCGGAAAAGGAGCCGGTGAAAAGTTCGGCGGACGAAATTGCGTTTACATGGACGGGGTGGAGACTATCTGCCCGAGCGATAAACAAATGAAGAGGACGACACTGATTGTCGGATCGATGGCACGTGGCAAGTGGACCGAGTTCAGGCTTTCCGAGAAGCACTTTCACCCCCGAGTTTTCTCGAAAAATGAACGCCACCAGCAGATTATTCAGGGCGGCGCACGGACTGATGGAAAGGTGAATGGTTCGGTAGAAACGAGTTTTAGTTGCAAACGCCCCTCTGCGAATCCTTGAGAATGACTTCGATTTTATGTAATCGCCTACGAATAAAACGATCCTTCGCTCGCTGTGAAGGCGTTTTACGAGCAAAGAGACATTTACGCAGGGGCGCTTTTATTCTTACGACGCATTAAAGGATGCGAAAGATATTTAGCTTCTTATCATAGTCGCGGAGGATAATAGAGAGACATAATGGGATTCTGAAATTGAATACAAATTACGACATAGACGAAGAAATCGACCCTCAATCATGACGGAGGCTTCTGAGATACAGTTCTAACTTTAATTTAGCCATCGAACAACTTACGTAATGAGATAAGCCAACGGAAACGGACGCCGGATAAAGGATACATTTCAACCGAATTCACGGAGATGAGAAATGTAATTAGTGATAGGAAATTGAATTCATTCAATACGGCATAGTTTTCGGTTAAACCTCCAACAGATTTATTGAGTACATCCCAATAATAATTTCAGACACTAAACACGATTCTGTAAGTACAATATGAATATGAAAGATGAATGAAATACCAATCGCATCAAAAATTCAAGTAGAACCTGAAGACCGAGTTACCGGAATAATATAAGGAACGAAGGAAAAACCTACTGAAAAAACTCATCCTCGAGAGAGCACAAAATGAACGCGGGGAACAGGTGATCCGTAGTGAAGACAAGGGAAAAAAGAAGAGGGTCACTTACCGGCGGAGGAGCGGCATCAAAAGAAGTGGTGATGCCGAGAGATGCTGGGAAGGCGAGAATCGCCTAGGACACATGCTGGCGGTAGAGCGTGCGAGGAGAGAGTGATGGGGGAGAGGCCCGAGGGTCGGAGGGGGAAGACGAGGGTGGGGATGAATGGCTGAAGGGAAACAGGGGAGAGATGAAGATGCAGGGGGAGCGAATGGCTCTTCTGGAAGGGGTAACGGGCTGAGGGGTGGATTCGGTTGCTGGGGATGAAAGTGGGGGATGCTTATGTGGGGTGGATGGGTAGGCGTGGGGTGGGGGTGTTCCGGAGGGGCGTTGCGCGTGGTGGGGAAGATACAAATAGATATAAGTTTGTGAGGGATGAAGGGTGGGGAGTCCTGCCCTAGTGAGAGGGATCGGGGGAGGAAGGGTCGAGGACGGGAAGATGGCGTGAGTGAAGAGCCATTAAAGCGATCGAATGAAAATATTCGGCTCTTTTTCCCGGAAAATCCACGTTTCGCTCGGTGCGAAGTGCCCCCGCATTTTTAGGGGACCGAGAGTCTTGAGCGGTTTCCCAGAGTTCGATCACGGTAGTTTAGGGAAACTATGCGGTCGTGAATTAAGGTTGGCGCTAACGAAAAAGATCGCCAACTTCTCAACTATCCCATTCGTTAAGGGAGGTGGAAACTTCTCGGGAGTGTTTAGAATATCAACGCGGAATTGCTCTGCTTTTGCATTATATGTACAATGGTTTAAATTCTTATTCAGAGGAGGTATTATATCGTTGAACCTTAGATAAGTGTTTTTGCAAGATTACGACAAAGGAAATCAATGACAAAAAATCAACGACAAATCCTGAAGGTAGCTGTACGAAATTGAGCACCTTTGTCTTCGGAGACCCATTACTTTTTCTAAAAGGCCATAAGATGCTCAAAAGTGATTCTTACGCACAAATCCAATTTTTGGATTATAAATAATGTTACATTGGAATTTCGCAAAAACCTTTTCATTATATTTACATCAGCCAGAAAAAAACGAACTTCTGGAGTATAAAAGTAATATTTTTATCTGTTTTGCTAAAGCAGATATTATTTACAGAAATTACAGCGATATTCTCCAAATAGCACCGATAGTTCTCCGAGTGCAGAGGGCTGCATACATTCAAGGATATAATCATTACTTGGAAACAGGAGACGGAGAACCTGAGATTTTTCAGATAATGCAGATGATTTCAGTCATTTCAACTTGGAAAATTTTTCCACCTTTGAATAAGATAGAATGATACGAGCATATGCTTATATATATCTGTCTCAGAATGTAAAAAGTACTTAGAGATAAAGAGAACGCAGTGAAAATCATATCTCTTCTTTAAATTTGGTACTGAGATACTAAGGATTATGTTATACTTCCAAATTCTGGTTTTATGCCTAACAAGTGGGATAAGTTACCTTCCGCAGTAAAATTTTCCCAATTCAATTACCTCCATTTCTCTAGAGATGTATTATTTAAGTATGTAGAAGAGAAACTTTTCTATCATCTACGTGATCCTTCGGTATAAGAATTTACTAAATGAAGAGAATACCAAATGCGTACTTGCTGTTGGTGGAACCATCGTACTTCTGATCAGAATCTTACGCATCTTAGCAACACCTACTTATCCACGTCAATAAACTGGATGACGATTCCGAGAGGACTCCATTACCGAGTACGCTATCTAAGCACGGACGCTCAAGAATTCATCGCTTGCAATAGTAGACACACAATTCATCTTGCGGGCGCACATGCTGTCGGGCTTTTAAAGGCTGATGACGGGATCACGGTCATTCACATCCCCCCTTTCGCCCACCCACGTCACCCACTCGCACGCATTGAAAAATTGCCCCTGCAATTCTTACTTCATTGCTCCTTCCCAACTACTCTTGTCTTTCATATACGTCATACATGCTCGTGCAGTAAAAAAATCTAAACACCTTATTATTCCTCAGTTCTTTTTAATATTTGGCGTGTTCCATTAAAAAAACAGCTGTATTATTTTTTCCGCTAACTTATCTCGATATATTAACCTTACAAGTAGCATGTTAATATCTCAAGTAGTATGAACTGTTGGTTACGATCATTTATTGTCCTCACTGAAAAGATACTCTATCTGTAAATTCATACAATTAAAATATAGTCTTTATTCCTTTTTTGATTATTATTTTAGGTACCTAATAATTGAATTTATTTACGTTGAAATCCTATAACTCTACATCTAAGATAATATTTTAAGTTATGTAACTGGATTCAAGATAAGAGAAACAATTTCGTAAACTATTTAGAGATAAAGAAATAGATTTTTAAAGTCCATTCTCTCTTATTCATTGAGGACGCTTTGGAATATTCAAAGAAAAGTGTTTAAAAATCATGCATCTTTAAAAACAATAGGCAAACAAACAAATTACAAAATAAACCTTCCTTATCCTGTCTTAGCTTAAGTTTCCCAGGTTTTCGTAACGTTAACATTAAAAGAAAAGGTTAGAAAGCATCAGCTAATTGAAACTACAAACTTTGGTTTAGAATTCTTACTCGACATCGATAAAAGATTAGACAGTTATATAAAAGAGTTTTCCAAACGTCAAAGATTCTATGATCATTTCTTTACTGTGTTTGCAAGCACGAAATGCGGAGGTAATTTTCTCTCGACTCCTCAACTCGATACTTTTTTTCATTACCGAAAGAGGTCGGCAATATCCTTGAAGAGAGCTTTGTGCGTAAGTCATCGCTTCAGAGCTTAGCCTAAATACCGATTTACTCTCAGTATAATTCTTTCACCATTCTTTTGTTCTTCTTTCTCTAAACATACCAAAGGAATATTTGCATAAGTCTCCACGGATCCTCAAACCTCTTCCCTCCCTTCTGGTCTTCCTCGATTTTCTTAGCGTCGAATTTTATCCTCCTTTTCTCCTTCTTCATTCCTTCTTCCTCCCAAAGGATGAGAGCTATTCGCGGACCCTTCCCAACGAATGACCGAAGCATATATCACGACGTACAAATAAGGGGAAAAGAAGGCGGGTAAAGGAAGACGGAGGAACGCATCTGACCGCTGTATCCTAAATTTCCTAAGCGCGGGGACAAAATGAGGCAAACGGATTCTAAGCACAGCATAATGAAAAGGTCCATGATTCAAGTGCGACGCATACTTCCTCTAATACTTGCGATGTAATGGAATATACCTCATTAAGTGCCCAAACCCTTCCCTAAAGATTTTTCTACGTGATACATGATGCTACGTGTTTTCTCACGGAAAACCATAGATTGCTAATTGGATTCGTATGGTAATTTTTTTTCTTGAAATTTTCTTAAACATTTCGATGAAAATCCTTGTATTAATAATATACTCAATACCTTCTCCTACGATTAGATGTAAATAATAATTTACCTTCACAAAATTAACGAGAATCTTTTTCTTAAAAATGAAGCATCGATACGAGTAGATTCGACGCAAAATTAGACAAAATTGCGTGGCAAACTCCGTTTGTGTAATCTGACTGCGACCCTTTACTTCTAAAAGAACTCAACATAAATCTACGAAATATTCACTAAGATATAATGCATATTTATTAGGCGAATGCATTTAGAGAATCAAATTTCTGAAAAATCAGCAAGTTTAGACTCTAACGGAGAATTTCCGAAACTATATTAAGATTGACTCTATTTCTGTGACAAAATTGTCTACATTCCACACGGCATGAAGTAAAAGGGATAAAGATTTGCTTCTATCATTTCTTCTCTCATTTATTATACACTCAAGAGGATTCTTCTCCTAATATGCAAATATATGGACAGAGTTTGAATATTTCAAAACAAGTGGTAGCCTTGCCAAAGATTAAGTTGCAAATCATGGCTTAGAAATCTTACAGTAAAGAAGTGATACATACTACAACTTACTTTTTATTTCTTATTTTAGCCAACGTATGTCTCATTCCTTGGATATAGAAAAACGCAGACATCTATTAGGATTACTTTTATAACAAAGTAGTAAAAATAACAACAAGCTCGTTAGCTAGACAGCAAGAATTCATCAAGAATTTATCACACTAATTTCGCACACTCAGCAAAGAAAACAAGCGGCGATATCGAAATGGCGATTGAGAGCCTCCTTTGACCGCAACCCCATCCGACGATCTCTTTAAACGCCTCCCATAAAGGTACCACAGGGGCATAAACGACGGGTAAATGGGGACGGAGAAAAAAAAATTCCTGAAGGAGTCGATTAAACGGAAGGAAAGCTCCGGGGGATACGCGAAAAGACCAAACATCGTCACCGGCAAAGACAACATCCCCGAGATGCCACGAAAAACAAAAGCTCCTCGAAAAATTTCCTCCGCAAATCCCACAAAATTTCCCTCCTTCGAAATCCATTCGGAAAATCCTTCACACCGAGAGCGCGATCTTCCTTTTACAACCCTCATTGATACACCACTCGTTTTAACCCACCTTACCACCCTCTCCATCCAGCATCCATCTCCTGCGAAAGCTTCCCTTCCCCGGAGCATCCGGTTGCACCTCCCCCTGCCACCCCCTTTTGGCGTCGGAGGCGCCGTGACGCCGGCGCCGAGCGACGCCGGAGAGACTCGGCGCCCGTCCCCTACTCCCCCCTTCGGACGTCCCCACTCCATCATCCACCGAAAACAGCAGCCCCTGACCCCCGCCTTCCTCCCGGGAATTGGTTGGGATTGGACGCGTTTCGCAGACAATGCGTATTGAAATGGACCAGTGCAATTTCGGACGTTTAAATGTTTAATAACCCATTAAGGGATCTGTTTTTCCTGATTCGCGTACGTGATGTACGATTCGAATTGACAGAAATACAAGACTAATGGTTCGTTTTTTTATTAAATGCCGCTGAAGGCAATGGGAGAGGGAATGAAAGGCGGATATGAGAATGAGGAATTTTGACGAGGAACGTACTTTATAGAAAGGGCGAATATATTTGCTTAAGGAAACGTCCACGTTGACGGTAGAGATTGGAATAAAACGACTAGGACATCAATGATTAACTTAATAAAATAATTAAACTCAGCTAGGTCAATGGAATGGTTTTGTTAATTATAAAACCATTTGAATATGAAAAGATTTTTAAATATTTGCGATGAAAAACATCAAAAAAAGGAAATAAATAGTTTACTAGAAATTGCAATAACCTTAAAATTCTGGATTTTTATAATACAAAATGATACATTATTTTTTTCTAGCGTTCTTTGATATTCATGAGAAGCACCTAGCTATTATTCTTCATAATTTTGTAAATCCATTGATGAATACTCGCAGTAAGTAATGCAACTCTACGAAGACCTTTTTACACAAAAGGGTACAACGAAAAGTTATGAAATAAACGCAGTATATATTGCTGAAGAATTTAATCTCCTACAGATCAATATATCAAAAAAAAGAATTATTCATATTTAAACGGAAATTTATTTTCTCAAATAGTTCAACGCAGTATCAGAACTTGAGATCAAGATTAGGAAATTGAATAATTGATAACGCCTAAACAGCTAAGAAGTTTTATTGAATTATCTATGAAGCATCTCAAAATATCACTACGTGGAATGGCTGAAATATCCTCAATAGAACGAACAGCGACGTTCAGTCCTAAAAAATCCCTTCGGGCCAACAAATTCACCTTTATTACACATCAGAGGAAAGGAATTTCCGGTGTGGTCAAGTTATCAAGAACTTAAATGGAGATGGCATGGACAACTTCCGGGTCGCCATGACTCTCTAAAACCTTGACTCCAAGAAGTGCTATTAGCTAAAGAGAGAAGACTTCCGATTTGGAAGTGCCATAGGATTTCGGTTGGTCAGCGTCGCTACCGGAAACCGCCCTCTCATTCGAGGATAAGGAGAGAAAGAAGAAATAGATTCCAACGATCTTGAAATAAAAATCCGTAAAATAAATTTTAGCGGATTCTAGACAGCTAAAGAATGAGAATGAAAACTAACGCAGCTAGTAGAATATAGAATAGTGGACTGAAGTCATAGTTATTACGTAAATGCAGGCTGATTTATCCAGATAGTACATGTGCAAATAAAATATTGATGACTTTTATTTGAGAAAATTTCGACTTTGACTAAGAGATTGGTATTAAAACAATACTTTCGTTTGATTACTATTTTAATTTATAATGATACATACGAACTTTATTGAATTACAATCCGCATTTTCTCCAAGTATTTTTCGCTAAACAAACCTATCGTGAGAATAATCTACACCCTAGAATCGTTCTTTACATAATTTACACGCATTTCACCAAATTCAGAAATATTTCGTATACTATATACGTACTGGAATGGAGTTAATCTTTATAAGACGATTTTGTTATTAATTTGCAGTACAATAAAGAATTGTAATAATAAGAATAGATGTTGAGATTAAAACTTCGCTCCATCCGATTCGCTTAGCTCTATCTGAGACATTAGAAAAAGGCATCCGTAGAATCAACTGCGAAGATTGAAAAGCGTAGAAAAATCAATTGAACGGGACATTCCTATCGAAATTTATTTCCATAGAAAAGTGTATAGCAGAGTCGATTGCTGATTATAGTGGTACAATAGGTCACCTTGCCGCAGTGTGCACAAGTCCCACCGACAAGCAGCAGTAGCATCAACGAGTGACGTCGCCAGGTCGGCCGCCACCAACGCCCAGGCGCCGTGAGGCCTCGACGCCGTCGCTCACTATGCCGTCACTCTCCCCACCCAACCACCTGCACCACCTTTCAGCAGGATTTACGCTACGATTTCTATTCCAATAGAACTATGCATCGAAACTATTACATCGAATAAGTAGACCGCCACCAAGCGAAAATAAAAACCTTCAACGCAACAATTCATTATATTGAATGGTGATAGTTACTAGAGTGAGCATCAATAAACGTGAGACGATCAAATTTAATTGACGAGGAAGTTAATGAGATAGCGATCGATCAACATTTTTCAGAATTTCTTTCACAGTTCATGGCTGCCTTCCAAATAATTACGGATGAGTTGGCGTTAAAAATGATGATGCTACATCCAAAACAAGATATCAATCTTTGTTCATCATAAAGAGCTTCTCAAACAGAATATCGAAAGAAGGTTTCCCGCGTGAAGGAATACCAGATAACGGAACGGTAAATCGAATTTGTAACCATCAGAATACAAGATGTATAATAATAATGTTTTGCTTTGACACCTAAAAGTTATAAAACATTAGCGCAAAGTATTAATGCCAGTAATAAGATATTAAATATTGGTGATATAAGATGAGGTTCATGAGTCCCCTAAGAGACTAAACGGAAGGCCAGCGACGCAAGTCTATGGGAAGAGAGTTAGCAAAATTTTAATTAATTTTACTTTATAGCATTTCATTATGGATTCTCTGGGAAGAAAAACGATGAAATTTTAAGCAGATGAGATCATTACATTCCATATAATGATCTCATGATGATATTCCGTTATGAAAGTATTTTCGAGGTTTTTAAGTAAAAGTTTTATAGCAAATATTAATATTTTATCGACATTTAAAAGCAAACTGAGTCGCACTTTAGTTATTCCTCTCAATTACATCATAAAATAAATTTTTAATCATTAATACAATGCTCTCCGACACTAAAACATCCTCATATTAAAAGAGAAGTGTTCTATTGTTTTCAGAAGGAAAATTATATTGGAATTCGGGTCGAAAGCATTAGCGATGAGACGCCTTTTCCTATTGACCTGTAAGATTTCACCGCTATCTGACGCACTCACTTTCAATCACTTCGACTCATTTACCTGATCGAAACAAAGAGCAATCCAAGCGATCATGAATGATAAGCATAGGCTCTTCCAAGATGGAATGACTCACTTGGCACCGACGTAAAAAGGAATTTCGCGTAATAAAATTCTCAACAAAACTGGATGAAAGCAATCATTCCTAATGGAGGGATACCTTATTTTAAAACGTTTATGATACTCGAAATCATTATTCACAGAAGTGATAGTGATATCGAGGTACGTCGGATCCACCCCATCGACGGGGAAACTTTACGACACCAAAGTGGTTAACCTCTTGCAGCAGTAAAAAGGTAGATGACGCATCTAAAGATGAGCGTCAAGAGAAATATGACCATCCGAATGATCTTCCAATAAGAGCCTTCGTGGGGTCCATTAATATGACTCCCAAATAAAGACACGGATAACGTAGCTCTCTTGCGAACATATTTCCTAACTAGAGAACAATAGAAGGATCTTAAAATAATAAACCCCTCGTTGGCATTCCCCTGAGGAACATTTCTTCGGCTATTGGCGAGGGTTCCCCGAAATATGTCCTCTCGGTTATGCAGGTCGTATCTCTTTCGCATACCATATAATCCACACGTCGTTTTTCATTCCTTCTCTCGCATATCATCAACCCCACTAAAAAAGCCTCCCACGCCATCTTAACTCTTTTTTTATATCCCTATCGTTCCCACGACCGAAATGTCTTCCGGTGCGCCGGCTTCAGCTCCTTTATTAATTGTTCCCGCTGATTAATTACATTTAGCTCTTTCTTCCCTCCTCGAAGAGGGGAATCCAAAGGACTTCATGACCCGTGAAAATTTTTAGTGCGCTCCCTTCCTCGTGGGAGATGTTTCTCCTCTCGGCCGACGGTAGCGTTGGTGTTCACCAGAGGCGGAAGATCCATGCAACGCCGATGCAACGTGACGAAAGCGTAAAATTCCGAGAAAGCGATCGAGGTGGATGTACGTGGTTGAACGCACCTCATTTCCATGCGGTGATAACAGCGACATCGCGGCTTCCTTTTAGCGAGAGCACAAATTTGGATTGACGGCAGCCTAACCTTCGAATGCATTACCTGTTATTCCCACCTCTCGAGACGGTTTGTGAGAATTATTAAATTCACATACAGGTCACGACTTCGCTACAAATCCCAACGCAAGTACAAAGAATCTGAAGCAATGTGCTTTTAGTTAACTCTCACAAGAGCCTAAAAATCTTTTTATAACCTAAAATTACGGAAAAGTTTCATTTTAATTAGTAAAGGGACGCGTGGTAACCAGACAATAATTAAAAAATTACGTGTGACGTACTCTGAATGGAATCTACACTAGCCTATGATTTCTATTTAATTGTGGATAGACACACGCTTTGAGAGTATTTCATAAATTATAAAAGCGAAATAGTAAGGACTATTTTCTTTTTAATAGCCTTCATTCGGCTTTTTTGTTTCCCCATAATTCCATGGCTGGTCTTCTAGTTAATAGAGGAATTTCATCATGCGCTGAATCACATTGTGGCATTTCTCGCGCTCGAATAAATAGATATTGAGATAATAGGTCTACCAGAGGGAAAATATTCCACTGAAGAAATTCTTGCACCGAAAGACTTTCCTGCAGACTGAACACATGAACTCGGGGAAAAACTTAATTATATTTTCTCATAACTCACACGTTCCGTAAAAGGAATTCTCGAAAACTGTTCCTTCTCATCCCACTCGCACTTCACAGAGTAAACAGGGAAGGATGAGAATGAAGAGACAAATACCTTAAGACGCTGAACGAGGTGAATGCATGAATTCTAAGGAGGAAATAAATATACGTAAATCAAGAGGGGTTAGAAATGCCCTTCATCTATTGGCTACATAAAGGTAATTTCCTGAGCAACTCGTTCGCCTTAAATTGACAACGCTTTTCATTTACATTGTACTAAAATACCATACGGGCGATATTTTCTTCTTTTTTAAACGTAGTAACATTAAATAAATTTTGATCAACCAAAAAAACATACCTTTAATGAACTTCGGTGGGTCATAGTATATTCACCGGAGTATATCAATATTCATAGAAATGTCTGTTTCTATTTATGTACTACTTATCTTTCTGGGAATTTATAAGTCCATAATGATCTAACCAAGAGGTTATCCTCGAAAGATTATTCACCAAACATGGTAATCATTTATTTCTGGAATTAATTTTTATCTTTGTTACTTTGAGTTTATACAAATTAGAAATAGCCAATTAATAACGTTCATAATATTTTTTTAAATAACTATAGTATTACAAGTAAAATCCAGCCCACAACACGCACTCTTACAGACATCAAAAAATGTTCACTCGAAACCCATACTCTTGGACATCTCCACATATCAAGGAAACGATTCCATCAAACTCCACAATGACTGTGAAATCTGTTAAAGGCCTGTGATGATAGCGCAAATAAAATCCCGCAATTTGCGCGCCCTTTCTTTCCATCACCGGACCGCTGTCGTTATTTTTATTTCGTTATCCCATTAGGTGTTAGCTTTGGTAATTGGAACCTCGCAGACTTCCTGTCACTCAATTCATCCGCCGACCCCTATGTCATCTCTCCGCTTTAGTCAGCTAATCCCCTCACCTCACATCTTCCCTCCACGCTCGTCACTTCCGGTTACAAACGATGACACACCTCCGTCTCATTCCCTCACTGATTGAGACGCAAATGAGACTAATTCCCGAAACAAGATGTGATCGTTTTGAGGAATCAAAATTCGATCGATTTACTGACCGAGAGTTACTGGTGTTTAGTAGACTTTTGAGAGGAGAATAGAAAATTCCGAAATTTAACCACACCCACTGATATTAGTGCAATAGTTAACTATTCACATAGTTAAAATGAAATGGACAAGGGGATTAATTATTCATTGAAGATGGGGTCTTTCATAATTTACGCTCCTGTTCAATTTCTATTCCATATTAAAATATTCCCGTAAAAAACAATATTTTTCATAAATCAGCTATCAAATAATATTGACTTCATGAACGTCGATAAACTTCAGACAAATTTCTGATCAATTAACCATTAAAGATATAAAAAGACTGAGTTGAAGAAAACACGAAAACTTCCGTTTGTTTTGCACGATGATGCAGACTGCAGATGAATTCGATCGAACAATTCAATAGAAAATTGATACAATGCACTCATAAATTTGAACACAAGTTGGATGAGTGAAAGAGGGCATGGATCGTGTGTTATTTGCTCGATCATAGCATTAGATTCATTCGCCGTATACTAAACGAACAAAGAAAGAAATGCGAATAAAAGAACTATTACGACGCAAAAATTTAGATTCTGATTAGAAAAATGTTTACCCGACAATACTACAATCTAAAAAAACTCGCATCACAACGCCTGAACAGTGAAACTGGTTATTCGCGTCATTATATTATGTAAAATTGAAATATAATGCAAGTAACGTATTCGAAAGCTTTGAATAAAGGAGCAACTAAAGGCATTTCCTTTATTTGCAATCATTTCATTATGAAAATAGTCAAAATAACTGAATGAAACTTGCATAGGTAACACGGACGACATAATAAAAATCCGTAAATTTTGACATTCTTTAAAATCCTTTACGATTAGTTTATGAACGCAAAAACATATGGATAGTTGCTATAATTATGCATATATCTACCCACCAACACATACCGAGTGTTAAGGGAGTACCAGAGAATGAATATAAAAATTTATACGTCAAACACCGAACAATTAATTTTTCGTGAGATTCTCTAATAGACAGTGCACACAGGGCAACAACTACATCGATTAAAGACCAATTTAAGCGTAGGCTTTAAGGAAAAGGAACTGCGATCCATCCAGAAAAAATAAATTTCGAGAGAAACCCTGAAGACATTCTTCCATGAAACCCTGAGTAGGTGGAGAGTTGCTCGACGAGAAGGGATAATCCAAAGAGGAAGCCTTTCTAGTACCGCTCGGAAGGTATATTTTTCAGCAAGCATTCCGCGTGGGCGTCACGAGAGAAATACAGACGAATTGAGGATTTTTCCTCTTCAACAAAACAGTAACGCATCGCAAAGTCACTTACTCTACCGAAGAAATCCGGTGGAAGTGAGTGAATAAGAAGAAGCACTAAGAATTTCCTTCTTTCTTGGAATGGCACCTATGTAGCAAGTAACGATATCGAGGTGAATGAGTCAGTCTGCGCCAGATGTAGTAACAACTGTACTGAGTTACCATGACTGTATGAAGCAATGAGGCGATCTATTTCGTAATGATGAAAACATCATTTCCTAAAAATAATTTGAACGGTAAGGGGGATAGATCCTGTCACAGTCGACAGTAGTCACAAAATACGCTCGTGACCAAATGCGATCTCAAAAATAATAAGATTTAAAATTCTGAAAGTAATCGAAAGGATAGCTTTTAATTTACTTAAAAATGCCTTCAAACCTAAAATATATCTTCACGATTATATTTACAAAGGGAATATTAACGTTTGAAGAGTACTGGGACTAATACAGAATACGGGAACTAGACTGCTTGAGCTCTAAAAAGCTCCGTAAATCTTATTTACACCTTACAGTCAGTAAAAATGAAACTTCCAAACTAAAATTACGATTACCTTTATTATTATAATTTAGCGCATACCAACTCGACATTACCGCATAACCATCTTAAATCTTTCCACAAAACTCAAAGAATTATTCGGAATTGTTAACGCTTACTCGTAAATCTTGAAGTGCTTCTTAACTATATTCTCAGACTGAACTGATATTCTCTTCAGGTTTATTACGAAACGAATATTTCCCTACATCCTAAACTCACAACTGTCCCAAACGAAAAACTGTGCCTTGACTCGATGTATTCTGCTGTCACCGAAACGTGGACATTTTGCTCAAACTTGAGTCAACTTCACGCAACAACTGCGTCGAGGAGCAAACTCTCACCTCAGTCTTCCGCGTGAGAACTTAAGCAAAATTTGCGGGACTTTGAGATGAACAACTTTTCAGGATCCCTCTGAAGCGTCACTTGTCTGAGAGCCGCATTCTCCCGTCAGGCACACAGGCCTTCCCTCTTGCATAACCCTGTATTCCCCTCTCTGCCATGTAATAATTAAGTTAAAATTATACATGATCTTGTGACCCCTTGATTAATAACCTCTCTTGCATCCCTCTTTTTCTTCCGCAATATATGCCGCCTTTTTTCGATGTTTTTTGCAAGCACTACTTTTTGAATTAGGGAGCAAGCTATAACTCTTGGCTTACAATATAAACATAAAAAATAAATTGTTGTCGACTTTTTCAAAAATATTTTAACAAGAAAACTAAGAAAGAAGATTTAACAACGAAGAGATACAAACTGTTTTCATTCCAAAGGATATTTTATCAGTTAAAACTCCTCCAATAAAATTTTCTTTTCTATTCGATCTGAAATTTAGAACCAAGAACTCAGATTGAAACCTAATTATTTCTTCAAAACAAACTTCATCACTCTGTCTTTAGAATGGTCAATTTCAAGCTATGAAAAAATAAGTTGAAAAATATATGTTGAGATAAAGTTAAAATAAAACTCCTAGATATGAATATTTTTGGCCACGTGCTCCTCCATAATAAAATCTGTACGGATTTTGATTTTGAGTGCGAAATATCCACAATCAGAAAAACATTACTTCAAACTCTAAGAGTAATTTTTAAATTCATATCGAACTATCAGTATGATATCTGGAGCTTGTAAATGACGTCAAATTTCGTCTTCTTGCAAAAAATAAAAAAAACCAACCGTCTACGCAAGTTATACATACATTGTATCTTAGTGACAAATGTTTATCCTTACATTTATGTCTCCCCTTACATCTATGTCCTACATCCATGGTTAATAATTTAGCCCTTCCATCCTTACCATAAACATAATGAACCAGGATAAAAAAAGAACAAGCCAATTATAATTCACGTAATCTACGCACTCATTTTGTACTCTTTTCCCAATTGCCGTGGTGAGAGAAATTCAGCATCCTCTCGGAGAGATCAAGTCATCTGTCACCCTCCCGAGATCGCACGCGCGTTTCCGAAAACGACAACTTCATCCTCCCGTGGAAACCCGGAAGGAAACTCCGTCCTCCCTCTTAGAACCCCGCTGAGGGAGGACCCCCGCCCGATTAAACGAGTGACTCACCCCATCGCCTTACGGGGAAAACAACCGCGATCCATCAGTCAAAATCTCTTCCTTCCCCACCATCAGCCATCCCCGCATTAACATAATTTTTCTCGGGAAAAAGACTATGGGATACAAAAACGATGGGACATCGCGAGATTTGAGATTCCACCATTTTTCATCTCTCGGCGTTACATCGCCAACGTATGCATATTCTCATCCGAAGGGTTGACAATAAAGGGAGGAAGTCGAAGGGAATTTTTTTACATCTAGCATTCATGAGGCGGCAATGAAAAATGGTTGCGTATTTCAGAGATGTGCATCCTTTTTTCCCTTCCTATAAAATTGTTCTTCCCTCGCATTTCTACAGCGGTGAATCTTGTGATGTTTCCTTTCATGCTTCTCTGTGCTTAGGGGTGCGACTTAGCGGGCATTGTTCTTCTCATCTATAAGGATTCGGTGATCCGTTAAAGTATATCTTCTCGTCTGATGCGGAGTAAATTATCCGTAAGATCTCAATGGTATTTTATCTTGCAATAATTTCAATTTAATCATTAAACACTGGTTAAAATAGATGCTGAAGACGATAAGCAATGGCAATCTAAAAGTAAGACCCTGACCACTCCGAAACTCGTTGTCCGCCGAAATATTTCGATAAGCGATATTTTAACTACTTATTTCATATCGTTAATACAGAAAAAACGGCGAGAAAGACAAAAACGCTGAGAAAAATCGTTCTTTTTTCAATTCAGGACATTTTTTCTACTAAATATTCTTTTACCACATTTTCGAGTCTCAGTTAAACTCTAGAGCTTTGGCATAAGAAGCAGAAAACATTTATCAGCAAAAATTCACAAAATCTCCAGCAGGAATATAACGACGAAGATTATGCTAATTAATAATCGCTACATTCGCTGCTTCGGAATACGAACGAGAGCCAAAAGCTTGGAAATCTAACCACAAAATGCCAACTAAAGTCAATCGAATGGGTGACAAAGCCGTTAGGAATTTAGGCATGAGCAAGACATCAAGAGGAAGACTCAATTCAACGGAGTCACGCAAGGACGTGTCATTCGTGGAGATTGACCAACAGCCTAAGAAAATGAGCACGCACAACGCCATAGATCCCTTTTCCTCACGAAAACCTTCGAAGACATTCCCTTTGCATGACGAATCGCTAATTGACTCCAACGAGATGATTTAGTGATTTTACATTAACCGGTTACGCTCTTAGTGAAAATACGAACCAGGACACTATGTGATGAAACGATAAATACATTCACGTTAAATATTACAGTTTCGGGATGAGAGAGTCATAATAATCTCAAATTCATTTGTGAATTATTCTGAACATTAAATGGAGAAGAAATCAGTACTTAGAAAACTGATTATATTCATGCGTTTAATCCTTTAAATGGGGAATAAAAATGTTCTAAGTATAAGCAGTAGGCAAGTAATACTTTCTTCTATATCGTTAAATATAGGCTCACTCTACTGAATATTTCATCACCACACAAATATGCATAACGCTTCGACCGTAAAATACTATCGTCGGCAAATCACACTCCATTCGCTTTCTTTACAAATACTGCTCAACAAACGCTATTCGCAATAAACGTAATAGCGCTAATGAATTTCTGACCTGAACATGACGAATTTTTAGGTCTCACAGCAATTAATAACCCATGGTATAATATTCAGCGGATAATAATATCGAAATGATGTACGTAAGTTGAGAGTCATGGAAAAAAAGAACTTTAGTACGAACTTACCTTTCACCAGTTCCTTCAGGTTTCCAGTTTGTTCTTTTTCGATAAGGCAGCGCAGTCCCGACCGACGATATGCGGCCCGGTCGGAAGGGCCCGGTGTCAGTAGGTACTTCTCGTTCGGTAAGGCCCTCTACAGAACCTCTCAGTTGGACACTGCAATAGATAGGAAATAAATACATTAAAAACCAAGAATCACAAACCAGAGTTAAATTTTACTAGTTACTAATAATTATCGACCTTTCCCTTTAGAGACCAAGCTCTAAAGGCTATGCTAAGCCTGTGAACTTCGAAGCAAAGTGATAAGAGCTTAAATGAACAGGAAAAGGCACAGGAAACTTCCAATTTCCGTGACTTCCTCCTTCAAAAGGCACAATGCTATTTTACGAATTCTTAAAAATACATCTGACACAATTTAAGTTCCCGTAATAAATTAAGAAATGCGCAATTAACCGTCGATGAAGGAAAAAAATCGTCAGAGAAGACAGATATGTTGACGAAATCGATAGATCCGAAATCGACCATAACTTCTTCATACATCCATTGAGAATCAAAGGAAAAGAAGGCTATTTTTGCAAAAAAGATATTCTTTCTTGTTCTCGACAGCTCCTATTGTCCGCAGAAGTCTCTTGAGTGCTTTCTATGGTTTATTTAAGGAAGACTATGGATTGGAAGAAAGAATGGAAGCACAATCGTCTCTCGATTTGTCTCACTGGAGCCTCCCTATAGCACACTTAAAAGGGACGGTGATCCAAAGGCAGAATTTTCGTTTGTGTCTTTCGTGAACCCCTGTCTTCCCTAACGATTTTTCACACAACATTTGCTCTGTTACCATCGAATAAATTACCATAATCTGTGGCCTTTAAAATATAACTTGCTTTCCGGTTGAACCCTACATAAAACACCCATTTTCGAAAACAACGATCCAGATTAATTCCTAAAGAAGACTTCTACAATTTGCTTTGAATATTTTATATTGCCACTCTATTCTAGAATGCAATTCAAAAATAATTTATTCCTTAATAAAACTAAACTATGAGTTGTTAGACATTTGAGTAAATAAAAAACAAAAAATTATTACTATTCACGAAACAACCCATTAGCTTTTCAGTTCAATCACAATTGTAATTATTATCAACTTCTTGAAGATAATTGTTTAAGGTGATTTGCAATACATAGCAAGAAAAAATATTATTGTACTTGATACATTTTTTTCTTTTCAACGTTTCTCAATGCATGATCGAGATTTTTGATAGTTCAATATGAATGACACTTTGGAAAAACGTAACCAGTATAAGAAAGGGATACATTTCTCCTTTTCAATGAAACCTTTTATTTCAATAAAAGCAAAACATTGGTATCTTTAGCCTCATTTTAACTACCATTACGCAGATTATCATTAATACCAAACAATATCCAAATATTCTTGGACGAAATTCCAACCTCCCAGATTACGATAAACTCCTTTGGCTTAATTCGGTTGAACCCGCTGACCGACATTTCGAGAAATAACCTGCTCTCAAAATGAGGGACAAATTACGTTATCCTCGAAAGAGGCAAGAAAGGCGAAAATAGGGACCGGGAAAGGGAGGGTAAGATTATGAAAGGAATAATTAAGGGGGCGAGGAATTGTGGGCGTGGACGGGAGCAATTGCCGAACGAATGGATATCCAGAAAGACATTCATTCCTCCGTTTTGAGTTGCCCTTTCCGTCCGCAGTGCGAGAAGAGCGTTACGATGCTTTGACTCTCGGAAAGTCGTTGAGCCGTTGACTTAACTCTCTTTAAACTGGCACTGGGCCAAACGAAACGCTTAATTCACGAGTCGTTCTCATGCAAATCATTCGTACATGTGCCAACCGAATAAAAAAAGTAGCAGTTTTCGCACGTGCGTTATCATAAATCCTTCCGAAGAATTGAAAGCTGTCCAATTATTAATAATGACACGGTATGCCAGAGGAATTTTTCTCGTGAGGCGAATCCTGATTTTTCTTTTTTATCTTGGCATTGGAAAGCGGTTGGAGTCATTTCATTGTTAACGCGTGCCAAGAATTAGTTTTTCTAGGTGCAATACGAGGATAAATAAAACCAACGGCGCGATAAATTACGCTTTTTTCCGACGACTTTTGTTTTCTTTCAGGCCCTTAATGGGTTTGAAATCCAAAATCAACCTCATCGTGGACTAGAGAAGTTCCAAAATATTGTAGTGTTTACCGAGCCAAAACGTGACTAATATCTTTCATCCATTTTTCAACGAAGAACAGGGATGGGTTACGTAATAGTTATCTGTAACACGGTGCTAAACAAATGTAGTCAATAATATCCAATCAAGTACCAATTACCTATTTCATTTCAGAAAATTGGGATTACATGAAATTAATAAGAGAAGGTTATAAAATTAAAAGGTTATAAAATATAGTTATATAAATTCGGATAGAAATTCTCATCGTTGAGTTTGATTGTTCCGTGAGTCTTGTATATTTGCGATTACGTTTAAGTAATTCATACATTCATGCATATCAGCGGAAACGCCATAATTACAAGAATAAGGCGGAATATGTAAACGTACGCAAAGAATCGTTTCCATCAATCAGCGGACGAGCGGTATACTCGAAGTCGGTCGCTTTCCAAAAATATTTTATGGAACACGTGTTATGCTTTTCCATACAATTACTTTAGATTAAGAATAGGACACAGGAAGACGTTTCCCTCGGAATGCGTCGAGGAAGGGCTTAATTAACCCAGATAAAACTATAATGGAAGCTCCGATATCGTGTGTCCCAGCATCCTCATTACCGCAAGTTTGCAGCACTTCGATCCGAGCAGCGGACGGTAAATTTCTCTGCGGAGAAGTGAGTTTCTCTTTAAAGGAAGCGATGCAACGGAGGCGCAAAATAGCGGTAAACCACGGCCGTCCATTGAGAGATTGAGTTACGGCGAAGGGAGAGAAAGGGGTCCACAGAAGGGAAAGACGAGGGGTTCTGGAAGAAGAATGGGGCAATAATGAGTCCATTCAGAGGATGGAAGAATGAGAGGCGATCTCGAAAATGGACCCGTGACGTCAATGCTCCGATTATGCCTTGGTACGCAAATGCGCTTCAAAGGATGAGGAAAATAAATAGTTTCGGTTGAAAAGGCGCGATGAGGGGGCATTAGGGTGTAGCTGATTACCTAGACTTCTGTTTACACAATAACTGTTGATGAGCGGGAGTGTTGTCGCATCGGCGAGGGGTCGCAAACCCGAGTATCGCGGAAACAGTTTGTTCCCTTTTTGGTTCAGTGGTGAACGAATCGCGAAGGCTTCGTTCGTACGGTTCGAAACGACAGTTCGGGAAACGGAGTGGATTCAGATAGGGAATGGAGAAATGATTCCTCCAACTTAAGAACGTCTTGCTCAAGAGAGATATGAATGACTGAGGACATTGAAAATGAGACCTGTGAGAATAAATACCGAACTGGAAACAGCATTTGCGCAAAAATAAAGGCAGGTAACAAGATAAATCAGCGAGGACTTGCAAAATAAAAGAAAATAAAATAACAATAGCGCCCGAAAAGAATTTCAAGATGAGGACGAATATTAAAATATAGAATTAACCACGAATATTCTGACCTGATATTTTGAATTTTGTCTATGTCGACGATGTTCTTAAGAGCGAAGGTTCGGTCATACCCTCCTCGTAAGTCTGATAACATTTTAAAAAGGTGGAATATTCAAACAAACCACACCATTAGAGAAGCAACTACCCTAATAAGATAACAGAAGAAAGATAGGCGTCAAGCTCTTGAGACATGCGTGAAAAATAAAGTAGATAGAGACAGTGAAAATTTCTTTTGAGAAATCGTAAAAATGAACACTTCATAAAAAAATAAAAACATAAATAATAAAATAAATAACAAACATAAATATATAAATAGTAAAATAAATAAGTCTGCAATAAAGTTATACGAGTCCTCCTTCCTTCTAATCTAAGAAGTATCTTTTTAAACAATTATGAAGTTAATTCTCTGGATAGACTATATATTTCAGCTCTATACTCACGATTCCTACTGATTTCACTTTCCTAGCTTTTAATTACAACCCCTTTCTACAAATACCTACTTCGAAGCTTTTTTGTGTACCGACAATCCCTTTTGCACAAGAGCCAAGTCTCATACAATACTCGACTCGTAACGGGCACTTTAACAGCTTCTTCTTTCCGTTTTCAACTATTTCACTCCTTCATGTAATCCTATTCCAGTGCTTTGGCTTCGAGAAGAATAACCGAATAATAACCCAAGCAAATGGTGTAGAAGAGAGCAATGAACGCGTTTACCTTCGGCAGTTGTTACGAAAACGTATAGTAGAAAAATAAACTACGTCTTTATTTACCTCTCCATCAGTGTGTGTAAGGCACCGAAATTTAAAAACAGAAACCTATTTATAATCTCAAATAGGATACATTAGAGGAGGCCTGCACGTCTCACAAAGGGATGCATGGATGTGACAGAAAGCGGAATCAGATGCGCTTTCTACAAAAATATTTCAATTCAAATAAACGCGAACAGTTAACAAGGAAATACCCTGAATGGTTATTACTTTCTTACCTACTGAAATACACCTATAATTAGTAAACTATTTTATATTCCGCCTTTCTCAATTCCATGTAAAATTTTTGCATTTATTTTCACCTAAGTGCACAAAATAAAATGTTGAAAATACTACACTTGGATGTAGATTGGAGATTCCAGAAGAGATCAATTTGTTAATTAGCCCGGCCTTTAAAAATATGAAGGCCGGATTAAACGAGTTTTCAAATGTTAAATGATTAGAATGCCTTAGAGTTACAAGTTGCGCGAATAGAAATAAAATTCATTAACGGAATTAAGGGCCTTCAAATAGTTAAGTGAAAGAAGAAAAATTTAAAAAAAGTCTTTTTGACGTCCATTCCTGAATTAGAAGATACCATAGATTGGAGAACACAATTTCAGTTGGAGGTTGAATCCTAAAGAGGTATTCATTGAGGGTGTAGGAAATATCCCACTGACATTTCAGTATACACCTGAGAGTATTAATCGGAATAGTATTAGGAGAAATACGTTATAAGCTAAACAGCTCTCCACGTTATGACATTGTGAGAAAGCGGAAAAGACTAGTCTAAATTCCACGAGATTACGTTAAACTGCTACAACCGTTCGGTATGCGAACTTGACGACTCCAAAAAGTTCCTTATCTTGCCGAGGAAAGCGCGGGATGCATCAGAGAGGGGTGCGCCGGCAGCACCCGCGGCGGGAGTGGGTGGTGGGCACACCCGAAGGAAAGCGGGGCCTCCCTAAATTTACGCCGCCGAAGTCTTCGTCCCGGGGGTCCATATCTAAATATAGGTGGCGAGGCGTTTCTAGAAAGACTCTCGCGCCACCGACGGGAAAGGAGGAAATGCTGAAGACGCCTTCCGATTCTCTTCTACTTTTCATAATCCGCTCTTACACGACGTCCGCTGCAACGACGACAATGATCTTAGGGTGCGCAACAGTATTCCGGGGATGGATATGGGGCGAGCGGTGGATAAATAGGCTTCCTTAATTCCTCTTCTTAAGCAGCCGTAATAATTTACCGCGATATTAGAGCATTACACTCATAAAATCGTAAAGAAATAAATTGCGTTTATTCAGTTCATCAGTTGATTTTTGTCCAAAATTTGGACTACTTATTATAATTTATAACATTTATAAACGATCTTAAGAGTATGAAAACAGAGAGCGAGGGCAAATTCGTCTATAATCTAGTATCTACGGCTCAATGGAAACTAAAAGCGTTCATTGAGTTGTAAAAACTCAAAACATGAGTTCCTATTCATCTAAATTGTAAAAAAGTATCTATAGCTGGACTGCTATTATTGGATCCATATTTCAGTCTATCGAATACATAAAGCATAATAAAGCCCCGAACGAAGAAATAAAGTATCTAATTACCTCATAAAAGCCAACCGGAAAAATATGAGCTATTAGTATAGATGCGGGGAATGTCACGTATCCCGAATAAATTCCTGGCTATTCGCAAGTATCGGATATAATTGCCCAATGGAGCAAATGGTGGCAAACAGAGCAATGATGGAAGGAATTCCTGGAAGAGGACCTGAAACGGGGATTTTGACCCCAAGGGATGAGGGATTAACAGGGGGCGAAGAAATCGTCAGAATGAGTGAGATAGTAGACGCCATTGGGGAATCCCCGCGAGAAAAACGAATGCCAAGACAAAAATAAGGGGAAGATATTCTTGAAGAGTCGAGCAGTCTCGTTATGCAGAACTATTACTTGACACCGATGCCAAATATCTCAATCATGATACTAAGCGTATGTGGATAGTAAGATTTAGCGAGGACTAGAAAGGAAAGTTTCAATGTGATTACCACAAACTCCGCCAGTTTCGTCGAACTGAAAAGTATCTGAAATGGTTGGGCAGAAAGAAAAGCGTCAGTCATAAATTTATGAGTCCTCAACCCAAATATTTTTATCTCTAACGAAATTTGGAGCGAACGCCGCTTTGAAAATTTATTTTTGACAGGCGATACATTCGGGAATTAGGAATCGCTTCGGGATATCTTATAGTGCCAGAGCTGAGTCACGCTCAGAAATTTGAAAACTCACAAATTCAGAAAATACTGAAAGTAAATTCACGAGTCTACTACAATCATATCGCCAATAATCGAGCAGAAAAGTTCACGACGATCCTGAAATAGAGGTATAATCACGAAAAAACTAACGAGAGATTTTGATCGATTTCCTCGCAGTTGAGGACAGATAAACGGTATTTTCGAAGGAGATACGCGTGATGATGAAGAACGACGCCCATGCCATTCCATTAAATGGAACGATAACGAGTACATCAAAGAAACGGTCGGTAATTCCTCAATCAATAAGCCTTGCTCTGAAGGATCCTTAATAAAAGATAAAAAGAAATACCCAACGTGAAACCAAAATGTACGAACTCTATTAATGCGTTTTCATCAGTTCTCAGAATTGAATTTCCTAATTTTCATGTTATTCATAAATTCAAAGAAAATATAATTCGATAAATGAATTTAAATGGAACAATGATATAATCACCTAAAGTAAAGGTTAATTTCTTCAGTAAGTCAAAAAACAAGAAAATCATTCTCCATTTTTTTACAAATTCGACCAGGGTTTCCACATTTTCCCGCTTTCGAAGAGCCTAAGAAGTGAATCGCGGAGGTTGCCAAGTTGCTGGGCAAAGCCACTACATCCACGCCTACCCACACTCCTCACCATCTGCCTTCTATTTAACCCTGCATACCTCCTCATACATTCCTGTAACTCATACCGACCCCGTGTTCCCCTGATGCACCCCACGGTCCGCCTAACAATGCCGATTAATTGTAATCGACTCCTTCTGAATAACCGCGAAAGTAAGGAATGAGGGGGAGAGAAGATTAAAGGAAGAGAGGGAGATAAAAGGAGAGACGATAAAGGCAGTGGGTGATAAGGAGTGATTTCTCCTCTGAGAGATGAATACCACTCTTTCAGGTTTTTCGCTGAAAACCGTTTGACGTCCCCATCGCGTATTTGGCTTAACGTAGCAACAGCGGGAAAAGACGGGCACAACGGATTCAGATGCGGTACTTCTCATTCTAAAGGAAGAGTACGTCCACTGATTCGGATGATTGTGTTCGGGAGCGGTGAAATCATGCGAAAAACTATTAAGAACTAATTAATATATCATTATATAAGATCTAACAACTACAAAATGAGAACAGAACTGGCGAAGCAACCTGTCTGCTGAGAACGAAAGTTCCTTTTACAGAAGGAGTTTTTTTCGTGAAAACCTACGCTAGATAAATGCCTGATTTTGGTGGAAAATGCGAGTAATTTGAAAAATTGACGTAAATAAAATCAAATAATATTAGAAATTACTATGAGGACATATATCAATTGAGGCAAAAACATAGAAGAAAGCACAAGAAAACACAATGTATAATATGACGATTTCCTTATTTACGTAAAGATTTTCCTTTAGATTGTAACGGAAAATGAAAAATTCTCAAAATCTCTAATGCAGCCCTCTTCTTAGCTAATAATTGCTCATGATTACCTAATTCGAACAGATTTAATGCCTTCGTTTAGAACTAGGTGAAAAGGTTCACCGAAAGAACTACGAAGGACCGTACGTAATGCTATAGCCTACCATCGAAGGACATAGCTGAAGAAAATAATTTCCGGATGTTTCGACGAAGACAGGCAACCGCCTTTCTGCGCAAGAATCCAACCGACGACCTCCCACAAGGAAAGAAACCACCTCACCATCTTAAGGGGGGAAAAACCTCGAGGCACGTGTCGAATCCACGGATCGTTTCTAAAGAATAACTTATATTTCCAACGTCCTTGACAGTCTGGAAAACAACCCTGGCATCCTTAAACAATCTCTACAAGCTGCGGCAAAAAAACAGTTATTCTTTCTTTTAATAAATGCAATAAAACCTCCAGTATAAAGCAAATCGACTGATATCATTTGATATGTACAGAACATCCTTATTAGTAACGTTAATAATGCAATACGGTAACAATAATAATTTAATTAATTGCCATTATCTATTATTCCATTGGTCTCAATTGGTCGTCTAACCTCGAACAGAACAAGTTATCTCTAAAAATTGGTACCTGCAATTGACTGAATTGAATGATCATGACTACAGAAATAATGATAATAGTAAATCATAGGGATGAAGTTTGATGCCAGGTCCGTTGAACAAACGGCAGTGAATCGTATTTCGAATTAGCGACACCGACGTGCAGTGGGATAAGAAGGAATACGAGTAACTGGAGAGGATGGCAATGAAAGAAAGGAGTGTCTCAGATGAGGCAGCCGCCCGAAGAGTGACGGTGGACAGGTAAAAGAGGAGTCTGCAATGGGAAAGCATGGAGGGAGGACAGGTTGTTCCGACCGGTCGGAGGATAGACAGGTTTACCAGACGACGGAGATCCTCGGGAGGAAAGCCCGAGGCGATTCCGCGGTTCGGGAGACGGCATAAGGAGGAGCCTCCTCAAGGGCCAGATTGATTTTTTCACCGGGCGTTATTTATTTACGAGATTCGGTAAACAACGGAAGGGCCTTTTCAGACGTAAGGAGGGGATCAACTCTAGGATGCGGGACTCGTCATAATTTATGTGATATTAAAACGGAAAATAAAAGAATATAATTAAACCGATTTTTGATTGAAAACTGTCACAGATGTATTGATCGCAAGATGCTAATTCAGTTTGATTTCTTTAACATTAATAACTATAGATAGTTTCTTTAATATAGATCATTAAAAGAAAAATATTACGAAAGAGAGATTACTTAGAGAATTTTAAACAATAAGTAAATTGATATTAACACTTTGGTGATCTCGAAAATGTAACAAAAATATGTAATCGAAAACTAATTTTAATTGTTAGGTAACGACTTCAAAGATAAACGCCTTATATCTAAAATTACAATACGTAGATATTGCCCTCTGAAAACAAATGAAAGCAAAATCATGAAACAGAAATATCTGGAACCTGGTTCCACGTAGTTACTTAATTACTTACACCATTCACATGCTTGAACAATGGTAATATTGCATAATAAATTTTGAGTATATTACTATAGTAATATAGGATACTATGATGATCCCAGTTACCTCCCTACCTTTGAGAGCGAACTAGCGATCACAACCGATTCAAAGAACACACTCACTAATCAAACGATACACATCACATGTCCAAGCAAGATTAAGGAAAAGAACACAATCATGTACAACGTGAACCCACCTTCATGCCGATTGCTTCCCTCTAAATCAATCGCTCCGTGGAATTGATTTAAGCCCTTGTCTCGCGGATGACCGAATATTACGCTCACGTGCCGTCGTGAAACGAGGACGGGAAGAAAAACTCGTACCCGCAAACGGAGACCACGTGCCCACGAAGGAAAGCCTTTTTGCTGACCTCAACCGACTGCGAGTCTACTCAACGAGAAAGTGCTCACGAACAATTTGCGGGCGTGAGTTTGCACCGCGTCTGCAACAGGGCAATCCTACGCGAAGATGATGAAAAGGTATAGCCTCTAATATTATTACGGAAATTAATCATTTGGGGAAATATTCCCGATCAAAAAGAGCTTTTTATCAACAGGGCTGACGATCGAACATTAAGATACTAAATACGGTTAAGCGTGTTTATTTCCACCATTCCTGTAGAGAATCCTCCCTTAACTGTTATTCTCACTGTAGGTTCGACGGCAACTGAATAGTTTTCAAATAGTTTCAAATTTGTCATCATCTAAAAATACACGACTTCTTTGGGATGAAAAATTTATAAATCTACACGAATTAAACATGATGAGTCAGAACGCAAGATTGTGAATTCAATTCTTGGGTGTAAAACAGGAGGATTATTCTCTAAAATAAAACGATCTTTAAACCAGTTATCTCCCTCCTTTCCAGACTGGAGGCGGGATGGGATTTTTCCGCTAATCCATACACCTGGTGTGAAGGAGAGGTTTACTTGGATGAACTCACTAATAACATTGAAAGATTTCCGATGAAACAGGTACAGGCGTGTGAAAATGAACATTCGAAAACAAAACTCCATAATGGAAAACTAATTTAAACACTAAGAGAGTTCAAAATTAATACATAATCCACAACGGTTAGCTCAAGCTTTAGTAAGAATTCTGTACCAACAATTTGAAAAAACAAATTATTAAAACGCATATGGATTGTTTCAATGAAGTCTTCAACCATTTTTTTCTTTTTCAGCTTTATTTTTAAGTTGAAATTGTTTACAAAATTGTCCTTTTCAAATTTTGGGCTGACAAGAAATAAATATTTAATAATAAAGCAATAAAAATACTATTACATTTATTTATATTAGAAAAACAAATTGTGTATGTTATCAAAGTGTTATGAGTTAAATAAATGAATACAAAATATATAACGTTAATATCATATCATCACATAATCATCATATTTATTCTCTCAAATAAAATAAGCGTAGGAATAATATTCATTTTGAAAAAGCCAAGAAATAAGGAGAAAACGCTATTTCCTTCAGCGTGCGTAAGATTTGTACAGAACCGAACCAAATGCGTGAAAAAATCGGGGAAATCAGAAGCGCGGAATGTTCCAAGAATAAACGACAGAAATCACCAACAGCGAGTGATGAAAGGCCTTCTTCTGCAGTCTAAATTTAGGGTGTACTCCAGATCGACCATCTCCCGAAAGCAACGTTCCCGAGGCAGTTGAATCCTTCCCGTGACTTAACGCAGCCGACGAAAGAAACCAGGAGTGGATTCATGCAGAGGCGAAAAAGAAACTAACTGCTGACTATTCGCCATCCCTAGGTCTACCACCTCATCGAGTCATCTTCTACGTCTATTCCTCGCCACCGTTACGATGTCAGAACTAAAACTGAATCCTCAGTCAGTTCCGTATTTTTAGCAGCCGTTTCAACGGAGGCTCCCATGAATCGGAAGATGTCCCGACAACGTAAGGGGTTCCGAACAGTTGATGAAACGAGATGTTCAACTCAAGGATCTATTGATTCCATATAATATTTATTAGAAAGGAGTGCTCTGTTCTCAATCACATTCATTAAAATTGCCTTCCAATCACAGTGTTTTAAATCGTGAATCTCGTTTCTCAGGAGATCTCAAAGGTCATGACGTAATGCTCGGGTATTCGACGAACTGCTTAGACAATGGACGAAGTAAATTCACTTTAAATCTCTTAAAACTATAATCGAAACGAAAATAACCGATATCGTACAACTTTTTATAGTTAAAAATAAATTAAGAGCAATACGTTATTTTTGGTCCTAAGTCTTAGTTCCTTAAGTAGCGAGAATTTTACTCAATAGAAAGAACGGAATTATTAAAAATCCACGAAAGAATCGATTAATGCTCAAATACTGAAAATCATAGGCCGAATCACAGAAAAATTGAATATGACCGAGAAGAAGCTGAAAGGATTATGAGAGACAGTTGCGCAGGCAATCATACCGCCAAAAGCTCGTTTCCAGAGTTACCATTAGACACGAAATACCATGTTCAGGAAATGCATAGCATACTTAAAGAAAATTAGTATGGAGAAAAGACAATCATACTATAAATAATACGACGTATTCTCTTACAATTTGAATATTTTCCTAATATTTATGGAACCTTCAGATTATATTATATATATATATATATATATATATATATATATATATATATATATATATATATTATTTCTCGATTTTTTTTCCTTCGGTAAAAAATTCTAAAGAAAACTAGTATTTTGGGCTTAAATTACAAGCGTAAAAATAGGGACTCCAAATGCAAAAAGAGAAAAGTAAATAAAGAACGAAGGATAATTATTTTCAAGAGGATAAGATGCGATTCGGCGTACACATGGCAATCTCAACCGAGCAAGAAATCAAGCGTCTTATAGAAGAGAGTTTTCAACGAGCTACAATTAAGGCAACCTTCTCACGAAATCCCTTCCCGTGGTAGCCCCCAGGTGGCGAGGGGTTCGTAATTCAATTTGAGGCGCCTCTCGAGGAGAAAAATAAATAAATAAAAGAATAAAGAAGCTGAGTGGAGAAAGGAGGAATGTGGGAGGAAATGAGAAAAAACCGAAGGGAGGGCGTGAAAGTTACCCGAAATGAAGAAAACTTCATTGTAACAGAAATACGAGTGGACTCGAAACAAGATCTTAAATTTTAATAAACAATCCAATATTAACGTAAACTCGTTACTCGAGAAAAACAGGATGATTCGAGTAGATTCCAGTTCTTTCCTTCCACTTGCAGAAGAGGATCGTATTGAATAACATTTTCGGGATCAAAAAGAAGAAAATCGATTGGCAGATGTTGGGACGTGAAAAAGAACAAACGAAGAGGAATTTTAATCCCTGAAATTTAGAAATAATACGTGTATACTCCTTATCATAAATTAAATAGTTGTCAACGCATTGCAGTAACCATTATGCTTTTTATTATTTGTTAGTTAATTATTAAAAATGTTTACTATTAAATTATGCCAAATTATCTTTTATAATACAAAGATCTACTAATCTGAACCGAAAGTTACGTAACTTTATACCGGATTCTTTTTAACTACTTCGAACCATTTATTTAACAGCAATATACATTACATCGCTTTTCACTTTTTATAAACTCGAATAGATGATGATCTTCTGAGCGAATAAATCAAGTCAAAGTTGAATAAGTACATGAGTTAAACCAATTGATTCGACTATAGAAGCCCTCGCATAAGTTTCGTCAATAGGGATTGAACGCTAACTTTTATGAAAGACTAGAAGTATTACAGAGTAATGTAAATAAATCAGAATGGATTACTTTTCTTGAAGGCAAGTATTGATATAAATTGAGCAAATATCTAAATGTAGAAATGAAAAAAACCTTGTGGGCACTAGCAACCACTCCCAAAAAAAGGAGAACAGTAAACAAAATAGCAAATAGGCTATATATCAAAATAAACCGATAATAGTCACTCTAAAACTTATTTATGTTTGAATAAAAAAAGCATCAGACGCGGAAATAGAAGGAAATTACGATAACATAGGAAATCCATCGTTTTGAAATTTCGAAATTTTCTTCCATCTATCTTTTGAAAGAGCATAATAACGTACAACAAACGTTGATCGACAAGGCTAGGCGTGGTTTTCCGATCTTTTCTCCAGGATGGGAAGAGCTTCCCTCCTGTAGGATAGGCAACACACATCACCCTTGCGCTCGGAGGGTGGCGTCCGTATGAGATGAAGAAAAATCGCTTCGGAAAACGATTCGTCGATAAATCACGTGATAAATGCTACTTCACCGCCCAAGAAGTGACCCTATCCGATCCTTACACATGTCTATCCATCACGTTCGCGACCCATGAAAATCATAGTAATCCACGATCCATAGAAAAGGTTAAGTGGAAACGTTACGCTAGGCTTCGTGCAGTAAAAATGATAGGGACACGCTAAAACATTTTTAAGTGACTAGGAACGGAAACATCTTTATAGACCATTAAAATTTTAATTACAGTGCTTATAATCATCGATTTAAGTCTCTTGAAGCTCACACACGGAGCCACTACATCTGACCCGTCCATTATAGGAGAATTCAAATCGCCTCGTTCATGCTGAAAATTCCATCGTATCTGCTGCATTATCGGGAAGCATGTGGCTAGGGGTGATCTAAACGATATCGGATCCATTAGCATTGACTGCCCCCGTATTTATATACAAGCATTCCTTTACTAAATACAGCCAGTAAGAATTGATGGCGCAAGATGCTTTCGAAAGAAGCAGTATACTTTTAACGTGCGTTTACTTAGCTTAGGATATTATAAATCATAATCAAAAAGGACATTGTATTTTCCATGTATTATTAAAATTCTTAAACTCGATAATCATGACATAGGCACAAAAGATAAGTTAATGAATGCAAGTTTGTATTTTTGAAAGCTTAGAATATCAATAAGAAAAAATCTTCGGAATTGCTTCACTCGAAGTACATAAATACCCTGATCTTATTGCAATCGTAATGAGAGAATTGAGTTTTTATAGCAATTATAATATAAATACGTTCATAGTCAATTAATGGCCAAGCTAAGGTTCGTTCTAATCGAATATATGTATTATTCACGGTAACCTTTGACTACCTCAAATTACGAAGTATCCAACAAAATAGAAAACAAAACTTATTATAAATTATAATTTATGATAATAAAAATCAGTGTGAAATGCATTCTGGAAGTTGATTTTCGATCGCTTCCTCTTTAAGCACATTTGCCTTCTACGTAAGCTCGTTTCGAGAGATCCCGCCGCGCGGAAAACCATTTGCTCACCGTGATCCACCCACTCCACGTGCACCATTTCCCCAACCACTTCAGCGAAATAGAAAATAAAGCAACCACTCTCTCGCCACCGCACTTTGAGGGCGGTCGAAAAAAAACGAGGCGTTCAAATGACCATCGTCGGGCGCGTGCGCGGAGTAAGGATGCACGAGGTGAGTGGGGAGCGCATATGCGTGCATTCATACGCACGCACGTGCATTGACCGAGGTGGCGAAAAAATTCCCGTCGTTGGAAGAGAGTAAGCTTTGAGAGGGTAAGTGATGGAGAAACGAAGTTAGTGGGAAGAAGGGATGCAGTGAGTTATTGATCGGCACACCGTGTGGAGGGGAGCCGATGTCGTCGACTCTTGCACTTGAGGGAAATGCCTAAGGCACCGATATGGGAAGTGAAATTGATGGAGGTCTGAATTTACAAAACATCGCGGTGAGGGGAGTTAAACACGAGGTCGGATTACTGCGTTGGAATCAAAATGGCTGGATATGTTAATTTGGCAGCCTTAAAAATGAGAAATTGGTTCTGAAGCCAAAAACAGAAAAGGTGCCCCTAAAAAGGTAGTAACGGGACGAGTGAAAGAAAGGTCATCGACGCGGAGGATCATTACGTAATAAGGATCGATAACATTTGTTCATTTAATGAGAAAAAATACGTAATTTTTTCGATTGAGTCAAACAATTTAAACCCTGTGATTATCACTTAAAGAAAATCGATTAAAATTATAGATCGAATGACTACTGGAGCAATGAAAACTCTTGAAGGAGTTCATCTATTCCTAATTAGGAACAACCGATCGATAATCGTTATTTTAGACCTTACCTCTAACTGAGAATCATCATATTCTATAAACTTCCAAGCCACATTACCCTATACCTATTGGGGGTGCCAATTTTTGGTCTTAAATAAGATGAAAAATCAAAGAGTAACACCTATAAAAGAAGAATTCATATAAAGGTGAATTTTATCGATATTTGAAAATGTAATAGAATAGAGTATAGAGTAGAATAGGAATAGAGAATGGGTACTTTATTTAAATTAAGTAAAACTTGAGTAAGAATAACTCTAAAGTTTTAAATATTTTCTCATAAATTATCGTCAAAAACCAAAAGGTAAAGTAACAAAATAAAGGATTTTATAAATATAACTCCAATTTAAAATAAAAGAAATAGTGCCAAGCTTAAAGAAAGGTGAAATGCCGAAAATCCAACAAGGAATATAATAGCCTCGATAACTCCTCGGATTACCACACCTTTCAGAGGATTAATCACGAAAATAGATTTCATAGCAATAGCGTAGACTTAGATACAAAACAGGCCTCCATCGGGGAAAGGAATACTGAGATTACATCAAGTGGGACTTCGTTCAAGGGCGAACACTTTCTCGATGGATATTAATAGCGCAAGTTTTCTTACATAAATGGTGATGAACTTAAATCGGTAGGTGCATAGGAGACGCCAGTCGGTATGTATGCCACAGATAAAGAGAACTAGATCGAATGGCTGAGATTAAATTCGACGAAAAAGAGAGAAAAACCGCGAAATGGGAATAGATAGGTCAAAGTGAAAGGGAAAGAGAGCGCTGATGGGAAACCTTGCTTCGGCGAAAGGAAAAAAGGGGAAAACGAGTCGACGGTACGAGATAGAAGGGTGAGTTTGCATTTAAGCGCGGGTATTAAAACGGTAGGAGAGGAAGTCCGGTGCTATGGTAACGGGGAGGGTGAGAGGTGTGGGGAGACGCTGGAGGAACGTGGGGCTGAATCGATGGTGGGGGAAAGAAGTATGGACGCTGGGGGTAAAACGGGAAGGGGCGATTGTTTGTGACTGGTAGGGAGAGGAAAATGGAGGGTGAAGGCAGATGAGAGGGTTTTTGGTGATTCGGTTGTGTGGAACATGGAAGCTGGGTTAGTGATGAGGTGCACGCGATAGAGGATTGCCAACCGGTGCATTCCTTCCCTATGGTCATTCCGTTGCGGCCGATTCCGGGAGAGTGCATTATAAGTTTATGGTGGCCGGAGAGGAATACGTACCGGAGGGAATTGCGAGCAAAGCTGGAAATTAAGTCCTGGACTCGTATTGTCTCTGCAACTATGCTAAGGTCTTCGCCTATGGAAAGAGGAAGGATGAGTCCTAAATGCACCGCTGCGAAGTCGGATACACGAAAGCATGGAAATAGTGCAATTGCGACTTTCTGATTTATTGAAAAATTTGGGTCATTAAGGAAACTCGTGTTATTTCAAAGACAGCTTTGATACGCTAGCATGGATATTTTCCTTCGTTCCCTTGTGTAGGGGAGAACGTTAAATCCCACAAGGTCCGATAAATCAATACATTGCCAAATTTCTAAAAGATACAGTTAAGCTGTGTATGCGCAAGAAGGAAACCGAAAACGGCATCCGATAATAATTTCTTTTCCAATATATTGAGGTCTCAAACTACACGAAAATAATGGCTGTTAATAATGGGGCAGACAACAAATCATTTCAAGTACAATTGATTCTAATGTTACGTCTTCACATAAAATTAGCTTCTTATTTTTCACGAAATAGCGAGAATCCTTTCATTTTATTATTTTCCTTCCATATTCTTATAAAAAGTATCCAAGTTAAGAAATAGACATACACATCATGTTTAATATTTAACTCAGTTATTACTTTCTCTTGAGGTAAATTTTGCTTGAACAAGCACCTGAAGAAAGGTGTTTATACGTAAAGCGAATGATTTCCGTTCAAATTTTACTCGGATGCATTTCTAAAATTTGATATGTCTTCACTTATAATTCCAAAGTGGAATGGGCTCTAGAAAGGGAAACTAATAAGAAAACTTAATGATCTAACGATCTACACCATATTATTTTAAAAAATAGGAAATTTCCTATGTAAAATATTTAAAAGACCGAAATGTGACAATTCCTTCTTTCCTGAATCTTGTGAGAGCAGAACGTTTTCACTCACAATCAACCGACTTTCGCCCTCGAAGAAGTGACTGAAAAAAAGGAGATCCTCTCGGAATTTAATCGAATGCACTCTCAACGAGGTCAGAGTAGATGGTGCCAATCAGCCCTCAATTATTTCCACAGAAATGGAGGAGAGATAAAAGAACTTCTCGTTACAGATCTGTCGCAGAAAACAAAAGGACAAGGAAACCGAGCGTCTGCGGATGCCCGACTTGGCAACGTGGCGTGTCATCCGGATAAAAAAAGCCCCTAACATAACACATTTGCGCCACCGCGTATCTGTCAGCGCTGGGATTATTGTCCTCCCGCGCACCCTTACAAATTCGTCCTCTCGTTTTTATTTTGAACGATCGGGAAGGACGACTGCCATTGAAAAATAACAAAGGAGTTTGATTTTTATTCTTCGATTTTCCATGAGTTGAGGAGATTCCGCTGATGCGAGGAAACTATATTTACGAAAGGACAAGAGTGATCGTACGTCAGCAATCTCGCTGTAATAAAATCACAAGGCGGAGATGGACCTGAGGTTCGCGAAAAATCGATCTTTCATTCATTAGCAAGATTGAACGACAATGAGTCATTCCAATACGTCAGATGCAATGAAAGCTGGTACTACAAAATCAAAATTGTATCCTGCCTTCCTGAAATTTGCTTAGAACGCTTAGTTTTCCGAGAAGTATGTTTCGTATTTTATTCCTCCATAGCAAACTAAATTAATTTCTGAAGTAGATGCTGTAACTCAAAACCTGGAATTCTCATTCACTATGACTTGGTTTGTTACATAACCTTCCCATAGTCGATGATATTAACGATGAAATAATGTGAAAATAATGATCACCCAAATATTTTTGTGATCGTAAGAAATCCATCACTGAATTACTACGATCTTGCACCCTCACGGCTCGACCTACATCAAGAACGACAGCGCCATAAGGTTGTTGAATCCTCAATATCGAAAATCAACATCGCCTTCAGTGTATCCCCATTATTAAAAAGTAAATTAATAGGTCCAAAAATTACAACTATAGGGCAGCGTGAGCCACAAAGCAGGAATTTTTGGTAACATCCAGTCTTATCCCTTTAAATTAATATACTGAGGTTGGAGCGAAACAAAATTTTGATTCCTAAAAGTTTAGATATGAATACAAAGCAAGGACTTGGAAAATAGTTGACAAAAAGAGATATTTAAGGGTCATATTTAAAGTAGGAGCTAGCGACCACATGCTAGAACGAGCTGCATTTTCTGAGTAAATATCTTCAAGGAGCATCGGCAGAGACGAAGAACTGATATGGATGATGCTAAGAATGCGCCCAAGATGGCTGCATTAATTGATTTCAAGTCCAAAGAAGAAATAGAAAAGTGGAAATGGTGAGAAATGGAAAAATCATTTTTTAGTGCGAGATAAATTTCTTGGTAAATAAGGGAAAGGGAAAATAGATATAAATATTTAATTTTACAATTTTATGACAGCCATCCGGGCCAAATGGCATGAGCTAATATTAAAGCGAGCGATGAGGAAGTGGGAAATATAAAAGAAGTGTTCTCGTAGAGAAATCTCGATATCGGTTGAGGTGCTGAATTTTAAAAAAGTGAAAGCTATAATTCGATAGTCACACAGAGCGGGCCTCTCGGATAACTTTCTAAGGAATAGATTTCCGATTACACACATCCAACTCGTTTGCAGATACGTTCAGTTTCCACAGCCGACGATAATCTGCGGGGACATCTGTCATTTAAAAATATTGTTCCTTGTATTTGGTTACCAAATAAGATTGGAAACGTCACTGGTAAACGAACTTATCGATAGATTTTATTTACCATGTATCGACAGGATAAAAGTACACAGGTTGATGCATAAAATATACAAGTGATTATTCATATTCAATCATAATTTGTAGATAAAAAAGCAATCCACAATTATTTGAGGATGCCAAGGTTAAAACATCTCGTGACTCATACAATAATACTTCTTTTAATGATCCAAAACTTCATACGTAACGTATTTACTCGATTTTCACGTATATGAAAAACTTGGTCAGGAGGGCATGGACGCAGCAATAAGATATCAACGAGAGAAATTCTTGCGAACATTTTATGCTTAAAACCAAAATTAAACGCGCTTATTTCTTAAAATGTTGGCGAATGAAACTGGAAAAAAGACCAATCGACGAACAGTTACAAATTTCCGGTCTGCTTCTTCCACGCGCGAGAAATGCCGATGCACGTAAAAAGAGGGAAAAGCGTGCGTTTTGGGTAAGTACGAGGGTTAAGGATTTGAGCGCGTGCTGAAGAGTAGGGGAAAGACGAATCGATTATCAATGAACGCCTAGCGCCCCTTACGGCGACCCTTGAAATCTGTGTCACTCGCTTACGAGAGGAAAAAGGGTACCAGAGTAAAGGGTACGGACGAGAGAGGTACCAAGTAAGAATAGGGAGAATTGAAGAGTGGGCTTAGAGGTTGTGAGAGATGATTGATGAGCGGAATACATGAGGAAACGATGGGAGGTTGGGGTGAGTCCGAGAGAGAAAAAATCGGATATAAAATATTGAGCGAAAATTCCAATTAAGAGTGGGAGAGAACATTAGAGGAACCAAGGTAAAAAAAGATAATAGAAAGAAAGAGTAGATTTATAAATAGAGAAAATTTTCAATTTTGAAAATAATAACTACAATAAAACAAAATGGTTTCGTTATTAAGTTTATCGAATAAGAATATTGTACTGAAATTTGGTAATTAATTTATATATAATATTTAAGAAGATACAAAGGAGTACAAAAGACTAAAGGCGTATAATTAGTACTCGGTAACACAGTGAATGTATGTATTCACAAAGACAATTAAGTAAAATAAATTAGTTACTATATTAATCGTGTAAAAATTTATTAGCAAGGATTGTGATCTTTCTCCCGCATTTTGACACTAACTCAGTTGCTTGAGTAGTAAAAAGAAATGCCATTATTATGTTTACAAAAGTTCAAATTCTTTATTGAAAATATATTTTATTGCGAGCTATTTGATATTGCTTCAATATTATTATGCCCACTGCCTTAATGGTTGGCGTAAACTTGCACAGTTTAAATGCCGCACGTACATTTCGCTTTCTTGACACTGAGTATGCGAGGACACCTACTGAGCGAGGAAGATAAGAGGTACGGTTATGAGGGATTTCGAAATCAGAGTGGAACAGTATTAATTATAAACTGTAACCGCAAACGGAGAACGAAGTGGTAAATCGCGATTGAGTCAGAGAATAGAATATGAGCGAATTGGATAAGAAACCAGGTTACGAGCGGCAAGTAGTAGAAAAGACATGCATCGGAGGGTTGACTGCGCGTGGAAAGGGATTCGATGGAATGGAAAGAAGAGCAAGATACTAAATAAGGAAGAAATAGAGGATCTAGAACAGTAAGCGATTACGCAAATGAAGGGGAGGCTGCGGCAGTGAGGTGATGGATCACGATGCTGCAACGGTGCAAGATGAGCGGTTTGAGGTACACGGAGGAGCATGTGGTTGAGCTGAAGAATCGACTGAAGGGAATATTTTTCAAAGCGGGATGTCGTCGAAATTAATGGCAGAACAACGATATGGGAAGACTATTGCGTGATGTGTGTACAACGTGGCAGTGAGATGGAGGGAATGCGCAGTGGGGGAGAAAATTTCAAATATAATGGATTGTTCTTCAGCCCCTTCCCTCGGTGCCGAGTCATAAAGGAATTCATTATGCGATGTGGTTAATTGTACGAGTAATGATCAAATACTCGGGAATCCACGCTTCTCCGAATAGTGATTCTGATGTTAAATTTCCACTTAGGTCAAAGACAATTAATTAGAGAGAAAATATGGCTCCGATTTTTATGAACGATATGGAAAAATTAAGTCCTGCTTTGACAACTATACAAAGAAATTAATACAAATACTTCAGATTAGGAGCCTCGGTTTTTAAAAAGGCAACAAAAGTGAAAAAATGAATCGTCTCAAGAAACGAAAAACATAAGCAGATCGCTTAACATTCACTGTGAAATCAAAAATCTCATTTCTCCATTTTCAATTCAAAATTTCTTCCAGAAGAGTTGCACGAAAACTCGAGAAAATTCCATTTACCAGACGCGCAATAAATCATCCCGTAAATCTAGTAAGGCTAGCCCATGTTAATTTTATTCATCCCTAAATCTCTTAATCACGGATTTGCGGATAATCAACTTGAAGAAGAAATGAAATTCCTACGGTTACACGCTTCATAATGAAACGTTTGCTGATTACACCAAGTTTTCAAGTGGATAACTCATCGATCTCGAGTTTTAATCGCCAATCAATAACTCGGCAGAATTAATTGCTACTTAATATCGAGACGGCCCCTGGATCGTCAGCCGTGATAGGGATCCGTTGGCAGAGTTATAGCTGGAACGTTTCGCAATATATTTTTCTCGAAAGATCGCCAGCGATAAAACCAAGGGTAAACAAACAAGACACAAATTTGTATACTCCCAACCGGTCTACAGTTTACATCGAGAAACCTCGCAGTATTTCGATCTCCCTGAGGATTTTAACTTTCGTGTTTGTTTTAGAATCTTCTACGACACACTTTCTCGAATCGAAAGGAATTAGATGTTTAAATAACCTTTTCACGACTTTGCGACGAAAAAGAAGCCTAGAGGTAGAAAAAACACTCGGCTGCCCTTAATCCCTGACAAAAGCCCTTTCGGCAAAAAAGGATGAAGAAAGGAAAAACAGAGAAGGGTCCCGATACCCTCGGTAACCGACATTATTTCCCAATACGGCGATTAAGCGAGTCTCTAGACGTATCGAGCGAGGTGCTGAAGCAGCCGAGTCCCAGTTGCCCATCCGTTTAGAGAAGAACCCTTTTGGCCTTTTGCACCACACCCCTTAATCCCACCCCTACCTCGCCCTTTTAACCTCTCCCCTTAAATGGCCCTTATTAAAATCCTAGCTTCAAGACGACGCCCCCCAAGACGTGGATTTCCCTAACATTGCTTGATTACACTCCTTCGCCCACACTCACGGCCTCTCCGTATCCAGCGGTTGAAGGCGTCCGACACGGAGGATTGTGAAGGTTCGTGTGGGTGTTAAAATTGTTCGGAAACGTCTTTTTCTCGGCTTTGCCGTATCAATGTAGACGCACAGCCGTTCTCGACCATAAGAGAATAGGGAGTCCTGAATAGGAAGCGCGGGATGTGAGGATCATACGTGCGAATTTCCGATAGCTTGCAACCCTTCTCTCGGTGGCCCTAGGTTAAACTCGGGCACCTCGCAAAGCAACAATCTAGGGGGCTTCTAAGGGTAACAAGTGGGAGCCCTATTCCTAGGGGACCTCCCTGCAATGTGGGAGATGATTAATTACCCCTTCCATAAATGCAATGAGATGACATGACGTTGTTTGACCACGACACGATTCGAAACAATTCCAGAACAGGCATCAGCAGAAAGTAAAATATATTCAAGAAAAGAATATTTCAATCTGTTGTAATCAATGGAAAGGAAATGAATCTTAATGATCTTTTGAAATGATGAGACTCGTATATCCTATAAGAAAGACACATAAACCGAGCAGAATGGATAAGAGAAAATTTGAACAAAAAGGGCTACTAATAACGGAGTAACAGTGGCGAAAACGCTGAAGACTTACTAGAACATCATCAGTTTACGCGTTGAATTCTTAACTGCGAAAAACCACTTTAGGACGAAGGTACGACAAAAAAGACACTCTGCTCTAAGCCTCGATTCGAGCTGACCATTAATTTTCTTCACACCTCGCAACCGAGTGGTAAGACCCTCCATCTTAGAAGCACCCTTGGAACACGGTATATTTTGATCGCAAAAAACTAACACGTTCAGTACAGCGAAGAACAAGAATTGTAGCATATCTGATAAAACTGCCCTATGAAAAGACTATCCGATACATCAAGAATAACGAAAGATTTAGACTTCATAGGGTAAATTCAAAATTCGAGATATAAGATTAACTAAAAAGAAGCGTTCTAAGGTCAAATAAAACATCAGCACCAGAGAGCCGACCGAGCTCGGCTCGAGAAAATTAAATGAATATCCAATCTTAAGCTTTCATATCCATAGCAAACGCCATAGTTCGAGCGATCATTCTCCCTTGAAACTACTTCTGAATCCGAATACATCATCATGGTTCCGTACCTTCTGAGGTGTTACTGACAACACCTCTCCTTTCCCTTCAAATTTTATCGCCCATTCACCACTTATTTACAGTTATCATCCATCGATCTCGACTTCCTCCAAAAAGGCCATACTATTCATTTGCCATTCCTTTCCGGTGAGGAACTCTCTTTTACCCATTTGCACACACAAAATTCACCTTAAGAGTCCAACGACGACACAAAATACTTTCCATGTCGTATTCAAACGATCGAAAGGAATAGATGTACATAAGCCACGACATCGATCGGGTGAGCAGTCGACATCCGCGTGTTTTTTCCAGCTCCGACGGATTCCCTATTGTTTCCGAAAAAAAGAACGACTAATGCGTTATAATTAACGCGCATTCCGAAGGAAAAGCGGACGAGGCAAAAAGCGAGAATGCCGCCAATTGCATAACCACCGATACATTACGACCGCGATCTACGAACAACAGATGCATTCTCGACGTAGTCTACGCGATACGGAAAGCGCTCATGTGAAGAGTGTAACAATAATGAATTCCCGAACTGTATTTTACAGACATAAATCTGTTCGTTTTATCAATTAGTGCAGCGTATGGAAGGAAATATATCCTTAGGAAGGAGGGCCTCTCGTACGAGAAAAGTCCCTAATCCACTTTTGTTCATAATTCAAATTTTTGAATGGAAAACCGCGACCTGCTGTACAAGAAAAATCTCTACTTCAGAACGACAAGTTCACATATAAAAATATCTCGAGGAAGCCGCACGCATCCGGAGTGGCGGCTGCCTCTCGGAGGCGAAGCGAAAAGGAAGATAGTCGACTAAGAGGAATAAGACGAGTGGGGATGATGCTTCTCTACGTAGCACGTGCCTTACAGCGGACTCCGCTGCAGACTTCCCCCACACCATCCGACCTTTCTCCTCCTACGCACAGTGTGACCCTCCAGAAGCCACCTACACCATCGGAGAAGGGGTGAAGCAGGGCGGCCAACTCAAGGCACGGCATTCATGGCGCCGTTTCGAATCCTTCGGGAGCGAACAGCGAAATCCATTCATACGATACGTCCTCATTAAGTGGAATTTTTACGACAGAGAGGAGTGCGAAATTTCCTCTGAGGAGTCAGCTGACGAAGGGACGGAAAATGAAGATGGAGGAAAGGGTTCAGCCGTTACACGGCGTATCGAGCGGATGCTTGCGGAAAATCTCTGCCCCTTCTTGGCGGCTAGAGTCGCTCCTTGAAGCCCCACTTCAATGCATTTGACGGAAGTAATTTACCAGGATATTTAGATGGACTTTCCACGTCAATTGCTGCCTTTTCGATCAAGAGTCCGAATTATGAAAAATATCAATCAAAATATAATTTGAGGATTTGAAACTTCGATTCTTAAAATACGCGCCAGTTTAGCCTACGTTTACCTATATTATTTTCACTCGGCTTGGGTTCAAAGAAAGTTCGAACCGATAAAACAAGAACTCCTTGTCAATAAATTTGACCTTAAACTATGAACAAGCACTACAGCTTAGTCAGTTAATGAAAATAACTATTTCATTGTAAATAAAGTAATATTGCATTACCAATCGGGTAAGAATAGATAATGAGTATGCGGTATATTCATCATAAATTTCCTTAAAATCTCGTCTCAAGAACAGTTCACGCCAAAGATTCGGATCACCAACGAAATTGTCGGCAAAGGAATCGTATCTCCAAACAGCGCAAGATAAGCCGTTCGTTTCATTTGCTGGATAGCAATTGGATGATTTTTTTGATTTGATGAATTTGGGGCGTAAAAATATCACTCCCAAACAAACATGAACCTGCAATTAGGAATTTTTGAAGTGCTGATCTGATAATTCATGAGAAGACGAATTCGAGTAGAATTTTATTTCGACGGCATTGAATCCCTTTCACCTAGATGAACTGTTGAGGGCACAGAGTCTTGTGCGCGATTCTCGTGAGGGGCATCTGTTCAGCAGCCTTCCCCTCTTAGCTCGGGCCTTTCTTCTTTCCGACCTTATTAGTTCGGAAGGAAGTCTGGACCGGCTCCAAAGGTTGAAAGAGGAAGTGCACAAATCCGGGGAATATTCGAACCTCGATTGTCAGAGGAGATGTTAACGAGAAATTAACTAGCGAGAGGCTTTTTTCCTCTCTCGGTGATGGGACGTTTATTCTTTGGACTGATTTTTTTCATGATGATCGGCTGAAATAGGATACGATACTTCCTGTCTATACGCCAACTTCGAACCCCTCAGAACTTCCCCTAGCATACACGAATAGTCCAGGATATTTTCGTAATTCCAAATATTTGATCCTGGATCCCGGGATGTTAAATGGATGGAATAGAGTCGAATTTGAAATTTATCGGCTGCGTCAACTCAGATGTTCAGCTATGACTTTAGAAAATCACTTTGGGTTTGCTAAACATTACGGCAGAAACCATCATCTGCATTATATTTCGAGGAATGAAAATTGGAATTTTTCGTGACGAATGATATGTAACAATTATCGATTTGACTATTTGATAAGCTGAATACCAAAGAGATATAACTACTTCATAGAAGGTAATATAAAACTTATATTTACCTATTCTCATATCAATGGACAATCCATTAACTGCTATTTCTGAAAGAAAACAGGAACATCTATAAATTATTATAGACTAAGTTTATCGATCAATTAAATAACTATAAAGTACTATATAAAACCAGAATTACAAAAAATATTTTACAAACATTTAATTACAAACATTTAATTAAAAAGAAACTAAAATTTTACAATCAAATCACAGAAAGATTAAACAACCAAAAGGTATGCTTAAAATTTTATTTTGTTCATTCCAAACGGTTTTTAATGCTAAAGAATTACCTAAGAACATTTCGTCTCAAAATTCCATTCATTTCCCTTATTACTTACGACTTAAATACGCCAGAGGAAAATGTTTGTCTGCCCGAGAGACACCGTTCTCAAATCTTTATGGAATTAGAAACTTTTCCCAGACGGATCGCGGACTGCTAAGTAAATCGGTAGCGATCCAAACTGATACACAAATTAGAATGAAATCTCCCCGCAAGAGATGGAAGACAAAGATAATCCGATGATTCAAATTAGACCTCCCCCAAAAGTTTCGAATTAAGAGGCCGTATATCTTCCCTTTCCGGTCAAGACGTCTCCGAAGGAAGGAACGCGATTAAGAGATACAAATCCGAGCGATCGATTCCCTCTTTCGTATTAGCCGACGAAATTTCCAATCAGCGGAAAGATGAAAGGGAAAAGGGGGAGTCTTAATGAGGGAGAGGCAGTTATGAAACTCGATTTCCATTAATAAGAACCCAAAAGGGAATTCTATAAATATCAATCGACATAAGACGCTCAAACGAACGAGAAATAAGTTATCGACGCGCCGATTAAGACTTCTCACGCGGAAATTCGAAAGGGGAATTTCAATCGGGAGCCGACAAAAGAAAGAATTCGCTCAGATTTCATACTCAAAATTACACCACTCTGGTCCGTGCAGAGATGAAATGATGACGAAAAGGAGCCCTTCAGAATACCCAAAGTTAAATTGAACAAGTTACTATAACAGTCTTAGCAAAAATTACTTTTTCTATTATAAGGAGAGTTTATTTATTTAGGAGAATTTTCACTAAAATGACGATTTAATTTCCGCAAAAATTTTATACGACAAAATAAGAAACTGAATTGGAGTATAATAAGAATAATAATTGTCTTTATTTAGGGCGAAATTGAGACTAAAGAGTCTCCTATTCCATTTATAGACATCTATTTGTTGAAATGGAGAAGATTATCATGCATTTCTTTTCAAAAATTAAGAGACATACATTCACTCAGAGAAGCATATACGTAATATTTGAAACGATAACTATGGGTGTATAAGTGATAAGGAAAAAGCGGTTTCGATAACCATATTCCAGCTACCTATAATTAAGAAGTATACCTTAAGATAAAGAAAACACAATGAGGGATTCCAAATCAATGCCCTTAATCGTCAATTACCGCAAAGTGAGTAACGAGACATCGCTTCGAACGTAAGAATCGAAGACAAAACGCTGCGACTATTAAATTGAACGATGACGAGAAACGGCACTTTGACCGCGATGTAGCTGTCAAATGAAATTTGAGAGGACGTGTAATCAAATTATTCACGCGCATTATACTATAGATATGAGAGAAGCTAAACTTGTTCGATAATACTGAATATGGATAGAAAGTATATAAATATTTGCAATTTTATAAATTCTTTACTCCGAAAGATAAAAAACGTTCAATAATCGTCACAGAATAGAAACCAGTAGAGGACAATTTACGAGAGAAAGATCTAGAGGCCTACAGAAAGGATCATTTTTGTTGGAATTGATGACTTACAAACGCAAATCGGTTTCAACTCAGTAAAATTTCTTCTCCAAATACAATTCCAGAAGATGCTCTTGGAGGACACGTACCCCTTTCTCGAAATTCACTCTCAGGAGGATGGAATCTAAGGAGGAGCATAGGAGATCCAGACGCACCACGAGACCTTCCCTTCAAAGTCCAAGCTGCACACCCCCACCGGCTTTCCTCACTCTAACCAACGGATCTATTCAAAAGAAGGCCCATATCCACACGCGCTCAACCACTCTGGACCCATATGTTCCCCTCCCACTACAGTGGACCCCAGCCGGCTGTGTCTTCAAATGCACTTTCCTCAACCACGCTACCGTTGTGGAAGTCATTAGGGATATTCGCACCAGGCATTTCCTCTTAGATATTTCACTCTGCAGACATTGTTGTCAAAATGAAGTCTCCTTCAAATATTCTTGTGCCTTTGATCTCAGTGACAAAGCTGCTTGACAAACAGTGCTTATAATTAAAGAAAATAAGCACATTAGATTTCCTTTAAAACTTTCCTTGTCATAATCGTAATGCGATAAATGAATAAATACTATGTAATTAGATTTCAGCAAAATACTCGCAAATAGGGTTCTTCCAATATTAGGTTGAACAATGATGATGATCGTTAGCGTACAGAAGGAATAAAAATATTAACTAATTCCTTCGCTAGAATATTTTTACACAATTTACTTGTATCGCTCAACAAGATTGGGAAAATAAAAAAGCACTAGAACGAATTCAGACCTCCAGAGGCGACGTCATGTAATAAAAGTGTCATCGAGATGTTTAACGACCGAATGAGAATGGATGTGCAGTCCGGTGTCAACGACATGAATAAAACGAGGTGCGCCTTGCACTTCCACGACATCCAAATGTCATATTAGTATTTCAAGACACGCGCAATGAATGAAGAAGAGTGGGACAATGAAGAGATGCATTCTGGGGACTGAATGCCAAGCAAGAGTCACCTGAAGTGGACCGAGTCCATTCAAACAACGGATAGAAGTGGTTTTACACCGATGGCATTTTCACAACGCTAACATTATCGTAAAACGCTATACTGTCATCCTGTGCATTTAACCTTCAACGAGAAGTCCGCGCCCACAGTTTCGATTTAGAGAAAAATGCATCGCAAACGGATAAAAATCAATCTTTTTCCTATCGCACACGCCCATAAATCATTTTCCGGATGACAGACGAAAGGACGGGGAGAGGTGAGCACAAGTGGGGGAGCTTAAAGCAAATTTAATAGATGAAGTGAATGCTGGAAAATTCTATGAACGGATATAAAGTTTTTACATATCTTAGATTCGAGCTTTAAAAAGTTCCATACTTGGAGAATACGCGATTAGAATTTAACTGCTCAATTTTGTTTCTCTGCGAAATGCAGCTAAGAAAATTATTCAACAGATCTTTGTGTAATAGCAGTATGTTGATCCTAAACTTTCTGAAATAAAACTCGGATTTTTAAAGAAATGAATAAATTATTTTAAAAGTCAATTGTAGAACCTAAGTTAGGTAAAATTAAATTCAACTCAAAAATAATTTTTCACAGAAGAAGATTTTTTCGACGTAATATTGTGGTCATTCAAGTAAAATTTCAAGTTTTTAATGTTCACACCTTTGATAATAAGAGAACTCAAATATAATAAAATTGTGGATAATTTTATTATGATATCACAACGTTTTCCCAAATAATTCCCAAAATAAGACATCGACATGCCACAAAACTTTTCTTATCCATCAAAAACCTACAAACTATTTTCTTGCGGTTAAACCCACTATATCGAGCGCTTACAGTCCACTTAAAGTACAGAAATTTACTCTATATCCCGTTGATACCAATCTCCCCATCTCTAAAATCGCCTCCATCAAGAACCTAAGGCCGACTTTTTCGTGCTCTCGACTGGAAAATACGACCGATTACGCGATTCACACTAAAAAAGTTTACGGTCGCCGATATTATTGTCAGACGGCAAGTCTAGGGAATTTCCGTTTTTTACGATTTAACAGTCTTTCATAAATCTCGAAAAATCTTGAGTGAAAAACAACTCTCGGACGCAGCCGAGATGTTGCCAAGGCGAAGGGGGAAATAGACATGAACGCTACGAAAAACAAGTGCACGCTTGTAAATATTTTATCCTCTCGGTGCCTATCGAAAATAAACATGATAAAAATACATGCCCAGAATAAACTGGCGAAATAAACCGTATTTATAAAGATATAACTAATGGACCGATTGAAAGTGGTTGCAAAACCCAATGAGTATACGTATACTGTGAGAGAGTAACAAACAAACGGATAACCAGCTTTCGGTCACGGAAGTAGATTGACATGTTTGACAAGTACATAAATTATCGACCATTTGACGCGGTGGCATAAGGGGGCTGTTAACAAAATTTACCGAAAAACATTAATTCATCATTCAACCGGAGAATAATGGATTTCTCAAAGAAAATTTTGAATGAAAATAAATTCGAAATTCGAAAATAATTTTTCTTGAACACCGGTTACCATTAGATAAACTACGAAAAATTAAAATATCAATGGGGGATGAAATCGAAACTTATTAAATTATTAACATTAAATATTCATAAACCATTTAAAAATAGTGCAGACGTGTGAGCACCTTGGAGTACAAAAGCCGTTCAGGGACAAAATAGAATGAAACTTCTACAAATCTTGTTTGGAACAATGCATACTTCAATGGACAACTGATGAGATTTTCTTTCCAAACCAACACAATTGTAACTTAAAGATATCTTCCGTGTACCAATAGAGAGAAAAGGATGCGATGGTAAGCTGACCACTTTTACGGTAAGTTAGAAAAGTCGAATTTTCAATACTTAGAATCGTACAATACATTCAAAAAATATCATATTCTCAATCGTAACGGAAAGATAAATAAGAACTGCAGGCCCTACAGTAGGTGAGCCAAATAGCAACTACAGCTCACCTATAGACGCACACACTCCTTTCGCGACCAAAACCCGACGAGTCCGGCGCCGGAACAAGCGGACAAAAAGTGAGCACTTCCGCCGAACGAATAATGCCCACGAACCAGATTTTGACCTCTATACGTGCGCTTGCAATCCAATAAGAGAAACCCACGTCTAAATTTGACGGAAACGCCCCATTCGACGGAATCGATGATCAATTTCGAAATAAAAACGCCCTCGATACGCCTGTCGATGCTTTTCTCATCGCGGAAAAGGTGAAATGAATTACCCCAATATCGCGCCATCCGACCGATCGATATTAATTCTCGCAAATTAACGTGCTAAATTACTCTTCTCTTGTTACTCGTTCTTTTGGGATATGCGGCGAATTATAACGCCCACCGATTGCGGAATAAGCCCGTACATAAATCTCACGGAAATAACTGCTGACTCGAAACAAAGCGAATTGGATTACATTTCCACAGATGATATTGTAATCTATGAAGCGGCGAGAATAATCATGATTAAATATAATAGCTTTTCAATCGTCTAGGTAAAGAAAAAATGTGGAAAAAATATAACAAAATTCGTGTGCTTCCTAAGAAGAGTAAACAGGAGTTGACTGTAAAAACTTTCCTACAGCATTAATTTTTAACTCTCTCAAAATCTTCGTGCAAAGTAATAAAAAATTGGACTTATTGATGTATAGGATTTACATGTTGGTTTCATACAATAGGATAAAAAATATTACAAACAATCACATGATTTATGCTATGAGATAAAAAGCTACAAACGAAGCGAACCTAGTTCGTATTAGCGCATTAGACCAAACGGAGTAGGCAACTTCAAAACATCAAGTAAATCACTCGATTATATAATAGGTCTGCCAAGACATGATTCTTGTTCCAATTGTTATGTAAAAAAAAAATTCATAAATGTACCTCAACAGCATTTTCTTCGACTCGGTCACATGAAACGACGCATCTGACACATATATTACCTCCACTCACCATCTCCGAGAAGAGAGGCAATTTTTCTCAACTCCGCGAGGCCCACTAAACTTTCGTCCTTAAAAAACTCATCCTCTTTCGCCTCGCTTCCCAAAATCGATCCCTCGGATACACCCATCTCCATTAAACCCATTCATCCTACCCCGATCTTACCCTTTTCTTTCACAACTAATTACGGCCTTCCGCGGAAGTCTCCCACTTTTTAGACCACCTCCCGAGGCGTTTCTTCCAACTTATTTCGCCCCCTCTTCACCTCTCGTTCACCTCGCGCCTAACGTTTTAAATGAAAACTAGTCTTTTGTGGCAATATGAGGTGGAGAACCCAAAAGGAGAATCGATATTACTGAACAAAGTGTTCGCGTACTCGTTCCCGAAAGGTCTTCTGTGGGCATCTCGGAGTAGAATGGACCCAAGCAACCTGCGAAACATTAAGAGGCGGAAAATGCCATGATGCAGGCGGACGAGATGAAATTAAGATGAAAGTTGATATTTCCCTTCTTTCTATATTTATTGCACCACTACATCCGCATTGTATAATAATACCCATTTTTATTGAAACAATAATTTAAAATTAAATCTTCTACCTCAACAATCAGTATATTAAAAATGGAAATAGAGACGAAGGACTTTGTGATTCAGGTTATTGAATAATTCAAGATATTTAAAAAATTATCCAAGATAAATAATTCGTGGGTAACTTAAACATACCTGCATATTCTTTAATTTTATTTACAAGTTTGCGGACGTATAATATTTTTAATATATTTTTGTTATTCTCTGTCTAGTATAAAAACTCTCTCTAGACCTTGATAATGTAACACGAAGTTAAGAACAAGAAAATAATTTTAACATCAAGAATAATTCATCGGAAAAGTTCGATATATCGATGCGGATTGCTGCCACAAAGACGTTCAATAGTACATACGCTCCAAATACCATTAAAGCCGTCTTTCCTCGCCGTATTTCAGTGCTTTAAACATGGAAACAAACGACCGTAACTTTTTTACAGCTCTTTCGGTATCCACGGAGCGCCTTGAGCGCCCTTACTTCCGGCTGCAGCCAAACCTCAAACAGGAAGCAGAATTGAGGCAGAAACAAACAACGCTATTAGTGTGCGAATATCCGTTTATTTTGTATCGGAAGGGGCGATATTAAATATTATCGAATTATCGATTGAAGCCGTCGATAACGGCCCTCGGAAAAACTCTTATCTCCTCCAGATAAATAAATCTTCCTTTCCGGTGGATAAAGAGAGTCGTCTAATAGACTCCATCCGTTCTTCGTTCACTGTGTCGCTCTGGCACCGCAAAAACAGACGAATGGAGAGATATGCGGAGAATGTCTAGAAATTGTCCTCTCGAAACGTGGGTGTTGCGATGGGTTGAAGCATTCTCTGGCAAAGATGCAAAATAAAAGCCATCCTTGGGGGATCTTGGACTTCAAGAAAAAGCGGTATTCTTAATTGCAACGTGAAGACTATTATTTAAATTAAGAATAACTATCGGGAAAAATATTTCTAAGACCCTCTTTCTGTTGCATCTAAACGAAGAGACAATAAAAAGAAACCTTTAGTCGGGGTTAAATATGAATTATTCATCTTTTTATTGCATCCACATTTCATCGCATCTCATCCGACAAATCCTTATGCACTCTTTAAATTAAAAAACGAACTTGGTTACAACAGATTCTTTCGATTTGCTCAAATTTTCGTTCATTCGTTACGTAGCGAAGAAGGGTAATTATTAAGTAACGAATATCATTTCGATTACCAGTTACTATAACTTTGATGATTCAGTGTACTGTTCAGATGGCAAAAATGTGACTGACCAACCTTCTGGAATACAACACCACCTCGACTGTGATAACAATCTCCATGAAGCGGAGTACAGTTAGGCTTCGAGAGAATTGTTACAATATGGATCCCTGTTCCAAGAACCCACCCCGCAGCAAACAACTATCGTTCCCAGAATTCCATCGTAAACAAATCGCCTACGTGCATTACGATAGGATGCGTGCATTAACGGGCGACCAATAACGCTGCGTCTAACACAAAGCACGGCGTTGACTACTGAAAGCTCCAACGGCATTCAAAAACGCTGTCTGAAACTACCGAGAATGAACTAAAACACAACCTTTAATTTTGTCATTGAATTTGAAACCCAATGTCTTCCTATAATTAATACGCATTCTTTAATATAATTAGTTAATAGGTTGAATACCATTCAAAAAAGTTTAATTTGCTTTTTATTTCTCCTCGAAGTTTATAACAGAGAATACAGCAACATTCACCAAGAGCTGCAGGAAGGACCGAAATATTCCAACGCGTTGATTACGTCTCTAAACCGCAATCCCCTGAGAACCGAAATTGTAATATTTTCCGCGATCCACCACATCTCTCATACGACAGAGAAGTTTTTTTATCTATCGGTTTGCCGGAACCAGAGTAGCGATGACAGCCCTCCCTATACATCCCTTCGGAGAGAAAGACGTGGACCAAGAGAGAATACAACCCACTCTCTCTGGAGAGTGGGTGGAGAGAACCTCCCTCTGGTGGGAGCCAATCAATAAAAATGCTGAGCGACGCGGTGGGAGAGAAGGCACTCCACGCGCAATGCCTCCTGGGACAATTGAGGGCGGATGAGAAACGAGAGGATATGAAGAGGTGGGAAAGCAAACGAAAACCGCAGGTTTTCCTCTCTTGACGAGATGCCGCCCCCGGCACCCGATGCCGTATTGATGATGCCTGTTGACGGTGCCTTACCATGGAAACTACGTGAATGCGCAGTCATGTCGTTGCCGAACGCGATTCGATTTGCGCCGGAATGAAACAGGGGAAAGTGAAAACGGCTCGATCCTTCGGCGTTACCGAAATAAAAGGAGGATGCTCGAATGATGGCCCACTTTCGTGCTTTTGGCAACGACGCCGGAAATGCAACTGTTTCGTGGGAATGGTGCGAGCATCTGCGTACACCGAAGGCTTTTCGCAAAATAAGTTTTTATTGTCGCTAGGCGAGAGTATCTACCGAGAACCGGTTTTCCACCTGTAAAGGCGATAGAAAAAATGCCGTGGCGTGGCACAAACCGCATCTTCCACAGGATGGAGACAACCAGAACTTTCTTGCCACAATGTGTACGAAATGTAGAGAATTTGCTATGCGGGGCATTCTTCGAGACCATTTCATGACCGATGGGATGCCTATGATGGTGATACATTTAATTCAACCAAAGAGAGTGGCGTGGAATACGAACTGTTTTCAAGAATCAGTTACTAAATCTAGCACAAGTATTTGATATCCAAAAAGAAGGTTCTACATTGCGTTAACGACAATAAACTTTAGATAAAAATTATACGATTAAGTGAAGGTGAGATAACACGATGAGTTTGTGCCACTCTAACATAAAGATTAAATAGATTTAGAAAAAATAATGAGCCCAGGTAACACAACAGTATCGATATGAATGTTATAATCGACATCAAGGTTTTGTAAAAACAGAGAAATCTATTCTCAGGTGGGATAAAGCTAATGTAAGACAATACCTTCAAAACTTTTGAAAATGCTCCTCTGCATTCATCCGTCATGAATAGATGATTTTGGTACATCTATTGCTTCCAGTACGACTCTCCTGTCAGGATAACATTAACATCAAATATTTGATACAAGCGAGAAAATTTAGGGAAAATATTAACTCGATTTCTGAAGCTAATCTTGCCAGGAAGACAAGCTCCTCCGTCCGTTGACCTGGTTAGCGTTTATGAAAACCAAGACAGCGACTTTCCCCACTCCGCGTATTCCAATCGTCTCGAGATGCAAAGCGACCTACAAATCGGAGTAGATGTCCCCAGTTTTCTCTCCGACATTAAGATGTCCATAAAGGGAGAAACCTCGATAACTAACCTTGGATGACCTTTTCCGTCCGAACAGGTAGTAACAGTAATTTCCACGGAATAAAGTGCTAGAAACGTGACCCAGACCGATAGAGAGCATTCGACTTGCAGCGAAAACGTGCATAGTAGAAACGCAAGGTGAATGAAAAGAACAGATGTCCTATGATGCCTTGCATTAAGCAGTATATCGACGAAAAATCTTCACTGATGACCTTGTTTTGTCCAGTTAATCGTGACATTTGATCCAAAGTATCTGGAAAACGACTTCCAGTTTCCGATCTCTCAGACGACTAAAAACAAAGCAGTGCGACGATCTCCTTCGAGTTAGAAAGCACATCTATGGAAGTTTAATTCCGAGTTTGATGATGAATTCATTAGAATTTATTACACGAAGTCCTTCTTCGCTAAAAATTTACTCATACAGACGTTATAAGCAAAATTTAGGAAGACTATTCTTCTTTTTCACTTATAATACAGAAACTCCGGATCTATATAGATGCACTATTCATGCGAATAAAGATGATTTCTTAGTAAATGATATTCATGAAATTAGTGTCCACTTTAAAACTATCCCGTTATGTGAACGAGAAGCTTTACTTGATTAAAAGCGTATACAAACTCCCTCACTCATCCAAACTAAAAATATAATAAGTTTAAACATAGAAGCAAAAAAGCGAAGAGATATCACTTTCTCCGCTGTTAGGATATCATGTGTACAAAACAAGACAAAAAATCCAGATAACAGTGCATCTTCTCAAAGCTCAATGGGAGACTAGCCAAATGGTGAGCAGAGGAGTAAAGTAGAGGTAAAGTTGACTTTAATAGTTATAAACATTAGAAAAATATGAAAATAAAGTTTAAAGTTTTCAGTTCAGCTTCTCAGAATTCTTTCAATGGGAATCAAAAATAATGAACGAAACACTTTTAAGTTGACTGACGTAAAAGATTTATTTTATGCTTCGAGATAATTTTTGCTGAGCAATCGAAATATTCTGAATGGAATAATAGTTAGAAAAGATTTTTCAATTTTCCAAGATCATCATCCACATGAGGATTTAAATAAATCTGAGGAATAATTTAAATTTAAGTATTTTTTAATCAGAAAATAGAAAAAATACAATGTCTTAAAACTATTGTTTATTGACGATGGAGTTCCATAAAACAACTCCTTCATCCGAAGAATTTATGTGAAATTCTTTTCATAAAACGGACCTCGATAGCATCTCTAAGAGAACGCCGCAAGACAAAAACATTTCCATAGAAGAGTACTTGCAATAGAACATCTCAACGCAGTAAAGAATTGAAAAACAGCCTTGGCATTCCGTCCTTGCAATTGGACGAAGAGGATGGGGGACTCGAAGGAAATACCTCCGCGTGTTTTTGTTGCAGAAGACGATGGCATAATGCAGGGAAAGATAATACGACTAGGACTCCGTTATGCATTGTCGAGCTAGACTATGTTCTGTTAAAGACAACGGCGAACTAGAACACCCTAGTAAGGGTAGAATCGCTGCATAATTAAAATTTCACATAAGCTGTTCCCTTCGGTTATTATCTCAGAAACAATTACGTTTATAAACGTTAATCTTTTCATTTCGACCCTTTCTTTTATTTTTCAATAATGCGCAAATACCTATCTAATAGATAAATAAATTTTCACAGTAAACGACTTCAGTCTCTATGCATTCCCTTAACCTTCGATCATTAAATCACCCTTACTGAAATCAAGGGAATATTCATGATTTCATATCATTTATTAAATATAAGAAAAAAGATTCCTATGGAGTGAAATTAAAATATTTACACGATTCAATTCGTACTCAATTTAGTATATATACATAAAACATTCCACAGAGGCGTTTCGGTATTGCAGAAATTTAATTCGATTACGAGTAAGAGAATGTTAGAAATGTGAACTATAGATTGCTGCCGAAATATGGGCAATGAGGCATAGATGGTTCAAGCGCCTGCCTAGTAAATCGGGAACGGAGGTTGCGGGAGACTTTTTCCGTAGGGCATCTGGCTTCATGTTCATTAGCAGGCTATCTTATTTACGATATAATTCTATATATGTATTAGGAGTCGTCGAACCAGAGTTGAAACGTAAGAAGTTTACCCTTGACAAGCACAAAACGGCGACTTGCAATATTTCCCTATTTCATTCACTTAATAATTTATGAAACTAAGAAAACTCATCCTCGATGACTAGTCTAATTAAGAGATGACTCCTTCGACTGAAATGAAGTCTTTCTTGATCTCTTTAAGTGTACTTCTTAAAGTTCTGTCACTTCTTCCACTCACTTTCTTCACGGCGATGAGACATAATATTCGATTTATTGAAGCGTTCTTTAGCGACTCCCAGCACACGTAATCATGAGCGTCGTAGAATGGAAGCCGCAGCAGGTGTTGAATGTTAAAAGAAGAACAATTATAGACAAATGACGAAAGAGATGTCGAGACTGGAAACTGAGAAGAGGGCGTGGAGGTCGAAAAGGAAGAAAAGTGCCGAGTGCGGTTAGAGTATAAAAAATGGTGTCCTTTCCGAGGTAACAAGGAGCGAGACTAAAGGTGAAACGGTGGAAATACGGCCGTCGAAAACAGAGGAAATGACCATAAACAAGAAAGCGTGTGCTTATAAGGGTGGTTTAGGGCGACGGATGAGTCCTTGCAATGAATGGAGATAGAGAGAAAATAGGTTGACGAAGGAGAACAAATGGGAACACGGCTGGATGGTGAACTTGAAAGACGGGAAATAAATTTGAGCCCTCCGAGAGTAAAACTAATAAGCGCAGAATCCTTAAGGCCCATAATTTAACTTTAAGCAGAAAAGAATTACGAACTGCAGAGATTGAAATTTCTTGGATATAGTGAGATAGGTGAACTTGGGTATTGCTATTTTCCTAGCTACCTTTTGCGTTCTTAATAAATACAGGAATAGAAACATAGAAATAAAACGCTAGGAGTACAAAAGAATTTTTATCCCTTCTTACATCATCTTCCTACTCTTAGACTTCTAATTTATGGGTCGAGAAATTAAACCAAAACCACGATATTCTCAGGAGGAAAACTCCTGAAAAGGACAGGAAACGATGAAAACGCGAGAATATTCCCTCGGTTGAAGGAACAGAAGAGATAATTGGTTCGGCAGACCTCTGAGTGACTTCCTCGCCTAACTATCCCCACCCACGCGCTCCTTCCAGGTGTCCCTTTTGACCGGAAGAAAGACATCCTCATTTGAGGGATTTGCAGTCAGCCGAGCGTGGGAAGGAGATGCTAGAGGGAAGAAGATGCCTTCTATTGATCCCATTTTCTGTTTCGATTCTCGATGGTAGTTGCCACACCTTTGTCCGGTTCGTTAAACTCTTTTGGGAAGCACCTTTACGACTTCCAACGTACATGAGTCTTCGGTACATTTTATAGCTTACAATCGAAGAAACTTAATCGCAAGCTTTCGACTACCTCTCGTTATAAACTCGTCTCTGTTTGTGGAATAAAACGAGACTCGTGAAATTGGGATCAACCCAAGCGACCACTCGCAACTCGCCGATTGGAAGCTCTTGTCAAATATACAAGAATGATATGAAATAGCGTACGACGCTCGTAATCTTGGAAGCAAGTCTTTAATGGTTGTTAACGAACGCCGAACACAATGGGCTTAATTCTCGTTATGTCACCAGATAACCTCCGCTGGACCTCAGCAGATGATGACTAACAGCACAGGGCGTTCGATGCCAAGGCATAAGCAGACCCTTACGGCATCTCTAAATGCGTACGACTTGTTCACGATAAGTCTGGATATTTCGATGAGAATTTATAGAGACAATTCGAGCGACCGAAGGGATTAGTCATATAAGTATATTTAGTCATATCTCGAGCGACGGGTGACTGACACATGTTGCAAAGACGCAATGAAGAGAAATCGCCAATTCTTGGGCTTCGGAAAAACATTCCTGTTTAAGCATTGGAATGTTCTCTGAAGTGCAGTAAACATTTAGCCCTCGTCGTTCGATCATATTTATTGACACTGAGAGAAAAGAAATTATTTCAAAATTAAAAACGAATTTATATTTTTTCGGACATCATTTTCCCATGCTTTCTCCTGAAATTTGATATTGTAAAGGGAGAACGTAAGGAAAAATAAATAAAACACTCAGGAAAAAACATCAAACAACTATCGGTAAAATATTCGAACTAATAATGCTTTACCGGGAATATAATTGGAACAGGACGGACATTTCTTTAGTCTAACAAAAACAAACACTACACAAAAATCTAACATTGTCATTCGAAAAATTTGTTATTTTTTAAAAATCTTTTGCTCTGCTCTTTATTTTTACTGCTGGTTTAACTCTCACGGTTTACTACTATCGGCTGTTTGAATGAAAATAAATAAATACAGCGTTGACACAATCATTTGCTCAGAAACTCAGACGAATGCTGTAATCGATGCATAAAAATCGCAGTACTAAAACAAACTACGTCCGTATTCGAAACAAAGCATCTCTTACATCAATCCTGTATTAGGAAGTGGGTTTGTATTCAACTCTTCCGAAACAGAAAAATGCAAGGATTACATGTGTGCTGGACACAACTGGGGTATCGCTTGAGGTCCAATTCGCAAGAGGAGATAAATTAAACCTAAATTCTACGATTCAATTTCATTTCTTTTTCCATCCTCTTTCATTTTTTCCTTCCGCCAAAGAAAGCACATCAAATCGTCGTTACGGAGGAAAAAAGGAGGGAAACGTAAAAAAATATGAAAGGTGACGAAAAAATACTCGTAGAGATACACGAGAATCAAAATTCGATAGAACATTCACACAAAACGAGAGGAAGACAAGCGATAAAAGGAGAACAAGATAAAAGAACAAAAAACGGAAGAGCTAAAGGTCAAGATAATGTATCGAAAGAAAAAGGGGCACGAGATGAAAGAGTGATTGAGCGCTGGAAACAATAAACTCCGAAGTAATTAATAGAATAAATTATGGAAAAAATATACCGCGGAATTTCTTAAGAATTGGATAGTACATAAAAATGGGTTTTCAGTGGCCGATAACGAAGAGGGAAAATGGAGGAGGAAGAAGTTACGTTACGAAGATGATTCCGAAACTGGATACAGATCACGAATGACAAATAAAATGAGGGAACGAACTGAAAGAGTTTTTGCCAAGGAGAAAAACCTCTCTTCTTTCACTTTCAACCCCAAAGTTGCAAAGAAATGCACGTCATCTGACGAGGATAGGTTCTTGTTAAAGGGAATTTTCTTTCCTTCGAAACATTTATCGCTACTGCTTATTGAACTTGACAGATTCCAATATTAAATAGTTTTTTTCCAAATACCACGTCGAATTTCTTCCCCATTAAAATTACGCCAAAAAGGCAACTAGGTAGTTGTCAAAAAATATTAATGAGATAGAACTTATTGATCACTCAGGCAATAAATGATTCTTAAATTTATTGTAATTGACGAATGAAATAAAGGTGACGTTGATACGATCGATAAAAAAGTTTTGTTTTATCCACATAATTGTTGATCTCTCATCAATGCCGATGATTTTCGTATGGGAAAACTGAATTCGAAAACTGAGCGTGTCGGCTGTGTCCAAAAGGTGTAGTAGAATTTCAGGCAGAATGTGCGCTGTAGCATCGATTGGGACTTGGGTAAGCTTCCCTCACCAAAGCTACCGAAGGAGGTCACCCACGGTGCTGCATATGCCGCTAATGAAATCTCGGTAGGTTCAGCGACCTAGGTGATATGATACGTGCTCTATTGTGTCATTAGTGAGCTTTTGGTGTGATTCATTTAAATATCAAGATGGAGGAGAATGGATTACGGTAGCTTGCTAATCTGTCTTAGAGTCATTACTAAACTATCAGGAAAATCCAAGTCCAAATATCAAATTATAAAATACGTATCGATCATTCTAAAAGATTAACTTCGATTATATCATTTTCTATCCTATTAACTCAATTGATTGAATTTTTAGGCGATAAAAAATGTCTATACCGCACAATATGTTCGATCCCTAAACCACTTATTAACTATTTATACGAAGAATATATTTATAAAATTTCACATATTTCAAGCTCTACTCATTTAAGGTTGAGATATAAATCATTATTTACTAAGTATACAACTTAAAATGAACAAAATCTACTTTTCTCATAACCTCAATCTACGATTCTCTTTCTTCGTTTAAGATTTTCTTGGCAATTATTTTTGGTTTCTAGTGATCATGAACCACAGTTTTTCGGCTAAAGAAAAACAGAGAAATAGATCCAAAATAGCAATTTGTAGATTGGAAGCATATTATGAAGGAAAGCTACACGCGTGAGCATAGATTGATGGAACGGCAATCCGTGATCATCGTTCACGGTGCATCGAAAGAGTGACGGGGGCCTATACAAGGCGTGAGAGGGCGCCCATGAAGGGCAGAAGAGCAGTTAATGGATGAGGATGGCTGGGATACAACTGCGGGTGTGGAAGCATTTTGCATGCTGTTATCTGGTTATGGATTTACTGCCGGCAACCACTCGATTGTCGAAGTGGCTGCCGTACTCGGCCAACGCCCGGGATCTGCATCGACCCTGCGAACCCCACTCGCCTCCGGCTGCCTCTTGGCACCTTCCCTACCACACCCTCATTCCGGCGCCTCTCTTTATCCGCGTTTCTGCACGCAAAAAGTGCGCTTTTAGGCCTCCGAGGTCGACAAACCTAAGTGCTCTAATTTTCGTTTCGAAGCGAGGCGCTAAACGGCGTCAAAGGTGTCCTCAAAGGAGAAAAAGGGAGGTTGTTTGCGAGCTTTTTCGTGCTCTGCGATTGAGTTAGCTGCCTCAGGCGGTTGTGCTGCTGCAGGATTCTGCCTTGGGTTAGCTGAGAGTAATGGTACAAGAGATATCCTATAGGTTCGATGTTCTGTCCCCTTCACGATAACTAAAATGAACCATTCGCAAAGAAAATAAGTTTCCGAATGGGAAAAATTTACAAAAAGACACCCGAAGAAATTTATTAGAAATATTTCGACATGGGTAATATACATCTTTAGAATTATGATGATGAATTAATGGGAAAATAGATAGGGGGATTAATTTATACTACCCGATAAACACGAGATTAACCAAAGAATTAAAAAATAATTCTAGAAACTGACTGAAAGTGATTTGAGTATCCCAAATCTATCATAAATCATATTTTAATCGGTAAACGAGAGCGATACAAGCTAACCGCCGTCTCATCGCCAAGAACCGAAATCATTAACCCCATCCTTCCAACTTTTCCACACTTCGCGAGGAACGTTTTAAAAGAGGACGAATACATAACCCGGAGCGTTAAGTATCGATCCCGCGGATATAATCGAGAGAAACCGCATTTTCCCAATAGCGTTCGTTTGAAGGGCCTCGTTCAGAATACTCCCACGACCTCCCCTTCAAGAGTTTACGATCGGACGGCGTGCTGCCTCCATGGCGAACCGATTTTTTTCATCGTCCGATTTCCCAAATGAATGAGTTTCGATCGAATTATGAACCTTCCCAGAGTTTCTTCCGTGATGGCTCGTCGATGATTGCCCAATTCGTAATGGACACTTCCGACTCCCATTTTTCCCACCCCGAGGGGGCGTATAAATAAATATATCGCACGGAAAAAGACGATGGACGGGCCACGCCCTCGAATTAGATTTCCCATTGATGAAATGCGCCTGTAATGATCCCCTCAGACGTTTCGCCTCTTCCCGTTCGTTTTTCAGTCTCGCGTCGAGAAAATATCTCCGAAAATATGCGACAAACCGCTGAGGGAAGGAATACGCGACGCTAGGGAAATTGAGGCTATTTGAAAAATGCCCGAGATCAAAGACTGCGGCCTTTTTGGAATATATGCGAAATTGGTTCCCAAAAAGAGAACTGCGTCGAAATTTACTCGCAAAACTGGAGGTTAAAAGAAGAGGGATGACCCGTTACGCGAACTGAGAAAGAATCGAGCGCTGGCTCCGGTCATCGGCTTCAAAGGACGAATATTTGAAGTGCCAAAAAACGACCGAGTTCCAAGCGAGAGGTGTGAATTACCTCAGAGAAAGCTGCATACAGGCTGTTCAGCGCGTATAGTCCGGAAGATTCCAATCGGAGTAAGAAATATTCCCGAAATCAAGTCTTTAGGCTTTCAATCAAGTCAAGTTATTGGCTACTCAGAATCTATAGACTCAACCGTTGATGTTCCGTACAATTCATACATCAAGGCTGTTAATAAAAATCCTCGAAAATCGGAATGTTAGTGAGAACAATCTTATAAACAATTACGTAGAATAGCTTTCAACCTTACCATAAAATATTTCTCACTTCGAAGACCCTTGTTTCAGGTAAAGACGAACAAATGGAAGTCAAACCACAGTTGCGATAAATGGTAGAAAGCCTTCTATCTTTATTATTTGCAATAAAGAACTACAACAACTTCAAGACCAAATTATTAGATTAGATAAATCGTTTCTCAACCGTAATCGAAAGGTTTTATTTATTTATAAGATGGAATTTCTGCATTTTGAGTTCATTGCAACTGATGAACTGCTGAGAGATTTGAAATTCTCTCAGAATGATTAGCACGTAACATCTAATCGGCATGTTATTCCGGGAATGAAGGAGATTTGGAGCCACAAAAAGAACGCTTCACGTTCGATACTACCAAAACACTTCCGAGGAGAGGAGCTAACGGAAATCTCTGAAAATGTATGAGAAAAATAAATACATTGAATGAAAATCTTTGTAAAAGCTCTGTAAAACATGAGGCTTTTGAGGAATCGAGACGACAAATGCTTTTGTCTAAACTATGAATTTCTTTTAGTTATCCACCGCTCTCTTTTATGGTTAATATAGTTATGAAAATAATAGTCATAGGAGTCTATACAAGATTAGATTACCTATTCTACATTTACAAATGAGAGCAGAGGTCATAAAGGTCACGATAAGCTGAACTTAATTGTATCTAATATCTAAGACACCCACGCGTCCTTATTTCGGGAAATTAAAAAGCAAAAAAATAACTGGTCCCTGGGAAGTGAGCAACATAGGCGCAGATCTTCTCTTTAAAAATGAGGGGTAGAATGGGGGTGGCGTTTTTTTTCTTTCGGTCGCTGCATTTTCTTCCTCCGGCGAAAACCGAAGTATGGAGTTATGAGAGACTTCCTAACGACCGCCCAAGGACGACGCGACTGAAAATTCAGGCGCTAAAATCACAATTGGGTGCGAAGAAAAAGTGAGCATAATGAACGCCTGTGAGAGTCCTACGCAAATAAAACGATGAGCGAAGGTTATCGCTTCGAGACACCGAGAGATTTCTCCTCATCCGACGGAAGAACGACGCTTTGACGGAATACGCAGAAACATCCGAAAAATCCACGTTTCATAACTCCTCCACTTCCATGAAATGCCGCCAAATTACTTAATTCTGAGAGAATGCCTAATTGATTCGGTGAATTAGCATCATGATGGTAAGTTGGTAATCAAACGGATTCCACAATATTAACATACCGATATTACCTCTCAAAGGCGGTTGACGGAAAGTGAATAAAGAAGAAAATAACCAAACTAAGAGATACGTTTAAGATGATAACTGCTAAATAAAAAAGATACTACAAATCAGTGGCCGCCTAACAGCTACGGGAAAGATTCTTATCTCGGTGAACTGGCAGATAGACAATCCTGATGAAATAGAGTAGCGTTGTATTCCTGATAACCACTTCCGAGGTTGAAAAAGGTCACTTCTCCCGATAAAATGTAGGATTTAACGACGGAAACATGTCATTTTAGAAACCATAGACCGGTTGTCGACACAAATATAAGGTAAAAGCATGAAAAAACTCTTTCCTTGGCTTATAAATAAAAAATAAAATTTATTCCGTTCTTTCGTACTAAAAAGCCAAATCTGTTCGAAAATTCTGAATAAAATATCATTTCAGTTAGAAATTTCACAATATACATAATATTATTTAACAAACTCCCCAAACCCCCTCAAGGAAGGCGATTTTTCTGGTAAATTTAAAAAACTTAGCACCTTAATAATTTAAATATTTATCATGCTCTTATAACAGACATTCCATTTACATTATTCGACAGAATAAAAACATGCAACGTTATAAACAACACAAAGCTGCAAGTTGACTATCTGTATATTACTAAAAATTCTGGAATGAGGTCAATTAAATTAACCTTAAGTTATCCAAAATGTGTAAAACGTTCGATTATTGTCATACAACAACATAATAATGGGCAATCGTTTGAAAGAAGACGCTACAAATGAGGGACTGACACAGTTATTCAGTGGCTTCCTGAGTCATTCCAAATACTGGCGCGTCGGAGATGAAACTTGGAAGAGCCGCATTTCGAGAAACTCATCTCTGAGCCGGACGCATATGTTGATTCCCCTCACTCCCTATCATTTATACGACATATTCCACGCATCTCTTCTTGCCCATGAATTTAGTAAGCGCGTAAGTAAGAAAAAAACTTCGAAATTCGCGAGTCGTGAAATGACTACCCTTCCTCCGCTTCAACAGATACCAACCTCACAGAGTGTAATTAAGGACGTTTTGGAAGCGGGCTTTGAACGTGGTTGGTGGGGAGTTGGATCTGTCGCCATGGCGATGGAACAGAGAGAGGATCTCCCAACTAACGAAGGCTATTTCTCCCCTCAAAATGGATATAAGCGTCGAGGGCAAAACTCGCCACCTTTGTCTCTGTGTTACGAGAGACACATTATTTCCCTCTCGTTCGGTGGTCACACGCGCAGCCCTATCTATTGATCGGGGAAATGATAAAAGGGCGACTGCAGATTACATGCATCGGGTTCCCAAAGCAATCCCCGAGTACGTGATGACTTAGTGGCCGATATAATTGCCAATGAAACAGTCCGCAATACGCGAGGGCTCCTCCCTTAAAATACGGACCTCAGATGAAAATAAAACAATAAACATCTGCTTGTCTTATAAGTTTAAAACCGAAAGTATTTCATGTTCCACAACTTATTTACAAGATAAACACACATGAAATACCGATTACTGTTCAGCAAATTATTAATCATCTTAGGATTGATAATTTATGTCCGAAGATCGTTTTTGTGAAATTGATCTCTTTTGTAAATAACTGAGTTATTATTTCACTGTAGCGTATCACCAAGTAAGGCCAGATCATATAAATTACGTACATCTGGATGATGGCAACCAAACAACGATAAAAAGAAAAATGTGACAATTCGTGTGAAACTATCTTTAACCTAAGAATAGATAAGACTCATTGTAAGAACTCAAAAACCGTGTATCAAAAAAAGGAAAGAAAAGCGAACGCGTTTAGTACACCGATGATGCTACAGGCACCGTCAGAAGACTAACTGACTTACTCGCTTCCCAACAAAACCGTCCAGCGTCCGGTAAAATAAACAATATAGAATGGGGGGATGGAAGGAGATTTTCGTCCTGAAAAAACAAGCCACCTTCCAAGCGACCCATAATAACCGGCCCCCGCTTTCCCCGGCACTCCCCATTATTGTCAACCGACGACCCCGCGTATCAACGCCATCGATCCATCCATATCTGGACGACAAAGGGCCGACGAAGGCGCTTCTGGTAGGGCATGTAAAAATATGAAGATCGGGGAGACTCAAACGAAGCCGTCAGCGAGTGGATAATCACATCAATTCTCTTGGAAAATATTTCCTTAAAAGGTGAAAAAGAGCCACGTTCGAGGAAGATAGCGAGAGAAACCGGAAAAGACGGCGAGCGGGCGGAGCAAGATGGCTGATCCAAAAAGGCGTAGGTGTAAGGCACGTGGGCAGACCAGAACAACCTACATTTAAGCGAGTGGGTTGCTCGGCTCCCCACCAATGACTGTTTTTAAAAGCCCTTGACCGTAAGAGATGCTTTTAAAAGCATTTTCCTTTCCGAAGCTGTTGTTTTTTCCTACCTCTCGGTGCTACCTTAACTACGTTTTTATTCCTCAAGTCGAAGGGTTAATTTTCACCCGAATGAACATCCTCTACTTCTTATTTCTGAGAAATGAAAGGAAAGCGACGGGAGGATTACGTCACCTGGCACCGTTCTCTCGGAAGATGATGACATTCGAGATATTACGTGGCGGCTGTTTAAGGCAAAAATCCGCGTGCTCATAATTTTCTCCGGCGTCTAACGAGGAGACCGAAAGTTGAAACAAAGTCTACTTGACGAATCTCCCGCAAGTAAATGAGGTACAAAAGTCTCGTTTGCAAACATACAATTATTCGATCATGGAAAGGCATCAGATATCGAAGTAAGAATTAAGGGACGATTGGAAGTGACGAATGGTTAAGGAATGCTTTAGAGACGAAGATCTCTCGGGAATGATGCATTCCTTCAGACCTTATCTGTTTATTTTAAATGCGACTTTTTCGAAATTCCTTCTCGGGAGCAAGTCATGACGAATTTGTTTTGCTGTAACACGTGTTGATGTTTGTATTTCTACTCTACTTATTTGTAAATCCATCGATTTTAAACATTTACCACAAAATCACTCAGCTAAAGATGATACCTAACGCATAACAAACTTAGAGCGTTTAAATTGCACAGAAAATATTTTCGGTAACTAGGATCGATGGATCTGATTCACCAAAGAATTTGCATGTGAGGCATGAATTGTACGATGTATCTGAGAGGTACGTGATAGTTCTTCTAAAAGGAGAATGATATAAAGAATCCCTCGGGCAAAAATAATAACCCGAAGATTCTATCGTTCTCCTCATATCCCCACTCCCGACGCGTATCGAAAAAGGGCAGAGATAAAATCGGGCTCTTCTTATGGAATTCGTAATCCCGCTCTATATTGAGCACATCCTACTCAGACTTCGAGAGTCCATTTTCTTTTGGGAAGAGTTCGCAAGGACGCGACGAAAAACCTTTGGGATGCTTCTACTAACCGAGAGACTCCGGACGACAGTCCGTGGGATGTCGTCAAGGACCGGCGATGAAAGATGGAGGGAGGCGTCCTCCCCCAGCGAGAAGAACAACCGCCATACGATTCCCTCCAACACTGGTAATGAGTTGAGAACTTCCTATTAAATGGTGGCATTTTTCTAATCATTCTGTCTCCTCCACAGTTGGCCACCATCTTTTAGCGTGTAAAGCGGCTTCTTGTTCCGTATGAATCATGAGCAATGGTACTTTTCAAACCGTTCGAAGGTTTGAACAGGACGGATACTTCTAAGTACGGAAAGCCGAATGAGTGAGTGACCTCTGAGGTCCCCTAAATTCGCAGAGGCCAATTGGTTCCAACCCCTACTTCGCCAAAGAAACTCTCAAGTCTACGCTAGCCATTAAAAATAAAAGGGTTACGATATTTTGATTCGTTAGTAAATTTTTACTGCTGCTTGATTACTTCAAATTGTCTCCAGATCGTGCGCCATATAAATTTTAGTTGTACGGATTAGGGATAGTGGTGTGATCGAAATACTATGATGCGTTGAAGCATTCAAGAAACTTTTCTCTTGCAGGTTTTTAACTTTGATGGTAAATCCTGAAATATGATTAAATACTGCAAGTTTAGAGGTTTATTCGCTCATATATCAAAATAAGTGGACAATTAGAACACAAAAAATTTAAAGATATGATTGTGTTTTCGGAAATAAGATAAAAAGGCAAAGTTAAGACAATCTTTTATACTCCCAAAATTTTTATGAAGATTCAGTGACAGGTACAACTATTTTCAAGACAAAAATAATAAATATTCCCATTAAAAAACCTGGATATCCACATACAAAAGTAGTTTCCAATATAACTTGAGAACTTGAATGAACAGTACTATTTTAAATTTTCAACAATTCATGACTTATACAATATTTCATGATAATATGAGTTCAAATTTAGCAAAAATTTCACAACAGTGGAGGAAATAACAAATTCAGATAACTGTCCACTGTCATGTAAACAAGACCTGGAACCACTTACTATATTTATCACTTACGGAGACAAAATATAAATTATTAAAAAGTTTATAACTAAGAAAATAAATTGTAGAAGAGAGTTAATGGTGGTAAAACTCAGGATTAAAATTGAGATCAATGAAGAAGTAAGATTTAGACCTACTAGTTAAGGATAAAAATGTATAGTACTGGCGGTTGATATACCAAGGAAGACTACTTGACTAAAACATAGAATGAATAAATAATGAGGAAAGCAGTAAAATGATATTGGGAATTATAATTTTCTTTATAATATTCCTTTGACTATCCTTTGCATCACTTCTCACGCAATAGATGGATATTTACAAATTTTCTTTGACTGAACAACATGAATTGAAAGGAAAGGGAGTACTGAGGGAATGAATATCAGTGTATATGGTCAGAATGTGGATATATATCAGATATTTTTTGGGATAAGGATTAATTATATTTATTCATACCATGGTTAATTAATTTCAAATAGACTCACTCACATCACTTTAAGATTTATTGCTGGGATTGAATGAAGATTATTATGGTCAAGTTAGCACTGATAAAAAACTGTATAAATCAAGAAAATAAGTTTTTAATTTAAAATAATTGTATTTCTATTTATTGGCAACAAAATTAAAATAATGGTAAGTATATGCAAGTTTAGTCAATAAATAATCACTGCAATGAATTATTTAAAGATTATTACAAAAAAATATTTCATTCGTAGTATTTATGATACAGTTATGGTGACTTAATGAAAAAAGAGTGCAAAACACAATCAATGACATCAAAAGACTTCATCTATGAGCTTCAAGAAATATGAAACCAGAATGATAAATAACAATAGAATAATCAATTACTAGTAATGACTGTACTGCCTCAACTACATTCAAAAAGGAAATTATGTTAATGCTTTACTATTTTCATTTCCTTTAATCTCATTGAACTCCATAATCAACTCATCTAAAAATTTAAACTATTCTTATAAGCATGCTTATCCGCAATTGGAAATATGCTATAAGTATTTGAAAGAAGATTGTATAAGATAATCTCTTCAATGTAGAAATGAAAAATTCAGACAGGAAGCCTTAAAAGGGAAAGAAATGCATCCATAAAAGTCTTAACATAAGCCATTATAGCATAAATTAACCACCAGAGTTCCCACAAACATTTATCTTTGATTTTGGTTCTCTGACCTAAAATTTCTAAAAATTAATATTTCTTGTATCAAAAACATCTAATTTTCTAAATACAATTACTATTATATATTGTTTTTAATTCATATATTATATCAGATCACTAAAATAACAACCTCAAAAAGAAATGTTTGCTAAATTATACAGTGCATGAGCAATGAAGTGAGTATATAAAATAAATGAAGACTGCCTGAACCTGAATAAATACAAGTCCTACATGGGATTGTAAAAAAAATAAAATCCTTTACAGAAAATATTACTAATTCTTTACACCTAGGAACTTCTAATATAAATCCCACCATTCAATACGACAAAAGGTACTAATTCCCAAATGAAATCTTAATGGCATCATAGAGTTCCAGAATAATTTCAAGATTTTTCCTAATTCCTGAGCTGATAATCCTTACTTCTATGTCTGATTTTTTATAGATAAAAATTTAAGAAATGACCTTTCATTCTGTTCATAAAAAAGTGATTGTTAGAAGGTAGTAATTGTACCTACATTTGAAGGTACTGATCCTTATCACAGCTGGTTTAAACAATGGGTTATACAAAATATTACTTAAATAAAAACATTTGCATAAAATACAGTCTAAATATAATTTAGCATAAAATAATAGAATTACACTCATAATTATCCCCAGTTAAATCTTGCATTGATTAGCCTCAATTTATGATCTGAAAATAGAAACGGAAAATAGCACCTAAATTCATATTATATACTTTCATCGCTGAAGTTTCTCTTCAAGTGAAACAATATAATAATAAACTAATAATTCAATTTATCATTTTTTATGACTAACACGAAAAATAGATGATGGAGACTAAGGTTATTTTCTTGCAAATAAGAAAATGTAATATTCAATCTGTGCTGAATGAAGCAGCAAAAAACTCTCTACATATTAAAATGTAAGAAAAATTAACAACTCATTTTATATTTGCCGTCTTTCCCCTACAGTAGTTATAATTCTTACTACCAATTCTCACCAATACCATGTTCATAGACAGAAATCCAGTAAACTATATATTAAAACATTATAATTATATATAGGATCAAATTCTAGTAACATATGCTTCAAGTACTACTATCATAATCATTGTATGAATCTAAGTTCAAGGTTCAATTGAATGAGAGGAATATGTTATGATCTGATGTATAATAAAGAAATCCACATAATATTCGAAAATCACTTTATTTAGCAATACTTGTAGATTCAAATTCTACTTCAATATATGGTACCCAAAATTTACCACTACTATAAGATGGAGCGAGATATAGTGAACAATTCTTCAGTAATCAATATCGATATGTCCACGAATAAGTTATTTGAAACACAAAATTGAGATGTTATTACATTTATTTTAGGAAGCAAAGCGTCAAAGTGCATGGTTAGATGAACGACTACATCCAATCAACTCGAAGAACTGAATTGAAAGATGTTCGGTTCAAACCATTAAGAAAATCGATCAACAATAAATCGATCGTTTATAACCCAAACATGATATTCATGTTTTTTGGTATACCTATAGACTAATTTTAATTGAACTAGCCCTTGAAATTTAAATAAGTAAATGTAAATTACATGTTTTTAAAAGTCCCATAATCACAAAATTATCAGTGGTAATATTAGCAAGGAATTTAAGATAATTTTAATTCAAAAATCACGAAAAGAATGTGAAGTGGTGACTTGATTCCTTTTAATAACATGTATCTACAATAACTTTACCTCAGTAATCCTTTTTAGATTTAAAATAAATCGAAAACCTATCATTCCAATATTTCCCTCTATGCTTCATTGATGAAATCGTCAAATAAGGTTATATATTCATCATGTTCCAGCAACACCAGAGAGTACCATGCAGTAAATCTCTTTTCTAAGTTCAAATAAAGGTACTTAAACTACCGAGGTAAAAAATACTATTCTCTAATACAACACTAACTAATAATCTTACTTCCAATCTTACGTTAAATAAACTTATATAACATTCGTAAAAATATGCTACGATAACTGACCATGCAATAATTAACAATATTCATAAATTACGTTTCAAATTACTGAAAAATTAGACTGAATCCCATACCTTAAATTAGCATTTCAACATCAGTATGAAATAACTAGAGCTCAGAATCGATGATAAAATTTTACAGGAACGATCAATCTCCTCTAGAACGATATTAAATGAAATGATAGTAAGATGTTAAAATTTAAAAATAAATATTAAGGAATGATTAAAACAACTCTATCTATCATAAGTAAATGATTAATGTGAAAAATTCTCAAGAAATCAATACACGAACAACACCATATTTGACTCACTTTTGTTTAGAAATATCTTGCATCAATATTTTCACTTACAGTTGAAAAAATAATCCCTGATCAAGTTTCTATATCGAATCTTTAAACTTTATTTCACAAATATCAATTAATCTCACCGAAAACTATCAGACTTCGAAGAGAGTTGCGCATTTTCTTTAGTCGACTGTCACTAACGTCAGACTTCCCACTACGCACCACGAGACAAAAAGTGCAAGCTAGCGACTCTCAGGAGCTGCGGTAGGTTCTATCAATTACTGAAATATCATCTCCAATCTATAAATTCCATACAAAAGCGTAGTTTCCATGAGGATAAGCTGCATGATTCCACTAGCAGCACAGTCGACTTATTCCCTAGGCCCTGAGGGAGGGAAGGACGGAAAGAGGAGGGGCGCTCTCTCTTACAATATGCCTAACGGTACCGCAGCCCCCATCTGTGACACATACATCGATTATCACACACTCCACGATAAGATAACAAAAATCGATGTAGTTGGCGATGAAGAAGAGATCTTCAGACACAACACAAACTCATCACTCGAGTAACCACACAATCCGTGGAGCTGTAAATAACGTTACATTGGGTCTTTACACTTACCCGCTTATGTCCAACGAAACGACACACTGGTAATCTTCCTCCCGCTAACCTCTTCCTCGGCTCCTGCCGCTCTCTCTCCCTTCCACACACACATACACACATAAGCTCCCACCCAAATCGTCTAGCTTCGCTCGCTTGTGAGGCACACCCCTATCGCCCTGAGAGGAACTGATGGGCGGGGAACGAACGTGCGCGGAACGAGGAGCAAAGGGGAAGAAACCGAGGGATGTCTTGTGACGTCACCACCGGATGTTGCCACAGTCACAGTCGGATGTAAACATCCGTGCACTGAGATGGTTTGTGCAAATGATAATCCTATACGGATCCCCAAGCGTGGATACACTGAAGTACAGAAAATATCGGAGAGTTATTCCGCTTCGCGAGGGATCGAGAGCGACGAGGAGCTGGTTATCGATTCCGAAATACGTCGACGAGGAGAGAACGTGCGTTGGTTTCTGTCTGCCCACTCGCGCGCGCACGCACACAGCGCTTTCTCGCTCACACAAACTGATCTCCAGACTAGTCGCCCATATATGGCGATGGCAGCCGCACACATATATGCACCCTACACACGCTGCAGATGTAAAAATAAAGAGCCTGTAATGGATTAGTGCACCATGCAAGTGATCGATACTAATTGTAGCGTGAGTATTTCTGTTGCAGTAGTAGTCTTTAAGAAGAGAGGAACTAACGCGAGTCAATTTTTCAACTGCTAGCAGACGTAGCAGACCGACGGAGGAGAGAGTGGGAGGTCTCACATCCCGTGTTCGACGTCATTCTCTCGCGCGCTCACTTTTGAAATTCTCGTAAGAGATTGAAGTTTTGCCGCATGAAGTGATCGTTTCTTTCTATACTTTTGCATCATTTCATTCGAAAGAGGCGTTTCTTTTTTAATTATTTCTGTATCTTTCAAATTTAAAATGAAGTGATAAAAATTAATTGAGGAAAGTGAGAGTTTACATTTAAAATTGATATTCAACCTTGAGGATGGATACTTACGATATTCATGACTTACACAAAATTCAAAATTTTCAATTCTTTTGCGTTCGCAATATTAACTATCTAGACTTCTTATAAGGATAATACTGAAACAAGTTCTGTTACTATGAAAGCTTTTTTCTCTGAAAATTTTCCAATATAAATAATAGTATTTAGAGTGGTTTTATCATCTCCTGGATCTGAGGATAACTAGAAAAACATCTACCGCTATACCACCTGATGATGAACCATTGAAATCACGTATCTGGAAGACACAAAGTCGGGGCCAGCTTAATGAATCATATCTGCCGGATAATTAATTTATTGATTCGAATTAACTATGATGGAGGCATATAAAAATTTCCAGAAGTTGGATAGAAAATAATGAAACGGAGATATTGATAAAGATAGATCTTTATCGAAACAATGTAATGATAACAATAAATATAACGAAACAATTTAAACTTGATTTTAGTAAAAATTAAAATCCTTTCAAATCACTTATAAATCCCTAGAAAGAATTATCTTTTGAAGATGTTTGCTTTAGATCTCGGTCATCTTTTTGATAGAATATATTTATTAAAGTCGTAGTGAGGAAAATTATCGTCCTTTATTAGCATAACAAATATAAATAAACTTCTATTTACAAAATTTGAAGCAGCACCTCAACTTTGATAATCTTCAGACAAACCTGTAGCATGTATGATGTTTAGCCCTGTTTTTATTTACCTCAGAATGTTACGATGTTATTTGATTTCCCGCTGAAAACGCTAGTAATTAAACAAGTTACGGATCGAAGAGGCCTCTAGTAGTATTAAAGAAATTGGACATGAAAGCATTAAAAAGTATTAGAGAAAATGCAAAAAAGAGGCATAGGATGGGAGGACATGAGAGAGAAGTGCAAGGGGCAACAGCGACGGACTTCAAACAGACCTTTAAATGTTCAGTCTCGCAAGAAGGAATCAAATGCACCTGTAGCTGTGGGTGTCGAGCTGAGGATCCCAGGTAGGAATTCCGTAAAAGACCTTGGAATGCTTCCGAGTAAAGGGTTTGAAGGTGGGTGGTGAAGGTGGGTTTTGCTTCTCGAGATGCCCTGTAACAGTTGAGGATGGTGGAAGAGGGCGAGATGACCAAAAATGGGCGACTGCTCTACCAATGTCCCCCAAAGGACGGGGGCGTCCATGGCGTGGGCCGAACGAACTCGTGTGGAAGATAAAAAGTGACGGAATAACTTTCATCTGGTCCGACCTGGTTGGATTATTTAGGATAGCCGAAATTATGAATGAGTTCCGTCGGCATTTATCGGCTTACTAGACCAACGGTACCTTTTGCTCCATCTGACTCTTAGTCTTAAGACCAAAACGTCATAGGGTAACAATTTATATTATAACACGCAACAAAACTCGAGAACCGGAATCTTTTGATTATTCAGATCAGATTTTGAACAATCATTTGCTTGAAAATTTTAATTTGAAAGGCAATTTCCATTCTTTTGACAATTCCTTAGAATAAGTGAACTGTATGGACTGAGTCAAGAGAATTGAATCGTGAACAGATGGTAAGTTGTTTCAATGATTCTTGACAACTATTTTCATGTATCACGTATAGAATATACACAAACCTAAAGGTGGATAGAAAAGAAATATAAATGACTTTCTTAAGCGCAAAAAAATATATTCTGCCTTAATTCGCTCACGTGAAACGTTTCCCGGTTTAACCATGAAGTCATAACGCTAGCAGAGATTTTATCTCAGTTTTTTTGTATCAATGCTAAATTTTATTCGGTATATTTCGTAAGTCAATATATCCTTCACTCAATGGGATTGATCACGAGATTAAAGATTTAACACTCAATATTTTAGGATATGGTAAAGAGTGCATATTATTTTTTCAAAAACATTTATTTTAAATATGTATTCAAAGTACGAACTATAAAGTACCACTAAAGTTTATATTAATCAAATCTCCCTCATTTAATAAGTACTACAAATGACCGTTACTTTAATTCTGCTCGTTGCGAAGGATAAAAAGTGATGTGAACATAGTGATGCGCCATATATTATTTTTTGTGAACGAAAAAGGTCTTTTTAGTTATAATAGGACATTTGTCTTTCATAGAAACATAATGTTTTGAAATGTCTATCCACCTAAATTTCCTCTCTAGTTCGTTTCAGTTGAAACTATTTCAATCATTGATGGAAACTAAACGTAGAACAGTTAAATACGTTTCTCTAGAGCGAACTTTGCGATATTAAAATAGCGATCTAGTTTGATATCGGTGTTGAAGTTCGATTGAGGCGAACGTGTAACCAGAGAGCTATTGAACCAAAACGACAGCTTCGGGCGATGCCGCATTGAGTAAGCGCGACTTTTAATAAGTGTTACGCGCACCGGCGTTACAAAAGCCACTCAGGTGATCGCTGCATAGAGCGACCTCATTACGATACCGCCCCCGTGTCGAGGTCACACTCTTGGAGATGATTCAGAAGTAAAAGTACTCTGATCTTTCCATTTTGCTCTGTGTAAAATCGTGTTTTAGAAAGCACTCTGTCCGCACGGCATTCAGGGTGTAGCACTCGGATGAGATTCCCGTGCAGGAGTGCCTCCGAAGTTCAATTTTTTTGGCCCCCGTCCTTGTACTAGACGTTTTAAATTGGACGATTGGCTTCGACCCACGCTCCCTGACTCGCGTCTTTTAATAGACGTCCGAGGAGAAGGGTGCAGGAGCGAGAAATGCAAACGAAACGAGGATGTAAAAGAGAATGCGATTGATTTCGATTGAAGAGATGACAAAACAAATTATTCGAGTGGCTTCCCTCAGCGGCGACACGGCGCCTGACAAAGTCTATTAGACGCAAACATCCGAAGCTGAGTTTCCCAACTGCTTCAACTAGAAACATGCCTTCGTAATCGACCTAATTTCTATGCATGTGAGACCTTGATTTTATCCCCAAGCGACAAACAACAGTGACCAAGAGTATAATGGCATCGAGAGTAAAACTACCGAGAACGCGGCGTGAGTACGGGTAGCTATAAATTGAAATGTCCGTGAGTCGGATTGAAGCTCTAAGCCATACAGACTCTAATATTCGGCTATTAAGGATAGCAACCTGTGCGAAAAAATCTGTACAACTTTTATGGTGGTCAATGGATTCATTCAGATTTGAGAATAGATTCTTTATGGTTGCTACTATTTACTCTCTCTTGTATGGAATAATATGAAAATTAAAGATAAGGTCTTCTAAACGAAAAATAGTACATTATATAGCGGCTTATCTCCGGATGGTTAAGAAAAAAATTATTGATATTTATTTAAGTATTGTGTATATTATTTAATGTGGTTTTAGCTATAACGCCAATAATTTTTTCCACGCCGAGAAAAAGATATTCTATTTAAAATTTTGAAAGTACAGTCAATCTATCTCCTATCTATCTACTATCGCATGTTAAACTCTTCATATATTATTTCTATAACTGTTAGCTGCAGTTTATTATCGTTATATTAATCAATAGAGTACTTTCTATAGAGTACTCTAAGCTACAAAGTACTAAGATAAGAAGTACTTTCTAGATAGTTAACCACAGTCTCTGTCGGTTTGACAAAGTACTTAAATCGTTTCGAGTACGCAAAATGACGGAACTGAATTAAAGAGAAGAACACGTTAGTTAACAAAAGCGCATTCTGTATACATTCATTGATTGCGTTTTAATTCAATGTTTCACTTTGCCATCGATGAAAAAGTGGTAAACCTATCATCCTCTCAATATAAATTCCCTCGTAGAAAGATTGTTTCAACACAACGATCGTCAATATATCAAGCATTCATCACTTGTTAAGTCAGTATAGAAATAATTCAGTGCAGAATGATAATAATGAAGGCGTAGGTCTTCAAAGTCTGAGAGAAATTGATTTATCAAAAAATGTTAGAGCGTAGATTGAGCATTGTAAGTGCTGGTTATAAAGAAATAGGCTATAGCATTCTACAATGTGATGTAATGAACATAGAAAGCTGAATTGCCCCTATATGTAGAATGATTGTGTAAAATCGTTTACTGACATAACTATAATACTTCTATTAAACCAATATGTTCAGAAAATAAATATCATAGGTGCGTTGAGATAGCAAAGCTTTTACATGGCTTATTGTATTAAGCAAAATAAATTTTAAAAAAACTAGAGTGCAATGAAAATAAAGAAAAGGACATACGGGATTATTTAATCTTAGGATCGAAAATATTTCTTCCAAACTTTTCTGTGGTCAGATCAGAAAAATGCGATCAATACTCATCTCATATTATAATTAGAATACTAAACTATGTGTTTATTTATATTTCAATATTTCCAAATACTCTACTTTCGGTTGCAAAAATACTATCTTTAATTGCCCTGTAAATATCATATCTTTGGATCGACCGATGAACAATGCCATTGCATCTGAATCCTAGAAGAAGAGACAAGCTATGGATAGAGAGTTGCAATCTTGGAGTGGGCGGGGATCAATTACAGTACCAACACGCCCACTCCTTCGACGGTACACTTGACTCTTTTCCCTAATAAGGAGTAGCCGAGAGGCGTCTATAATGCCCACCACGCGGCGCTGCGGACTCTCTCAGAAACCGCAGCAAAGGAAGGGAAAAAAACTCCGGGTCAAAGAATTCCTTTAGCCATTACGGTGAGACGTTTTTAGAGAGAATTCCAGCCGTAACGCATTGTTGGGGCCTTCTTACGTATGGAATCGGGACAAGTGGCAGTCACGCATTGGCACTACGCTTTGCTAAGGTTCGAATGAAAGGGAATGAAGAGGACCTTTTCTAAAAGAGTAAAACGACAATTGATATTGAATTAAATGAAAATAAGAGGGAAAGGGTCCAAATTCTAAACGACCTATAGATAAAATGTTAATTCGAAAACTAAGGAATAATTATGCGCTGAATTAAAAAAATAACCGTCTTCGACCATATTTTCCTTATGAAAATGATACGAAGAAAAACAGTTGCACATTGAAATCATTACGAAAATCAATATAATTATCCATTTGAACATTAATGTTCATATTTTTAATCGCACAATGCGTACTTCCCAAGCCTTGTAGCAAAATACATCATCAAAGATTCTACTTCCCTCTTTTAGGTTAACTTTTCCCATCTCCAACGACAAAAATCTGAATGTTTAGCAACTCTTTTAGCATCTCATCCTATTAGACCTATTAGAGGGGTTTGTGTAACAAAGGGAAATATATTATCGTCTGTTTCTACTATGAACGTACTTTGGAAGTAATTAAACGAATCATAATTAATTCCTCAACTATATTCAAAATGGTGGCTGATCGATCATATGTTTATTATTTATATTATAAATATTGATTCCAATAGAGCGTCAATATATGTATGCGTTAAATCAAGAGAATAATATCATTGTTCAATTATTGGAAGAAATACTTCAAAGAAATCAATGCCCATCATTGGAAAAAGGGCCTTGGAAACTTTTTTCTCGGTGATCCAAACTGAAAGATCATCTGCTCATGAAGAATGTAAAATCCATTGAACAATTTACTCGGACAGGTTTCCCAAAGGTATCCATCGGGTGTATAGAACAATGCCAATATTGTTATTTTCCATTAGTTTAATTTTCATCTTTATGACAAGAAGTGCTCTTAATTGTTTTGGGAGCCCTATCCAAAAGCCAATAACATATTTGTAAAGTAACCATTTCGTGCAAGGCCTCAAGATGTCGTGTTTTTGCGAAATTAGGATAAAATGTATACATCATCATATACTTCCAAGAATATGTAGCGAAATACTCCATAAAAATGTTACAAATTTTCCGGTTTTGCGGTAGAGTCCGAGAAAACTTCGTCGGAATGTCCGCGAATTTGAACGTTGAGACGTTTTCTTTACTTCCTCAGACGAGAGTAAAAATGCGCGATGTTCCAAGAATAAACGGACATGACCGCAGTAACTTACGAATGACCCAATTTAATCCACGAGACATAGCGTTTCTCAATAGAAACGGCATTATTTCGCTCGATTGCACAAGCTATTCTGTGTAACACGAGCATGTAATTACTGAGTCGCAAACATCTGATGCGAGACTTCCAAATCTTCCTAAGAAGTTTCTATTCCTAAGTTTCCGAAGTGGATGGTTTCCAAACAGCGTATTAACCTCTAGGGCATATTTTCTCCGAAAGCGAAATCTCGATCGAAGATTTTCCGCGGAAGCGATGGGATTTGCCAAAGTCGATGCCAACTCGAGACGGTGGGGCAACGTCCTAAAAGGCGACCTCGTGAGCCCATACGCAAGGCCAGGAAGTTTACGGCTAACGAGCATTTGTTCCCATGGAAACGGTCCCGATCTTCCCTAATACGCAGCGGGATTTCCTTGACCCCAAACTGCTCATTTCTTTACTCATGTCTCTTGCCCATTTCAAGACAGTTTCATTTAACAATAGTTTAAAATGAAAAGAAAACTTTCGGTGTTACAACGTTCAATATTCTAGATCTTTATCAAATCGTCTTTTATTTCTAGCTAAAGTAATAATTTTAGATGTTCCCCTAATTGTTCACAAGTTCACAATCATATGTATATGAAATTATAGTAAAAAAAAAGTAAGAATGAAGAAAGCAACTTAATAGCAAAATGCTTTTTTGTCCCAAATAATAAGATGTCTTGTTTGAACGATAAGAAAATATATTCTAAAAGGATTGTTCTATGTATTCAAATATTTGTTAAAACATTCCTTTTAAAGATTGGTTTATCAATTCTTCACCATAAAATTTAAAGGAATATTATATTAATATATTATAATGTTATTGATAATTGAGAAATTTTAAATTATATAACATTTACGTTTATTCTGGCTCACGATTGTATCCCTTCTTTCAAATCGTACCTGAAAGAGTTACTGTTTCTAAAATAGTAATGATAATAATGAAGACAGGTGTATGAAGACGTGAACATGAAGATGAAAAAGATAAAAGAGATACAAGACCGCTTACAAATACTGCTATGCAAATTGATATTAATCTTACATTTAAGAGCTATGGAGATATTATAAATTACGATGATGTGCTGATTAATCTTCAAAATATTTATTCTCTCTGGATGATCTTACTACATTCTGGATTATTATATACTATACTCTCATGGTTCTATTCCCAAAATTTTTAATCTTGAACCTAATTTAAATCGTCCGGGCGGAATAAAATTCTTATCAATCAAGTCAGCTAGCGTAAAGTAATTTGATAATTTCTTCGGTGAAAAATTATCAGATTATAACAATAAGTTTATCGTTGTTTACAAAGTCGGGCAATTTAACATCCACGATATTCAATTATCAAATAAGATATGGTTTCTCTAAGCGAAAAACCTTTTCTCTGAAACAAATTCGTACCTCTTCTAAAATTATATAATTCAGGAAATATAATTATCTAAGATTTTCATGGACAGCTGAGAGCCAAACTATTATCCAAATGAAATTATTTATCCTATTATTTAATCGTTAATTTTATTTTCCTAAATCATCTTAAATACCTAAAAATATTTTTGTACATGCTGCGCTGCAAAGCCTCAGATTTTATTTATTTTTATTATTCACCCCAGAAAGAAAATATCTTACTCACAAGAGAGATTTAAAATTAAATGACCTTGAGAAACAAAGATTTTGTAGAATTTTTTACTGGATCTCATTTTCTGAATGTATACATTTCTTAGACGATTCATCATTTTATTTAGGTAACCACATCCACCTCCTGAATTGGAGCGACATTTTATTTTTCATTTACGTTGATGAAAAGATTCGCCCTACTTACCGAAAAAAAAAACATAAATAATATGCTTTGGGGTTGCAATAGATGCAGATCACTAATACTGTAAAAATAATTTAAACTCTACACTGTTGTTAACATTTATGGAGGAGATTACAATGTAATGAGAAAAGAAAAGTTACAAAATTTTCCATAATCATGATTATTTTGAAATATTGCCATATTTTAAATTGAATTATTCGAAGACAAAAACTAACTGAGCATTTATGCTTCCATTTAAGAACCCTCTCTATGAAATCATATTAAATAGAGTAGCTTTCATAAAATGCATAGAAGCTCTTCTCGCACAGCTGATTGCGAGTTCTCGCACAGTTGCGAGAGTATTCGAACCGATAAATAGTTGGCTAAACTGATTTTGCACTATTCGAAGACCTAAATGTGACCTGAATTAGTTATGAATTGTATGTTACCACAGCAATAAATGCTATTATACTAATGATTATATATATATTACTATATATATAATATTATATTATACTAATGACTATATACTAATGATTATATAAGGATATTAATCAAAAAGTGGAAACATTTGTTTTTTTATGTCCATCCTCTTCTTTTTGTATTTTAAAGTTTAAAATGATTTTCTTAAGCAACAAATCCAATTTTTTAGAAAAATAAAGGTAACGATGTACATAATGTTGTATATGGGGAGATTGAAATGCTAAACGATCACTTAGCTCAGCTCCCGATGAATTCCCGATAGAACACAGGAAAATTGAGTAGCAAATATCCCAGGAAAGAAGAGCTAACTTCCTCGTAGCTATCTCGGTGCCAACACAGGAAACGATTTGTTTGTGATTACTCATCGGTGGAAAAGAGCATGGTTACATACTCTACATTACGAATCGGTGAAATATCCATAAATGCTTCCGGATAATTGTATGATATATGATCCATATACTTGTAACATTCAATTGCATAGTGACTTAGAATATCGATAAAACTTAAGCTTTTTGTATACAGTAGATAAGAATCATTACATTTCAAAATACTTTTATCTCATCTCTCATCTAATTTAGTCAGACTTACAATTTAAGCATACATTTTTCTATAAATAAAAGGGTACTTTTTATTTTATCCAATACCAACAACTGTAGTATAATAACAGCAATAAAATTCCTCTTTTAATATCGTTCCTCAAAACTGAAGGTTAGCTAAGATATGAATACTATGTCTAGTTGAACTGTTGTAAGGTCAAATTAAATTAATGTCAATTATAATCATTTTTACATCTGAATTGGGCACAATCTAGATTAAGGGGCTTTTTAATCTCTACAAAAAATCTCATGAATTAAACTCAAAAGAAATTAAGAAGGTAATGATTAATTTTATAATCGAATGGATTTCTTTCCCTTGAAGTTTGGGAAAAGAAATTAATGGTTAAGTACGCTTCCGACAGCACAAAGGAACGAATAAGAGGTTCCTGTGAAATGGCAAGCGTGCATGTGTTTCATGATTATAAATGCATTCAGCACGCCCCATTGAATTTTCTAGATAAAATTACAGGAAGTCACTCGGTTAACAGCTCACGTCTTCCGGTGAGGGTCTAGCATTCTCATTACTCTCATCTTCTTTTATATACAAATACTTCTAGACTGCATAATTTCAAATTGGGTGTAAATTCGGAACCCTTTAACTGATAAAAAGTCTGTTTTCCTCGGAATGTGAAAGTACTTTTAAATGTCTAATTACATTCACATCATCACCAAAAACTTAGCAAAATATTATTAATTATAATAAGTATAAACTTAATGTTTGACTGGTTGTCGAAGGAAACTTCGTGTTCGTGTTAAATTTAATACGCATTCTAAGGTTATAGTAACTGATTATATTAAATTAAAGGATTGCTATTTAATAATATGCGTCAGTATTTTATAGCCTTTTAATTATTATATAATACGTTTATACGTGATCATAATATTTCATTTATATAATACGTTTATACGTGATCATAATATTTCATTTATATATTTCCAATTATCATAATAAATAGCTTTTAAATAAAAGTCAAATACCATCTCATTAAAATCAGTAAATATTTTAATAGATAAAATTGTATCAGTATATATATAATGTATTTGAGGTAGATAATTTGAAAGGCCAGACCTCTGAACCTACATCTCTTCAACTTTTTCATAATTAACTGCTGGTCATAAGACTAAATTTCTGAGATATAAATTTAAATAAATTATAATTATAAATAAATATTTGAACGAAAAGGATGCGATCAATTTAGGCGATACCTTCTTAAGCAATAAATCTACTAATTGTAGAATATTATGTATATATTATATCTTCATTATTTTTAGATTTTTATTAAAAGATACATATTTAAGTTTAAATTAAAATATGTATATTTAGATTGAAATTGATGATATATTATTTTGATAATTGATTAATATATTATAATTGATACTCTTCATGAAGAAAATTTATTTTCCATACTGAATATAACTCGATGCTGTTACAATTTCGATATTGTCGAAAATCCGATTATAAAGAACCATGCTATCAAATAATACCCATCATCTTGAAAACAATTCTCTTAGTTTTATTTTTGGCAAAGCTAATTTTCAACACTGTTTATCTGTTAAAGAGATTATAAGCTCTTTCTCACGTCAGTTGTCCATAGTATATCTATGTATATCCGCAATGAAAACAGGAGGAAACTGGAGCTAAAAGAGTACGAGTTACGTCAGATGGTGATGACTATGGGCATTTCTTGGGAATTCCCACCAAAAGCGCTGTTCTTCCGTCTGACCTATGAATCCTCTACCTTCTCGCGTTCGTCATATTTCATCTGAATCCCATTCATGTGGAATACGAAATATGTATCACACCGTCAATCTCAGCTACCAGTAGCCATCCTCCTCATCCATTCTGGAAGAACGTGACCTTCTCGATATTAATTGGTCACGCACGTTACTCACGGGACTTCGCTTGGGAACCACATTCGTGCAGTATACAAATGAAATTATCACAAAAGCGTTGGACACGTTTCCATCCATTCAACTTTTTTTTCACAATTTGATGAATTCTCCGCCTATTCGCGTTATCTCCATTTATTTTACAATACAACTCAACTGCTTTCTGAACTATGATTATTCATTTCAGATGTAGAAATTACACAAGTGGATCGGAAAACAGAGAAAGCCGAGTCGATGGAAGAGTAGTTCTCCGTCAAAATAACAAAACCCGATGCAAAGAAAATAGGTGTAAAGTTTAGGGAATTCACATGGAAGACGGTTAGCGGTAGAAAAGAAAAAAAAAGGAAAAAAATTGCCTTGGACTTTTTGTATCGCAGAATAAATTGGCAGGAAAGAAAAGGTTTTATATTGGAACATTTTCTGTAATTCGTTTCGTTGTCAATGAAGTTAAATGATTCGTGGAACTTTATATGTCCATTATAAATATATAAATAAAGATCTAATTCGGATACCGAAGAATTTTTCAATGACGACGAATCTGTATATTTTAATAGATATGTGCGTAAATTTTTTTGGACTGTAACCCGAAAAACTATAGGTACTCGTAGAATTTTATTATAAACTATAATATTTTACTATGTTTTTGTTAAGTGCTTTGGCTGCCATGGTAACCATGATGTAACCATCAGCGACCACTGTTTTCCGCTCACTGTGACGTCCGAGGACACGCGTGGAATGGACCAGCGCCTTTTACCCATCTCTTATTACTATTAACGGGGTCAAGAAACGGGAAAATGAGTACTCATCGTTTTTGCAAACTTATTTACACACTTCGTTGCATTAGGAACACCTCCTTCAGCTTCATTCCATCGAACTTTGATCGCACCATATGGTCGATCATTATTTAAAGGCTCGACTGGGCATGGAAACTATGCATCGGGAATTTTCCAATCACGACGTAGTATGATAAGGAAGATGTATTAGGAATTCAAGACGAAGAGCTAAACGGGAGAGAAAACTGCTGCCAGTGATTCTTGTCAGTGCTTACAAACGAATCGCTGCTCACCAAATGGAACATCACGCTCTTTTTGTCTCAAAGCGATCACAGTACGTGTGAGCTGGGAGATTATATCGGACATGGCCTTCATCGATGCGTATCCCCCCTCGGCGCATGCCATCGCTAGTTGGGGAGAGATGTGAGCAGGAGTTGCATTAATAATTAATACATTAATATGAAATATTTCAAGAATTAGGAGTGCTCAGAACATTGTGTGACTGTTCAACGATAAATTACATTCATACTTGTGGATAATTTATGTAATATTTCTGTGAAAAATATCAAATATCACCCAAATAGAGTGTAATTAGCGATTTATTATAATTAGAATTTATTAATACTTTGTAAAAATAATAAGACATAATACTTAAAACGATCGGTTTTTCCTTACAAGGACGTATTTTTCATAATGTGTGCATTCATGATTTTATGCAAACAAAAAGCAACTAAAAATCCTAATTTCATGCAGAAAAGAAATATTTTATAAATAATACATATTTAGAAATAATAGAAACTGAATTAGAATTTACTCTCTAAATTATTTCTCCCTATCCTTCATTCTTTATTTATGCAAACAACAGTGGAAATGCTCTATATGTTAAAATAAACGAAATAAACGAATAACTAATCAGTAAATAAATATCATTTCATAACTCAAATTTCTACAGTTCTATATAGGGGTCTGAAATTTGACATATTAATTTATTCGTTATTTCTGTTACCTATAATGTAGGCTATAATGATGTTTAAGATTAGGGCTTAAATTAAACCATCTTTACATGATGTTATTTATTAGCTCTATTGTCTATTTATCATGAGCATGTACTGTGGCTGTATATGGAATATGTAACTAAAATTCTGTATCTCTTGGTACGTTTTAAAAGAAAGAAACGTTCTTCAGATGAAGTCAAAACAGCGAGCAAAAACAGCAATAACGCACGGAACTTGTCTCCTTTGGAATTGAGCGGGTAATGCTCTTTTATGAGGCGTGATATCGAAGTATAGATAAGAGCACTATCTTTAATTGGTTAGTGCTATGATGGATGGGGAATTTGGCCGATTGCCTCATCGTAAAGTATAATAATGGAAAGGGCGACACGCATAAATAAGGGAAGTGTTTAGGAGAAGCGGAAGGAGTACCTGGACGCCCCTTTCCTTATCTTATTCTCTCAATGAATGAGAAGGTATGAGCACGACAAACTCGCGTGCTGAAGGTTCGAAGAAATGTGGGCTGCGCGTGCCTCGACGAGGCGGAAGAGAGCTGAGTGCTTCCATACTGCTCAAGGGCTCTCATCACTACAATCAGAATAGGAAAAGTCTGCGTTGCTTAACGAATCAGTTTGCCAAGAGCTTAGTCGGAATGTACGGAGGAGTTGACCGTCGGGTGACGGGAGAGAACGTAAGGAATGGTTCTGAAGGCGCAATGATACTTGGTAGTTTCTACAAAAGATTCTTCAATCTCTATCGCTAACAGAGGTGATGTGTGAGTTCATAAAATAAAATACTCATGAAAAATTTTATTCGTTCTTTCTTTTTCGTCCGTGGCTTTTGCTGAGTAACGCTAGTAGAGTTTTAAATATTTTATGGTGAATTAGATTTTAGATGAATTTTTGATTAATATATATGCAATTTGTTTCGGCAACTGCTATAAAAATATTTATCAAATTTCATCATATTCTGTACTATGTATATATGTCTATGTATATAACTATGTGTTAATCGTACAATCACTTATACCTTAGTTATTTGTCAACAAAATACCTAGTTATCTCTAAAAATAATATATTGAAAAGACCTTTACTGATGAATTCTTATCGTATTCAATGGGATAAATAGTGTTTGAAGATCAAGGAAAACTTCTTGACAACTTAATATAATATATGAGCAACTCAACATTTCGTTTAACCATACGAATATTTTTTGATGTGAAAGATTCAATTGAAACACCAGCTGTTAACATGCAAATTTCGTTCATTTTCTAAATTCATAATATCAGTGAAATATTTGGTAATTATGAATCCAAAACTGAATTGTTAATTGTAATTTTCCAATTGCTCAGATGTTAGAGAACATGAGATTTAAATTTGAATTTCCATGGACCGTAACACATACTTTGCATTTGAAGAAAATAGAGATAAATCAAGAGTTTGGGAATCAACTTTTGCTCTTAAAAACATATATCTATAAATAAAAACATGGAGAGAGTGCAAAGTATCCCTTGCCCGACATCTGCGATGGACCAAAACAACTGAGAAGTCAACGTATTGGAGAATTAATAATGATGAATTTCTGCATCATTTTTCACCGTAACGAGGGAATTTCTTTCCATAGTTATAAATCGTTCAGTATTGATTCTCTCTTCTTTAACCTTCCTTAGATGAACGCGTTATTTCAACTTACGAATTCATCGAGAGAGATAGTGAAATCCATCTCACTTGAATTTGATCTAAACCGTTCTTTTACAGTCTCGGCACTGGAGCGAGATCCAAGCGTATGAGATTTCCATCCCTAACAAGTCAACATTTGGCGAGTGATTCATACGGGAGCTAAATGGCACGATGCATATCACGCCGTGCGAGATGTAACAGTCGCAAGCGACGACCCTCACCGAGAGATTTCTTAACTGCCTTGATGAAATCGGTTTAGCCTAATGCATAGGCTCAATGAGCAGGCTAGAGCGCACCCGCGGGAATGACCTCACGGAGGGGATTGAACCCCACACATAGAGGGAGCAATTCCTTGAAAGCGTCATAAAAATTGAGATTGGCAATTTGACAGAGGGAAGAGGGTTGCGGGTAGCTCGCAATCGACTGGATTATGACGAATGTGGAGAGTATGAAAGGGTGCCCCGAAATGGTGATGAAAAGCAGGGAAGTGGATGTAGCACTCGCTTAAATGAACAGACTATTATAAATTCAGGTCTGTACGATCACTTTTACTTGCTAGAAAAGGGTGCTGAATTTGGCGACGAGTTATGATATTGGGTGCAATAGAAGGCGAGCGATGAACGTAAGAATGACTACCACCTGTCTTTCTGCCTATTCGTAATCAAAATTAATAGATAAACAAATTAACATGATTTTCATGAACCTCCCTAATGAATAAGAGGATAACCATTTGAGATTTTAAGCTTCGTGCAATATCTTATGTTTAAAAGGGATTTTAATCAAATAATATTCTCCGGAACAATACTGATTCTCAAAAAAGCAAGTACAAAGATACCAAGGTAAACAAATCAACAATAATGATCATAATGGCAGAAAAAATGAATGACTTTGTTACAGCGATCAAGATGTCAGAAAATGCGCGAAGATAATTCTAAGGATGTATTATTTTAAATAATCTTTTGAAGATAAAAAAACGAACCTAAGTAGTCACATAAACAGCCACTGTAGTATTTCCTAAATTATTAACTGAATCAATGAAAGTTATCCATTAATAGCTCTTAATAGAGGCAATTTAAAACATGTTTTAATTTCCCTTGCTTAGAGCATAAAAACTCGGTAGTTCACCATTGATCGTACTTTATATCCAATTTATTTGATCAAGATATCATTTACTCCTTAAAGGTGATGAATAAATAGTGATATAACTATTGAATTCCAGATATTTTGTGAAAAATATCGCCGTTAATTCGTCTTTAATCCGAAGGTGTCGTTCGGGTCACTTTTTCTACTCGGTTGGACATTCCCATTGGTAGAACTTATAATACCATATGTTGATACTGTAGCTGATTAAAGCTGTTTAATTTCATTCGGATAGTTCATCTATGAATATTTTTTAGGTAAGTTGAAAATAATTTCCATCAGTTAACTACAATTCTAATAAAATTCATATTTTTTTAATGTTTCAACATTACCGAGTTAAATAAAATCATTGTCCATACTCTTAATTATGAGGGAAACAAGCGTGAATGGCTGCTGGATAAGAATCACACAATTGCAAACTTGTTCGAGATGTCCTCCTAATAAAAAATAAAATAACTTCAGAAAATATGAAGTCGTTTTGACGGCTCGGTGAGCAAGCAATCGTGGATATCTGCGAAAATGAAATTACTCCGTGTGGGCATTGGGGGAAGAAGCAAAAGGGGATCGACTTCGAGTATCGCCCAAAATAGACAAATATTTATTGCTATCGAGATAATGTTTCATTCTTTTCCCCTCCATTCAATCTGGGCCCGTGAAAATTTTGCGCGGTAGCACCACATTGTCAATCCGATAATGCTTCCCTATTGCTTTGGAACCCTCCGTAGATCGCCCTTTCTTCATTCCAATCACGCTATCTCTGTCAGTAATCTTCGTTTGGGAATGTCTTCCTTTTGGGGCAGTCTCCGATGCTGCTCGATTTATCGTTGTATGATCTTCAAGATTCATATCTACTCGGAAAACTCATGTACGGCAACTGTGCGATTTGGTGCAATAGAAGTCGGAATGAACATTGGATTCAAACTACAACTTTATATCAGTAACTTTTTATTAACAACCATGCGTTTTCAAATGCAATTAAATAGAAATCTTTTTCGAGAAAAATGGTTCGTGGACGTCATGATCAGACTGATCCACATGAATTACAATATAGTGAAAAAGGCTTGAGAAACTTTTGATCAACAATCAGAATACTTAAAGTTCTAAAATATCAATTTCTAATTCGGCAAAAGATAAGTTATTGTGGTTTAATCCGAGGATAGATAACTTAGGATCGGTTATCCCCAAACGATAAGCAGGAGACGCGGCTCAAAGAGTCTATTTTTGATTCCGAAATGGTCTTCTTTTTTGAAACAAAGGATTTGATGTAAATGCAGCATCTGAAACATTTAACCTAACTTTAAATACCCGATCGAGCTTACGAATTGAAAATTCAGATACGTGTATAGCACTCCTCTTATGACACTGTAAATAGTCTAGCCATGAAAAGTATGCATATGAATTATCATGATTTGTAAATATAATTCTCATCATACAAGTGAAATAAATCAAAAATCCTGATTTTCAAAAATTAGTTTTAAGTTGGTTTATTTTCATTTTGAAGACTAACCTATTTTTGATTGTGTGTTTTTACGTTTTAGTTAAGGTAATTAAAGTTATTTATATCAGAGAAATTCATTCATTCGAAATTTTCATTTTTCATCAGATGAAATCAAAAAATGTACAAACATGTTATGTCACACGACAGAACTCAAAATAAAGACATCCAATTTTCTTTCCGCACAATATTTAAAATCCCACAGCGTACGCTCTCATCTCGCTTCCTCTACTGATAAATTTACGATATCTTTCAGAAGTACGTGCAGTGCATCTATATTCGTCCATGAATCACGCATGTTTGAACAGCAAGAACTTGTCCATTGGAATCTCCGCTATTCCTGAAGCAAACTTGAGATAGCGATTCAGAACCCGAATCACTAACCTTCAAGCAGCAAAAAACAACAATGTTATTATTGTTTTAGGTTTAAAAAATACTTGTTTTTTTTTGCTTGTTGCATGTAAAACCATAAAATATTCCTCATGCTTCCAGTTAATCATTCAAGTTAATCATAAAGTATCTTACGTAACTGATAAGGAGCTAATATTGAATTTGAAGGAAGGAATGGGAATTTTATGGCTCAAATAAAAATACGGCATGACGACAAGTGCTTGAATTTTCTTTTCCGAGGAATTAAACGCTCGTATTATTTGGAGTAAATGATGTCATCACTTCAACGAATTTTCCTGTTCGAATGAAAATTTCATATGTCATCGGTTTTGAGTGAAGAAATTACTCGAGTATGTGCAATCCAGAAAACCACACTGGCCGGATGAACACTGCTCAAGGGGGAATCGACTTTGCCGTACTTTCAAACGCTCACGCCAGGTGGCGGTAGCATACGATACGACGCCAAAGTGCTATGGCGGGCCATTCAAGCAAAAAATCGATACGTGCAGTTATATATCGATCGTTATCAAGGTAGGTATGATTAAGAAAGAACCATTTTCTATAAGAATAATACAGTCAATTTTTACAGATATTAAAGTAAGGAATATTTTGAAAAAGGAAACGATTCCCATGATAGAGATACGTAACTATCTAAAATAACTATAACTTTTGTTTGAATAGGTAGATATCAGTATAGAAACCTGAGTTAGATAAGATTTACAATCACTGTTTAGCATCGCTTTCTCTAATTCAGAAGATTTCTTGTTTAATATTTGATTTATTTCAAGGGTTGTGATAAAATAACTGCATAAAATTTTCATTTTTTTACAAACCTGATAGCTGAAATAAATCCAAAAAATGTCGTGTTCTAACGAAAATAAGGCATATATTAGTAAGACAAAATTTTTTAACATTAAACTATGTTATTATGAAATTCCAACTGTAAGGAGTATTATATACATAGCACGAAGAAAACATCTAAAAGAAGTTAAAATTAAATCACAATTACATCCTAATAAATTGTACTATAGTTCAAATTTAAGATTATTAGTCTGCAACTAAAACTAAGAGAGTCGAAACTTGTTAAAATGTTCTCAATTAATTGCTGAGATACTCTGAAATGAACATCAAAACAAATAATAAATACGATAATTCGCTAATAAGCGCTATGTATATAAATAAAGAATAAAAATAATTTATAAAAAACATTCTTGGATGTCGAAGGTATTTGGTGTATGGAATTCAGGTTTTGAAATTGCACTATCATCTAGGGGATAAATCATCCTCTTTTAAACTATCTATGACAAAATAATGTTCTGGCTTCATCGTACGAGGAGTTAAATGAGCTGCATTTGAACTGAAAAGGAAAATCAATACTAAAAATTCCTGCATATTCATGACTGATTTGGGAATGAATCAGAAAAATGTTTCTTATCTAGACTATTCAATATACATCCTTCTGATATATATTTATAGCTTATTTTAGAATCACAGTTGCCAATTTTTGTTGAATGATAATCATATATGATTTCACGCTATAATTCTCTATCTCGCGAAATTTTGAACTATCCTATAAACAAAGGCTATAAAAAATGTTTTCTGAATAATGGTCTGAATCAATATCGAAATACTCTTCAATAATAACTTTTTCATAGAAGAGGGACTTTAACCTGTTGTGGATATTTGCAAGTTCAAAAGATTATAAGCATCGCTCTGGCATAAGCTTTCAGAGTTGATTTCATAGCTAAGATATTACGCTTTAAGTCAAAAATTTCTTCTCGATGTTAACAATTAAAATCTCCATTGTAATCCGTTGGTAAGCATAAATCGTTCTGGAATAACAACATAACGGAAGGAGGGAAGAAATTAAGTTAATCTTATAAACGTAAAGGTTTACTTACAATTACAAGCATGTCCGCACAGTAATTGAAGTACAACCAAAAGACACACTTAGCTTAATGCATTTATTAGCACACTTAATTACTTATTAATTATGTTAATTGTTATTGGCAGATTGTTATTCTTATTATGGGATTATTACTACAAAAAACCACTCAGATGAAATGAAATGAAAATAAAAAATCATGGAATGGAAGTACTCATAAGCATTTTGAACCTTCCAAGTAATCATATGCATTATTATTTTCAATTTAAATTTCTATCGAATCATATATCTGATGTTATAAAAAGCATATTTTATATTAACCTTCTATTAAACTAGCTCGAAGTTCGCCGTCAGCCATATTCATATTGTAAACAGATTTCAAATCTATAAAATAAAAGGTTTATTTTCATAAGACAAAAGATTAGATTGAAAATCTAATTATATACACATTCAGCTCTAACCTCTTTCTTTATCGCAAAAAAAGTGTAAGACAGAAAGAGAGAAGAGATAAAAAATAGAATATTATTGATTTATAAATTATGGTTGCATTAATCAAAAAGTAGGAATGATATATATATATCTTATAGAATCAATGAATCATGATAATATCATTGATCATTATTTATCTATCGGTAAATACGTATTCTTTTACACGACTTGGCATCTTCTGAAACACCAACGAAGTCTCAGGAGAAATTAAGAACGATCTTATTAGTAATTATTTCTTATAAGATTCTAAGGAATATTTAAATGACATAATCCAGTACTTATTTAAAGTTTATTAACAGTAAGTTTGATGTATTTCTATAATCAAAATATAGAAGAACTGGTCTTGCTCGTACGAATGGTGGTTTTTACACTATAGATGAAAATATTCTGGTCGACCTAATTTACTAACAACAAGTTCAACCAAGAGGAAAGAATAACGTTGGTGTTTATTGTGATTAAATGTGTATTTAAGATATTTTGCACTTCGTTTCAGCAAGTTATTGTGTTAGCAGCTGCTCCGCTCTAGGGTCTAAGTAATACTAACCTCTAGGGATACTTAATTCATTCTCATAATATTTGTTTCTTATTCTCTGGCTACTTGAAGTTTTTGGATCCATTAAGATTTCGTATCACTAAATTTTATAGAATTTTCAAAATAAATTTATTTCAAGAATATTAAAAATAAATACATAGACATCGACAACTTTTCTAAGGGTTCATATTAAAAAGTAAACCTTTATAAAATAGAATCATCGCAGTACATCAATCAAAAAGAAGCTGTGCAAAATATTTGAAAAAATGCTATTTTCATCGCATAATTCTAAACGCTGCCACTTGATAGTGAAAAAGATATTAACAAAACCCACGTCATCTCCGGCTCAATCGTATCTTGCTTCTTATCCATTCTCAAGTGGTCCCTCAGGTCTCACACACACATAACGATCCCAATGAAATTACGAGATGCACTAAACTAAGAGCGCCTTTCATTGGTCGCGCTTTAATTCAAATTTATTTGGCTCCCCTCACCAAAGCGCCTATCACTTTGATAGTACTCTGACCCCGCTTCTAAAACGTAGGGGAAGGATAATTGGATTACTGACTCCCCAGAGAGCGCCACCTGGGGATGGGATTTATCGCGAGCAGTGGAACGCGGTGCTTCGATGATTGAAAGCGCTCAAAAACTCCCACGCCATTACCGAAACAAGGGAAAAGCGGTAAGTACACGAAGGAGCAAAATGATAGAACGAGATATAAATTGGAAAGGAATTGGTCGAATAGGGAGCACGTGATTAATCGTCAGCAATTACAAGAGGGTGCAAGGATGTGTGAAGCTCAGAAACGCTTAAAATTCTAATGTGTCATTGTACTATTACTGTTAAGAGGGAGGGACCTCCAACGATTTCATTAAATTATGTTCTGAATCGCCATGTATCAACATTAAATTTTTATATGCATTTTGAATGTGAAGTCTCAATTCCCTGAGCATAGTTCTGCTCATTACATTATATGGCGCTCGTGAGGGAAGTACTTTGTCTGATAGCTTAGTTCTCTACCCCGAAATATATGTCCTAAAAATTTTCCTCCAATACCTTAATCTTGAAATTTAATTAAGTAACATGAAATTTTTTCTGCAATCATAATCGATAAAAGATTCTTTATTATATAAATATCTCACATCTCCCTTATTTCTTTATTTTAACCTTCAATGGTCAATCCTTGCTCTTAAGCTTCAATTACAAACAAATCCGAATATTAATCTTTTCATTAGTTTTCATTTAACATGGTTTGTCAAACTTCAAAATCCTCCATCAAAGATACTTGTATTTATATCTCTTTTCAGCTTTAAATTTTTAGAAATTAAGGATGTAATATACAAATACCTTGCCAATGCCTTCCTTTCTATATTAACTTAAACTACAGGCTCAGTGATCATAATTCTATGAAAAATGTAATTGATAAATATGCCTCCTTTAGCTTCGGATCTTTATCGGATCTTTATCTTCGGATATATTTTGATTGAACGAAGTTTCAAGGTTTGTTAGGGTTTCATTCATTTTTTTCATAAGTATTTATTTATGAATATTAATCGTTATTAGGTATTACACATCAATGTCCTCTAATGAGATGTTGGTACAATACAATAAATAACGACTTCCATAATCATTGACTTTAATATAAAGTTTATTTGGATCGATCAAAAACGACAACATAATAAAAATGCTCTCTGCATATATCTATCAATTCTTATTAATTGTTTAGTCAGAAGTGAAAGAAATGGTAGAACCTACTCTTGTCTGTAAATAAATAGGAAATATTTCTATGAGCATCGTTCAAGGAACAAGATACAGCTGTTAACATGTAATAAAAACGTATGCTAACTTTTCAAATATAGTTGTGATAATGAATTCGATTATTTTTTATTTCATAACATCAGTTTGAGATTTAAACCCTTTTTAATGATTAAATTTTTAATGATTTTAAGATATTTCCTTTTTCTATCGTTCTTCTTTATCAATAAAAAGTAATTTTAAGACCATAATTAAACGCTTTTAGTATTTATTTCAATCAAGAACAAACACATCAAATTTTATATAAATCACAGAGAGATATCCAAAGGTATTCCTAGTCACTTTTAACTCTCAATTAAAGGGATTAAATAAACATTTTATAAGAAAATTATCATGATATCAACAATTCTCAACACGTTGGCGAGCTTCAAAAACCTTGATAAACAAAATTAAACTTTTATTAATTTTTATAATTGTTAATTTCCATAATTCAAACACTATAAGATAATACTTGAATAGGAAATAAATTGTGTAAAACATGGATTTATTAAGATAAGAACGCATATATGAATGTATCTGTAAGAATTTTAACAAAGTAATGAACTGATTAAGTGCTCGTTTTTATAAAATATAATATTTTTGCATGAGAGATTTTAAAAACATACCCTACTGTAGACAAAAAAATTTTATTCTTTTATCTGTAGCTACAAGCGCACTATATGTTAGTTAAGTTCAGACAATCTGTTGTTTATAGAGTTAAATATTTTATTCACGAGTATTTATATTTGAATAATTTTGAGTGAAAATATCTATGATCTCTAAATTCTCTATTTTGTAATTAAACTAAGCAACGATCATAAACTCTGAATCTGATAATTCTCTGATTTTATAAGTAGTAAATCCGGTATCTTTTATAATCTAGATTTCAGTAGCATAAATCACTGGAGACTTCAACGCTCATCTCATTTTTAAAAATTTTGTATAGCTATCTTATGATGAAAAAGTGTGAAATATCTTCTTAAATTTTCAAAAAATGCAAATCATGAGAAAATCTTTATCCTTTGGAGGGAATGAAAACGGAGTCCGTGATGAGCCAAGGATGGGAATATGGCGCCGCTGGAATTATCCCTGCAATGCGGAGTAGGGAAACGATTATGGGAATGCAGCCAGGAGAGAGATATGGGAAGAGAAAGTATCCGCATACAAAACATCCATTCGAGAATTGGGTCGCTATAGAAACACCAAAATTCGAGCGATTAAACTTGATGATCTGAATTTTTATAAAGTAGTGCTGAAGCTCCTCCAAAATTCAGGACCTTTCTTGAAGACTTATCATTTCTCTTAATATACAGCAAAATTGATGTATCTTAGGGCCTTTTATAGTTTTTAAGTTTTCTTAATATAATCCGAGTATTTTGGAAATAAATATGACATAGCAAATGAGTTAAGAATTTGATATCATATTCAATATTCCTGAAAAACGTGCCTAAGTATCGGAAGGAGGTAAAATTTAAAAGAATAAATTTTCTGCTCAATTTTAACAACTAAGACACCACAAAATACCGAGATGAAGTAAAATATTCGTTTATATGAGATAGAAGAATAAAATTAATTTACGTTATGTCACCTCTTCTGAACTACAGCATTACCAATAAATGAAGATACGGGGCAAGATTTAGATTAATGTTGATAGGAATTATATCCAAATCTCGTGAAACCTTTTATAAATATCATCTCGCTTAATAAACTTTAATGATTTTCTGAAACTGATCCAGTTCAGTAAAACCTACAAGTCTTTAGCTAGTTGGTATCTATATGAACAGTATTTATTTGTCGATATATAATTATAAGTAATTTTTTCCTTTTCTTATTTACGAGTAAGATCATGACACGTAAAATTGTATATGTAATATATTAACCAACATGATCCTGAAGACGGATTGATTATTCTTCCAAATATTATTTAATTTCAATAATAAAATAATACTAAGTATATAATGAGAGAATAAGTTTATTTAATTCTACTAAAAACTGTATTTATATAGCTTGTTTATAAATTATATCACAATATTTTACATCATTTCATTTTTTGAGACCTATAACGAATAAAATAAGAAGAAATCTTTACGGTTCTTTACTATAAGATATAAATCTAGTGAGGTAAATCTCAATTCCAAACTAGAAAATGTATTTGGCACTCTTGCTAAACGAACATCAAGGAATGATCTCTATATTCGCGATATACGCTCAAGGAACTTTTGAAAATCATTAATCAACCTTCTTTTATCCTCGCTAATGGTTCCTCCAACAATGATTGATGAATGTACGTGAGCAACAAGCTTACATAAAAGAAAACTATCGTATTCATTTAAGGATTCTGTCTTTTGTTCTTTCCATTAGATAAATGCAGAATATATAATCTCTATGGATGAATTACTATTCTGTCACGATGACACGACAATTTATGAAAAATGTAAAAATTATTCCAAGTATTTTATTGCTAATTCATATAAGCCGAACGGAGTAATTCTGTTGAGTAATGATGATGCATCACAAAGAAGCTTTCTTGATTATGAGAATTGAGAAATTTTAGCGAATATATCTTAACGATAAGAAATCTAGGGTTCCAAAGAATCGAGTTGAATTGATTCGAATTGAATTATAGATTTAAGTATGTAATAATTTATCCTTATTCCCTTTATTTGTATACTAAATAGATCAGGAGCTTGGATTACAATTATATTTTTTTATATTATATATTTTTGTATATTAATGTTTTTAGATGATAGCTTGGGTAAATTGAAATATAATTATGCATTTTATAAGTCAACTGCGACCTATGATGCAATTAAAACGGCTCCAGTATCTGTCACAGGTTTGAGTAGTAAGTTTCATGCACCTCATTCAAAGTATAAAATTATTCTGAGTTATTTAACAGACATCTAGAAAAGTACTACAGCAAACGATTTAAAGGGATTAAGTGGGATATAATAACTATTAATGAGATATTAATTGCAAGTATATTATCCTGATTCATTCTAATAAAAAGCTGCAATAAAGAAGGAAATAAGTATATGCATTTAACTTTATCTTTATTTGAAATAAAGGATATTTTGCTGCTGGCCATTGAAACGGTTTCATAAAATTCAATGTAAAAAAAAGACGTTGGTATTATGTTATTACAAATTGGCTCATAGAGAACTCTATTACAGGCTATATAGTTTGCTTAAAAAGATAAAATTTTTTCCAAAGAAGAACGCCATAAGATGGGGATGTGAAATTCAACGTAATTCGCTGACACCGGAGGCCATTTCGACGTGGGGATGAATCTCAAACACGCAGACTCGAACTGCGGTGCCCTTGTGGAGAGGTAGGGAGCGGGAAGGAGTGCGTGGGAGGGAACAGGTGCAGAGAGACACGCCCTTTGCTCGCTAACCCTCTCCCATTGGTGGTGTGCGAGGGAAATCATTGGAGGAGGACCGCCGTGGAAGGATCGGTGCGTAGGTGTATCAGGGATGAGGTAGGAGAAAAGGTTCGCAAAGGTGGGGATAGGTTGGGTGGGGCCGAAGCAGAAGTATCGTATGAAAGAAATATCGGTATTTTTCATTTTGGTTAAGTGTTCCGGAGTACTTACCTTATTAACGGCTCAATTTGGAAGGTTTTAAGAGGAAGACGAAGGCTATTTCCGAAAGACGAAAAGCCCCTTTTGAACGGACGAAAATATCTACGGAGCACCTCGAGTATTTTATTATTCCGATAAAGTTGAAATAATTCGAAATTAAATCTTGTGCTCTTAAAGAGGAACAATAAAAATGTATTTATCAAATAAAAATTGAGATAGATTAAATATTTAATTGGTATGTAGTATTTAATAATATGAAATAGGTGAATACATACATACAATTTGTGACAAGAGTGTCCAAACCTACAGCTCATGAAAAGAAATCCACATAGGACGAAGAAATTAAAAGAGGAAATTAATTCTTCAATACCTTTTCTTCTTTATATGCTTGTTGTAAGGAAAATAAATGCTCAATCCTTAACTTTGGATATCACTTACACACATTAAGTAAGAGAAAGTACGTAATTAAATTATCATAATGATAAGATTGTATGAAAATTAGAGATCCAAGCCCACTGTAATAATTTCAGTAATTACAGTGTTTGAGGCAAGGAAATAACGAACATTTCAGAAGTAATATTTTTCATTGCTGACCGGATCATCTATTGAAATAGAGACCACAATGAAGAATAGCCGAAGAGTTTTTCAAGGAGAAGATGAAAACAGGCCGTATTTGTCGAGGGAAGAGCGGATCCTCATGACTCAAAACATGCTGTCGTAAAAGTTCGAAAACTCGCGACGTTGAGCAATAACTCGGCCATAAAAGATAAACGGTTCCATTTGTAACATATATTACCTAAAAAGTTCTTTTAAGTTATACCTGTAAACAAAAGAAGAAAACAGTTCCACATAATATGAAACTTTTCCTACGGGCAATTTCTGTCTTTCATGATTCATAAGATTTATATCACTCCTTTTCTTTTCAATAAATAAGGCGCGTAAAATTATTATTAAGAAATTATTCCGTTTATAATGTGAATTTCTTATCCCTGTGAACGGAGATAGGTGCAATGTTTTATTAGCTTCATTTTTGAAAAATTAACAAAATTAAGATATAATTTGAATTTGATAACAAGCGAGTTACAAGAAAATATTTCGTTTGCATTAAAATTTTATCGTAATCGGCTCGAAATTATTTAATTTATTAATCTCTTACCAAATACTATGCTTATTTATATAACGAGAGATAACTGCACCATTTTGATGAGTAACATATTTTAATGTTTTTTCATATATAACCGATTAATATTTATTCTGAACACAAAGGGACCATTAATAATGATACAAAATTAAGTATGAGTGAATTTGGGGAATTATATATATTTTCTAATGTTTGATAATATAACTCTGGCACAATTTTGCTGTAAAAGAATTAAGAATAAGTAAGGATCACGGAAAGCTGGAGAAAACATTTGTTATCTCATTTCTGCAGTAGTATGATATTTCCGATCCGCCGATATATTTCAATAATTGTTCAGGGAAACCTTTCATTCAAATTAAAACACTGGGAAATATAAGGCTTAGTATTATAGTTATATTTGTTCGCAATGGAAATCCTGAATAAGTACACGAATAGGATATTCAGGTATGTATTCAGGATTTAAATAGAAATGTTAAGATAGAGAAAATTGAATCTAAAAACACCTCATCATTGATTTATTTAATCGATTTCAGTAGAAGAACCGATACTGATATCTTCATATATCAGTATGAGATCTATAAAATTCAAAGAATACAGATATATGTTGTATATTTCAAAGAAAACTATTAAAATTTAAGGAAAATCAAAAACTTTTTATTTTGAGATGGTGAATTTTAAACTGTTCGAAATAAAATTATTAGAGAAACCTATACACATGAATTTGACTTTGAGAAAATTAATAATACTGAGATGATAGAAAAATGTTCAATTCTTTTCTTAACGAAGAATAGCGAGGAAAGAATATTTAAACAAGGAAAGGAAAAACGAAAATTTTCATCCCATATAGATATTATCTCATTTCCGTTGAGCTTCAAACTATGAGTCGTTCAAACAAGTAATCTTATCTTGGAAATTCATCTTACTGAAAGCGGTACATTACTCTATCTCATAATTCTTGCAGGAATCAATCCATTGCGTAAACTCACGGATATCTGCTTATAGATACTCTAACTTATCTATTATCAATTTTATCACGTTTGTTCAATCACCAATTATTATTTAATAGATGATATTATGGCTCCAAATTTTATATTTTTAACATTATTTTATATATTCTATTTTATTAATACAGATTGATTATAAGTATCACAAGAAGATGTAATTGAACTTTTTTTCATATTAACAACGATTTTTTAACTTCTTGTCACTTAAAAGATCCATAACAACATTTTACAAACATATTCTTTATTCTTCAAATATATTTCCTCATTCTAAGAGACGCAGCTTTCTTCAGAATTTCAGATCAAAGAATATCCTTTTACAATTACCTAACTATGCTTTAAAATATCATATCAAATAATGTTTTTCACTGATTGAAACCGAATAAATCATGTAATAACTAACGTATTTATTCCTTTAATGGAAAACTAAGTTACCTCAAGGACATTGTATCTTTATACAATTAATCCTTTGAAATGGATTCACTTTTTTAATAACTATAAACCTAGACTTTTAAAGCCAAACGTAATGTAAGTATGTAACGGAATTTTCCAAAATGAGAAGCATATAAACGATTGATCGAAACTAGATGGCGCTCGATCAATAACCTGCACCATACTGACTAAAAAAATAATGATTATCGATTGAACCGAAATTCATCATTAAGAAAAGAAGGGTTCATATCCTTTACTCTGAGCTACATTTTACGAAAACGTTAGTCGTGACATTACGCCTTAGATTTATCATTGCAATTTATTTCCAGCGACTTCATCACCATTACTCGCCATGTCTCCTCTTAAGAGGACCTTCCCTCGGCTGGCGCCACCTCCACCATCACTGCAAATCCACGGATTCTGCGTGTTCTCTCCACCCAATCATTGAGCTTGTCTCTCTGAAAGAGGGCGGAGCATCTTCCACAATTGTTACATCCTCAGACGCCCCATCTCCTCCTACCAAACTCATCTTCTCAGTCCATATCTATTTACGAGGGTTTTTGCAATGTTACTCCAAAGTTGAGTATCGAAAAAGGCGTCTTGCATAAGGAAAAAATATATGACATATATTCGCTATGAACTAGATGGATAGATAGGACTCGTTCGAAATTGCGAGGGAAAGACGGGTAATCTGAGTTTTATGACTTGAGGCGATTGACAAGAAATGAAATATCAAAAGTTTCGGTATTTTTCTCGATATTCTAAGGGTTAATAGAAAGTTACCGCTTTTTGTTTAAACATCCTCGAATATGCTCGCTAACAAAAACCAGACGTATACAATTTAGATAGAGAATTAGGAAAAAATACTATTTTTAAATTCTTAAAGACAAATCTAAAAATAGACATTTTTTATTCGAAGATACTAACTTAAAATTTAATTAATAGAACCTATTACTTAATGAAGTTTATCAATAAAAATGTATGCCATTTATTGCTAATTATTCGCTAAGCATTATATTATATTCTACCGAAGTTGCGACAAAGAGTTAAATGTTCAATGACGAATAAGAAAATTTTATTAATGCTTAGACTTGAAATCCCTAAACTTCAACTAAACCCGTGAAAAAAAAAACTTAATCAAAGTATAAATCGGCATAAATCGTTGCATTTTTAAAATATATATATTAGAAAGTAAATAATAGGCCCGATATTGTTGCAAATTAAAATCATCCTATATGCATTACTATTCTCATAGTTATTCTCATATACACTAAAAACTCAGACAAAATTGTATTAAAATAAAATGTGCTGAGAATTCTCCTTTGGTTGCATGTTTCGAAAGAGATGAGATACGAATTTTTATTTCCAAGTAGGATTAAATGCGCACAATTTCCATCAGATACGTGATAAATAGGTCATCGCCGTCCCGAAATCACGATTTACAAAGGCGTTCGTTGCGCAATAAAATTTTTCACAGGGTTACTCCATCTGGAGAGAAGTATGATAAATGAAATACCCATGGGGACACTTGGGATTGGAGGAAATGAAAGCGGTAGGAATCGAACTTATCGCGTTCACTCTGACAAATGTACCCTTCCCTCGATCTCCGATAACTTATTTTTACAACCACTCCTCTTCTTCCTCTGCGTTGCCATTCTTCAAACACCGCTCTGCCTTTTTCCCACAAATGAATCAACTCCCCCTTCCAATGGAGTGTTCTCCCCTCTCTCAAATGTGCGGTATCTCTGCTTCTTGGAATTGCCCTCTCCTTTCCAGAGCTTTTCAATCTGGGAGGATTTAAATAAATACTGCATGGAAATCCTCTTCCTTAGAATTCATAAACAGGACTCCAATTTACTGCGGTATCTTTATTTTCCGAGATAATGAATTGTTTTCGTTCTCCGCATCCAGAGAGTTGACAAAAGACACCAAATGGACTTAATTGGATTCGTTCCGCTATTCAATTTGATTTCCTTATATTTACTTCCTCAGGTCTACTATTAGGGAATCGAAACTGAAGTTTTGGCGTCAATTTTGGTGGCTAAACACGAGAAAATATTTATATCCTTCTTCACAATTTATAAGAGAATGACAAATAGCTGTATTTACTTGTTAACTTGTATACTTCAACTATATGTTAGTCTATTATTTTTTATCGAAACTCAAAACTCCATGAAAATGGGCATAAAAAGCTATTAAGAGAAGGAATATTAAAAAAATAGATACACATCATTATAAAAGGGAATAAGTAACGTATCCTTCAGGTGTCATAAGGAATTGAATCCTTTGACTCATGAATCATGTATCAGAGATGAGTAAAATGGAATTAAACATTTTACTCTTATAAATGTAATCTATATTATCTCAGCCGTACACTTCTTGCACGAATTGCCGATACTCTTTCGACTAATACTGATGCTGATATATATACATAAGATTCAACGGAGAAATTCTTTATAAATTATTGTTATATATTCAATACAATATATTATTTAAATAATTTTTGAAAAAATATATTTTCTTAGATAGAATTTGAAGAGATTTTTCGAAAATGGAAAGATATTATTTGGAAGTTTTCGATTCATTTCACTCAAAAGAAAAGAAAGATATTTTTCAGAGTAAAAGAAATCATGCAAATATTTATTTTTAAAATTGATACATCTTCAAATAGGCATTAAAGAATATTAATAAAGTAAAAGTAGAAAAATATTATTTTATGATCCGGACTTTAAGGAGCACTATTTTCTCTTACAAATGTAATTTAATACACTTGAAAATCAAACATATAATATTTTTAATTAACAATCGGTTAAAATTAATTAGCTTTATCAAATATTATTAAGTTATAATTTAATAATTTTGTAAAAGTTTCGGGTTTGAATGATTTAAGACTGAGAACAGATAAATAATGAATAAAGTAATATTTTTATATGCAAGTAAAAAACAAGCTCTAACTGACAAAACCGAGAACCTACTGAGGAGCATCAGTTGGCATATAGCTAATAGTTGGCAGAACATAACTCGGTATCTTGTTAACACGCATTAAAGTTCAATTATTATGAAAAACATAAGTTTTTAACGTTCATGATGCTCTCCGGTATGCTTGCAACAAACAAACAACCAAATCAGATGAAAGCCTCCCTTCGATAATGCGAAAATAATCTACGCAAATATACATATACATTTCAATCCGAAAGACAAATTATCTTCTTAATATACGTAGAAAGATAAGAATTATTCGTTTATTCGTCCAAATGCTTCGATAATGGTGTTATGCACATTTCCAAGAAAGTTTCTCGCCAAAAGAATCAAGAATAGGTCATCCAGACACGTGATGGGAAGGAATGGCGTGTATGCCAATTCTTTTGTATATCCTGGATTACTTCCATCTCTTCTCCATTAACGCTCTTTGTCTGACAGGTGTGGGCGTGTTTCCGCTCTCTTTCAATTAATCACTTCCACAGCGCACAGTCGACGAAGCGTACAACGCGTCGATTTGGATGCATAACACTCCAAATGGAACCCCATCTCCATTAGCAAACATGGACACTCAGATCATCACCCTCTTCATGGCCTTTCTCTTTGCCCATCATTACATTATTCCGTCGCCCATCCCTTTCCACAATGAGGCTTTTCATTCCACCCCATTCCCGCCATTTTGCCAAGAAAATTCGTCATATAAGCGTTATGAATACCCTTTCTAAGCTAAATTTCGCCTCTCCAGTTTTTGTTTCTTCTTTCTCCATAATTGTATTCGAAGAAATGATATTTCGCTGCTGGAAGTCGATTGGTCGGAGGAAATCTTATGGGATTTCCATTGTCATTCTCCCTGTAGGATGAGATTTTTATCCGCTGGAAAGAGCGCTCGTATAAAACTCACATTTCTGATTTTATAATCGAGATTCAGTCGTAAAATATAAGATTCCGCTCTTAATTCTGGACGAAAATAGATAAAACCCTCAAAATTGAATAAGTTAATGTTAATTCTATTTCAATTGCTTCAATTGCAACTAATGTTTTTCTCATCGATTGGAAAAATTACTTGATGTGAGGTATTTTAAGTGAGCGAAAATCGTTCTACGAGTAAATTCTACTCAAAATTTAAACACTCAGTAGTTTATAGTGATGTTGATTTAGTATTTGCACTATACGGGATATTAATATTTAGATGAGTCTTCCTAATTGTCAGCGAAACCAAAAGTAAATTTTAATGCTGATGTTATAAACGACTATTAAATTCAATAAAATGAACGTTAATTATACGAATGTAAAGGAAATTTTAAAAATTTGGCATTATATTAATAATAAGAACAAGATAATCGAATAATAATAATAAGATATTTGAACAACATTTCCATTAATGTTCCACTGTGAATAAAATAACTGAGAAAACCTTTCAAAATAATGTGATTAATAGCGATGAGGACACTGCATCCAAATTTCTCCGCGACTTCTCTGAATTTCTTTTTTGGCGATACAAACTCTTTTAAACTGCTTTGTATTTGCATCCTTTCTCGGCCGCTGAAACTATCGTTCCCGAGGGACGAATTAAACCATCTGGAAACATAAACGCCACTATAACGAGCCTCCATTTGATCCAAGGGTCTTAATTGCTAAACCCTAAAAAATAACATCGTCCCCTGCAATTTACTCGGGATCGTTACACCCAGGCATGGGTAAGCACTCAAAAAGCATCGTTCATAGGGGTATATCCTCTACACCAAACCTCTCAGCCCCTGAGAATCGTTCCGCTACCCCTTTTAGGTCCCCTCGCATCGCCGAGATTTTTTTCCCGACACTCGGGCCTCTTTGGCGAAAAACAAATATGTACAAAAGCGGTAGTAACAATCAACGTGTAATGCCACAATCGTCTTCTCAAGGAACATAAAGAGAGGGAGGGATGCACTCAGAATGGGAAATGACAAAAAGTGGCTGTCAACAAGGAGGGTGAATAAAGTCAATAATAACAAACCGCAATTATCTCGTACGCTTTTGGAGGGAGTTTTCCTCCTCATGAAATTGGATGGAAGTACTTTTTGACAAAGTAATCGAGTATTCTGAAGAAATGGAACTACTTTACTACAGTATATCCTTGTCAATTTCAGCAAGGGAATTGAAACAGCTGAATAAGTTGTTAGAGATGTTGATGATGAGTAAGGGAACCCAGTCATTCCTAAGAGGTTATTATTGCGTCAATTATTTTTTATAACTTTCGTTTTATTTTGATATTCAGTATAATATAAAGAAGCAAGTGGTGGTTTCTTTGTCCATTTCCTTCGAATAGTTAAACTTTATAAATCTGATGATATTAATAAAGTCTTAGATAGATGAGCTACATTAAAAGCACTATCCGCTAAATTAAGTAGCCTTTAATATTTGTGAATACTTATTGAGACCATATATGTTCATTCCCAGTTCTGCTCGAATAGTGAAAAATAACTCATGAAATAATTACAATATTAGGCAAATATGTAAATAAAATGCAACTTTTTTCTTTAAATTCCATTAAAGATTATTGTTTTTCTGAAAATAAAAAGAAATATTATTTCAAGAAAATTTAACCGCTATCAATAATAAGATACTAGTTTCCCATGATACATTACTCATGGTATATCTCGAAGCGCTAATTTTTAAAACTTTGATTTGATAATCACTTTTAAAATTAATTATATCATTAAAAATTTTTGCAATTATTAACGACATTTGAAAGGTCTTTACTTTTTGAAGGGATTCATGCGATAACGTTGTTATGAAATAGAATCAATTGATAATATTCGTAAATGAGTGATTATTCATAGAGAATGATTAAACTACATACTGAACACTCTGAAAGTAAAGGAAACATGGCTGTTGATAGAATTATTTATTATATCTCCACGAAATTGTAGCGATGGCCGTACACCAACGCTTATTGAAGATTTAATATATGATACCAAACTAAGCATCATACGAATTTTTATAATATAATTTCACGTCTTCAGGAATTAGTTATCATGGAATATTTCTTTCTAAAAATATCATGTAAGAGTGAAAATATGTTTGCCTAAACAGGTTTTCTAAAAATTCATAGCTATCTCTATGTATTCAGAATTAAACTTTTAGTTTTTTCTTCAACAACTGACTCTTATAAATATTACTTAATAAATTTTCTCAGTAGCACAAATAATAAAAAATCTCAATTAAATATTTTCTGGGTCACTAAGCATGGAACATTACTTAGAATTTGTCTAACAATGAAAAATAAATTAATTACAAGTGATAAATGCTTTTTAGATTAATCACTCGAAATCAGGATGTTTTCCTCATCAATTAATTGTCGCCAAATATAATTAAATCGTGGAATTTATTAGAAAAAGGAAAATTTGAGAAAGTAGAAAGGATTATATTTATACCCATTTAACTTCTTTCTTCCGTTTAGCTTGTAACTTTATATAAACGAGGACATTGATAAATATTTTTTTATGTTGTTCGTGAGAAATGGTGCATGATAGGATTTTCCACGATATATACTACAGAATATACGATATATGTCCGTCCTTATTCATTGCAGAAACGCGACTCATAAATTATACTAGCACCAAATTAATCAATTTACGGACACCTTGCAACGCTTCGTTGATCCTGATGCAGTTATCTCCGTACAATCGGGAAGTACAAGCTCCAATTCGATCGTATGCGACTAGAGCCATAAAACAACCAATCACTGCTTCGTCGAACAGGACATACATCGCTTTACGGAGTAGAATGCGTCCATTAGACTCTAATGATCCCCGATGATTTAATTCGGCTCCCTCTCGTCCGTTGGAGCGTGAAGACTGCTGCATCTCTGGGCCGTTTCCTCTCTTCGCCGGAGGTTCGTGCAAAGATTCGGATATCGAAAGCGCTATTAGGAGAGGCGAGCATGCAGGGACAGAATACGCTGTCTCTTCCTTTCTCCTTGGATGCACTCCCCAATGCGACATTTGCAGCACCAAGAAGCGGATGTCGGCCCCGAGAAACAGGAAACGGAAGTAAAATCCATGGAATGGGAAAAGGCTATGGAGAATAAGCAACGAAGGAAAAAGTGCCGCAAGATAGAGGGGACGATGAGGTTGTATGAATACGGTCGAAGTACACAAAATATACCAAGTAAGACAAAATGGATTGCTTATAGATAGATGATAGAGATTTCCGATTTTATACCGACATATACCATACATTTTATACAAAACGGCAATCTATAAATAGTAAAATATTATCACGACTTCTAAGTAATTTTTCATATTGATATCATGTATTTTATGGCATGTATTGTCATTTTGAAAACAGTAATAGATTAACTCTAATGATCAATTGTCAGCAAGGAAAGAAGAAAAAGCATCATATATATTTTAATAGAAACCACATATTATGAGCGGAGGTAAACTAAATAAATTTTTCCATGATTTTTAAGTACAAAATTGGACAAGTTCAAAAAAGGTGTTCAATAGAATCCAAAAAGATAATGTCTTAAAGAGAAAAATTTTTACCTTAAAGAGATACTTTTTCACCCATTAAAATGTATTATTACTATTTATTTCAATATAGTTGATATGTTTGGACATTCCGCATCCTTAAAATATATAATTTCAACTTTATAATGATAAACTTGGCAGATTCCACACATAATCATATGAGGAATTTATTAAAATCATGGCTTTCCACGAAATCATGCTTTTCAATATTGATTTCATTGTCAACTTTAGACTGCCGTTACATTTTCATGATACAATTCTCTTCGAACCTATAGACATACATATAAACCGCGTATAGTATCAGTTAATTCTTCCAATTTGTATTAAAAATCTGTTGGAAGATTTTCAATGGCTAAAAACGACTTTCAAAACGACTGAAGTACAATCTCAATGTTCATACAGAAAATATCATCTCCTCTGTTTTAAAAAAATAAATCGGATTATATGGAGTGGAATCGTTACTGAAATTATTCACAGACCTTTTCCATGAATAAAAGAATCGTGGGGTAATAAGCGGATAAATCTCACCGTATATCTCTCAATTTGCTTAGATACAGCATCTTTCATTGTCCCCTCACCTCCTTACGCGAATGCATCTTCGCCTTTGTAATACGAAGCGGAAGGCATTCATCGGCACAAAGGGAACGTGCCGTTGCACATCATTCTACATGCAGTTCCCATGTCGAGGGCAAGTTTTATATCGCTCAGGAAGAAGTTTTATAGGATGGCCATAATACGGACAAGTTTATGCGACGCTGACTCACCATTCCGAAGCTTGAGGAAGAAGGGCGAAGTTTTGTTGCAAAATAGGGGATGGGTCTTAAAAAAGTTTGGGAGCGGATGGATGACCTTTTTCACAATTCTGGAAAAGAGTTTCATGCTTGAATCAGTGGTCTTTGAAACTTAATGATGAGGGTAAGAGAAACTTTTATACCAAAATTTATTCACAGAGACTGAAGAGATATGTATCTATGTAAATCAATCATTTAACTATGAGTGAAACAGAGGAAAGGATGAAACGGTAATATATACTCAACCCATGGCCAATTTATTTTTATAATCTCCAGGTTCCTGAAAAGAATTTTTTCTATGACCTTATGGGAAATATCCAAGTGAGTCAAGTTGAAATAAAATTCTTAGCGGCTCCTATTTCTACTTACCTAATTCTCAGCCCACATCCATAAACCAATTCTGTTTTATCACTGAATGGTTTGTACATATGCTGAAGGCAAATTCAATAATGGATATTAATTTCTGTAAAAAAGCTCAGTTTTCGGAAAATTATAATGAACATTATATTTTAAAAAACAATACCAAGTTGATCAAAAACCTACTCATGTTAGAAGAGCGTTTTTTGAATAAAAAATATCTTAACTAGTGTAGTCGGTTAATATCTAACTGTATCAATCTATAATAATAACTTTATTTTCATTTTCCCATCCCAGAAGCCGAGTGTTGAAATTTCTTGCATTCATGTTGATCGTCTAATCGGATCCGTTTCGTCTTTTCTTTGGAATCGCTTTGCTTTCTCACAGTGCTGATGGCAGATGAGATCAGGGTATTCCTACCGTAAAAGAGATTGAAGCAGTGGGTAGCGGAGAGAGTGGTTTGAGGGGCATAATTCGATAATGAAACGTAGATGGTGACGGACGCATTTGGGAGGATTGTACGAGATATATGATCAAATCCACTTCGACGGGTGGGTAGAGGACGTAGTTTTCAGAGTTCGTTGGGTGGGGGACACACCGAATTGAAGAGGAGAAAGATGTGGGAGGAGATACGAGCGAGATAACAACCGTTAGGAAAAATTTTATATGCTATTGAGATAGATGGCAGGGAAGGGGCAAATGGTTTCGGAACCGGAGCAATAAATAATCCAAGGTGCTTTAGATGTATTGCCGATTGCGAAAACTTATTCGTGGAATTAAATACGATTCCGCATAAAGAAATAGAAATCTATTTTTCTACATTAAATAACATTACTACTTACTTCATACAATGGCAATACTATATTTCTCCCGTTAATTACATCTCAACTCAGCCGGATGAAATTGTTCACGAATAACATTACAAAAATATTCATCAATGTCCTCGTTTATATGAAGTAACAAGCTAAACGGAAGAAAGAAGTTAAATAAGAATAAATATTATCCTTTCTACTTTCTCTTAGTATCCTTTTTCTAATAAATTCCACGATTCAATTGTATTTTCTGATTATTAGCTCATGAGAAAAACATCCTGATTTCGAATGATTAATCTAAAAAGTATTTATCACTTTTAATTAATTTATTTTTAGATAAATGCTAAGTAATTTTCCTTACTCAGAGAGCCAGAAAATATTTAATCGAAATTTTGAATAATTTGGTCCTCTTGAGAATATTTTTAGTGATATTTCCTAAAATTACTTGTTGAAAATAAATCTGAATTTTTCTACAACAAAATATATCTGCTATATGTTTAAAATGAAAATAATGTTTTGAAAAATTATCATATTAAATGAAACTTGAATATTCCATTATATTCAAAGCTGTGAACCAGAGAGCGTGGTGAGTTGAGTTAATCACCAATATCCCAGCACGAAAGAAATAGATAAATATTAACGAAGAAATAACTGGGAATAATCAATATTTTGTGTTCTTTCCTTGTTATAATTATTCTGCATCAAACCGATCCAAGTACGAGAATTTTATTTTTTAAGTTCATCATATTTTTCGGTTCCCACGCCATTTCTTCATCCTATCGGAGAAAACTAATATTCTTAACCTTAAAAGCTAAATTTCAATATTTCAAATATTATCAGAAGTCTATTCTCTATACTTTCTCTCACGTGAGTTTCACAATTTGAGGATGAATCACATCGATTAAAATCTATTCCAAGTTTTGCTTGGAAAAGTAAAGCTTCTGGAGAACTGATCTCCTAAACCACAGAACAGTGATTCTTGGAGAACCACAAACGCTCCCTTGGGGTTATTAGACTACTCGTATACGGAGCCAACTGGAATAATATCTCACAACTCCTCAACGTTATTCTATCACTATATATACTCTATTATAGTAACTGTACTTGATTAACTTTCGTAAGAAAAGGTCTGCGTATCGGCAAGATTTATCTATTCTGGAGCATTTTTATAGAAAATCAGCATTTTTATAGAAAAAAATAGTATCGAACCTTACCATCAAAGTCCATATTTCGATATTTTACTTGGATACCAATGTATATGGAACATAGGCAGAGTGAGTGTGGCAAGTGAGACCTTAAGAAGACGATATCTTAGGGCTTGTAAAAAACATAGATTATACTTCCAGCGCTACACGTTGTCTTTGAGGGATACGTAAGACTCAGGATAGACCCTGAAATGGAAATGTATCTATAATATATACTACTGAAGTAAGGAAAGTGAAAAATTACTTAAATTTCAGACATAGAAGTATGTTAGAAATAGAAGCTAATTATGGCAGAAAAAATGATTTATAAATAATCGTTTGAGATATTTTATCACATATTTTGCCTCAGATATAGGTAATTAGATGCTATTTACTTACTAACAAAGACGGCACAGACATCCACTTTCTGCACAAGTGTGGTTCTAAACTGAACAACTTACGCTCACAAACATCCACACCGTGAGAGGAAAATATCTTCCACAGGATGTGGAAGCTGATTTCCCGGGATTCGAACCCGAGACCTCAGCGTCGTTAGAATGCTATAACCACTCCGCCTACAATTCCTCCGCCTGAAAATTTATTTATTTATTTTACAAAAACCACACAGATATCCATTTATGGATCTGGATGACCACAGTTTGATTCTTAACTAAAAAATGGTCGTTCATAAACATCCACGCACCCTGAGGGGATAATTCTATTTCAAGCGGAATTCGGACCCAGGATTAGTTGATTAGTAACTGTACAACTAGTAAACTAGAAACTCCTTATTCTTATATCTTACTCTTATTCACAAATATCGGTAAACATCATAAATTGATTGAAATTAAATTATCTACTATCAGCATCAAAAACATTTTTCTCGTACTAAGCGAATGAGTTTGGATATGATTTATCTTAATAATTAATATCCTTAATTGGGAAAAAAGTTACAAAAAATTAAAATATTTCCTTTACAATAATATTCTCTGACTTATCGTACTGATACATTTTGGAAAAATAGGCGAATTTCATCATCATAAATCCCCTATAACTCATTCCCAAAGAATTCTCATCCTTTCACAGATATTGATGCGTTATAATCACTAATTCTATCATCTCTTCCAACATCCTGAAATAACTTAATACTCAACTATTTGAACAGTACGAAAACGCGGCATTTCTGCAAATAACGACAATAATATATCGGCAGGACCGGGTAGTTTAAAAGTACGTATCACTGTCCGGCCAAGAATTATTGGAGCATCTCAAGGACTACGCATCGGGCAAATCTATTTTCCTAAGGGATCAGAAAGATTCACAGCATAGACCTCCGCATTCGAACACGAGTTGCGACAAAAGAGCATTCTCCGAAAGGAGGAAATGGATGTCCGTTAAGCAAGGAGGTGGGGGTAGAAGGGCATAGATCCGAAACGGGATGGAATAAGGGGAAAAAGTGGAGTATACGCGCTGGAGGATCCCGGCCGGAAGTGAATAGGGAGATGGTCCGGGGAAGACGCGATCGCAAGATACTCGGAATGGAGCGACAAATGACTATCGCAGAAGAGGGGAGGTTTTTCTACCCCGCAATTAGCCCGTGAGTAACCCGGTTGACAGATATGTATATCAATCAACTTATTCATCTCCTTCGCTCCCTATCCCAGAGCCTCCTTCCCCGACTCGCTTCGTCACCAGCCCCTTTCCATCTCTCCTATTGGCGCATCTCTCCATCCAAAATCTCTGCTAACCTCGGTCACCAAATATTTCTTGAATTCTCTTCTCTGGCCATGTGCCAGCAGGAATTTAAACCATAGTCAAAAGAGAATGTACCCTCAACGGCCACGAGGATTTTTGGATCGCGCTATGACTATCAATACAGAAAAAGAGGAACGAAGATAAATTCCTTCTCTCGCCAGCGCATCACATTTTTTTACCTCTTTGTAACAATTTTATAGTATTTAATTGTATCATAATCTGAAAACAAATGCTTCTAAGACATATTTTGATTTTATTCAAGAGATTATATATTCATCGAAGAAAAGATATTCAAGCGAACGTAGAATCGGAGAACATAGACTGTTTCTCCCTACCTTCAGTCATAATTTTATATTTTACGCTATGTATATTTTATAATAACAATTAATAGTGGTGATAAAATTTATACTCAATATAACAATCGACATTAACCCAACTTTTTCTCTAGATAGAAAGCTTAAACTTCGCATATTTAATTTAACTCAATATAGTTCTTTGGGTAAATTTTTGTTCTAACCCTTACTTCCATTTAATAATTTTCATTGTATAAGATTCTTAATCGTATCATCATATGATATATGTCACTTGATTTAGGAGTTTAAATGTAATATATATTTCAGTTTTCATGAATATTACAAGAAATTAATCCCTGGGAAATTTTCATTTTATACCTTAAAACAGGCGTTAAAGTCTCTTTCATTCTACCGATTTTCCTCTGGAAATATTTACAATTTAATAATAAGTGGAATCTAGTATTTAAACTTATATAACTCTATATCAATTTTCAAAGGTTTTAACGTGTATTTTCAAATAATAATGGCAAGAACGGGTTCCACAATATCAATGAAATCATTTTTTATTAAAAAGAACTCGCTTCTAATCACAATTATCGCTTTTATGTCCCCAATCTAATAACAGAGTAACCTCTTTTTTGGATTTTTTGTTTCCATTCCGTTTATTCAGCAAACATCGTATAATTCACATTGAAAACGAAATAAAAGAGCGCATTTTCAATACAAGAGTCATAAAATTTTCCTATTCATGAATTCTAGGACTAAAACCCTTCCAAAGTGCCTTTTTCAGAATCACAGTTGTATTTTGAATAAAGCTGAAGTTTAGAGTGACTTTCACCGTAAATTATTTGGCAAGTGAGAACTCAGCATTGAGGAGGAGTAAAAGACATTCGACTCGAAGCTGAGGCTGGAGAGAAGTTTGAGTTCGGAAATTAGGAATCGTGAGTTTGAAATATTGCGTGAGAGCGACTTTATTCTTTTTCTTTAAACCGATATAAATGAAGAAGTAGAGAAAAATGGGACCTTTAATTGAAACAAAGTGCCGGAGAGAATATTAGCATCTCGATAGTCGGAAGAGTGGTGAGGTCGCACAGTTTGCTGCTGGATTCTTAAAACTACAAATTCCGCATACCCCACGTTTCGGTCGACTCCAATGGAGTTCCCACCACAGCCAACACCCATTTAGAGAACGGCGCCGAAGCAGTCCCAGTTCGACGTCCATTTTGGGTTATCTAGCTTATCCTTGGAACGACGTTGGCCTCCGTTTTAATAGTGGGAGGCAGTAACATCGCTCAAACTCCTACCTCGACCTAATAAAAGAGGTGGAGTTACCTCTCGACTCAGCCCCGCTCCTCTTCGCGGTCCCTTTCCAATGCACCCCCCATCTTCCCGACCATTCGATAGTCGTCTGTCTGGCTGGCGCCGACCATTCCTCCCCGCTCCCCTATCCTTCACTCCGCATCCACGTGAGCGCCACTCCTCCCTCTCCCATACAATCCTCTCCAACCGAAACTTCAGAGTTTTTTTAGCGTTTTCTTTTTTGGCCCAGCGCCGCGACGCCTGGCGCCGGTGGATTCCGCGATTTTAGGGGAGCTTTTGAAAGGTTTTGGGAGAGAATGGGAGGGTGGTTGAAAAAGGAAGAGAAAGAAAACTGTGCGATGGAATCCGCTAGTGTGAGGGGGAAATTCAGGGAATATGGAGGAGATATTCAGAAGCGAGCGAAGGAGAAGAGAACTGAAATAACGGTCTGGAATGGGATATTATCTAGTATAATCAATCCCCGGATAGCCGTCAAATAGAATTTCATTTCGGAAAAAGAGACGGCATGACGATTTCTCCTCGCTTCTTGATAGTATGAAACTTCCTCCCTAACTGAAGTTTTAGCTCAGATTTGTTAGATATATGTATCGAATACAATAAGTAGAGAATGATAAACACTTTTGTAAGAGCTAAATTTTATTAAATTTAGTTAAGAGCTATCGACTTATCGTAGGTGAACCTGCGTTGCCCTGAAAGAGATTAATTTTAGGAAAATAAATACTAATAATTTCGTCATAATTTTTTTTAATATGTAAGGGAAAGAACGTAATTTTAAAATTGACTGCTTTTCTGCTATATATGAAATTAATTTAAAATCCTTTATTTTTCGGAGTAATCTCAATATCCAGTTTGTCATATTGCTAATACACATCTAATATTTTTTAAATGTCTTAAGTATTTTCTATTGTCAAGGAAAAATCTCATTTATTGAGATATTAAGATAAACATTGGATCCTTTTTGATTGATTGATTGATCATGATCATTGTGATTGATATTATATTTTTTAAAATTACTTTATGATCAATCAATTACGTCAATATATTTTCCTCATATTCATATACTTCAGAAAATTTTTAATAGCTTCATATCTAGCGTACATCTACTAACGAACATAGGCAATGAATTCAACACGAATGATTTTGATGATGCACCGATTTGCCTGTAATAATAATTAATCCCCTTATTGAAGGCGAAAGTTAACTTTAATTAAAGTTTAACATTCAACCATTACAAGTATCACTTCCAATCCCATATCGGGAAAATTGAATCAGCGAAATCTAACCTGGAAGTTCGAGAATATGAAAGCTATCATCTTGGCCACTAAGGCCAGGTATGAGAATCGATGTTCTGACATTAATTACAATAAAATAATTTATACTACTTGAGTCGAATTAAAAACGGATTTTATCGTACTACATGTTGCAATAATTTATGAGAATACGGAGTTTTTCTTAAGAATACAATGCTCGGAATCACCTATTTCTCGGTCATTGAATGAGATAATTCCAGGAGAACACGCACAGAGCAAATGAAGTAACTAAGTGAAGAGAGATGGTGAGGGGAGAAGAGGGAATACAGATAGTCGTAAGGGAACGAAATTATCGTGGATGGGGCAAAAATATTGTTGAGAGAAGAGATAGGGAATGTGTTTCGGAAGTTTTGGAGGGATGAGAGCAAGAAGCGATCCCTTCTCCGATTGGTCGACTGACATCGGCGACTATAAGGCGCCTCACTACATCTTCTCTCATCTTATTCTTCCCTTCTTTCTCTTCATCTCCTTCCATTCTTGAGTCTTTTCATGTCTTCTTAATACGAAATAATATAAAGTTATTAATATTCACTTTCGTCCAGAATGGTGCAATTTTTGAAGAACCTAAGAGAAGATTGAGCATATTTTCGATATCGAGTGCAAAAATTATTACTAAATTAATTACCTTCATCCCGTTGTGAAACAAATTAGCATATATCTAAAATGAAAATTTAAAGAACATTTTTAAAAGGAGAGAAGAAATCGTTCATAAATTTTATGTAAAATTATTTCATTTCTTAAGTGTCGATTTACATTGCCGAAAAATTTTGTATAAAGTACGTCGTAAAGAAAAATAATCTGCGTAACTATTTATTGAAGGGAATATTTATCTTCCCGAAGTGACAAATAAGAGTGAAAGCTTGAAGAGGTTCTGAAATATTTTCATTTTCAAACCAAAGAGAAAGTAAAAATATTTCTTCTCCTAAAAATAAAACGTACATGTTTTCTCTAATAATTAAAGTTTCAAATTTTGAACTAAGAATGGGAACTATCTCAGCTTCTTCATTTGCATTACATTAAATTATATTAAAGGAGAATAATTTCATGCACTTTTATCTACTACCTTTCGGAAATAAATTATAGAAAAACTTATATAATGTCGAGGAATGAAAACATGATGAATTTTTCACCCATTAAGGCAATTCAAATTACAAAACATTTGTGCTAATGCTTCGGGTTGTTGGTTTCAACTATATTTTGGCAATTTATAATTATTTTATCAGAGAACTAGATGCAAGTGAGCCAAAGATTTCTTCCCACATTTGAAAAATTATAAACATCAAATCCCCAAACGTCCACGCCGAATAAATTTCACCTTACTTCTTCATATCCCTACTTTCTCTACTGGGACGACCCTACTCTGTGCTCCTTCCGGTCCCATCCCTCCGCAGCATCCCCATTCCATTAATCTCTATGTATCCCTTTATTCCTCCCCGAACTCCTTTCCAATCCATTCTCTCGAAACTGCCTTCCTCTTCGTCTCTATCAATTCACCCCTATTTTCCCCATCCCTCCTCCATGAAGAATAACCCCTCTTCAGAAGAGGAGAATATCAACGGTTGACAAGGAAACTGGACAAAGCGGAATGTTATCTTTTAGTTTCCTTCCCTCTTCTTTTTCACCCTTTTAGCGGCTTTTGTCATTCTTAGGGAGATGTGTTTCTTTGGGACATTTCGCAGCCGTTGCAGATGTGAGGCGAAATTGTCAGAGCATATACCTCCCCCTTTATGACGTACAATGTTCATTGATATAACATCTCTTCAAGCTATATTCTCAGAAGCTGTACAGAAAAATCAAACCGACATCATAATCCCCGTCCGCTGGTTTGAAAAACAGGTTATTGAAATGCGAATATCAAAATTTTATTAAAACATCAGGAGCATCTCATTGGAAATTAATACATTAATATAAGTGAATAGTGAGTATGAATATAGCAGGAAATACAAACAAGCACATTCTTTTCATTTCGCGTATCAGTAAAGGACGATGATTAAAATATTTTATAGGTTTAAGAATTTTTAGTGTTCAAGAGAAGGTCTCTCAAAAATTTTCGATTGTTGATTGTTCTTATTCTATACAGGATCAACAAAATTGGAAACATTATATTCAGTATTCACAAGTGTCCATTACTAGCGGTCGGTTTGAATTCGATAGATTAGAGCAGGGGTCTCCAAACTACGGCCCGAGGGCCACATCCGGCCCGCGGACAGATTTTGGCCGGCCCGCGGAGAGCATACTTGAAAACTCCTTTTAGAGAACATATTTTTTATAGCAAATTAAATTTAGTTTACTGAAATATCCTAATTTTATGTTGAATAATTATTAATATGACACCTACATTTTAGCGTAATAGGGCCCTTACTCTTTTTAGTTTACATTAACGATCTTGGTAGTCTCATTGACATTAGACTATTTGCAGACGATACGGTTATTTACAGAGAAATAGATAGTAGAGAGGACAGGTTAGCTCTATCGAAAGATTTAGATATCATCGGGATATGGTGCGATGACTGGAAATTAGAGCTCAATATTCATAAATGCTCAGTAGTTAACTTTTTTAAGAGAAAGTCCACTACCGATGACTTTCTATATAGCATTCAAGGGAAAAATATAGCAATAGGGGAATCTGTAAAATATCTGGTAAGTTACGCAGAAGAATAACTTAAATTGGAGTGCCCACATCCGAAACATATGTAGTCGAGCACTAAGAAAACTCGGTTTCGTCAAAAGAATAATCAGGAGCGATGAAAAGGTTCGCGAACGATGTTACTTCACGTTAGTTAGGCCTCACCTCGAGTACGCGTGCAGCATATGGGACCCTGCAAATAAAGACAGCATTCGGGAGTTAGAAAAGGTCCAGCGTAAGGCGATACGTTTCGTGAAAAATTTATACGATAAAACAGCGAGCGTAACGCAAATGCTGAAGGACGCCGGGTGGGAATGACTAGAAGAGAGAAGGTCGAGGCAAAGAATCAAATTATTAGATAAATTCAGGGAGAGCTCCTTCATAGAAGACGTGGAAAGTATAATGCGTCCACCTTGTTATATAAGCCGATCTGATAATGCGAGAAAGATCAGAGAAATAGATGCGCGAACGGAGCGTTATAAAAATTCATTTTTCCGCGGACTATACGCGAAAATAATCGCCTAGGGAAATAGAGTCATGCACCCCCTGCCAAACGCCGAAGGGTGGCTCGCAGGGTAAATATGTAGATGTACATTGATACGGTCATGGGCTAACTACTCATAACATTGTTGTAGTTTTTACCACCGGCAACAATGATAATATGGTTTTGGCCCTCGGAACTTACTGGAGTAATCAGTATGGCCCTAAGGCTGGAAAGTTTGGAGACCCCTGGATTAGAGGATCAGTTTTTATAGTCAAATACAGTCGTAGGTGTCGATGTTAGAGTTACTTACAGAATATAAATTCTTTTTCCGACGTAATGAATTGACTTACAAGTTATTGAATCGTACGTATAAATACATGGGTTTTTCTCCTGGAACTTCCCATTAATAACTCTTTCAAGCGGCAATAAAAAGAAAAGTAGCAGAAAAGCTGTGAGTAAAATAGAGAACTGTATCAATACTGTCTGTTTTTGTACAAAACTCCCGATATCGCCTTGGATTACCTAAGGAATACTTGCCAATACCAAGGTAGGTAGTTATCATTAAACATCCTAGATCAACGAGTGTAAGCTTGTCTTATTTCTGTCATTAGTAATTTACCTTCGCTACCACCAACGAATAAACAGAAATTTTATTTTTGAACCGATTCACTTAAATTTTTGTGAAGGAGCCATAAATCAAACCCACGACAATTGGTGATGACGTTCGATTCTCCAAATTAAATTGTCTTATATACATTAATTTGCAAACATTTCCGTCCCTTAATCCAATAAATTACTATTCGATAGGTCCATTAAAATTTTTATATTTTCTCTTTAACATTCATTAAAATGTAAAGTTAGGAAAATGAAATATTACACCTTAGGGATTGGATTGATAATGAAAAGTTGTAAGATTTTTATGATAAAAGGCGCGAAAAAATATCGATGCCGCCAGTGTACTTTGATTAAAAAGAACTCGTATATTCACAGGTCCTCCTCCTATCTCTTATTACTACACCACGCATACATTTCGTCGGGCAACCCTCACACTCTTTTACTGTGAACGCATGTACTCCCTTTCCAACAGAATAATCCACGCAAACATCTCTAAACCACCCATACCGAGTTCCCCCGTCCAGATTTATGATTTCTGCTTCTTCCTCACCCCACATCCATCCGCCCCACTGCTCTACGCTTGAGCTAGCACTAAATTCGTTCTCGTTTTTGCCCGGGCGTAATCTGGTTGCCACCCCTTAAAAGATCCAGAAGTTGCGCCCTCGCTGTACGTCCTCACTCAACCTCACACCACTTTCCCGTTCTTACAAACTCAGAGTTAACTTTTAAGGAAGACACATCTCTCCCTTCCCACCAGTACTACCAGACAGAAAAGAGAAGTTCCCGTCTCTTCCGCTCTTTGTCCATCTTATTCTCATTTACTTGCAAGTTGTATATACTTGCATAAATATTAATTCAAATCTTTCATAACGCTTAGTTGCAATATTCAAAAAAAACTTATGTATAAAAAATAATACGATCATTTTACTTAAATTACATTCCATCTTAAACCTGAGAGAGATTGAAAATTCATCACAGGTTTAGTCTATCAAAGAAATCAACAAAAGACAAGAGTTTAAATCCAGCTCATATACAAGCCCATTATCCAAGTTGCTGAGTTTCCCCAAAACATATACCTTTTTCTAAAAAAGCATACTGTCCTATTTGCGTAACATCTTTCCATTTTGGCAATTATCAACTCCTAATGTACAGCTTCTAAAATAAATTATCATTAATCAAGATGTATGAAAGGATAGGTTCAAGGAATGAAGATACTCAGAGGGAAATTTGGGCTGCTTCATGATTGACAACATGATAGAGAACTGAACCCCATTTACCATACAGGCATACCATGAAAATTTTAATTACCTCTACATTAGTTGCACAATAAGCAGAATAACCAGGAAGGATATAGAGCTGCCACTAAGCATACTTTCAACTCACCAGAAACCCTAGCTCTGCATCTGGCTAGAAATCTTTGGAATGTTGGGTATAAATATAAATAACAATCTATAATGAGATATTCAGTGACACCTGAGAATGTATGGTATATATGTATAACTCTGAATCCACTGTGTTGCAGGTCTCTTTAGAACCCATTTCTTATAGAAGATCTAAGTAGGATGATGGGTATTTACAATTGCTTCATTAATCTTAAATCCCTGCTTTTCTCAAAATGAAAGAAATTTCTACAAAAATTCCTATGATAATAACAATTGATAAAATGATGATGTTAAAGGGAATTAGCAGGTAAAGTTGCTCATTCCTCTGACTGCAAAGAGAGCCATGATAATGAGGAAAGTTTTTCTGAATGTTTTTAATGATTTCTCATTTTAATGAATATAGACTATAATTTTTAAGTAAAATTTTAAGCTATATACTAAAGAACAATGCCTCTATCGTGACTGATTTCAGGAACTTTTCTTTTCACTGTAACAAGTATGTATTAAATTTCACTTCAAATTGGACATATTTCCTTGTTAATAGTCTTCAATTAAAGATGAAAATTTACTTACAAACAATCCTATGGCATCAATTAAACATAATTCAATGATTATTAAAAACAATATCTTTATTTTCATAGTCCACTTCTGATAAAAACAGGCGAAGATAATTTGTTTAATCTTAAATATCAGTGAAACTTCATCAACATCATTTTAACCTTTCTTAACTTTTCCTGATTTGTTTTTCTTTACTCTACCATTCATTGCACCAACAAAGGAATCTGTCGCACTTTTTGTTTTCACTACTTTTTTATCAGATTTTCTTTCACTTTGTGTTTCAACTTTTTCTTCAGAATCTGACTTAGCACCACTTTTGGAAAATGAATTCTTCTCCAGAGATTTTGGTTTGGTGGGACATTTGACTTCAGTTTCCTTTTGTTTTTTAGATTTATCTTCAATATCTTCAACATGCCACTGCATTTTTGATAGAATACTCCTCCCTTTCTTTGAATTTACTGCTATGGGCAATGACTTCTTATCAACCTCCTTTCCTTTCAGTATTTTCTTGGATTTCTCTACATCAACTTCCTTAACTTTTTTTGAACTTAATGACTCTTCTAATTTAATTTTCTTCTGGTTCTTCTTGGCAGGAGCTGCCTCTTCTCCTTTCCTCTTTTTCTTAACCTAAATCAAGAATAGGTAATAATTATATAAGATAAATGAAAAATCAATTGGAAAAATGAGAAACAATAATATCCATAAGGAAATTTTTGATAATGGTTAAACCAATTTCACTGAAATATAACATCCTAAAAATAAAATTATACCCATACGAAAGTAATTTCAATCACTAATTAAACAATATATGCATAATTGTTCAACTCACATCAGTAGTTCCCATTTTAAGTTCCTGCAGATATGCTTCTTCAGCTGCCTCTACTCTATCATCCTCATCAGATCCACTTTCTGCAACTTCTTCTTCCTCTTGTTCAACTTCATCTCCTTTAGAATCTGAAATTTCTCCTTCATCCCCATCATCTTCTTCCATGTCAGACACTTCATCTTCATCAAAAAAATCTTCATCATTTGAAAGTTCTTCAATATCCTCACTTTTTTCTGTTTTTTGAGGTTTCTTCACCCTAACTGTTCCATCAGGTTGGACTATCACCTTGTAACCATCAGGAAGGGTGCTCAATTCTCCTATATCAACAGGTCTCTTTTTATTTTCTGGCCTAGGCTTAACCTTAGGTACTCTGACTGAATTTGGAATCACTAAACCAGGTAAACAAAGAAACAAATTTAGAGAAATTGATACTCTCTGCTAACTCAGCTTTAACTTTGTGGTAGTTCTCCATAATAAAAAGGGGAAACAATCAGAATCTTATACCTTTTTTGATCTACAAGATCATCTTCAGGATCATCACCTGTAAGTTACTGATTGTTTCCTCTTTTCATTAGAAAAATTGCTCAAACCACAGAAATAGCATAATTATAAAATCAATATATAATGTTAATACATATGAACAGTCTCTAGCATAAATTAATCGGATTAACAGGCACACGATAAGAACAATACAGCATGAAAATTAGCTGGCAATAAAATTAAGGAACAGTGAAATAACTTAGCACTTATGAACTTGTACAACTAAAAACCTAAATTGAAAAAATTTGAAAAATAACAACATCACTGGAACAAAAACCCAGCTCCTCATTTGTTTCCCAGACACACTAATCATTGCACCTCCACATTAATTCCACTCTTACCATTCAATTCATTCACACCTCTTCCTTGCATTCTTTTTTGTAAATATCCTCCCTATCCACCATTTACTTTTGTGAATTATTTTCAGGATGCAGAGCTCAGAAATAAATTGACAGATTACAGATTGCAAAGAACAATGAAATGAAGTGTTTTTTACAAAATATTGTATAATACTGTTTGATAAGGATCTCAACTAACATATTTCCTTCACATGTAAAATGTTGTAAATAGTATATCAAGGAAAAATATGCTCACATTCTCTCAAACAAATGATTAGTTTTTTCAATATAATAAAGAAATTCAAGAGAAATTTACCTCTTCTGATAAAAAAAATCATTTTATTCCTTACCTAACATATTTCATCAAACAAAAGTTATTTAACTGCCTTATAGATGGATTATAGTTATCTAAGACTCAAAAAATTAATACACTAGACCTGTATAAAATAACAATTTTTATCTGATAGAGAGTTCAGATAACCATTGTAATATTTAGCTTTGAAAGCTAATGATAAACTAGGGTATTCATTTTAAATTTTTAGTATCTTAAGAGATTTTTCTACTGTTACTTTTCACTATCATAATTCTGGAAATTGAAAAATAGTTGAATAATAGATTGAGTAAATTCCCAAGGCAAGCGAAGTTAAAAACAAAACTTGGAAGCCAAGTGATGGAAAAAGAATATAATAGGCAAACAGAACTCTTGAATTGACTGATGTGCTGTTAAACTACAAATGAGAGTTGACACTATGATAAGACACGGTCAATGTTTGCTGTGTATGTTTTTCCGAAAATAAAACTTATCCAAGTTTCATTTTTCACAATATAAGTTTTTATCTACAGTATTTTAGGTTCTTTCATTCTAAAAATCCTAAGATTTAAATCAAGAGAGAAAATATTAATAAAACTGAGTTGTTTGACACTCAGAAAACAGTTATCAAAAGAGAAGTTAAAGACACGGTTTTCCTTGGTTCTTTCTTGGTAAATTGGCAAAATTATGTGTCAACAACATTCCACCATGTTTTATTTTGAATTTTTAGCTTGATTCAAATCAAGAACATTTTTAAAATAATTATTTTAGGGTTTTACAAATTTTTAACATTTAAAATACATTTAGCATATGATAAAACCTTAATCAATCCTAACATTTGTTGCAATTATTAATTCATAATTAGGCGTTTCTATGGCACACTTCTGCAGCTTCACTTAAACTATCTATGCAAATAATACAAGAACATTTTCTTCTCAAATAATCTTTCCTCTCCAACATTGATACTCTCTACTATTTTGCAAATATAGCTTTAATATGAGTGATACTTTTAACTTTCACATTATGTAATTTTCTGGACCATGTGAGCTGAGACACTTCCAGGTTCATGACACTGACAGGTATGAACTTCCACTTTACAGAAATTAGGAACTCTATCGCCTAAAGAGTAATTTTCATTGGCTGTATTCTGCTCATCATATAATACTGCTTAGAAATTGCACAGACCTCTTCCCCTTCAACTTTAAAATGCTTAAACTAAACATTTTTTTAAAATCTGTTAATAATAAATAATTAATAAAAGAGAAAAAACCTAAAAACTATCAAGACTAGTCTGTGCTACAGAAAACATTTTAAATAATAATAAATACCTTAGGGTCAATTAGCCCATAACTTTTGAGATGAGATTTTTTAAAATGTTGAAATTTGTTTAAAATTTATAAATATGTAAAAGTATTAATGTATGCTACCAGTAAAACGTGTGAATGTTTGCTAAAGTTTCACTCAGAGATATTTAAAAGAGGAGGAATATAATAAAAGAGGAAATATTAATCTCATCCATGGAACATTAAAATATTTCTCTGGTAATTTATAATTTGAGATAAATGAAAAGAAATTTCTAGAAAATAAAAATGACTACTACTATTATATATATATATATAATAAACTAAGCATCAACAACTGCTGCATCAGTCTCATGTATGCATGCACATTTCTTTGTCTAGTAAAATTACAAAAACCAAATCCAGAAAGTGTCCCTCAATGGTATGTTTTTATGCTCCAGCAAATTTCAAGTCCTGGTCATATTAGACTTTTATTATACCTGTTAATCCTTAGCTTTTTGCTACTTCTTAATATTATGCACTAAAATTTTAATATTAAAGGTAAATGATGATCAAAGATAAATGATAAAAAGATAAATAGGAGACACCCCAAATTTGTAAATACAAAACCAAAATGAGGCATGTGAAGTAATAGAATTTATGCAGAAATTAATTGAATGATTTGAAAAAAATTTAGGATGATATTAAATTCTAAAAAATATGAAATAAAAAACAACTAAGAGTGTTTTAGATAAAAATGAAATTGATAAAACAATTACACTTTTATCCTTTTTCTTACCAATAGAAAAATACAAGGGAATGGCAGTACCACTTCTAGCTGATATATTCAAACCCTTTACGTTCCCCCATTTTCCTGGAAAATGTTCCTTAAGACCTTTCACAAAAGCATCAATATTTTCACATATTTGTTGGATTGATTGCTTCGTATTTCCAATCTGCAAACAAAGCTCTTCATTAGAATCAGTAATGAAAACATCTTACCTCTAAGAGTGCCTTAAATGACAAAATAGTATTTCAGATCTTATGGACCACATAAGGTATAGTTTACAATTAAACAAAAGAGAATTAATTTTTTAATTTGACAAGATAAACTATATAATAATGATTAATTTTTTTAATTATACAGGGTGCATTTAAGGTAATGTATGAACTAAATTTTTCTGCAATATGATTGAAAATAAAAGGAAAATAGAATAAGTACCTTTATCAAAGTCATGAGAATTCATGATGGAGGAAGTATTCAATAAACAGGCAAAATACATGAAAAAATATATTGAGTAAATGCAAGGTAAAAAATTGAATCCCCTTTGCCTTAAATTGAAATGAAAAGAATGAGATATAAATAATTCTTTCAAATTAAAATCATTTTCCCTTTCAATGAATAAAAAGTTTACAGAGTGAAACCAGTTAAAGGGTTCTTTTGTTTAGGATAAAATAATTTTCTTTCGGCAATTTGAGGGTTATGATAATTGAAAGGAAGAAATTAATGATTCACAACATTTTATGGTAACCACAATTATCATATTTTTTTATTTCTATGTAGGTACCCAGCAAGCAATTTAGTAACGCTTATCAATTTATCGTAGCAATTTTTCACGAGAAAGTAACATCGCTCGCGAACTTTTTCTACACTCTTACCGACTATCCTCTTAACTAAACCGAGTTTCTTTAAAGCTTTTCCACATGTATTACGGAAGTGGATATTCCATGATAGGTTATTCGTCAGGGTTAATCCAAGATACTTAACAGATTCTACTATTGAAATTTTTTTCTGTGGAGGCTATATCAACCAAATGGATTATGAAATATAAGGTTTGGATGAGAATCTATTCCTTCATCAAAATAGTGAAATTGTACACTTTGTTACAAGTGAATTGAATTAGTTCAGTGGGTATTAGAGAAATTTCCATTTTTCAGATACACTTAAAGATTTAAAAAGTTAATTTGGGGAATTCAAAGCATTACCTACTAAGATGATCTCTTACAGTCTGCTTATTCATACAATGCTATAATTAATTGTAATAAGTTCTATGAATTTTCATGCTTTGATACTTCAAATTAATAAATTTGAAGTGGAAATTGAAAATGAAGAAAACTAAAAGAGATAGTTTCAATGATAATTTAAAAGTAAAATAGTGCAATTCATTCATATCAATTTCCTCTTGCTAGCAAAAAGTTAACCTTAGAAAGACTAAAATCTATAATAATGATAATAATAGTCTTAAGAAATAGCTAGAATTAGAAAATCAGTTAGGGGGACAGCAATTTATTTATATAATAATAATTTAATAATAATAATAATAATACTGTCTTTATTAAGGGAAAATTGAGACAATAAAGTCTCCTCTTTCATTTAACCCTGTCAAATTTATGATAATTTAAAATAACTATAAATTACCTATTAATAAGTTAAATTATTCAAATTTGTAAAGAAAAGAACTAAATTTGTGGAATTAAAAAAAAACACAAATGAAGCTTAGGGGAGAAAATCCATAGCAGGAATTTTTTTCCCTGTATTCTCTAAAGATGGCAGCTGGACCCTTGTGAATAGATTCACGAGATTTGATTATGTCATTTAAGTCAACATGATACATAAGAATGCAAAATACAAAAAGGAAAATTTACCTTAGCAGTGTAATAGTTTCCATGGCCATTAACTACCAATGTTGTTTTACGCAAGGCCTTATCAAATGCATATTTTAAATCTTCTGATTCCAACTTCACTGGATTGGGAATTCTACAACATCAAATTGACATAATAAAATTTTAATAACAGTTATCATCATCAACCTAATCTTATAATAATATTAATACAATCTAGAATCTACTATCTAGAATAATTTCTATCTTTAAGTAAGCACAAAATAATTTGGACCAATTTTTTTCATAGGATAGTTTAATTATTTAAAAAATCAACTGTTCTTCAGATGGTACTTGCCAATTTCTTTATCAAATTTTATGTGATCCTTGCTATAAAAATCATTTATTGACTATGTGATTAATTAAGGGAAATGTGCATATACAAAGGTATATGCAATATTCTGAACTCAGGAAAAATGCTGCTCTACAGCATGCTGCTATAAATGTGCTTATTATGAAGTATGAGCATAGTCTGGTTCTAAAACAATCATTCATTTAATATTACATACAAACATAATTAATAAATAAATATTAATAGCAGTAATTTCTCTCGTTAATTCATAAACAGACAAATAAAAAGCGTAATCGAATTGATTGAGTACATCTTAATAATTATCAGAAAATACGAAAATATAACTTACTTTTTACAGCGATGAAAATTCTTGCCAATCATACCATTGACCCAGTCGTTTATAGCAGCATCACCGAGAAAAACATCAAACCTGTTGGCTAATCGTCTTCTTGTTTCATGCGTTTGAAATTCCTGCTTGAATTGATTCACTGAAATCACCTATAACACAAGAAAATCGTTGAAATATAATTGAGTAAACGATCTAAATTCTGTATCATAAATTAACATAAGGGAATGGAAGAATGCCGTACAATTTAGTACTCTACTTACATACTCTTCTAATAATGTTAAAGGCGTATTTAAAAAATTAGAACATATATAATTCCATTTATATACAACAAATATTAAAATAAAGAAATACGTCATTACAGTCCTTAAAAGGGTGACTGGGAGATCTAAGGACCAACTAAAGTTTGTTAAAAAATATTAGACCCTGATTACCTCATGAACAGATGTAACACCATTTTCGGCCAAAAAATTTTTGTAGTACCGTACCGTTTCTTCATATTCTAAGCTTTCTTTTCCTTGACGATTGCGTACGAATAGACAAACTTCTGATGTATCTCTCAGATATCCATGCGGGAGAAGACTAGGAAGAAATGAGAGTATTTATTTTTATTCTTTATTTCCAAATTACTCAAAATAACTTGTTACTTACAACCGATAATTTTTTCTTGTAACTTTGGGTATTTTGACGCAAGAAACATGAATACATATGAAATCAGCCTCGTCAGAAAACAGAGATTTTTTTTTCGCATCATCTTTCTGAATAATATCAAATAGGGCTTTCACAGCTCTTTTAACCTGAAAAGTACAAAAACAGGTGGACGTTTAACGACGCGCATTAAAACCACTCAGAAACAACTTGAATGTAATTTCTTCTAACCTGATCTTGATCATATCCTTTGGGGAGAGAATCGCTTTCAATTTCATCCGCAGGTTTATCTTCTTCTACACGTTCCTTCACCATTATCAAAAATGATCACTCTTGGTGGTGTTTCTTCTGTGTAAAACCTTTCTTCAGCGATGGCAACCTCACACACGTGTATACCAATCACAAAGAGCGCTTACGGATAGTCAATTTTTCAGAGCTTTTAGTTTTGGCTCCAAAGAGGCGAAGAAGCTATTAGTGGGGAAAGCATATATTGAACTTGACACCGGTGTGTAATTCTTTGTTTTGTAAGTAGTCGTATCAACATTAAATGATATAAAATTTGCTGATCAACTTTCGTCATATGAATTTATAACTAAGCTACCCTGGAACGAAAGTTATTCTTTTAACGTTGCGACAAATGAGATTAATATATCGCTTTTGTTTCTGTAGCTCTAGAAGATACACAGCCTAGTTTGTTTTATAGAACTATGGCTAGAAAATTTTCCCCTGGAGATATATGCTTTGCCAAAGTTAGAGGGTATCCTGCTTGGCCAGCTCGGGTCAGTTTCATTTTACTTTATTTTTTAGTATTTTCGCCATTGTGTTACTTAATATTGTGCGTTTTTTTACAGGTTGAGACAGTCCCTGATGCTTCAGCAAGCAGTAAGGCTCAAAAATATAATGTATTCTTTTTTGGAACGTACGAAACGTGAGTGCTTAATAAACCATAGATATTTGCAAGACTAAGAAAGAAATTTATCTTGAATAATAATGTAAATACTACATTTATTCTATAATTGTTATGTTTTAGCGTATGGTTATGAAGATAATAAATATTTAAAATCCCATTCGATTCTGTCTTTGAATATTCATATATAGATCCTATTTGATACAATAAGATCTTTTTTGATGTTATTATATTTTTCAAGCTATATATTTTGTTGACTAGGAATAATTTACTCAAATATTGTGCTGATTTAGGTTGTAATTATCTGAGAAAATTGTCTTTAGATAATTGTTTGTAAATTGACTATAAATTTAGCTATTTATGGAAGAGATAAGTTAAAAATTATTATTTTAACCATAAATTTATAGACTCACATTTTGGACATAAAATATATTGTATGACTATTATCCAAATTATCAGCTTTGGAATATTATCCTTTTATTTCTCCAATCAAATATTTATCACAATTTTACTGAAACGAATTTGTCATTTCAGAGCTGTTTGTAAACTTGAGGATCTTTTCCCTTATGAAGAAAACAAAGAAAAATTTGGAAAACCCCAGAAAAGAAGAAAAGGTTTTAATGAAGCATTATGGGAGATAGAGAATGATCCTCAACTCACATTCAAAAAAAATCAGGTAATATATATCTAAATTATTTATACTTAATGCACTCATTTCATAGAAGTTAGATATCTCTTTTAATACTAGTTGAGTAACCTGAAAAGTGTCATATACTGTTAGGAAATTAATTTTTTTAATTATTTTTTCATATAGACACCAAGTGTACCAGCAAAAGCCCAATCAACTCCAACTCCAGCTCCTATTAAGGAAGAAACGGATAGTGAAGCAGAAGGAACATTGGTCATTGATGAAGCTCCTACTCCAAGAGTTGTTCTGAAGCAGAAAGTAGCTCAGTCGCCTGCTGTTGAATCAGCAAGTTCAACTCCAATAATTGCTTTAGATCAGAAACGCAAAGCCCCTAAAAGGAAGAGAGAAGATGAAGGTGCATGGAGTGAATCTGAAGTATGTATTTAATTGAACTGATGTACATAAACCCAAATTCGATGTTATGGATAGATTTAGTTGTTAAGTTCATCAATGTTAGGATTTTAATTATTAATTGTCTCTTTTTACTTATGCCTATGTTGTTCATTTTTGTGTAACTCCTGTCATGGAACATACTGTCTAAGCCAAAGCTGTGAAGTTTATTTTAAACAATTTTCACCAGAGATGTTAATGGGAGGGTTATCTAACTTCTTAACAACAATATTTGATATTTCAGATTATACTGTTACTTCCAAAGAGAGCTATGCTCCTAAATTTTGTCTTTTCATACATGATTTCATGTATTATAATAAATAATGAGTATTCTCTTGCTAGGGATTCTTTTTAGATAATTTGCCAATAATAATTGAAGATAAACTGTTAACCAAATGATTATTCATAAATTCTTATGAAGTACAAGGGAGAAACATGATGTCTCCAAAATATTTGTTACCCAGTTCTGAGGCCCCTGAGGTGTTACAGAGATCTAGATTTTTAAGTTAAAAATGTTTTAGGATCAGAAGAGGACGAGTTTTAACTTGGAAAATGAAGCTGTACAAATTTTCACAAAGTTAAACAGGAGTGAAAAATGACATGAAACATGACTGAGACTCACAATGTTTCAAAGAACCTCGCGTTGAATATCACATATTTTGAAATAACATCTTAAAAGAGGCCAAATTTGGTGAATATGTCGTATTTCTTTAATTATCCTGTATCTTTTAAAATTACAAATGATGATGATAATTTTAGGAGCCTGAAGGAAAGGTAAGGCGAATGAGTCGTGGTAATGCACCTGGTGTTAGAAGATCATCAGCTCAGGCTCGCACTGTATCCTCACCTGCCATTGAGCGTCAAGAAACTTCTCCTCAGGAAGCAGAAAGAGTGAGTCGCAGTGGACGTAAGATTAAACCTAGACGTTTTGCAGATGAGGAAGAAGGTGCTCATCAAGCAAATCTCTCTTTGGATGGTAGCGAACTTGCTGAAGGTGAAAGTGTACCACCTAGCCCATCACCTTTAGGTCTACAAACACCAAGCACAACAGTTCCTCCTCGTAAAGTTTCATCTCTTGGTAGAAGGCCATCTCGAGGCACTCCGGCTGAAAATGAGGTAAAGAACATCTAATTTCATGCCGAGGGAGGGAATTTCAAGGGGAAACCCTTTCTCTCTCGTGAGATAAATATTGCATTCAAAGTTCTCTGGTTTAAGTTTATTCAGTGAGCTAAGCTCATTTAATATATTAGTAACTAAAATGATTATGCATGAATACTACATTAGGAGGACTACTCAGCTTAATAATATGGTTCAATACTAATCAAATTGATACCTTTGTATTCAACCCTGTATATATTACTAGCTTAAAGTTTCTTGAGATTTTAGCTCATGCTTTTATTCATTTTACTGGTCAAATATAATTTTTATTTCCTTTGAAATTATTTCATAGGGATGTATATTAAAATATATTTTACTCTTCTGGTGGTTGTTCTTGTTATCTTTAAAATATGTATTTATAATTATGTGGAGGATTGATTTATCTGAAACTGATTATGAGTTTTCATTCCATCCTTTGGTGAAGTACTTTATCAACAAGCATTATGTGTTTCTCAGTATAATGCTTAATGAATTTTGTGAAACTATAACGTCTTATTTAATCTATTGAATACTCAAGGTCATTGATAGTAGACTGTCAAAATTGATGTTTTGAAATTCTTTTCATAAGCTTATTGGAGTTATTATTCCATGTCGAAATTTATGATTATTACATATTTTAATAATTTTAAATTTAATGATATTATATTTATAACATATATTAATCTATTTCCTGAAGATGGAGAAGAAGGAGAAGGCTTACAACAAAGAAAATGAGAAGTCAGACATCATGGATGGTGAGTTAAAAATATTTGTGGATTAATTTAAAAGAATCTGTTAATTTAGAAGAGGATGAATGACCTTTTCAGATAATTAATGGATGAGTGAAACTAAATTTTGCGTACTCAATTTATTGGTAGATCTTCATTATAGCATATCTATAAATAGCTTGTTAGCCTTGATATTTTATTTTAATGACCAATTTTTGTAATCTGTATAATTAACTACCAAAAGGAATTCGATAACAGTTAAATTAGCAGCAATAGGGGGAGATGGAATTATAAGGGAGATATTATGAGCCTGTATTGAATTAAAGAAATATTTGGGTGAAAATTGGTGTTAAACTCCATAAAAAGAGGAACATTAGAGATTTAAATTTTTTCATAATTTCTTGTGAAATCTCCATTTCTATGCACAATGAAAAAAGTAATAGGCATAAGAAACATTTTTGTTCCTTATTTTGCTGATATCCATATCATTTTTGAACTTATGGCTATATAGCCAACTTTCAAACTCAAAGCTTATTACAGTGTCTTAAAAGTTATTTCTGGAAATTAAAAATTGATTATATGCTTAAAAGTTGATTTATTCATTATCTCATCTAATTAGAATTTGTACACCATGTGGCATTCAATAGTAATTCATTTATTAGAAATATATTTTGGTAAAAGTTGTTTCAACTTTTACCAAACTTATTCAGTATGATATTGAAAATTTGGACCATTTGGTTCGTATCATTTTTATAATTATATTTTATAGAACCTGCTAGTGAAGAAGATGCGCCAACCTCTCGTTCATCAGGGAAAGGATCAAGAATAATGAGGAATGACAATTCACGTGGAAGACCGGCACCTTATGAAGTAAGTTCATAATTTTTAGATTGTTAAAAAAAATTCATCCTCTACATTAAGTAAAATAATGATCTATATGACAAGGAAATGGTAGATATTTTAGTTTTTGAAATTGCATTATTGAAAACTCTTTCTGAGTGTTTTTCATGGAATTTTTATAGTGATTTTTGTTGATGAGTTAAATTCTGGGTTATGAAAAAATATTTGTGTTATATGTATACATGTATGTAGTATAGGATGTTGATAATATATTTCTTAATTTCCATTATTTGATGAAGTAAAACTTTTAATCTGTATTTTTTAATCTAAAAAATTCAATATTATTTTGTTTTACTTTAGAAATGTTTTCCCCAAACTTGAAATAATATCAGTTGAGACTTACTCAGGGACCACTAGGACTGTGTCACAGAGTTTGTGATAAAATCAGTTTAGGTATGTTCCTTAGACATATCGTATGAGAACCTGAAAATTATGGAGGCCAACACTATAATTTTCAGGTTGTTATAAATAATCTCCGAGAAACATACCTATGTGATTCAGCAACTTTTAGTGATAACGGCAATATATATATATATATATATATATATATATATAGATATCAGAACCTGATATCTATATATATATTATCTATTATATATTATACGATATATATATGAGTAAAGGTGTGCTTGTTCATAGCAAGCAATCCTACAATGTATTTTTTAATGAAAAAAAAGATTTTTTGGAACGTTAATCTAATCTAAGATAAACTAATTTATCTGAGCACATATATACATTGAATTAGTCTTCTTATGCACTTCTTAAGGTGGATTTTTTCCAGTCCAGGTGTTGAACTAAGGACATTCTGCTGAATGAACATCCTTCATTCGCTTATGCATCCTCATCTTCTTAAATTCCCAAATTTCACAGTAAAATATCTTAAAGAAGTACCTCAAAATTAGTCCTTAATTCCCAATGCATTTCTTATGGACAATGATGAACTATATCTTGACAAGGGCTTCTTTCAGGAAGTAATATTTTCAGAATAAAAGAAAGGCTAATTGCATTTTACATTTCATACGAAAAAGAACATGTGGAAAGGGTGTTTTGCTCAACCAAAACTTGTGTAGAAACATAACCAAATGTGAGTTTAAAAAATAATCAAGTTTATAAAATTCTGATTGGGAAAATCCTCTAATACTAAGTGATAAGTATAAATTAATAAAATGATTTATTTTACATTTTTTAGATTATTAGAAAACGAAATGAATTTCATAATAGATGAAGGTAATTTCAGGAAACAAGTACTTAGTAAAGTATTGATGTAAAACTGTTGGATATTTATATCAAGTGAAAAGCCCCTTACAATATTAACCTGAACTACTGTTACTCTTAATAGAATCCAATAATAAATGAAGGAGCTGTAAATTTCACTGTAAACTAACGTGACTTCTAGGTCACAGGCAAGTCTAAGATTTGATTGTATCCAAAAACAAAATATACAGATATAGGTTATGTATTGCAGACCTAGTGATAAAATTTAGAAAGTACTGCAGACAATGTTCATATCATCAGCAAAGGCCAAGGCCCCGATCATTAAAGCTTGTATCTTAAAGAAAAGAAAGTGGCTTGATAGATCGGCCCTTGGCAGTTTTCACACACCCAGAGGTGGCTGATAGATTAGCTTGCTGGAATTAAAAGAGTTAAGTCTCAATTTTCTTTGATTTTCAAGGTCTCATTTCCAGCAGACAGTAATCTATAGAGATTTCTGTTTGATCTCTATCAAATTTTTGTAAATCTATTCATCCATTGTTAAGATAGCTTGTTTTGCAATTTTGATCTGGATAACAATGTTTATTATTTATTTCCAGTTAAGTATTACCTTAATTGTCAAGGTATGATTTAATTTTGAAATTATCTGAAATTCATACAATCTTGATATATTGACTAACTTTTAGTTAGTTTAGTTCTTAAATTCTGTGTATATATGTAATGTATATACTAAAAAAATTGTAAATTTATTTTTTAAGCCACGGGACCGTGCTCGTATTCGCTGGGAAACTGCAGTAGTAAAAAATGCACTCAGTCTTAAAACCCTCAATGAAGACAATGACAAATTGCCAGAACATTTAAGGAAAGATCTAGAAGAAAGGATCAGCAGCAAAGAAAAGGATAAGGAAAATTTCAAGAAGTTGCGCATAGTCAAAATCAAGCAAGAAACCCTTGGGCAAGTAAAGCACTTTTGTATAAGCATACTATGTCAAAGCACTTGGAAACTTGATAATGTTGCAGTTTTAAATTTGAAATCAATTTCAAATTCTTTTATATTTCTTGAAATATGATGTCAAGTTCTTATTCTCATTATGGAGGAATATTGCCTTGAGCTTTGAAAATGGTGTTTTGCTAGTATGACTTTTGGCTGGTTTCATAGATATTTCTGTGATCGACAGTTGTTTATTTTATAAAATTGGCTGGTGCTTTTACTTTAACTACTAAATTAATTGAAAAAATCTTTTATGCGAATAAGGTTTTTTAAGATGGTATTGCTTGAATCTGTTGGGATATTTTTGCATCTTACTGCATGTGGAATTTTTGATTTTATAGTTATATAATAATTTCTGTTAGCTATTGATACACATTTTAGTTACTCCATATTTAAGTAATAAAGGTGTATGCAATAGTCAACAAAAATACTTTCTGTTTTGAATTTTCTTCCTTCAGTCAAAAAAAATGTTCTTGAGTGGAGTTAGTAGAATGTGGAATATCATTTCCACTTCTAAAACCAAATTTTTCTCGTGGTTCCTTCTCCGATTCTTGAATATGACTTAATAAATTCCTTTCCTATTCATGTAAACTATCCCTTTTGATCCATTAGTGAAGAATTCAACCATAACTTAATCAAACAATTTACTTGAAATAAATTATTATTCCAGCCTCTCCTATTATCATCATTATAGACTTGAACATGTTATTTATTGATTTGCATTTAAATAATTTATATATAATTTTTCTCTTATTCCACTCCCATTAGAAATTTTCAAATGTTGATATTATTAATTATGAAAGAATGAATAAAAATCCTTTACCTTATACTTTCAAGGACTATGTTTTTAAAAATATTTTATAATATTTATTATTTAGGTTTCATTTTTCAACTACATTTAAATTAATATAAGGGAAAAGATAGGTAGGTTTTAGTACTTTGCACGAGAAACCCTATGAATTTTTCAAAATGTTACGCAGAAGTGAGAAATAGCAACATGACTAGGACCTAATGGACCCAGGTTTAAGAAGTGAATCTCTTCTCTTCCTTTCTGGAAAAGTGGAATTGATGCAGTATAATGGTGGTTAGCATACCTCTCTAGCAATTAGGGGAGCTGGGTTTGAGTCCCCAGTCATACAGCTACTTTTCTCTTGTTTAACACTTTGAATTATTCATTGACACACTTATAATTGACATTTTTGATTAATACTGTTTCAAAATATTGTGTGTCTGAAGCTTAATATTCTTGCCTATGTTTGTGATTTGGAAACTAGCTCGTGCTTGGAATGGCAAATATTTTTTAGATTATGCCTAACTTGAATTGTAGAATGGTGATAGTTTAATTAATTAGTAAGGTCTAGGTGTGTGTATTATCATCTGCTCCTCTATTTTGATTCTTTGATATTGAATCTAATTTTAAAGTGCAAATATAATAAGTGAGTATATACACAAGTAAAACTTTGCTTGTTTACAGCAAGCAATCAGTTAATTTATCTAATAATGAAATAAAAGGAATTTTTCCAATGTATTTAATTATTTTTCCAAGCTCTGAAATTGCTAAACATAAACTAAATGACATTATCGAAGTGGATTTAAAATTGGGTTGATTTCCCATGCAATCCTCATAGAAATCCTCAAAAGAAATTCTGATTTTCCTATGCATTTCTTATGAAGATTCAGTTAACACAACCTAGAATCGAACCAACAACCATTTACAACATTAGCACAGCAGCTGAATATAAAGATACGGCCTATCAATAGATTTGTGAAATTTAAATCTCCTACACAATCTGAAAGTGTCCTAAAATAATTTTTTAAAATCTAGCTCATGTATTCTTATGAGAAAAATCGAGATTACATGGATCTCTGGGTTTGAACCCATAATATGTAGACAAATGTGGATTATTTTTTAAATTGATAATACGTATTTATGACTCCACAAAGTTTTTTTGATCTCTCTTTCATATTGAGCTAGAAAAAAATTTTGAAAATATTTCACCACCTGGCATCAAACCCATGAATAATTGTAGATAAATAATAGTATTTTTATGTAGAAATGTATGATACCTATTGTCATATGAAATTTCATCATTCATTGTGGGAATTTTTTTTTAAACTTTGAAAAGAACTTACGGGTGATAATCCAATTTTGGGGCCTCCTTTATACTCTATGAACTTATGATAGGTAGGATCAGTTTCCTATTTTTTCCCAGGTGATGCAGAGTGGGTCTTCACGTAAATGAATTGGCAATAAGTTTCCATAATAATTTTCTGTCCTCAACTTCATAATTTTCTCCTACTACTTCAGAATATCAGTGCAAGTTTCATCAACAGCATTTCCTTTTGTAAGGAAAGATTTTTACCCCTAGGAATCATGTAATGAAATCGATATGTTCACTTGTACCAAATTAAGTATAAACTGACAGTGTATGAAGCTGTAGGAATTTTTAGAATGTTAGAAGCCCTTAGAGTTTTATATTGTATTGAGGCATTCTTTATAGCCAAGTCTCCATACCCCAACAGCCAAGAGCTCTGTGGGACCCTCCTTTGTTTGGATTGACATAACAAAGAATTAATTGCTGGGAATACTTTCATTTATTGCCCCTATGCAAATTGTGTTATCTGTAGACTGCTGTGTATAATTCATTGGCAAATTCTCTCTCAGAAGTCCTACTCAACTCTGGCTGAGGAGCTCCGTTGAAGTGTTGTTTTGAATTAGTATTACCAAGAATTTATCCAGGATACACTTTTGTCAATACCCATATGCACATTGTTATTCTATTGTTGTATCTACATTGGTTTGACATTTTTTCTCTTCTCTTTCTCTCAGCTATTCAACTCAATTCACTCAATAAACTCAATTTCTAACTAGAAGAAACTTTTCATTTTTGAGTGACAGGTTGGTAACCTAAGGCAATGTTGTCCATGTAAGGGAAAAATTACTACTAGTACTAAACACGGTGTCCTTAAGTGGGAGTGTCCATTTAACAGTGGTTCGATCCTTACACAAATGCATATCCTTCTGCTGGGAAATGGAATATATACTACTATATACTATATGGAATAATATACTATTTGCAATAAATATATTATATATATATATATATATAATCCTGTGAATGTTGTAAAAAATCTCTTAAAAATGTTGTTAAAAAGGCTCTAAATCTTAGTCTGATTTTTAGTCGCCTGATAGTTAAAAAGAAGACAAGTCCCAATGCAGACAAGTAGTTATTTAATCCTTTAGCTATAGGTGGGCCTATAAACTCACCAAAAGATTAAGAGTTCCGTTAATAAGTCAATAATTGATCCATTTATTAATATTATCATAGTAGAACTATGTAATTGCTAAGTAGAAGAAAGCTTTCATTCCTCTTGTGTGCATCCTTAGTGTCATCCATATACCTCAGTATAATTGAGAAAAATGTATTGATCCCAGACTTTTCATTTTTCTACCTCTTTGTACCATAAACCATTACTTGACCATAGGTCAAATAGGTGATGGTGTATACGTTTTCCAATATATGTGAGGGATTTTGATCTCTTAGTTCAGCTTGTTGGTAATAGGAAGCATGGCATAGAGATTGAATATGTTGAACCTACTTATAATTTCTTATATGTCCTTGAAGAGTCTTTAAAAAGAGGTAGAAATTGAAGTAAATCTATTAGGTCATAGTCTGCTGAGGTAAAATAAAACTTAATCTGCTTCTTAGACAATGATGTCTTATACTGTTGAATACCTTAATTTCAAAACTGCTATTTCCAATGAAATAATGCTTACTTAAAGAAAGCAAGGAGGCATTTGTTTAAGTCACCTTTATTTATTTTTGATGTAATGAATATTTTTATTTTGCATGTCTATAGGAAAAGCTTCTTGTCATTTGCCTTTAAATATATACTATTTTACAAAAATCATCTTTTTCATTTATTAGGAAGCCCCATTATTTAAAGAACTAAACATGGAAAAGTATCTGAGGTTTTTTGTGACAATATGATGTCCACATTTTATGATACATGAAATGTATAATGTTCTTTAATCTGAGATCAGCATTCAGATCCTTATAGATGATAATCACCTTGAAATACTTATATAAGTTCACTAATCATTTAAATTTACTTTTCATGAAATCAAGTTGCATATTTATAATGAAAATAATTTTTAGAATGTCTTACACAATTATCATTGTTTTTCTGGTTATATACAACTTTGAGTGAAATAGTTAAAGAAAGGATTCCCTCATATTGTAAAAAAATATGTTTAAATTTCTCCATCCATTCTACGCATAATTAATAATTCATAATGAATAACTAAAGAGATTTTTATTGAAATGGGTTTAATAACCCATTAGAGCCATGGTTTCATTTTAACCCTTTCTGTGTCCTTCCCCAGAAATGCAAGAAGAGATTATGGCCGAAGTCTTGCGGGTATGGAGAGTGCGTAAGTTCAGAAAAATGACTTCAAAATTTGTACTTGATAGGAATAGCATGTATATGGGGCCTTATTATTGTATGCTAACTCTTCATGGACTGAAACCAATTTGTTGCTTGGAAATTGAACTTACGATTCTAGTTGGTACATCTTACAAGGTGAACTCTTCCATTATCATAAATCATTTAAATTATAATTTTCATTGGTTATCATTTTCTATCTGTAGATGCTCAGGTTAAAACAAGATATTTCAATCCAATGTTTGTATGGAATCATTTGTTACCTTGACCAGAATAGCTTTACTTTAGAGAAAATAACTCTAATAAACCCATTTTTCATGTAAGCTACTGATTTCTTTTCCTCTTATTTATAATTAATTGTAAACATTGATGGTCTGTTACTTATTGTTTGATAATTTTTCTAAATAAATAATATTAATTATTAATATATTAATTATAATAAAAAGAATATTATACTATTTCAGGTTTTGACAAGAATATAAGTTCTGCGTTAGATAACATCAGTAGATAGATTACTGAGGAATACATTAAAAATATAGCCCTGCATTGAATTAAATTTTCACTCAGTGAAATTTGTTTGAATTAGACTTTATGATTGAATTTTTTCAAGAAATCTGAGTTGAAAATATCTGTATGTACATTGCCTGAGTATCAGTATAAGTTAAAAATAGATCACACATTTTGCTTCACACGGCATCTTTTTGTAAATTACTATACTAGGGGGAATAATTCCTTTACAGTTTGGTATACTCATCCGCAATACTTAGGCTTCATTATTTTTCTTTATTTCATAACATTCTTAGTTATATCTGAGTTTTTATCTTGTGCTTTCTATATTCGTCCTTAAAAAATATATTTATATATGTATATTTGAATAATTTTCATATCCCTCATTATCATCAACTAAAATGCTAAAACTTTATATGCTGCATTTTACGTTTTACATCTTAGTTTCATAAAGGTTTAGCTAAATGAATCGTTTATTAGGAAACAATCATTGGTATGAAGTGAAAATTCATCTCATTTTAGTTTATCCTCCTAAATGTGAGGCATTATAAGATAATATGCATGTTTTTCTATTTTAGCATTTTGTTGTTGTTATACTTGTGGTGCATGTTATCTAAACCTGCAGTTGATCTTAATTCTCTTCCACTTATATATTTTTGAACATGCTTTCAAATATGATTTGTTAGTGCTTGTTTCATTTTGATGCTAAAAATCAAGAAATGTAGAGTATGCATTTATAACATTTGTATCAAATTATTTCTTCAGAATGCAATAATTGATTGCATTTATCTGTGTGCTATCGCTGTAAGCTTATTGCTATCACACTAATATTTGCAAATGTATCTATATCACAAGCACTATTTTCTTCTTATGTTTTTCTCCTAAAAACTTGCAATGTATTATATTTTTATTTAATAATCTTGATGTTTTTATAGAACTTTAAAAAATTGTGACATTTATTAAAAGTTTAATCCCAAAGACTCCAAATTATTGAATATCTTAATTTTGTAAGTCCCTTATAAGCAAGCAGTTGCAATTATTTGTCCTTAAGTTATTCTTATTTTTGAATCACTGAAAAATGAAGAAACCTATTATTATTTTTCAGTTTCTTCAAAAAGTAAGCATTTTTATTGAAAAGACTAAATGAAAATATACTTCTATTAAAAATACCTAGGTTGGATGATTATTCCTGTATATGAAATTATTACTTTTCATTCATTGAAATGGAATAAAGTGTCATCCTCTCCAATTCATTTCTATTAAGTTGAAGTTGATCAATAAACATTAAATCAGGAGAGTAAAAACACTAAGTTTTTAATTGAGATAGTTATGGGTCACCTACCACGGCTTGAAAACAAATTTTTCACTAAGGCATATCAAATTATGCAAGTATTTCAAGGAGTCATTAGATAGCTTCTTACTAACATTAGTAGAATTTTAGCATGGAGAAAACAACTAATTGTGCAATCGATTCTCTATTTTCTTTTAGATGGCTTCGAGTGGAGTGTCGCATGGTTGAGCTTGATGCATTTGTCAGATCTAATATGGGTTTAAACCATGCAGATTGTGATAAGGCCCTTCAGTATATGGATGAGATGGACAAGTTGCCAATATCTCCTTTAATGCTGAAAAAGAATCCAATGGTTGTTGAAACAGCTCGTAGGGTAAAATATTTATTAATTATGTATTTCTTTTCTTTATTGGATCTTTCATTATGTTTACCCATAATTTTTATCATACATCATTGTTGTTAAAAATAAGCTTTTTATGTTCTTTATAAAATCAGTATATTATTAATCTCTTTATTGTTTTCAGTTGAGAGCATATGTTGGAAACCATCACAAATGGAATATGACTGATGCTGAAAAGGTAACTTGAATCTGAATCATGAAACAATGATTTCCTAGCTTTCTCAAGAACAATTTTATTCATTAAAGAAAATTTTCCTTTCAGAGCGAATTCCTTAAGAAGACAGCTGTTGTGCGAATGAAAGCAGATCACATGTATAACAAGTTTAAGGTTTGTCCTTATCTTCTTCCAGTACATCTCTCTATGATTTAATATACCCAAAACAGAAATTATGTATTTATTCATTTATAATTATAACTTAGTATTACCTAACTTTAGTAAAGCCTGAAGGCCATAGCAGAAAGCAACTTTATGCGGAGAACACTAAATGCTTACAGAGATCCTTGAGATAAGCTATTATAGCTAGAAGTATATCTATGAAAGTTTCTGTTTCATGTCATTGTAGCCAAATATTAAAAAAAAAATAATCTATTCATGATGGTGTGCATTCCTTGATACATTTCCCAGACCTTTCTCTTTCTCCCCAAAGCTGCATTTTCTTTAGGGTATTGGATTATCCAAGGGTTGAAGTGATTCAGGTATTCATATCAGGTTTTCCTGAGCATCAAGAGAACTAGCAAAGTATGATATTATATAATTAAGATTAGGAGAAGACCAAGTGACTGTTTTTATTTAACACATTTAATATATTATTGTAATCATTCACAAACAATCATAACATTAGGTTAAACTGATTCAATAAAATAAATATTATTTTATTTTGTTTTTTCTTTTATTGATTGTGAAAAAGATGTATGCTCTTTCATACTAATTATAAAAGATCCTTTCCTAGCTTATCAATAAGTAACAATTTCAGTTGCTCTGTTTGAGTTTAACTCAGTTTCTTTACTGCTTTCTTATTATCCTGCTCAATTATTATGTTAATCAATCAAAGAAGCATATTACTTCTTATTAATTATCATACTGCATCATATTTTCTCTATTTATTATGCAAATTTTTTATGATACTTTTCAATATCTTATGGCATGAGGATCAAATATTTAGGATATCCCTGTCTTTCCTACTAAATAATCATTATTATAACTATTGTCTCTCTCTATTTCAGAGTCTCTTTATGGTACCTGAGAGTAAATCTTTTATTAAAGATTTTGGTGAGCAAGTTGAAATGTTTCAAGAGGCTACAAAACATTTGACTAAGGAGCAAAAGTATGCTCTTGTATATGACCCTTCAGGTAGCTCATGTATGATGATTTTATTTTTATATTTTTATTTGTTTTACTGTGTATTTTATTTATAGTAGATTTTCTATGGATATATACATTTTTAGATTTAATTAGAAATAAAATTTTATAGTATTTATTTTATAAAATTCTGAGGTTAAAAAATCCTTTACATGTGAATAAATCATACACTTATTGTTGCACTCTAAAAATATTAAAAAATTAGTATTATTAGAACCAGTTCATTTCTAACATTCTGACTGATAATTGCAGTTATATTAAAACTTAATTACAATTACATCATTGGCATACTTTATTTTACATAGGGCAATTTGGATAATAAGACTAATATTGTTATGAATTCAGTGAGATAATCAGTTTCACTAAGTTAATATAATATATTTTTATTTCATAATGGTTGATCAACCTTCCTCCCAACTCCTACAATGCATTTGCTGCTTTGAGTTAAAATGTTTGAAATATAAAGTTTAAGCGCAAATTATCTTCTCAACAATCTTTAATTGAAAGTTTATCATTAATCTTAGATTTGTTAACAGATGTTTGTGTCTTGTTATTAATTTTAATGTTTATTTTATTATCTACTTTTTTTCGTTTATTTAGTTGGTATTTTTAACTATCCAAAATTTGTTCTGTTAGATAAAGTTTAACTTTTTTACATACATAGAATAAGTTGTGATATAAATTTGATGAACATGTTTATTTTATTACAGTTGGTGAAAAATCTAATGAAAAAGATTCTGATGCCTTAGGAGATACAGAGGTTAATCTGGTAGAAGCTGATGCAGAGGAGGAAAAAGCTACTGACCATACAGAAGAAACTCCCAAGGAGAAGAAGACTCCAGGAAATGTTGTTTGTAGGAGTGACTCAGTGGAAGAATCAGAAAAAGAATCCGATAAGAAAGGAAATCCAAGCAATGAGACTGACAAGGTGAGAATATACTTATCAAAGATAAGAATTTTATATCCGTATATTTGTATACGTTTGTACTTTTTCAATCTGTACAAAATCAAGAGAAATACAGAGGATGAATTTGATAATTATTTATGTATCTGTATTTATTATTATTTTTACAATTTTTTTATTGGATATCATTCTGGTGGCAACAAAATACAGCAATTAAAACATCTTAAAAAATAAAACCAATATCCTTGAATTAAATAGATAAACATGTAAGTTAAATACTCTCTTACTAATTACTTCCTTCATAACCCTTTTTTTCATCACTTCATCTCTCACAGTCCATGTGATAGACTCATGTCTCCTGCCACAACTAAAGTTTCCTCTATTATATCTCCCTGATTCATATAACCTTACCATCATCCCTTTTATGTTACATGGTGGTTTGTAAGCAGCTATACATTGAATTTTCCTTTTCTAATTATTACCAAGATAATTTCATGTTCACAATCTACATTCTTAAAGTTACTCTCTAATTCTTTACTGATGCAAATGCTTACACAATCCCCTTTTCTAAGTCTACTCGCTCTGAAATTGTAATATTTGCTAGAAAACAATTTGTGTCCAATATTTCTTCTTTCACCTAAGGAGCACCCCTGAAGTACACCTGCACCCCATATGTGCTATAACTCATATGTTTTTGGGGGAATATGTACTGTTTTGTATAATATCTATAAAACTTCACATAAAAATTACAATTATATCAAACTTGTTTACCCTAAGAGATAAGAAATGTAGTATTTTTGCTTAAAATTTGCAATACTTTCAATTTTATAAAGTTGTAAAATATTTTAATTGTTAACAATTGTTGAAGCCTTTGAGAATTGAGGTATGATAAAATCAGTTTTGAATAGTGGAATTCTTGTTATATCCTATTAGTGGATTTCTGGGTGAATTTTTGAACAGGTAGTTTAATGGAAGTAAAATCCTTTCTCTGCCTATTAAAATTAATAAAAAGAAATAAACTGTATATTGTTTCAAACCCAAATTCATATTAGTACTCTCAAGAGGAATATTTGTATATTTATATACTATATAATCTTAGATATGAAAATCAATACAACAAAATGTTTAATTCTTCATTGGATTTATTCTAAAATTACACTCTCCTTCCAAAACTTATGATGGGTTTGAGTGTGGAACCTCTCCTTAAAACACCTAACCTTCCTAATTAATTGATTCTATTAAAACAGGAACAAGATGTTACTTCAGAACCTGAAAGGGACACTTCCAAAGAAGAAGAGAATAGTGAAAATAAAAAAGCTGAAGAAGCAAGCATAGAGGAGGGACATGAAAGTGAAAAGGAGGCTGAAGAAACTAAAGAGAAGGATTCTGCTGAAGAGGAAGAAGAAAGTAAAAAACCTGTGAAAAAGAGGACAAGAATTGTAAAGCCACCTTCTGTTGGTTGAACCATAGGTAGGAGGACTCTATAATGAATGAAGAAAATGTCTTTCTTGCAAATTTTGGTATTAAAACTTGGGTTTATTTCTCTTATGCAATAAAAGAATTTCTTTGACTTTGTGAGGCATTTTTTACATTCACTTACTATTTATAATTAGGGTACAGCCATGGGAATTAGTGATCTTAATAATTATTTTTTGAGTATAAGGTTATACAAGGTTAATAAGGTCCTTGACTTATGAAAGGTAGCCTGATTATCATTTTTGAAATCACCATTGTTTCATAGAAAATGTTAGAAACAAAGTAACCTCAAGTTAAAATGTTCAAAAATAATTTTCTGGATTCAAAATGTATTCTATAAAAAATTAAATATTATTGAGTGAAATACAGAGTTAAACACTCTCCCTTTCTTCTTGCTTTCATACACAAAGTACCTACAAGACTCGTTCTAACTACCTGTAGGAAATACCTATTCTTCCTATACATGAGATGTTATTCTTAAGATAAATTTTTCATTGTCATTGCATGATTCTTAATTATTGCAACATATTATATTGTTGGTTTTTCGTTTGTATGTCCTGTTTGCAAGATTTCTAGATTAAGAGAAATAATTTTCTTAAAAAGCATTCCATTTTTTAATTTGGGCTGTTGTGTGAATCCTAATTAATCAAACATTTTTCTGCTATTCTAATTCCCTAAATCTTCTATTGAATTCAGATATCCTAGTTTCTATTCTCTATTTAAATTCTTTAAATTTCTATTGCCTTTCTCATTTATAATAACTTCTTATACATGTATTATGAGTTGATCAAAAACAATGATTCTTCACCAAATATTTTATTTCACTCTTTTGCTATTTCATTGATAATATTGTCAAATTCATATATTACTGAAAACTAAAACCTCAGTACAGTAAGATTATTTACATCAAACCATAACTACCTATTTCATAACCCATTATTTTCACAGTCTCTTTATTTATATATTTATTATATTATTAATATATTTATCTGGAGACATTTTAGGTACAATATTTAAAAACTTTAATTTTCCCTCTCTTGTAAAGTGTATAATTTTCATGTCCAGTAAAATCAATCCCAATATATTTAGTTATACTTCATTAATGCAATCATCTTTTGGATAAGGGAAATGGCTATCTATGTAGGTGACTAAAGAGCCTTATCAAATAATTTTGTGTCATAATAACTTATTAACATATAACTGTAAAAACTTTATGCATGTAAATTATAAATATGCATACAGTAATACCCCACTTAACTCTGTTTCAGTATAACGAGTTAGTATTGGGATACCCTAAATCTCACACTGTATTGATACTTGTTGTATGTGTGTGCAAATGAAATGCCCATGCAGCAACCAAAAGCGGTGCACTATATAGCGACTGAGTATACTATGTATCTTTTTCAACGCTCTTTTATTATTCTGTCCAGTATAAAGGTTCCAACTGTATTCTCCTAAGTAGCAATCGCAGTAGGAACGCATCTTTCCTGTGTCAAAGTTGATTTTTGTAGTTGTCATGAACCTTTCAAGGTGTATTAAGATATGAACATAATATTTTATTCTATTGTGATAAATTTGGCAAGAACTGAAACCTGATTTTCTTATTCCCTGTTCTTCTTCACTGATCCCTATTACATATTTACATATGTACATGTTCAGTTGCCTAGTTTAATTATGTTTTGTTTAGCATTAGAACTTATTGGAATGTATCCCCTGCGTTAAGCGGGATATTACTGTATGTTGCTGTTAAACAAAATAAGTTAGTATTTTTCACCAGGTTCATAGTATAAATATGGCTAAATTTCACCTGTGACTGATCCATCCAAATACTTATTGTGTTCAATTGAAATTGAGAACTGAATTTTGATCAAATGCTATTCTTTTTCATCCTTCATTCCTGAGAAGAATGACATTTGATTGATTTATTACATAATTAATAGTTAATTATGTTATAAATAATATTAATAATAATATTTGTGAAGCATGTATGTGCCCTTGACTACTTTAAATGTTACATATGAGTGAATTCTTGATTATCTAAGAAAACGATGAGTAGATAACACAAGACACAATTAAGTACTTCAAGTACAAAGTTATGCGTAAGATCATATTCTTACTTAGAAAATCAAGAATTCGTTCATATGAAATATTTAAAATAGCCAAGAGCACATACATTTAATATAAATGGAATAAAACAACATTTTAGAGTTTATCAAGATGTATATTTGATAATAATTGCATTTTTTTTTTCAGATAGGTGCATTTTGTCTAAGTTGGTAGCAGTTCAGATGAGTTCATCATATCTTCCTTGAGCTCTCTCTCTTTTATTGCAAAACAATCACAGAGTTGTTTTAAATGGGCACTGTTAAGTGAAGTTTGATGCATGATGCCAAGAAGAATGTGAAATGATGTTTTACCATCTCACCAATATATAGTTGGTGAATTTAATTATAGTATTTATCTTGTATACTTTTTAAATATTCCACACTCACAATTCTGAAATGTGTTTACCATTATCATTTTCTTTAAGAACTTGAGCCTTAATTTTGTTTATATCTCATATGAAACTTCTTTCATTATAGTTTTTGTTATAAATTAATTTTGGTGTACATTAGTTTCACTGAGCATTGACCATACCTAATTAACTTTCATAGGTTTTGTTGCCTTTTAAAGTTTTAATATGAATCTCAATTCTGTAAATATTGGCCTCTGAATTTGTACTTTTATTCTATGAATTCTTTAGGTGTATGAGATTATCACAGAAGAATTAATTATTATTTTATAACATTGAACATAGAAGAGGGTAATTAATAATTTGAAGTTGTTTCTATTTAAAATATTCATTTATGATCTATATCAGAAAAATCAATGTCTTTAGAAGTGGGCCAATATTTTAAATATTATTTTGTATCTTTGTGAAATAGATAGAATTAGATACTTAACAGAAATGTGTGTAATTTCAGTATTTTGGAATAATTAAAACATTTACTTATTTCTTTTTGTGTTACTCTACAGTTCTTAGAAATAAAAGTTCTAAGCTTAAAAAACGCCACACAGTTATAGCCAAAATAAATGGAGAAGATATTTTAAATCATTTAAACTATAATTAGTGGTGTATATAATGAAAATGAATTTTCTAAAAATAAAGTAATAGATTAGTTTCCTACTTCATGTATAACATTTGTGTCTGTTGGACAGAAGAATTTATATATTAAATATATACATATAAAATGTATGTATATGATGAGTGATCATATTCCTGTAACTATCGGCCCTTTTAAACTTAGTTATTTGATTATGTTGTCAGTTAATAAATCCTTTTATTAGGTTAGCCAGATAAATTGGCATCACCTAACTTGGTTAAGAAGTGCAGTGGGCATATGTGGGTTCTTACAGAGTCCATTATTTCATTTATTATAACTCATTTCATCTATATTATTGGAGTATTTTTTCTCTGTTTTATGCAGCACATTTTATTTATTTGTATTATCAATTTAAGGATGCCATAAAGCAAAAATCATATGATAATTTTAGCGTTAGTTCTCTTCAGTAACTGGTAGTAGGTAGTGGAATAGCATTACAATGTCCACAGTTCTCAGTGTAAGGGCTTTATTTTCTGCCTTGAGGTAATAAATACTATGTTAAGTATAATAATGTAAGCATCTCTTCTCTTACAACCAAGGGAGCTCAGTGAATTTTTCCCATGCGGATGCATGGTTGAGTCTAAATCAATCTAACAAACATGCAATTTTTTTGGTTCCCTGAAATGGCCACTAAGAATTAAAAATTAAATGAAAGAATAGTAATGATGCTGTTATCATTAAGTGATAATGATGAGAACTCACAGGGAAACCATTAGAGTGAACAAATGAATGACAATTATCATTACAATTCTGACCACTCCTATGTTGTAATGCAGAAGAAAAGGGCAAGAGTTAAGTGAAGTAAGTGATACAATCAGTAGTAACAATGTTACCACCAAAAAAATTCTAGTTGAAATATGATGGTAGTGACACTTGTAACATTATCTTATCCATTTATGGAGTAATATATGTGTGAATTCAAACATGAGAAAAGCACAGTCAATACTAGAGAATACTATTTTTTTTCTTCAGTGCTATAGAATCTGTTCACACAGGTAATTAGCTGATATCCTGAGCAACTTCCTGCTACTCCTTTTCATTAAGATCAAGAGCAGTGGAAGACTGGCAGTAATGGATATTAATGCATTCATTTCAATTATACTAGAAATAGATTAAACAAAGAAATTAATATCCCTTCTTCAGTTACCAAAACCATTGTTTGAAAATATTATATCCATCGATTCTTTTGAAATGCTTCTTCAGCATCTCATCTGTATGTATGTAATTATAGACAAATTGTTATTCAACCAGCTCTGGCTAAAGAGTTTGAGAGAATTCTTCTTGAAAAACTTTCTCCTGCTCTTAACTGAATCTTAATCAGTTAGCAACATGGTATTACTATTGGAAAATTTACAACCACTAATCTCTAATTATTTCATGATTTTATATCTTATGCTTTGGAACATCATACACTGGTTGATACAGTTTATACTAACTTTTCCAAAGCATTTGACTTATAAGTTAATCATCAGATACTATTGTCTAAATTGGAAACCTATGATGTATTTGGAAATTCTCTGGCCCTGATTAAGAGTTACCTAGCTAACAGAAAATTGTTAGTTAAACTGGACAACTCAGTTTCCCATACCTTTTTGCCATTTTTGGTACACCTCAAGGGTCTCACTTAGGTTCCCTATTGTTATCAATGATATTGGTGAACAAGTTCCATCAATTACTTTCGTATGCAGATGACTCAAATTCTTCGCCCCATGGATAACATTAATAGCAGAGTTGAATAAAAGGATCTTTAAGATAAACTATCTAGCTAGTGAACTTCATTCAACTGAACCTTGATAAATGTAGCTATAATAACATTTCAAAAATGAGAACTCCCATTCATTTATGATTGCCTTCTTTGTGATAGTACTCTTAAAAGAGTCCACTCCATCTCTGATTTTTGGGGTTATTTTTGATGTAAAAATAGGATTTAAATTGCATATGCAGACTATTGCCTCTAAGGCATCCAAGATGCTTGAATTTATTGCTCAAGAGATCAGAAACTCCCAAGATATCAATTTTCTTAAGTCAATATGTATATCACTTGTTAGATCTATTTTTTTTAATATAGCTCAATAATCTGGGAATCATATCATACAGAGTATGAACTACAGCTTGTAAATATTCAAAGAAAATTTCTTAGGATCATTGCACATAAATTTAATCTTAGAAGAGAAAGTGGTATGAGGGACTAATGTGTCAACATACCAATTCTCTCTTGTAGGAGAAGCTTGGTTTATAATAATATAAATGACTCTATTAATTGCTCTGAACTAATTTTAATTGTCCTTTAGCCATTACTTCAAACTCTTCTCTTTTATATTTATATAGAAATTATATGTATTACTTACCATTCTATTACAACCTGAGGGAGGCTAGCAAATACTGTAATAGAATTTACTTTCTAAATACTTCAAAATGTATTTTCAAAAGTTTTTAAGAATTATATTTATTCATCTAAAATCAGACCTTGATGAAGAATGAAGCATTTAGAAGAATAATTCAATAATACTGTGTTCAAGACTGTTCACTAAATGCTTACAGAGATCCTTGAGATAAGCTATTATAGCTAGAAGTATATCTATGAAAGTTTCTGTTTCATGTCATTGTAGCCAAATATTAAAAAAAATAATCTATTCATGATGGTGTGTGCATTCCTTGATACATTTCCCAGACCTTTCTCTTTCTCCCCAAAGCTGCATTTTCTCTAGGGTATTGGATTATCCAAGGGTTGAAGTGATTCAGGTATTCATATCAGGTTTTCCTGAGCATCAAGAGAACTAGCAAAGTATGATATTATATAATTAAGATTAGGAGAAGACCAAGTGATTGTTTTTTATTTAACACATTTAATATATTATTGTAATCATTCACAAACAATCATAACAATAGGTTAAATTGATTCAATAAAATAAATATTATAATATATTATAATTATACCACATTTTATATCCTTATTTTATTTATGATGAATTTCCTTAGTTATGCTATTCCGGTTTAGTTCATGTTTATGTATGAAGAAAGAATTTATAAAACACTAAGAGGAATATACTGATTACAGCTTTTTCTTGCGTGGTTCACTGGTGTTTGTCATGAAAATTCATAACAGTATCTTCTCCACCAGCAATTTAAGACCAACTGCCTTGTATTAAGCTCAAGATCTGATACTATTTAACCCCAAAAAGTTACCCTGAAACCTGTTAAAGGTCAATATCCATTAGCTTTATGTACTTATTAGTATATTCGAGCTAAAGCACCTCTCGGAATTATTCTATCCCTTTCCTGCCCCTATTTCCCCACCTCAATAATGTTTTTTACCTTTCACTCCCACCCCTGCAGCTCCCCGCGGTCAATTGTGTCGGATTATAGGGGCGGGGGAGACAGAGGAATGGGAGAGGGGAAGTTGGGAGATTCCAACGGCCGGGTAAGAGTTGTCCGAGCGTGGATCGCGTAGCGGCTGGAGGAGAGCGGCGGAGTCGACTGCTCCGCGAAGAGCGAGGCCGTTTGTCGACGCAGTGTAGCAAGTCGAGAGCACAGGTGAGCCAGTTATAATTCATCAGCAAGCCGAAGGACTCATTCGTTGGGAGGGATCACAGTGTGCAGGAACGACTTACCTCGTTCGAGGAAACGGTTCTTTCTTAAATTTCCATTCGATTTTAATTTACAAATAAGTAAGAAAAAGGAATTTCAAATTGAAAATTGACATTACCTAAGATATTAGGCAGTTGGAATTAAATCTCATTTCATTCTGGAAAAAGAATACATTTGACGTATTTTATCACCAATAGCTGTATCAATTGTTTTTCCGACTGCCTGCTTCGGACCTTGAGAATATTTTGGTTCGGGTGTTTCAATTGTCATGCATATTTTGTTGAACTGGCGTGAAGCGTACTTCATCGCGGTTGGAATTCCATGCATTTCAAGCTCCTTTGGGCGATGGAGTTCTCAGCAACGGTTCCACTGACCAGATCTTCTCTACTCTCGGGAGAGCTTCGTAAAGTCCCAATCAACGATCGTTAATGTGATCCATAAACAAAGGGATATTTTAAAGTGCGAAGAGGAGAATATTAAGGCATCTAGCGATTATTGGACTTCGTTAATTGTGCAGCTGGATCGGAAGAGGCGTCCTTTCTTCAGACATTTTCCTCACCTTTTCCTATCCGCCCACTGAAACCACCTCCTGGCTGGTTCGTTAGTTACGCCCGCGCCTCCCTCTGACGAAGCCTTCCTTCGCTAACCGTTCCCAAAGAGTGTGTTCGAGCCCTAGTCTACGGGCTCGACAATATTGCTGCGAGCCCGCGATTATAGTTCGTTCACCTGCGGAGTCACCGTGTCGCACCTTTTCGGAAAAATCTCCACGACCCTCGTTCAGTGTTCTCACCAATAGGTGAACACCAATCAGTATAAGCAACATCAGTTTAGCGAGAGAAAAAGAGGCTCTTCCTTTAATTATTTTCATAGATGTAATACCGAATTCTTAACGCATCTAAAAACCGCGGAAATAATTCATCGTTCAATTAACATTAACAATTAAGATTATATAAAAGACATGGCAATTTACATGAACTCTAAAGCTGTTTTGTTACAATAAGTCATTTTCTTACTCATTCTAAATAGGTTTCATTCGATTAAATTATTTTATGGCCATAAAAATATTTTAGTACTGTAATCTTTTGTATTTGATATTGGGATCTTTTATTAAACTTATAGGTGTCTGGTATGAATTAAAACTAAATTCATGTACCTAATATTCTTTTTATCCATTATTTCATATTCTGTTTAGATTTAGTTTATTTTCATTATTTAAATATAATACGCTAAAACTAACTTGTTAATTTGTGATTCCTATATTTTGCTATAGTTTCATTTTTAAAAAATTTTGATGAAAAGTTGTTGTAATAGGTCTTCTAGAAATGTATTCTTAAGTTATGTTATACTGTTTTAATAATAGGCAAGACTTTATAAATCTATTTGAAATTATTATCATTAACTATTATTTCACCTAGCGAGCTTTATGTCAGTTTCTAAATGTAATTTGTTACTTGTAATCCTTTGTAGGATTGAGGAAAAAAAAACACTTTTACCTCTCTTTGAAGGTGCAATTTTGGGCAAGTTAAATTTTGTTCAGTTTAAAATGATAATGAGACGGTTATGTATGATAAAATTAATATATACTTTGAAATTAGATGCATTAACGATAGAACCAAATATCAAATTAATGAAGTGCTCAAACTCCTAAGAGCGCTGAAAGCTGGTATGGAATTAAAATAATTTTCTCTAACAAATAAAGTAATACCCGTTGAAAGAGGCAAGAGGGTTCCAGAATATTTTCCGGAACAGAAAGAACCCCATTCATTCATTTCCACTTCCGTAACTTCAAAATTAGGCACACCGTGCGGTTTAGGGAAGCAAAAGCCGGAAATTTCGCTCCTGTGATTAAATTTTCGACTCTAATTTGTTATTTTACCCTCGAGTGGGCATATCACCAGATGCTTCTCTTACTTGGGGCAGTCCTTCCCTTTCAAGAGTGAATAACGTATGTACTCTCATTGTTAATTATGTTATATATAAATGCATCTATGTAAAGGTCTTTCTTTTTACCGCCTTTTCTTACGTCTATAGAATATGATGGGGAAGTGCGGATAAGTAAAAAAAGTACTTATATTATGTTGAACTACTCATTCTTCTAACTGTCATGCCGTGATTAGTTATCACTGATTGGTCTACTGCAAAAAGTAATACCTATTTAAGTATCATTACGTGAATCCGCTCTCCAGAAGTATTTCACTGCAGAACATAGCCAAGGTTACGTACCTAAGAACCACAATAGAATATATAATAGATCGATAGCTGGTAGTCTTAACCTTGCTCTTAAGCGTAAGAAAATTCATATCATTATGTACGGATAAGTTTAGACAACAACGGTACTTTTCAACAATTGAGAATGCGTAATAAGAAAAAAACATGTAGGCGCCCGTATTTTACTGTAATTATTTCACATTCTCTAATGTAAAATGTTCACCTTAAGTGCTACTGGATAGCGAACGAAAACACATTTAGCGTCAATTATCTCCCGATGTGCCGCATTGAATCACATGGTTTCCGAATTACAACGAGGAGACGGGAGCGGAGTGACGAAAACGGAGATCGTGCGCTATTCATGAGTGAGAAACGTAAACATACATGTGAGTGGGATTGAAAAATGTTACGAAGCGCTCTATGCACAACATTTTAGATCTACTATAAGAAATTCTCAGTTATGATCTTGCTTATGACAAGTGGAACATGAATTAAGCAAGGTATCGCAATCACCATCAATATCTTCATATTCTAAAATAAGGTAACTTCTGAGTATTATTTAAGGAGGAAAACTATCAAGAACATGTTTCCAACGTAGACAAGTACCAGCTGACCATCGCTAAGGTACCGGTTTCGAGTCCCTGCTTAACCGAGAAATTCTGGTTAAGACCGTATGTGCTATGACAGTAAGAACTGTTGCGCCACCGCAGAAATGTCTCGATGGCCGTATTCATGCGGGAAATTGACGTTATAAATTATGACAGAAACTTCTTTATCATTTCGAATAATGTATCTCATTATTGATGATTGATTATTTATTCGAGAAATATGTTGAAAATGGATAAAATAAGATAAATGAAATAGTTTTTATGAACTTCGATGACCTGTTTTATCTAGCTAACTCCACTTGTGGAATCCATTTCGGATGATTATTTACTTAACAAGAACTTGTTTAAGATCCGTATATAATTAACTATGTGTAGTGAAAGTCTTCCCTTATATAAAAGAAATTAAAAATCGTCATTCAATTAACTAGACTCGAGTACTAAACTATGTTTTAGGCATAAACTATCGAAATCCGTAATATATAGGTAAATTAATAATACATTAATAAGTTAAATAAGATATTAAGAGATCAAAACCATGATTAATTCAACTTTTTAAAAATTTTATACGGCTTCTGACACCTTATATTTTCAGACATAATAGAAAGGCTAAAGCTGATAATGTATTGAATACCATTTTCTTAATCGAAAATATCAAAATTTTACCTTTTTCAAAGCTAATTACGCAGCAGATATTGAAAAATTATAAATTTAGACCATGAAGGAAAGTCTTCATTAATATGTTTTGGCACATCAGAATAACACTTATTTCACATTACTCTTGATATTTATCACCTTGGTCATTCTATTTTTCGGCAGTTTAGATATACACCATCATCTAAAAAACTATGCTTATAAATAAGTTTCATAAAGGTTAAATTTTTTTAATGGAAAACTTCCGTTAATTCTCAAATCGCAAGAATTTAGATTTCCTTGATAGTTTCAGTACACATAATGTTGGTGTCAGTCTTTCGCTGTTTCGAATTTTTTCTGTGAGTCATCTTCACTTTTATGCCTGTACAAAACCCAACTGAGATCTGTTTAACATTTGAGATATAGCTCATATCATTATAAATTTATATAAATTAAAATTTAGACTAATGAAATAATTTCTGACTGGCTCTTACCAAACAAATGCTTAAAATTGAAGATTATTACCTGATGAGCTATTAAATATACCTATTTATAATAGAAATCATGGTTTTTCATTTCGGGTTGATGACCACTCTTATTCCCTTAAGTTGAGATATGCGAATTTATCTCCCCCTTTGAAAAACATTTATGGGGATAAAATTTCTAAATTAACACGCAAAACTACAAGGTAAATTTTTCCTTTGAAAAAACTCATTGGGAAAAATGAATATTTTCTAAAATATAAATGTCAAAAGTTCATCGTGTTGAAGGCATGGAACGTGATTAATTTTATATCACTCATTGTTGCCCTTAATTCTAAGAGGAAAATGAATCATTTCCTTGAATTGCTCTCTGGAAATATTCTCACGCAAATTGAAGAGGAATAATGATTTCCCTAACGGAAGGACGACATACAAACTTATCCATCCAGAAATTCCGCCTCAAGTCACCCATGACATAATATTAACCCCGTTCTAATTTATTCCATACATACTCCAACTAGAATTACATTGCAACTGATACGTTTATAAACTCTCCATGCTCTCAAATCATATTCCAAATTTGCGCACGCAAATTATCTTCGCGCATTCATAAATGTTTCTTCTTAAGTTCGTTCGTGCCGATACGGAGGCTCATGATCTCATTAACAATGATGTCCACAACATAGTAGCTGTTTCAAAGATGAGCAGAATCGGAACACCACTTTGTTTAATAAAGGTATCATTTGGAAACTTGTTGATAGATTCAAAATGAGATATAGATCCCCGAAACTCGGCATTTATTTGGAAAAATCACTTTTTCAGCTCAACAACTTATGGTTTCATGCATCTTATTGCGAATTGGAATATCGAATTGTAAACGCTTTAATGTAACAGTGAATGCATATTGATCAATCAAATCGAAGAGATAAGGGCTGATAAAACGTTACCAGAGAATAATTTAATATGATTCTGCGACAGCTGTAAAACTCGTAAAACCGTTATCCAGCAGAAATCACGAGGAAAGGAGCTACAAATTTCAATAGGAATGATCACAGTTTCTCCTCCCTATATAATTGGAATTAAATATTTTTTATACTTCATAGGCATAAATTTTCTGAATTTTGTATTTGAATTTCGTAAATTTGATTACATTATATGTATCTTTAACTTTTTTAATTACTAAATCTTTTCTCTGAAAAATTGTTTCCTTTTTATACGCCTCAGTAATTTACTTAATTAAACATATTAATTATAAATAATAAGAGATATACTTTTTAGTTAATTATTTTCCATATTTATATGTGTTGATACATAATATATCGCCTGAATAATTGTATACATTAAAATCAATCTTAAATACAAAACCGATATAGAGAGTGGTGTTATTTTTGGTATTAATTAATAATGAAGGAATGATGTGAGACTTTTATTAAACCACATGAAATTGAAAATATATGACCATAATTTCGTAGTTTCTCTGTTTTTAAAATTATATGAAAGATGAATGAATATTTAATAAGAATTTAATGAAAATAATCCTGTTGACTTTTATATGCAATCTTAAATTCGAACGATGGGATATTCTCAAATTTAGGCAATTAAAATATCTAAGAATCAATAGAAATCAAAGCATTTATAAACTTTAAAACTGTAAAGAGAAAAATCATTCCACCTTATTTTATCAGTATTTACCGATGCTCCGCCCATACGTAAATTAAGAACAGAATATTTGTAGAACTACTATTATTTAAAATTATAAACATAAGTTTTTTAATTGACTGTTAGATGTTATACTTTCAGTCTTTCATTTTTCCATCCTATCTATATGGTGGATCGATTTTGTAACGGAAGAATTATCTTCAATCTCAACATCTTTGAGGAAAAGTAGAAAAAAAATTTCCAATGGGTCCAAGGTTGCTTTGTCATAAGTGATTGTAGAATCGGGTGGATTGCTAAGAAATAAATAAAAGCCTTTGACTCGAGCGACAGCTGCAACTAAAGGAAGTACAACAAATCATCAATGTTTAGGAGAAAGGGAAATATTTTAGGAATGTTGTTTACTGCTATCATTGGAAACAAAACATCGAGTGCATCCACGTACGCAAAATCCTATCGCGAGAAAATACGGTACTTTGCTACACAAGACTATACGATGCTTCTAAGAATTGCATTAAGTGCTACCGAAACGGGAAAAATAAAAGATTGTGTATGAGACTATCGTGTGGAGTAAACAGAAAACTGGTCTGATAAATAATCTTTCGGCCTCATCGATCTTTCCCAACCTGAACCAGATAATGGCTAAAGAATGGACATTATTTCACAAATCAAAATACTTTAAAGTCGCAAATAAAATCAATCAATGACGTGAAGTGAAGAAAAATCAAGCATATTTCTTTAAGCCTTTGATCCTCCAAGGAAATTATTTTAATCATATAAATCCTTTCCTAGGATAAATAATACCTTAGATAATAACGTAAGTTTAAGTTATATGATAAATTATCCGTAAATTGATCGACATGGCAAATATACGACTATAATTACAAAATACGAGATAGTAAAGGAAATAAAAGAATAATTGTACCCATTCTTTCAATATTTTAAGTAAGATATTGAAAGATGTGGTGATGAAAAAATTACTTAGTGCGTCAAATACATTACAGGAAATGACTAAAAATTATTCAGTTTATCTCTATTTCTTGTATTTGGACTTACTTTCTGTACTCAGATGCATGACTAAGACAAAGATTCTCTCGCGATTTTTCCTCAGCGTTGTTTTTTGGTCTCACGGAAAACCTTCAAAGGAGAAGAGACGAATGGGTTGGGAAACGCAGCAGTAGATGATTCACATGTTAACTAATTACGCGGTCACACACTACTGTGTCCGGTTTTGGTTCTCACACGTCGCATAAACTCTCTAATAGTTTGTCCTTTCGCAACGTCTACAGGTCACGGGCGAAATAATGCGTTAAATGCATTACAGAATCTTAATCTCATTTATTCCGTTGCATACAAATAATTCAGCAGATTATTTTATGACAATTAATTCCGACACTTCTTCACAAACATGATATGAGGAAAGGTGATAAAATAGGAGCAACGATTTGATTCTTATATTTCAACGATAAGTGAAATAGATTTATATCGAAAAAATTAACAATAAACATATAAAAAATATTTAATAGTATGATATCTAAAAATCGAAGATAATTAATGCCCATTTATCTTCTAGATTTCAGTAAACGTTAATAATTTAGAAGAAAAGGGAATTCGTATATTCTATCTAACATCGAAAGAAAAATTTATGTAAGTTATTTGTGCTGCAATAATTTAAACATAGTATCATTTTGATATCACAGTTGTATTTATATGTTTCTTATTACTATTATTTTGGTTTTACACAGAAATATTCCGTTTTCTTCGAGACATTTTATTAATTTAATCCATGAACGTCTAAACACAATTAATATCGTTTTATATTTTTTTATTTATGTGTATATGAGCTACAAATAGACACCAAGCCAGGTGGTAGCCATCTTTTCAGGGGGACAATTGCATCTCCTGACATTCATTCTAGTCGGAAGGGAAACCGACCAAAACCTCTCGAAGGCAGTACGTCAAGGAAATAAAATACAAAACAAGTCTGGTACAATCTAATATAAACAATGTATATAGATTTACATAATCCTTTTAATTTTATTAACAAATGTATTTTCTTTTTTTCATTTCGTTTTCTGTTTCTGAGTGGCAATTTTACGTTTCTGATCATTTACCCCTAGATAGTCCAGTTTTCTGTTCTGTTTTCCGGAAGTCTGTTGTTTAACTCTTCCAATGAAGGATTAACTATCGCAATTTTGTATATGCTTCTTAAACTTTCGCTTTTACTCACTCCTTACTTCTAACCTTTTCCAGCCAAGTTCCTCAATCAATTCATTGATACTGTCCGTTTTCCTATACCTGCCCAAAACGAATCTTGCTGCTCGCCTCTGTATATCCACCAGAAATTCTCTTTTAACTTTAAAATTATATATCTAATCGCATTTTACTATCTTATTATTGTTTTTTGGGTTCGAGAAACTTCGCAATGCCGTTCTTGGGCCGAAAAATCGTATATGGCTGTGGCAAAGACAAGTATGCGGAGATCTTACCGCCAAACAGCAATTTTCACACTTTTTGGACATAGGAACAATTTTTTTATTGAGAGATTTCACGAGAGAGTATTATTACAATAGAATATTACAACGTTATAAACGTTTACATTTTTAGAAGTAAAATTAAAATATCTTTCAATATAAGTTAGGTATCAACTTCTTAGGTATACTAAAAAGATATTTCAATAAAACATAAGTCAAGAAATAATTCACTTCTTAGTATCATACAAAGATTTTTTTCTACTTTAGTGATTATTTTCGTATCTCCCTGTTACCAACATCTTTCGCCATCACTTCTGAAATGATAAAGTTTAAACTTATCGTTCATCTATGTTTAACGTGTACTTTGTTCAAATTTATTATTATATAGTTATCAGAGAGATAACATGCGTTAATAGATTCAATTCAATATGTTTAAAAATTCGGGATAATTTAATTTATATCCTTTGTGTTATAGAGTTATTAATATCTCAATTAGCTCCTGAAGCACGAACTTTAAAATCTTCAATATATTATTTATTTTATAAAAACTAATAATTATCTTTCTTTTCCAGTCATAAATTATACTTCTACTCCCGATACATTTAACTATTTGGATTGCGATATGATCAGAAGCTATTAAATTTAACAACGAATTTTGTTGGACTTCTTTAATTATGAAATAATAAAGCGATGATAAATAAATCACGGTAATTTCAGCCACAATCATTCATGTAATCAATTGGCCCTCGGTCAAGTATCTCGACATTTTGTAATAGTAACTCTTACATATAAGTCGTCCTAGTAATAACTTCTTCTCAGAAGAATGCATTTTTAATAGCATAAAATGTAATTCATTTTTAATATTCATGAGAAAAAATAAGAATGCATATAAAAGTACATAAATTTAACTGCAATTCTCTTTGAAACAACTGGAAAAAGACAAATCTGTGAAAAAACAGGTTTAAATGTCACACAGTATTTGCCAAATGATAAGTCTTTACAGGAGTCGGGAGAACTTGTCAAAACATTTTAGTTAGATAATTTAGTGTCTCATAAAAAGATATTAGTTTAATAAAATCACGGAAGTATCCGATAACAAAGGCTTCTGAATGACGGTGAGAGATTCTAATTATTTACTTTCTCCCAGAGAAGTCTATTATGCTAAGTATGCTGTTCATCCTTTCATGTTGGTGGTATTTCTTTTGAAGCCGCATATTTTCCATAATTCTATTCTCTTTAATAGTTATTTTAAAATGTATTGTTCTTAGTTAATTTAGTTTGCTCTAGGTGAATTGTTACTTTTTTATGTCCTGTGAGAACTTCTCAAAATTTGAATTAGAGGTGGAACAAGCAATCCTTCTTCTAAGAACTACATGTAGAGTTCTTAATTATTAAAATTCTAAGTAAAAAATTAAAACATATTTTCTAAAAATACCAAAAATTTCCGAAGAATTGGGTACAATTACTTTACCGCGTTTCCGTATATGAGTACATATTTCCATATACATCGTACTTTGAAAATAACAGAGAAACAGTCTATTAGAAATTCAACAACTACTGGGTTATGTTATGCCATAAATTCCGATATTGAGTCATTATGTTATTGGTCTACGTTTAATCACCTTCAAATTAATACATCCAAACCTCAGGCTCTTATATTTGGTAACTCAAAAATTCTAGACAAAACTGATACTTTAAACGTTCCCCTGATATTCACATACGGATCAAAAATTATATTTCAAAACACACTATGTAACCTTGTTGTAACCTATTATAACAATCTCTCCTAGAATCTTCATCATCATCTTTCCAACGTATCAAACAAAATGAGCGATATTCTTTATAAATTGAAATTAATACCAAGACATCTACATACGCGAGTTACTAGCAACGGAGTTCGTCTATCCCAGGGATGCGCAACCTTTCGTTTGACGGCCGCACTACTGACTTTTTACTTAAGGGCTACCAGTAGTCCAAGTAAACTTAATAATGCTTTATGATTTATGTAAAAACTTACAAATTTCACATTAAAAAGGAGTATGATATTCCTGACATATTCAACTTACTGGTCTACAAATGTAAAAAAATGTCTGCGCAACGTCATATGTTATAAAAAAAACGTTCACACGTTACAGCAATTGTTCACACGTCCACGGCCGCCAAAGTCCTTGCCCACGACTGCAGGTTGCGCACCTATGGTCTATCCCATTCCCAGATCCAACGTCTTTTTCAATTCATTTCAGATCTCTGGCTCAAAATTTTGGAACACCCTATCACCATAAAACACTCTAGCTCGCGAAATATTTTTTAATTATCGAGTAACTTCTTATACTAAAAAAATTCCTTTTGTGTATTTTGTCTTGTTTTCTCTCCTAAAATTTCCTAACGTACTTATGCCATTTATAGTGTTGCAATCATTTTCTATGGAATTTCATATTAATTTTACCTTTTCGTATGTTACTTCGATGTGCATTGCTGCTAAAAAAATCTCTGTATATTCTTCTGAAATTCTTCTACATATGAAATCATTTTTTTCTTCTTTTATGTGAAAATACTTTGCAATCAAAAATTTCAAATTTAAAAAAGATTAAATATTAAATGCGCATTGCATTATATAACTTGATGTTATGAATTTAACATTCGTTTCTTTTAAATTATATGCTACCAATGAGTTTAATTTTTTAAATTCCCCTTACTTCTATACCACTGAATTCTAATAAATTAATTTGATAAAGCGTTATTAAAATGTATGTAATTATTCCTAAAAATTTAGATGGCAGAGAGGCTCTTTTCCGTATGTATTTTTCGGGCGACAAGGAAAACTGCAATATATTGTTAAGTTCCACACACATTCAGCGTATCAGTCGTTATCTCCCTAATCTTTGGATACACCATCAAAACAACCGCAAAGCTGATAATGGCAGCACATAGAAAATTCCTCACCGGACATGATGAATTCAATTCATCTTTCTCATTGACAATCTAATATTTCAAATGCAATCCCAGCCATTTTAGAATGCATGATATTTATAACCTTTTTATCAATTACCGTCTTTTCGAATCTTACAGCAAACTAGATGCGTAAAAATGCAATATCAAATTATCTGGAGTACATAGTTATAAATCCGGAATTAGCAAATGGCAAAAGATTCACTAGAAACCTTATTGTAGACTATTTAATGAAGGGACTTACGTAATGATTTTTTGATTACATGAATTGTAGCAACATGATAAGAAGACGGGTAATTCAATTAATTAAAACTCCTAAGTCAACTACCAAATTTAAAAGGTTGTTCTTAACTGAATTTTGCCCACCAATTCATAAAAAATCAATCTCATATTTTCGACATTCATTCTTTTCTCACACTTAATTGGATGTTCTTTGTCAGGAGATTCATAATCTGTGACGGAATATTTTATAGTTACATCCTGTCCGAGGAAATATCGATTATCATAATACAAAATGGAGTTAGTGATGTACCGGGAGTTAAAAAAAAATATAACTATTGAGGATAAGTGATCTAGTAAGGGAGAAATGCATATTAGTGATAAGAACTTCCATATTCTTGAATAACTTGGTAGAAAAAGGACTGCATACAAATTTTGGAGATATGTTCTAACGATAATACATCGGGTTATTTTAGTGGAATTATTGAATTGAATAAAGTCCAATGATACGCTTTTAGCTGAGAAAGATAAGAATTTTTCAGTAAAATATTGGTGCAACGACCGCATCGGAAAGTAATAAATAATGCAGTAATTTGACGCACATGATTGAAGACTATTTTTTGCTGAGTGAAATGAGCACATCTTTCAACACAGCCATTACTATTAAAATAAGTCATAGTATCAAACTGTAAGATTCGGATGATATTTTCTTATTTCTTTATTTGTACTTATTTTCCAATTTATCAGTTATTTCCTGAGCTTAATAACTTTGATTTTCCGATCCACTACTACTGGGCTTAAATCCTCTCTCTTAATTATTCTTTAACGATCATTCTACTGTTTTGCTTTACAAATTGTACTTTTGACAATGATTATAAGGAAGAGGAGACTTGCTAGTCTCAAAGTCACTCGAAATATAAACGGTTCTTTTTTTAATTTTTTAATTATTATCTTTTGATTTCTTATGTTTATTGTAGTTCTTTAAGTAATGTGTACAATTATCACAATGTTATCGATTTCCTTTTATCGATTTTACACACCAATATGTCAGAGATAATGAAATCTTTTTATATGCCATTATCTATTTATCTATATATATATATATATATATATATATATATATATATATATATATATATATATGTGTGTACTTTCTATGTACTATAATCTTGCTGTATACTTACGTTTCCACCATTATTAATAAAGGATAAAAAGTATTAATTTCCTCTAAGTTATAAGGCCCAATTCCAACTGTTCAAACGTCATATAATTTAAAATACATTTAAATAAAATATCATATAATATAAGATATTTTATGTGTGAATATAAATTTATTTTTATATTGTACGTCATTTAATATTAATTAAATTAAAATTAAGAAAATACGACCATCTTTATCTTCGTTGTTCTTTACCTGGGGGATAATTCTTTGTGGCACCATCACAAGCATAACAATATCTTCATAGTTGTACCATAATGAATGATCATCCTTTCCCTCCCATTAACAATCTAGAAAAGGAAAATGTTGCTCGGAAGATTTGGGAACCCTCTCTGGTATCCAAATTGTATCCCTTAATCTTCCGTAGGAGTATGAATTCAGATACCATGCAATGCATGAAAATTACGGCTTTTCGAAGGAAGGAAAAACTAAGTGTTCTCTATCTCTTCGATTTCAGGCGGTGGAAGTCGGTCACGTGCAGCAGGTGTAAGAGCCCTCAGCGAGAGATAGGGCCTTATCGGAGGCCCTCATCCTCTTCCAGATACACGTCGCCCCACCCACACGTCGTTACTCTCCAACTCAACTATCGCACATCCAGAAGTCCGATCTCCGGTAGGTGAACGCGGTCGTCCAGCAGCACTGCGACGGACTGAGCAAAAGAAATGTCGACCCCGACGGCCGCCGTGGACCCGGCCTTCAAGGTCGTTCCGAAGACTTCTTCGGCCTTCTACATTTGGCGCATCGAGGTAAGCCCTGATGTACCTCTTTCACTTTCGTAAATAAGTAGGATACGAGTGCGAGATTGTAGCATACGATCATTTTCGCTTGCGGAAGTGAGATTACGTCGATGTAATCCTTTGGAGTAATGAAGGAGATTAGAATCTGGATATCTCTGGGGGAGTAATAAGGAGTGTAAGAGAATCGTTAGGGCGTTTCTCGTTACTTTCCCTACGCTTCCTCTGCATAAGATTACTGAGAAAGTCGTTTGGATAGGCGGTATCTTCTGAGTACAAATCCTTGGAGAAGATCGTCAGCTTCCTCCGAAGGGATTGTGCTACTGTCAGAAGGAAATGTTAGGGATAAAAAAAATACGCGGTAAATTTTAGGCTCGATTAAAATCGACAACTATTTGCTCCAAACGGCATAAAAATTAATAATCTATGAATTTTATCTCTGAGGATTTGTTTTAAAAAATCTTTTTGTGCCACGTTTTTCTATAAATAGTTTATTTGTTTGCGAGGTAAATTTTATGCGCTAGTAATTTGAAGCAGGTCCACTATCCATAAATTTCTCGCAGGAAATACTTATTACTCAATATTATAAATATGATTGTAAGATAAATAATTGATATAATGTAAAATTTTAGAAAATTTATTCTTTTCTTGCAATTAAATGTACTACATGCGTGAATTTGCAAGTTTGATATTTTTCAGCTGTTATCCGATTGTTTTATTCGCCATCTATTACTTGTTTTGGATCCTTACATTACTAGCGGATGTGATGATGAAATAAAAGTCGAATATATTCTGAAGTAAAACTTGGAAATATCGAAGAATTTGAAATTGAATTTTAAAGTGGTCTATTTGGGATAGGGTTTATTTAATTCAATAAAACTATTATATATATTCGTTAACTATAGCCTATCGCAATCTATTCTGCGATTAGTTCCTCATTTGAGATATTATTCTTTAATTATATCCAACTAGCAATTGCTAAATACAATATGGAGAGAGAAAATCTTAAATAAACGAATTTCTTAATGGCTCAGATTGGAAGTTTATAAATCCCAAAATGACCTTACCAAGTAAACAAAACGAGAAAATTATTTCTCTACAAGTTAAAAGAAAGGTTCTTAAATATTACAAATTTTTGGTATCTTCCTCTTTCATTTTCAGATATTTTTCATCAAAGTGTCCATCCTTCGATTTTTATATTTCCCTTATTTAGTGTCTCTTGGTCTGTGTTTATCTTGTAATGTATTTCTACATCGGCTTTACACTATTTAAATATATCTGATCAAAATGAAGGAAAATCTATGAAATTCTCTCGCGAATAAAAAAATTGATAGAGAACTTGGAAATTTACCCATTTACTTTGGTGTAATTTTTACTACTCCCGAAAAATGTAGTAAAAAGCTTACCACAATGAACGCTCTCCAAATATGACGAAAATATTCATTTAGTTCAGGAATAGACACTTTTCGGGATTAATGTTTTTATCTTCGTGATGAAAAAGCTTATAAAATTTTAAATATCACGTTAAATTTTTGAATAACAGATTTTAATTTACTGAAGCCAAAATATTTCACAGTCACATAATTGTGAACCCTATTTGTTTAAAAACTCCAATGGTAAATCATTCATTACAATTCAAACGCAGCTCCTTTGAAAGCGGTACGCTAAGCTTAAGGGATACCCTGACAACAAGTATTTGGGCTACTTAGCCATCAGCCAAATTCAATTTACAAAGTTAATTTGGCTTTCTAAAAGTTGATTTTCCGAGAATATGGCAGTCAATGAGAAAGAAATAATCAAGAATTTAATGATTAAATAAATGTAATGAACTCTTCAACATTAATAGTTTTTTTTTCTCTGCAGCAAGATTTCAAAACCCATAGCGTGTTTTCTTCTTTTTGTATTATTAATATTTCGGATTGTTAAGATGAAAATTTTAGCGATCTCTGGAGCTATTGCTTCTGGAGCGAAATATCTTTTTAAGTCGTTGCCTCCTGAGTTTTGTGCGTCGTTACAAGCTGCGAAGCATTTTCGAAGGCAACGACAGCTCAGATTCAGGAAAAACATGTGGCATTTACAGTCTTTGAGCCCGCACAAATCCGTGACTGCAACACGCGTACTCGAGCGTCACTGCATTCAAGGGTAAGCCTCAGACATTTCGTAATTCGCAACCTTGTGTAGGATTTCCCCATTCTTTTGTTTGTAATGCATTTGAGCGCTTTTTCCTCCCAATTCATCGCCTCAGTGTCCCGTGACGTCTTTTGACTATTGACCTCAGAATGCTTCCTTTAACGTCTTCCTCGGTTTCTTCCTTTCACCGCAGGCCCCCTTATGACGTTTTCGTGTTTTCCTCTCATCCCAGTGCTTACCTCCCCTTCACCGGTGACTCCTACTCTGATTTTCTTTTCTTTCTCTCGAAACGCGCACAACTATTCTCGTCCGAAAAACACATCCGTTCCTTTTTCACGACCTCTACTCTACGTTTTTCCGTCCCATCTGTCGGAATTTCGAAAACCGGTTTTTATACAGAGCATGACAGTTAATGAAAGCTGGTGAATGGAACGCAGTTTTTCTAAGTATTTCTAGCAGTAATTATTTCATGCTCTGTAAGTAGTTCAGATTTTAATGGACGAACGAAGGAAAGAGCTAGATGATCCCTCGGGTGAAATACATGTACCATTAGGAATTTGAATCTGTTTAATTTATTCTACCAACCTTCAACGAATAATTTCAAGGGTTTTTTCAAAGTGAGTGTAATGATAACCCTCGGCGGAATAAGGTAAACTTCTTTTATCTCTAACTCCAGTCATAGATGTGCGAACAGTATCAGTGACGATACCACTTCATAGAATCGGGGAATACAACTTTAGTATCCAATTCTCTATATTTTTCTCATTCATTTAACAAACAGTTGGGTTTGCTAAACGGTGTGTCAGCTATGCCTCACATAGGAATTGGGGAATTCTAAGAGAAGACCGAGTGAAAAAATATCACTCATCACGTTTCTCATTAGAAATCGACCTCCGACAGAAATACCTGCATTACTTATTGATGCTTTTTAGCGTCATTTCCTTGTAGTTTTCCCCGTGAAATCAATGACGAAATGGAGTTGGAAGGTCACCTGATATATATATATATATATATATATATATATATATATATATATATATATATATATATATATATATATATATATATTCGTAAAAGTCTCGCAATAAATCGTACTAATCTCCCAACAATATCAGGAGGGCCCATTCCTACGTTTTGTAGATGGGATGGAAATATTTCTTACGTACCATTTGTTTTTAGTTTAACAATTTAATTCAGAAATGTACAATCGATTTTACGAAAATATGAATTGCTATAGTATTTAACAACTGTATATATCCCTAAGTATTGAAAACTTTATCGTTACATACATATGTGAACATTATTGAAATAATGAGACTAAATTTGTGCTTATAAATTAGAGGATAAAATCATATTTGTTCCTTGATATTTAAATTATTTCCGGATTTAGTAAAAACTAGATTTCATAATTTCTCCGCTCAAAATTCTAATATTATATATATGTATATATATATACAGTGTATGAGTATTATTATCTTAATAATTGAGTTTAATGACTTTAACTATTAATATGAATAATAAAAATAAACTCTTAACTGATGAATCAAAGAAAAGGACGAAGTATTACCCATACCTTCTCTAAGACGCAAACCTTGGTTGTGGGAGAGTAACAGTAATACGTACTATCACAGCCAAAGTACTTTGTAATGAATGGATTACTTTAGGAAAAAAACAGTTTTAATCTTTGTGTATCATGATATGCTTTCTACTATTACAAAACCTTCACAAATGAAAATTTCGACTCCAAGAATTGATAAAGTGTATATTTATTCCTTGAATCAATAAGGAATAAAATACGAGCAATCCATGAATCCACGTCACTTCTGCGAAGTGATATGCTTCATGGAAGTTAGCTTTCATTTAACGAATTAAAAAGACAAAAATTTCAACATTTATTGCTCCCTTTCTACCGTAAATTACAACTTTTTATCTCCAGAGTGAAGGATTGAAGTTAGAGGGATGAGAAAATAATCAGTACAATTCCTATTAATACGATTGGAATATAACATCTGAGAAAAACACAATAAGCTGTGAGCGATTTAATATCTATGAATTCCGCAATTATCGGATAGGACAGGGCTTATAAAATCATATCTTTCACTATGCTTTTCCACGTATATCTTCTTATCGAAGGGCACCCAACCCAACCACACCCATTGATCAAATATTTCATATTTTTTTCCACGTATGGGATATGCACTTTCATCGCTTTAATCTCGCCATCGATTTAAAAAATCGATAATGGCTAAAAGCAATCCAATCAGTTTTATTCAGGTTTTTCAAAGAATGCCGAATAAATCTTTGCTTATGGATCAGAATAATAGAAAATCCCACTGTTTAACCAAATCGATTTTGGCTCATTTAGATTCATTTAATTATGACAGTTCTTAATAGGGAAATCACTCCTTCGAATATCATTTTAAAATGTACTGAAACATTGGACATAAAATTTAGGGAAATTAGGATCTGAGTATGGGAATTGCAGACTTTAAGGGGTAAAGGCGGAATATATTATTATCGTCAAGGCAAAGATGGGGGTAATAAGACATGGTGATTGATGAGAATGGTTAAAAATGTGATATGATTTCAGAATAACCAACGTATTACAGTAAAAGCCAATGATTTATATTAGAATTATATACATCGGAAGGATGGAATATGTATAAATATTCGGATAATTAATCCTTCATTAACGACCGTAGTTTTATTTCTTCGGAGTTCTACTACTAAGTCTTCCTGTCCTCTACTTTTATCCACTTACCATATTGAAGTACCCTCATCTCATTTGCCCTTTTAGCCCGCCTACAGTTTCACGCATTCTTTGTTGAGATAATGAGTTTCTTCAAAGTTGGCCGAACCTTAAAGAATCCTCCCATGCTTGGTTGCACTAACTTTCGCATGAAAAAGTGACGAAATATATTCATCATCAGCTTATTTTATGTAAATTATTCTCCTAGAACTATATTTGTAGCATCTGTCACGATGTATCCTGAAATAGTAATCGTCTTTTGAGCTGCTTATTGAGAGATAAGAATAATATTAAACAGCTTAAAATTACGACATCCGAATAGACCTCATAGCAATGGATTCGGCGTACAATTTTTCAAGTATTTGTAGTTTATAAAAAGTATTTTCAAATCATCGTTTTTTTAATAAGCGTTTATTGATTGTATTACTTTTTCAGTGTAGCATATCTACATAGAGATGATTTAGATTATTATCCTTTTTTGTATTATTATCATTCTTATTCTTTTCGAAAAATAAGCTGACAATTACAAACGCTAACAAAATAAATTTATATTTGATGGAATGGTTTCAGTGTTAGTAAGATGAATTTGAAATTGAGCACCAAAAGATTCAATCTTGAAAAAATTCCTAAAGAAAAGCATCTATTTATGAAAGTCTCGTCTGAACCATATAAATTTGTTCCTTAGAGAATTTTGACTGGATTTTTAAACTGAAGAGAGCTCATTTAATAAACCTTGGCTCATTGATGCAACATTTTCCGGAGCTTAGATTTCCGTAATATCTCAATTTATGTGTATCGTTTCGTAGCAGGAACCGGTTTCGAAGCGTTCCTCTCATGCCCGAAAAGCAAAGAAGGGATCCATTTGGGAATGCATTATGCCTCTAACGGTAGGTCCATGGTGATTATGGGTTTGCAGCAAAAAAGAAGGAATTTAAATCGATGGATGGTTTCGCGATGGGCGTGACGAAAGTGGATTTGATGGAGGATGAGATAGGAATTAATAAGTTGGGCTGACGATGAAAATTCGTCCGAGCAAATGGACGGAAAGGGAAATAACGTCTCCGAAATTCATTTTAAATTGATTTATAGAAGAAACCGGAGAAAATGATCGAAAGGAACTGAGATTCTTCCTGGAAATTGGTGACGAGGCAAATTAATTCCCGCAATTGAAGGAATCAAACGGTCAGATTCTGAGAAAGTTTCGTTGGTCAATCTGAGTTCCAAATAATGGATTTCAAATACAACGAGGGATTACATCAATCAATTAACTATTCGGAATAAGATCGTGAAATTAATTCGATTCGCTGGCCTACTAATAACGTAAGTAATTAATGTTAGCTATTAATCCACCTCAGATTAAAAATCTAAAAATAGTACTGCTGATATTAAGGATACGAAAGACTACTTTTCAAATTTTTTAAAATTAATATTATTACTTGTACATGATATGCAGATTGATTTAATCAATGTGAATCAATAAAAATTTTTTCAATATAACTAATACACGATCCATCATTCACCTTTGTATTTCAGGAAATATTTTTATTCCACGTTCCATTATGTTGTTAAAAAAATCTCCATATTGAAGGAAATTCATATTCTTACACGATGGTCTAAAATAGTTAGTAATGATTTGAGTATACTACACAAAGATTCCCCCTAACTTTTCGATGCTATAGAAGTTAATCATTCCTCTTCTGATATAAAACTTACTCCGTCGATACCAATAGTCATATATAAAAGCTTCAATGAAGACTTCTTATAGTGTCTCATTCTTATTTATGATGGCGCTCTTATTTATCCATCCATTTAACACAAAAGAGAGCATCGTGACTTAAGTAATAGTATCATAGCACCTGCATCGGCTGTCGTATAACCGCACGAGAAACACTGTATTGACAAATTCGACTCACGAGAGAAGATGATACTTATTGAGAATTTCTGTATAGCAGCACTATTTCACGAGTGACTTCACACAGTGACAGCACAAGTATTTCCTCTAAATATACATATTATAAAAAACCTATCATTACATTAAATTATTTTATTTTATTTTAGGCCATTTTAAAGATTCATCTTTTATTTTTTAAAATTAAAATCTCTTTCTGTGGCGTAGAGATTTCTTTACGGTTAATAAGTGCAATAATACTGTTATTTGTTTCTTGACGATGAAAACTGTTCGTATGTTATTTCAAAGTTTTTTATTTGCTGAGGAGTGACCACATCGTTGTGTGTTGTATCAGAAAAAATGATAGGATTTCATTGGCAATCAAACTTTGTAAATAACATAACCTATTGTACTCTTCCACAAAAAGTTACTTAATTGTAAAGCCTTCCACGAAGTAACGTCTTCTCATACTGAGTTCGAAACGTTGTAAACACACTGCATTTTTATGAAGAAGCCAGAATTTAAAAATTGCCAACTTTCGCTAGATTCGTAGTATTGAAAATTAATAACATGATATATTTAATATATATTAATAACATGATATAATTTAATGGTTAGACACCTAGACGAAAATCATCCGACATTTATTGCTAATGAGCCTCTTGAAAAGTGGATTAAATTTTACTAGTCAAGGAATATCTTTGATGAGTATTATTTTCGTTACATCTTCTCTCGAGGGAAAGCAAAGCCAAATAGATTTAGTAAAAAATCAACTTTTGAAATAAAGAAACGATCTTTTGGCATGAAATAGAAAATAATTATTTTAAAAATTATAATTTTAAGATTATTCAATCTAAAATCGTAAATACATTTGGGGATTCTATAATCTTTTTAATGAAATTATCATAGGTATCTGAAGATCAGGTAATGAAATGGTAAATAACTGTATCTATCCTAAAATAATATATCTCCAAAATATAAGAATGAGGAATCTTCAACATATTTTCAATCTAAGTTTGAGAACTTATTTTTTCTTTTGATTGAAATAAGGTGAAATTAAGAGGTTGCCATCTTCTGATGGAGTAGTTTATCGAGGCATTATCGTTATATCTCACAGTTATCTCACTAGCGATTTTCGAAATTTCCTTTTCAAGCGATCGAAGTCCGAGTCTACCGTTTCGCTTACTCAATCTCATCGTGAGCTATATGTGTGATTCTGTTTGTCATTTATTGGAGAAGAGGTTGAGAGCGGGAATGATTCTTAATATCTTTATCTGAACATGAATTGGCTTCTAAGATCTTTTTGCCCAATTGAGTCATAATCCATTGATAACTTGCTAGAAAAAGTTATAAATGACCCTGAAATATATTTTCTTTGCAATTGGTAAGATATATTTTTCCATTCCTTTACTTTTTCTGTTTGATCTAGGGAAAAATATTTAATTGTGATCTATGTTCTATGTGAATACTCAGCACTGGCTCGAAGGTAAAATTTAGATTTAGAAATATAATGCATGCATTCCAGTATAGATTATGTATTTAACTAAGTAAATGATGTATTATTTTATAACTGAGTATTCATAGAATTAATGATTAAGAGAATAATTGCCATGCAGTGAGATCAATTTTTATGTATTAATAATTATAATTCTGAAGCGAATGCATTGTCATTTATAAAAAGTTTGATAAACGAAGCCTTTACTACGTGGAACTCCTTCTCAATTCTAGAGGGCAATAACTTAACGAAAATTCCGCTAAAAAAGATTATTTATTCGACCGTTTTCGGACTAGACGTTCATCTTCAGACCAAGTGTACAAGGAGTAAGAATTATCATTTAAGATCGGTAATTTATATTCTTAATACCCAAACTGAAGTGCAGAAATATTTTAAAAATGGAATTCCAAGTTATTAAATGCCATAATGAACGATTACAATGAATTAATATCGAAAGACATATCTAATAGAGTACATTAGTGAAGATAGAGATAAATCAGAATGACAATTCATCTCTTCTATAGAGGAAATGGTTTTACAAAAGCTTGATATAACTTTGCACTTTCATCTTTCAGCTTAGCGTCAATGAAATCATTACGTTTTCCAATTAAGTACTAAAAGATAACGAATGGTCAGGTGAAGGATGAATAAACTTATTTTCTGTCCCACTTAGCACAAGCAAGCTTAAATATTCCATTAAAAAAATTAATCGAGGATCGTCGTTGGTAAAAATATAAGCTTTAAATTTATCAGTACCTGTTCAATTCCATTTTCTCGTTGTTAAAGATTCGTGTTGAATTATTAAAGTAGGGAATATGATAATTGGCGTTTAACTCAAGTTTAACTTAAGTTTTTAACTCTAATTGATTTAATTTCTATTGCTTACCGTCTTGCCCCGCAAAATAATGAATACTTAAGACGACTCTCCTTAAAATATTTTCCTATGTAGGTAAGCCTGTTATCATATTAAAAAGGGGGTCTTATAAATTTATACAGCAATCACAACCTCATCGTTTATTTTCAAGGTCTCCCCAGAGCATTATTAGCATACGCTAATTTTTATCGCATCATTTATTCGTCGAGCTCACTGAATTATTTATATATGGTATTATTTATATATTTATAATATGGTCTAATTCAAATTTTAAAATATATCTCATCCCATAACTCTTTAGCCATTTTCCAATCCTTAAATAAGGGTCTTTCTCCTTGTGTTCACAGTTTTCTTCTGAAACTATTTCATCGCATTATTATAACCTGATGATTTTGCCCTTGAAAATTCAGCGTAAACAATAACCGATATAACGGGATTACAATGGTTGAGATTGGGCAATGATTCTTAATATCTTCATCTAAACAAGAATTCGCTTCTGAGATTTTTTAATATATAAAGTAATATTAATGTATATTATGCATTTAAATATTGCACATATATCAATGACTTAAATAAATATTTAAAAAGTTTTAATCTTTTTCTGATTGAAAAGTAGAGGCAGAAATATCTGATCCATTTCCATTTTAGTTTAAATAATATGATTATTTAGATCCTGATAGATAGTAATGAACGATCTTATATTTGAGGTTATAAAATTTGGAACAAGGTAATACAAAATCGTATCCAACGCGAATTTCCGGAGAAAGGAGGAGAGAGAGAGAGGAGAAATAAATAATAAAAACTAAACGTTTTCATGCTGATGTATATCAAGAACTTTTCTTCCTTCCGCGGATGTCATGGAATATTTACGCTCATATAATTGGAATGGCGTCAGCATTCTGATATGTTACCGTCGCCACAATCCATTGCAACTTCTTTCTAGAATGATTATAAAATAATACAAAAAATTTTGTCTATTCATTCGTCAAGAATTTTTAACATATTTCAACGGTTTGACTGATGATTAAAAAGATAACATTCCCATTATTGTCTTCTATTCTTCAGCTCACTCCTGTCAGTATCATGGGGCTAGTTTATCACTACAATTGTACCTATGATGAGACGAATTAGTTAATAAAGTTGGTGATGGGAGAATATTCATTTGCAATACTAAGGATCTTCTTATAGTTGACATATATTTTGTGGATCATTAATCATACTTAACTCTCCTCCTTCATACAAAAATGATTTTTGACTGAAAACATTTTGCGGCTCTCCTCGGAAACGAACGAAATTAAATTCCTCTTTTTTATTCCACAGAATATGACGGTGGTACCGGTGCCCAAGGACGAATATGGAAAGTTCTACGATGGAGACTCATACATCGTGTACGCTGCTTCTGAGAGCGGCAAACCAGCTGGTCCTGATATCAAGGTGATATAATGATCTTCGAAAAACCACTCTTTTCTACTTCTAAAGGCTATGCATACTTCACCTCCTTAAGTAATTTAATTTGTTACATTCAGAAATTTTCGAAATGTTTGCAGTTATTGAACAGAATCCACCACTATCTTTGATGATGAAATAGAATACGCAAGCGGTAATTTTTTCTGTACATTCTACATTGTACATACATCTGAGAATTGTTGTAAATTCATTCTGTAGATATAATTGTGAAATTTTTTCAGTAGTTAGTTTAATAAAAGCAAGCAGAAAATATGATAGCATAAAATTAATTTAATACATATTAACGACCTTAGCAGATAAATTGATAGTAAGGTTAGGATATTTGCGGACGATACAGTTATCTACAGGGAAATACCTAGCAGTGAGGATAGATTAGTAATTAGTAATGATTTAGATAAAATAATGGCCTGGTGCGAAAATTGGGAATTAGAGTTAAATATTAACAAGTGTTCCGTTGTCAACTTCTTTGACCGGAAAGCTATGAATAATGATTTCACCTACAGCCTCCGCGGAGAAAATATTTCAATAGTACAATCTGTTAAGTATCTTGGATTAACCCTGACGAATAACCTATCATGGAATATCCACTTCCGTAATACATGAGGAAAAGCTTTAAAGAAATTTTTTTCATTAAGAGGATAGTCGGTAAGAGCGTAGAAAAAGTTCGCGAGCGATGTTACTTTGCGCTAGTCAGACCACACCTTGAGTATGCTTGTAGTGTATGGGACCCTGCCGATAAAAGTAATGTAAGTGAATTAGAAAAGGTCCAACGCAAGGCGATACGTCTCGTGAAAAATTGCTACAATAAATAGATAAGCATAACTAAAATGCTCAAGGATGCAGGATGGGAATCATTAGAACAGACATCAAAGAGTAGATTAGATTTACTGAATAGATTCAGAGCAATGTTCAAGGAAGATGTAGTATAGATCATGCACCCTCCCTGCTACATAGGTCGATCGGATACAGCAAATAAAATAAGGGAAATAGATGCAAAAACTAGCAGATTAAAAATTCGTTTTTTTCCTATCTAGGGAAGTAAACTCTCGGTGCCCACTGCCACACACTCAAAGGTGGCTCGCAGGGCATCTACATAGACCTCGTCATAGACAAAGTATAGTATAGAGTATAATTCCCAGAGTAAAATAGTAAGGAATAGTAGTTGATAAATAAATATATCGTTTCGAATACCTGCAAGGTCTCTCTTATTTGGTTACATTGGTGTTATAGTTTCCTCCTATTTTTTCGCGAAGTCAAAAATGAAATACAGCTCCACTATCGAACAAAAAATTTCGCAATCCATGAAACCTTTATCCCAATAAATTCAAATTCTTAAGAGTTAATCTTAGAATACTGCAAGTTTGCCAGTAAAATCTGATGATTCCGTCGATCATCTAAAGAGATAAACCTTAGCATGTTCCGACTCATATTTATGAGTAACTTGTTCGCCTTGCTTATCATTAGTGAAAGCCAATGAGAAAAAAATATCAAGTTACAAGAATATATTAGTGTATAAATATATAAGTATATAAAATGTATAAATAAATCGATTTTACGTGATGATTTAAGATGGAAACATAAATTGCATACATAATCATAAAAATTCTTTCTATTAATGTAACCTTTGAGTTTGAATTTGCAATAAATTATTGATTGCGACATTCACAACCACTTTTTCTCAAAAAGCATTCAAAGCTGTATATACCTTTTAAGGCTTATGTTAAAAATTACCTTCACGTAAGAAATTGGAGAGAATATACCGTAAAATTAAATATTGCTGATGAATTAAAATTAACGCTTGCATCGTTCATAATTATCAATATATTTTACAATATATTTACAATTGTAAAGAGGCGCCCTCGATATTATTTTCATTTTCACATATTCGCGTAATTCAACCAAAAATTTAGTTATTTATGCTGTTTTTAAAGCTTCATGTATGAACCACTAATGTGCAACGTTCGCCAGTGAAATTATGGCATATACTTTGCTATTATCGTACTTCATCAAGTAAGTGCCTTGTTCTGCTTTATAAAAGGAGTATCTATCATGACAGTATTATCTATGACAGAACACAATGATCAGTGCGAAGATGCTACAAGAAATAAGAACTTTCACGTCCTCTCAGCTTTAAAAAATCAACTGCTTAGTGTTCGTTATTTTTTTGAGATAGGATCACGATGTTTGAATTATAATGGAACTATTCCCTGACACGAACTATAATTAATGCCATAAGGAACAGCAAAAAGGTAAAGTAATTTTTCACGTTTCAAATGCGTAGACGTATCTTTTGAAGAGCATTAATTATAACCATTAGATACTGCATGCGTAAAATAGAAACAATTCCCTCTTTGTACAATGGACATTGGATATTTTTAAGAGAAACGGACGACGAACCTATATGGGTTTCGGTTTTCCCATAGATGAAGCCCAGCAAAGGTCACACTAGATGGAGCTGTATTGACGAATGATGACGCTCATCGTTACCTATACCGACGTCATCCTCGAGATGCTCTCCCTCTGATTGCGATCCGGTGTTCTCATGTGAATATAGTCAAATATGGATCCTCCAATGGTGTCCAGTATCCAGTGGTAATATCTCAATAACGGTTGAAGTATTATTAAGGATATGCAGACGCTTCAGTCAAAAAGCCTTTATCCTTAGTTTAGTCTTCCTGATTGATTGATATAGTCAGAGCTATTTAAAATTTAAGTGCTGTTGGAATCCACCATACATAAATCTAGATATTTGTTTAAGTTATTACGCTTGCTGATTCCCGAATAATAAAACCAAGTTTTACTAAATTTATCATTTCCATCAACAGGTAGCAGAAGTTCGAAATTCAAGTCTTGAGGTACACATACACTTCTGGCTCGGTCTCGAGACATCTCAAGATGAGGCAGGGGTGGCTGCGTACAAGACTGTGGAATTAGACGATTACTTAGGAGGTGGACCAACTCAACACAGAGAAGTCCAGGGGATGGAATCTCCCAGATTCCGCTCATATTTCAGAAATGGAATCATGTGAGTACTTGATGAAAACATTTTCAATCTAACTTTAGGTGAATATTTTAGCTGTTTATGTCATATTAGATTTCATGAATATCAACTTGTTTTGTTTTATACAATGTTTTATACAATTTTCTAGAGACTTATCAAAATAAATGGACTAGTTTGAAGGACCCAGATATCCAAGAAATATTAATAATATTCGTCTCTTCTGAGATTATTCGCTCTTGAATAATTTTATCCTATAATGCTTGACGAAGTGAATCTTTTTCACATATGCAGTTCCTAAAGAAATATTTATAAAAAGAAAAATATAAATATCTATTAAACCTGATATACTTGCTGAGATAGAATTTTATGCATTACTTCATAAAGATAAACCGATAATATTCAATGCAGTCATGCGACGTTTTATATTTACTTTCCTTTTAATAATATCGCTAATAATTATAATAAAATATCTTTAATAGAGTAAAATTGAGACTATTCCTCTACCTGTCCTATTAGAATCCACCATTCAGATCATAAATTTAAAGGTTGAATTTAAAAATTTTAGGATGGAATTTTGAGTGAATTAGATGTTTGCGTGTATGAAAAATGCTTTGATCACTGAATGCAGGATTCTAGAAAAATTGTATTTTGTATTAAAAGATAAACTTCTATAAAACTTCATAAATTTTTCATTCATTTGAGATATGCCTACTAAAATTGTACTTTCTTCGATATGAAATGAATAGATTTCTTGTGGACATTTGAATAGACCAAATTTATGATCATCTATTTATCATTTCTCTTACAACTCGTTTAAGGCGTGCTTTTTCATTGAAAATGAGCTAATCTGATAAATAATCATTTTCGAAGGCTTCTTCACGGAGGTGTTGCTTCCGGACTGCGTAGGTCCCTTCAAGACGCTGAGTCCTTCCGATCTCGGTTGTTCCGGGTTCGAGGTCGTCGTTGGTCGAATACGTCTGTGTGCCAAATGCCTAGTATTGCATGGGAAAATATGAATACCGGAGATGTATTTGTTCTGGAAACTTGGCCGGCAATATTCGTATGGATTGGAAGCACTGCCAGTCACATGGAAAAAGTACAAGCAGCAAAGGTAGGGTGATTTACCATTTATATACTGGCAATCCTTCAAATAAAGCTCGTAAAAATCTATCGGTAGAGTGATCAAAGTAGGTATTTGAGTTATATCAGCCTAACATAACATTTTTTGTTATAGAAGCGTAATCCTTTTATTGCGAAATAAAATCTATTAATATTTAAGCATATAAATATTTAAATTATATTCATAGGCGTATCGAAGTTTTATGTGGTATAAATGAACTCAAATTCTACTTAATTGTACCATATTTTTATATAATACGGTAACTTCTTGAAAGTTTTTATCCTCCCAACTAATCTTCTTAATCTGCAGGTTCTCAGCGTGGTAGAAAATAAAATCGCTGAAAATCCGTATTGTCATTGTTTATTGTTGTTACCATTTATATAATTGTTGCCACTGGACATCAATCAGATGGCAAAAATACTGGAAATAAAACACAGGAAATAATTACTCAACGAATATAACAAAAAATACATCTAACAATGTTTAGCAACTCTTAGTAACAAAATACTTTTCACTTATATATATAATAACTTGGCTATTGGCTTGGCTATACTCTTATTCATAGGAATTGTAATTTCAAAATTAATAGTATTTTTTTCTTTATGTTATTCATAGCATTAGTATGAGGAAAGATGAACAAAAAGTCATTCCGACTATTAACATATCATGTATTTTGATAGTTTTGGTATTGGGTGAAAAGGTTCGAGAAAAAGTAGGCTTAAAATTTAATACTGACAAGATATAAATTAGTGAAACCATTAACTTAATTTTGCAGGAGCTAACGTAAACCCTTATTCTATGGCGTCATGATTTTAAGCGTGAAATAGAAACATTTCTATTCAACGGTGGGTTATCTATACCACCATTAAGAAACAGTTATAACATTTCACAAAAATTATAACTTTTAGATGACTTCCTTGGTTTTAATCATAAATAATGCTATGTATCTATGTCTATGTGTATATGTAAGGATAAAATTTCTAGTTAGCAAAGATCAGTAGTATCTTCACTTGTAATAATCGATTTTTCTTTAGGAATAAGTGAAACGTATAAAAATCTTAAGATCTCAAGAACACCGAAGAATAAGATTAACGTTTGGATGTCATGACTATTGAAATTGAATACTCATTTATACCACTTAACTATAGTCATCAGAATATAAAATGCACAAAAAAACATAACCAAGAGGAGAGTAATCATAAAAATTAAATTATATGGGATATTACCACACTACATCATGAATTATTTATGATGCAAAATATTAAAAAGAAGTGATAACATTGGGAGAAGTGATAAACATGTTAATACGAATATATGGATAAAAATATCTAAATATAACGTTTAGATTCTGTGAAGATATACCTTAAAGTTTTCGTCATTTTTCAGGTGGCCCAACAATTACGGGAAGAAAGACCGGCTCAAGGAGTCGATCCCACGAGTGGTAATATGACGAACAATGCGGTCATTCCTATTATTTTCATTGAAGACGGGAAAGAGGGGTCTCTAGGAGATACCGAAAAGAGAGTGTTCGAAGCGCTTCTACCTTTGAAAAAGAGATCCACGATCAAAAAAGCTGAAGAAGTCATAGAGGAGAAAGAAGAAGAGGATGGAGAAAATAAGGCGAAAGAAATTCTTAAGCTATATCATTGTTCAGACGAGGGTGGAACCCTGAAGGTCACTGAAGTTAAAGACGGTCCACTCTTTCAGGATGACTTGGACTCTAAAGTAAGCAATTCAAGTAGATTGTTTTATTTTTAACTGATTCTCTTATATAATAGGTATTCGATGATCATTTTCACTGAAAGAATTTTAAATTTGTTTATTAAATAATTATTTCAGTTTGTTGGGTGGTAAATTATTCTGAATGATTTTATAAGCATTTAACCCATTTATCTCAATTGATTTGTTTTTCTCTCAAATCTTTGTCCGCATTAGTATATTTATAACGGAGTTCTTATGAAAATATCCCTCAGTTCAGAAACGATTCATTTAACATGATGTCTTAGAATCTATTATCAGATTTGAAATACTACCTTCTTTTAAAAATGATTATTTACGATTCTTGAACTCGATGTATGATCAAAATAGCGGATAAGTTGCAGTTATGATATTGTTGAAATAAAAGTACATTTTTAAAACTAGCATTCTACCATGAAGCACCAAGCAGGAAGAAGTATCCAATTTCATCATGCTCTATTTTATCCTTTTAGGATTCCTACATAGTGGATAGTGGTCCAATACGAGGAATATGGGTATGGGTGGGAAAAGGAGCAAGTAATAAGGAGAGAGTTGAAGCTATGCGCAATGCCCATGGCTTTGTACGCAAGAAAGAGTATCCATCACATACTCCTGTAACAAGAGTTATAGATGGTGCTGAGCCTTTAGAGTTCAGATGTCTTTTTAAGAAGTGGAAGCTTCCTAACTTAGTGGCACCCGGGACACCATTCAAGTCTCCATCAGGTATTTTTCTTTTTTTAATATCCTAAATTTATTGCTATTGAAATGAAAAACACTTTTCATAAATCTAAGCATCTATATGTGATTGATATTTATACAAGACTTATATTATGCTCTCTGACTTTCTTTTGGATATTTCAAGGCTATTTAGGGGAAAATACTGTTTGAAAATTGATGTTAATTTTTATTTTTGAATACATTATTTTTCTACAGGAAGAATTGCTCGTCTACCATCTGTTACACAAAATTTTGATGCAACAGTTATGCATGAGAGACCATCCCTTGCCGCTGAAATGCAAATGGTGGATGATGGATCAGGAAAAAAAATTGTGTGGAGGGTAGAGGATATGTCACTGGTGCCAGTTCCTGAAGATACATATGGAATGTTTTATGATGGAGATGCATATGTAGTACAGTACTCTTACAGCCCTCCTGGGTCTAATGCAGAAAGACACATCTTATACTTCTGGCTGGTTAGTCTCACAATCGATTCTTTTCATAACCTTAAAATAATTATATTCTAAATATAATTTGTATGACACTGGTTCAAAAAATAAATTGCATTATTTTCCTTATAAATGTATTATATGCCAAATGCTTTCTGAAGACAGATTTGAATGAACTTACTACAAAGGATCCCATGCATCACTACATAGACGTTACAATTAGAATAGTTTCACATCACACATTCCTCAAAGAATCCAATCGACTAGGAAAATTAATGTGTAACATCTTATAAATTCATTCATTGAATGTATTGATAATTGTAATTAAATCTATGCCATTTTAACTTATTAGTAATTTAGTATAGTTTACTTTATGAAATAATAATTGTTTACATTGAAAATCATTGTAAGTTTTACCAACTTAGTCAACCGATTTCCATAAATGTGAAGAATTTATCAAGTTCTTCACATTGTTGTGATGTTAAATTTACATAAGAGAAAAAAAGTTCAGTTATAACTATATATATTTACTGAATAATGTTACATATTATTCAGTAAAAGAATTAACAACACCTATATTCCCCTCTTTCCAACATAATTTACTATAACATAATTTTTTCTAGATAGCTAACACTAGTATTGAACTTACAATTCCACCACCTCATAAATATTAAGTTATAATATTTTTTCTTATACTCAAATATTACAAGATTGTATAAAGGTCTTTAATTACAAAAGATAAAATTTGTTTTTAACTGATTGACCTGCTGGGATAAAGAATATTTTTAAATACTTATATATCAATTTAATTTGGTCTATCATTTAATTAAGGGTCTTCACTGCTCACAAGATGAAGCGGGAGCAGCAGCATTGCTGACTGTACAGAAGGATGATGAAGAATTTGATGGTGCTGCTGTTCAGGTTCGTGTGGTTCAAGAAAAAGAGCCACCACATTTTCTTGCATTATTTGCAGGAAAAGCAATTGTTCTTAGAGGAGGAAAGGCATCTAAATTTGATGGTAAATTATTTTTCTTAGTATATTTTAGAGTGTATAAATTACTGAATCGCTGTAGAACTCTTTCTTCAAAGTGACTATTGTAGCACTCTTGTTCAGCATATTGTTGAATTCAATACTACTGCAATGCAATACTTCAAAGGAATAAAATACAATAAAGTTCTACTAAATAACCTACTAAGTTAATACCTTATGGATATCATTGATGCCAGACTGTAATTTTATTAATATTTTTAAGTACTCGATAATTAATATTGGTTATGTAAGTTACTCAATTATTACTCTATAATTATAATCAGTTTTTATTTAGAACAAAATATAGTCTACACAGACCACACTCACATTCAACTCTACATATAAAAAATATCAATACACCAGATTGGTAAAATCTGATCTCAAAAGACTTCCAAGATCTATGGATCTATCTCAGGGGTATGAGCCCCTGTCTGTATATATAACTGTCAGTAAATAATTATGCCATAAAAATTAGTGATTTCACATTATTAAATTATGCATATTTATGTGCAGTGTTTATCTTTCCATACTTAAATCCTTGAAAACACTCATATTTTGAAATAATTCCTAAGAAAGATAACAAATATTGTTTAAAATTCCTCAAATAAAAAATATTTAAAACCTTATTAAATTTAAACAAAAAAAGAACAGTTGAATTCATTTTCAGATTAACACAAACATATTTTCCACATTATTAATATAATCTTTAAAGATTCTTTCAACGAACAAAGAAAATATATATTTGTCATTTTATTAGTTTTATTGATAAACTAAGAAATAAAATATCATGACTATTTTTATTTCAGGAGAAGATGCGAAAATCATCAATCATACACCCGATAGATATCTCCTTCAAGTTCATGGAAATGAAAGTTATAACACAAGAGCTACAGAGGTGAATTGTTTCTTATTTCAAGGATATTATTATAAATAATTTTATTTTAAATGTTTATTGTATATTTTATTACATTTACACACACATATATATACATATATATGTAATATATATATATTTTTTTAAGCAAAATTTTTAATTTTTTCATATATCCATGTGCCTTAAATTGCATAAGTTTATGTAATTTACTTATTATTCTCTTATGCAGTATTATCAAATGCTAAAATAATCTATGAAATTTATGAACATGAACTCCATCTTCATTTCAAATATTTCTTTTACTCAATCCGTTCTGGCGATTTTTTTTAATCATCCATAAATGCATGGCTTTAAGTATTTTAGCTATAGCATGTGACTTATAATTTAATATGAAAACAATTGACTGGCTTATTTTTATACCAAAAATCTAAAACTAGTAATTTTACAGGTTGACTTTAGAGCATCTTCATTGAATACAAATGATGTGTTTGTTCTCCGTAATAAAGAAACTGTGTTTGTATGGAGTGGTAAGGGATCAACAGGAGATGAGAGGGAGATGGCAAAGAAAGTTGCTGAACGCCTAGCAAAAGGTTTAGATATCAATGTAGTTTCAGAAGGTAGAGAATCTTTATTAAGCTCCAATCTTTTAATTTTACTTTAAATAGAGCATTTAGATCTAATCAAGCACAAGAAATGTAATGAATTCTTAATCTAATTGTTATTAGAGTAAATTTTATTCATTAATCCAATTAAATGCATAGATTCTAGAGTTCATCTTAATATTTTATGCTGCTAGTGAATGTGCTACTTTTTAAGTTAGAAATGCCATAATTCAAGAAGAATAGTTATTTTTGATAATTTTTAATTTCATCATCAATGATAGAATTTAAGTATTCTAAAATAATATAACATTAATCTTTTCGTATGAATCAAACTTCTAGAATTATTTTCATATCGCCTTCATATAATTTCAAATCATTTGTATCATTACCATAATTTAAAGATTTAAAGTAAATGACAATACTAATATGTTGCATATTTTCAGGTCAAGAGAAACCAGAATTCTGGGAAGCAATTGGTGGAAAAGAACCATATGCTAATTCAAAAGTTTTGGCAGATTCAAAGGAATTCACTCCTCCACGCCTGTTCCAATGCAGCAATGCTTCTGGAGTGTTCAAAGGTAAAGAATTTAAGTATCTATCAACAACATATAAAAAGCTGCTTAAAGTAGCATTCCAAATAACTGATTTAAATTTGAGTTAACTTTAAAAATTCACAATTAATAGTGCCAGCCAAAATTCCTTATTTAAAAGATGGTGTCATAGATAATGTATTATTAATTTAGTTTTAAATCTAGTTTTCATATCTTAATGAAAGTACCATGAAAAAGATAATGCTAGAAAAAATATTTTTATTTGACCATACATCTTATGAAGTATATGTATATTTATTAAATTTTAAATATTATGAATTGAAAAGATAATATTGATCTCATATGATATAACAACTTATAAATCATTATGAGTTATTTGAGTGCCTAATATCTTAACTGAAAATTATGAAGAGAAATATCATTCACAAGATTTTTTCTCAATTAGCTAGTAATTAACAATTTTCTTCATTGCAGCGGAAGAAATAATTTCTTTCTCTCAAGTGGATTTGGTACAAGACGACGTTATGCTACTCGATGGAGGTGACTCAATTTTCCTTTGGATAGGAAAAGATTCAAACAAAGAAGAACGTAAATTGGCACCTCAACTGGCTATTCAGTATCTTAAAACAGGTATGCAGAAGATGAGTATAATAGGAAGAGATAACAGTTATGAATATACAAGCTGTTATCAAAATTATTACCCTAGGAAGTGGCATTAAAAATCAAAATATGGTGTCAATGAACTTGAGCATTTATTAGATATCTCCTTTAATTTATGCCATAGATCTTAAATTCAATATTCATATCTATTAAAATCAAGTTTTTTCTCTGTAATGAAGATCATCCTAACAAGCTCATTGAGTTGATGATAAATAATTACACATTACCTTGCACTGTCTCATATGAGTTGCTTGCATTAAATATTAGAGGCCATATGTATGTTAATATGTATTCTTTTATCTCTCTACAATCCAGAGATTCTAAGAAGTTAGGTAAAACTTTTGACTGTAGAATATTAAGAAATGGTCCCAATTCATATTTATAATCCATATGCAAATTTTCATTTATAATTGTTGGAGTATTTTGTACAAAACTAGTGTTTCAACAACTAATAAACAATAAATTCTAATTAAACATAAAAGTATCTTAATTGGCTACTCATAATGAATGGTATGAAAATTATATTCTCAATCAATCAATAAAAATCATTTTCTAGATCCTGCTGGAAGAGATATCAATACTGCTATAATTCAAATCAAGCAAGGATTTGAGCCACCAAATTTCACAGGATTTTTTGGGGCATGGGATACAGGACTGTGGAATGTAATTTACCACCTTTTGTACAATTATTTTGTTTATATATTAAATTTATATTCAATAAACACCATCTGGTTTTTACTTTGCAAAAATTTGAAAATTCATAATTGTCAGAATAAAAACGTCAATATGATGCAGTAAAGTATGTACTGCTGAATAACTCATTTCCATTCATATGAAATTTTATTAAAGTAGTTATTTGATATTTTTAAAGAGATTTAGAATGTTTAAAAACATTGAGCAGTCTTAATAAAAGTAAGAGAGAAATGTATAATTCTTAAGGTATAAAAATATCCATACTGATGTCCATTTTTCTATTCTTCAGAACCACAAGTCCTTTGAAGAACTCAAAAAAGAGATGCAAGATACCAATCCTGAATTGGTAATTAATCCAGAAACAATAAATGGGAAAGGTGCTATTACAGATTTCCCTAAATATCCTTTGAGTGTTCTTTTAGAGAAAGATCCTGAGAAACTTCCTGAAAATGTAGACCCAACTATTAAAGAGGTAATTTTGTATTGTTGTATCTTTATGATAATCATTTAAATACTCAATTTTATGGAATAGACATTATGATATTACCTTTGTCATTCTAATATTTAACTTGAACTAAATATGCATCCTTTCATTGCAGATGTATCTATCAGAAGAAGAATTTAAAACTACTTTCAATATGAGCTTTTCTGAATATGATGCTTTTCCTGCTTGGAAAAAAGCCAACTTAAAGAAAAAAGTTGGCCTATTCTGAAAATATAATTAACATTTCACTGAAGGAGAAAAAATTCATGGGCAAAAAGATAAGAAAGAGGAAACTTAATCAGATAAATTGATCTGTTACCCTGATTGATCCATAGAATCAAGAAAAGTTATGTATGGGCATATTGCTTAAAAATTGTATATTTATAGCTGATGAATAAATTGATTATTTTCCATTTTTTTAATAACTTAAATGTATGCCTTTTATAATTTCTATGAGAAAAATTGAATGTCTACACTAAAACCCCAACTTTGGTTCACTTTACTCATTGCAGATGCAAAAGATTACCTTTGCATAATGTTTTATCTTTGTCAGGGAAATTCTTAATGGAATATAGAAAGAAATTATTTAACTTAAGGTGTTTTGAAATGGTTTAAATTGAGGAGTTAATATAAAAATCAAGATTACATTGTATACAATAATTTTGTTCTATGAAACTTAAAAACACTACTTCATGAATGGGATTTAATATTTATTTATATAATGATGACAGTTTACATAGTACAAAAACAATGATTGTAATTTATATAATATAAATGCAGTAATAGAAATTTAAAGCATGAATATCAATATTAATACTTTAAGTTTGATATAAATTAAGTTAAAACCATGATACAATTATATTTTATATCAGAGATAATTCATAATAAAACTACTATTATACTTGTAATGGCAAACAAAGAAATAAGGAAAAATAAAATTATCGAATAACTTAATATTAAACCCCTTTCAAAATATTCAAAGTTTTAAAAATGTTATGATTGTTATAATAATGTTGTGTTAAATTATTACAATAATTCTACATTAAAATAGCACTAAAATTATGATAATTTTCCTGAGTATTAATTATCTCTTATTTGTTTTTAAAATTAAGTAAAACCTTTCTTAATTTTAAAAACAAATAAGAGAGGTATAGAGGTATAAATAAAAAAAACTACAAAAATAACTTTAAAGCAGTATTTCTCTATAAACATCACAATTAAATTATATAAATTAAATTAATTGCTATAAATGAAACTGAATATGAATAAACCAAGCAAAAAATAGTATAATATGTCAGGGCACAACCACACAAATAATATATTAAAAAAAAAACAATATTGACTTCTTAAAGAAAAGTCCAACTGAAGCTAATATATGCATTAAATCAATACTAAATTCCATTTCATATTAGAGTTATTTTCATACTAAAACTCATCTTTTTTGAAAATAACAACAGATATGACGAAAGAAAAATAAGAATCTCCATATATACATATAATGTAGCAATTCATTTCAGTTGACAAGATCATTATAATCTTACAATTAGATCTCATGTATAGGTATGTAATTTCTTTATTCAAGACCATCTTGCAAATATTTTGTAGATTGCAGAAGGGAGCACTGATAATTAAAATCAAGATTTCTATCCTTTGTTTTTCATCCATTTTCATTTTCAATAATAGATTTTAAAATATTCCAATTAATTTTTATAAAGAAAATTAATTTAATAATAAAACACAAAACTGATCAGAGTTGATCTACAACTATCTCAGTGCATTCTACACAAAGTTATGAAGTTATTAGAAAAGCATATTTAAAGATTCTCAAAGCACTGAACACAACAGATAAATTAAATTATTTATTAGATAAAATTCATTAATTTTAACATGGAATTTCTCTAATTACAAGGAGTTAAATAAAGTACACCTTACCTTTACAAAAGCAGTTAGGGAATAAAATATCAAGAGATAAATTATATGCTACTCCGTGTAAAAATATAAAGATGATAAGGAAATTTGGGGAATATAGACGAAGATTGTTTTTTCTGCTTGTTCTAATAGTCAATGACAATAGAGGATTGAATCAGAAGTATAAATACCATTTCCATCATCTATGGAACCTTATTATTATCTATATTTTTCTTTTTTACTTAATTTTTTCAAATAACTAAATCTGGCTTCTGTGCAGCATGGGTCAAAAGAATTTACCGTAATATATTTAGTAAAATATATTATCATTTTACTATATGATGATTATACTATGCTGATTTACGGAATCATTGGAGGATACACAAAGATGATGATTCCCTTAAGTAGTTTTGAAAGTGGAAATTAGAGCAAGAGTTGTCTTGCTGTATTAATAAGACTAAATACATGCTATCTTCAATGCCAGAAAGTTGAGTGGTTACTGGTTTCTTAGGTGATAAAGCATATCAGGACATATCAATAATATATCATGTTGATAGAAACAATACCATATAATGAACAATTTTAATGAAATTTAAAGTTGTTAAATTACAGAAATGAATTTGCTCAATCATATATTGATTTGCGTGGAATGTCATTCCACTAAACATTTATGCTCCCATACATCCTAATAACATGGTGAAGTTATTCCTCATGTCATTTAAACCACCTCAAACATTCCTAAATGTAAAATATGTAAATTTCCTTTGTATATAGGACCTATATAATATCCTAAATGTAAATTAACAGAATGACATGGCTTTTATATTCACATCTTGTGCTCAGAGTTGATTATTTTTCAAAAATGACACAAGTACACCAACAAATATACTGAAACTTCAAAGCACATAATTATCTTCTCACAAAGAATTATTTTTTCAATCACACACTTGATTTGCCAATAATAACAATTGAAAAATTCAGGGGCATGGAGAATATTTATTTCCCCAGATGTGTGGTGTGCAACCACAGCATAGGATCAGGTCATGATGCAAAAGTCAAATTTTTGTATCCAAGAAGATGAAAGGACTTTGCAGATAACTTGAACTATGAATTCTAAAAATTTCATCATATTAATAAAAGCCTGACACTAATCAAGATCTATCTAAGTAGGCAATGCTATCTGGCTCTTTTTCCCTTCGCAATTAGTATTTACACTTAAACATTTCTGTTTTGGTTTAAAATTTCAACTGCTATGCTCAGACGTGGAGTGATGAAATTTAAACTAAAAAAATATTTTATACATAAATTTGAGAGGATTTGTTACATAGATTCCTAAATTATTGTTTCAGTTTATGTAAAAACTGTCATTATCATGAGTAAATTTGTAATTCAAGATCTTAAAATTCATCTTCAACTGAATGAATGAAAACATTCACAAACCAGATTTAAGACTTAAATCCAATGAACACACTTTCCTTTTATGGAGGGAATATCATATGAAACTCTTAGCTTGAAATGGTAAATTATTCTCTCGGGATATGATACGAAGTTTCAGACTAACTTGAATGTAAAATGCCTCCTACAATTAAGAGGCTAATTATCATATACTCCTTTGGTATAGGAAATGTCTGACTACTCATTGCAAGAATTTTAATAAGAAATAAATGTTTGATGCAGCTTTCTTAAAGACTGAAAATTTAATATGACAGACAGCAACCAATTTTAGAAAGAGAAAGAATTTTGAAAGGGAATCTATAATGACCTATAACTTGGTTAAATCATGACATGATTTTCACCAGAGCCCATTCTGCATGAAGCACTTTCATGTCTAAATTTCATAATCCAAACTAGTGGATTCTTTCAAACAAAATATTCTGAAGTAAAAAAAGAACAAACTGCAATATAATCTGTAAACATGGCAGCCTATTACTATGATTGGAGATACTTCTTAAATATATTTCTTAACACAAGACCTTGATATGCATTGAGAATCTTAATAGTGAATTTCACTTTTTTTTATGCAGAAGTAAGATTTTAATTAGATAGTTCCAGCTAAAGAAAACCACCTTTACATAAGTTGATTAACAATCCAAACAAAAAGTTAGTATCACACCTACATTTTTAAAAGATGCAAAGCAATTAAAAGACTACAACCCGAGGAAAAAACAAATGTTGCTAAGGCAAGAAATTTCCTTGAAAAAGCAAAATGTTGAGTTCAAGAAACTAATGTATAGTATACATAGATTAGTCTATAGGTGGATGGACTAATTTTTAGATGAAGATTTACAACGATTAAAAAATAATTGGCAAAAAATTGTACTATTCCCGACGATTAATGAGTATGATTTAAAAAATTAAGATTCAAAAGTAAATTTCTAAAAATAATGAAGATGAATAAGTAACATTTTCGGACAACTCAGCTTGAAATCACGGTAAATTATCCATAGCACTGCCAAAATAAGAGAATGCTACGGGACATTACGCGGAATTCTCGAGCAGAAGACGTCTCGCGGACCTCAGTACAGTAATTGAAGAGCATAAACACCATACGGAATGATAATCATTCACTTATTCACAAACGATACATTTTCTATAACTACTTCTGCCTTTCTGAATCTTCCTAATAATAGCAACCATTACCAATGAATCCCGTACACAAATATCCGACAAATGAGTAATTAATTGACTCATTGTCAGTATCAACCCTTCCTCTACTCAAGCAATATGTACGAGACGTCATATAAGCGTCACTTGAGATCATCGAATCTCAAGGAAAACGATGAATGAGCGGAAATGTTAAAATGCTCTATACCAGAGGAAGCCAACTTTTCTGTGTTTTGCTAAAGAAGCCTAAAACTTTTGTCTACAACAATCGCTTCTAAAGCCATGGTAAATAGCGTAAATAGATTGCGATTGATCGACCGAATGTTCTCGCGATCGGCCGGTCGGTTTGGACACTCCTGCTCTATGCCAATCGTAGATTTGAGAAAATGGAGATTGCAACTCGCTCTATTGAAGAGAGCAATAATACCCATTATGCTATCACCTTCGGAAAATTAGAGGGCAGTATTATTCTCTACTTTCTGTGTGGTCATTGTTTGTCCTAGTAGCATTGGTTTCCAGTGTCCTTGGGTTTCCCGTTCTTTTTCCTAATACTCAAGGTATTTGTAAAGGAATACGATAAAAAGGTTAAGTCTACAGGGCATACAACGGTTTTAAGCGTTGAGATATTTCTCCTATGACTTTCAATTTTGATATATTATCTATCAATAATAAAATCTCGGTAACTTATGAGCCTTTGCCATCATTTTCTCTAAAACTTCAAACGTATAATTCTCGGTTACACACTCTTAACTCAGTGTTATAAGTTCTTCGGATTAACTTCCTTAAGTTAGCTCAATGTCCTCCTACGTATAGTGAAGCCTATGCCCGGAAGTGGAGAGCATCTGTCATTTTTTTACCTGTGTTGCTTTTGAATGTGTTAGTTCCCGTTGTTCAGTGTTACTTAGCCCGTGATTCAAGTTTGTTGTAGGACAAGTTTCAATGTATGTATAGGCTCCTCAAATTCTAATGTTAGGTTATAAGATTTTATTGAATGGATTGGCGTGCTGATGTTAAATGAGCGAGTGCATGTTGTTTTTTTGCGATAGTTTACTTAAGATCTTTCATGATGATCATGAAAGTCCAGGTTCTTCAGAATCCGAATTCTTGGTTGGGAACTTTTGATAGGTACTAAGTTAACTTCTGGAAAATTAATATCATAACTTGTTAAAAAGATATAGGAAGATTTTGTGACAATGGCGTGGAGCTAATGTAAATAATTGCCAATGGAAGTGCTCGTGGTTAGAAACCGGTTTATATATTTCATTTTTTTTCTTCAATCATTTTCTTTTTTGGCAAACATTTAATCAATTTAATAAATTTAAAAATGCTGACTTATTATTTTATTTTTCATGGGTCATATAATTTTAACATATTAAAAATACAGAAAATTTTAAAGGACCATAACTGATAGGTGTCAACGTTTTAATAGTGGTGCATTATAAAAAGGGGCGTGGCAGATACCAAATCCACAAGGAATATTATTTCCAAGTACAATCCTAACCCGACCTTTCATTAACTTAAGTATAATGTACATGGTACTCATTTTGGGATAGCAGGAAATTCATAGTTACTACGAACTTATACTATAAATATTTTTATACATTGATACTTATGAAAAAACTTATCATGAAATCTTTCACATATTTTTGGGTGATAATTGAAATACAAGTGACTGAAGTAATAATTATATTTATATATTTACGGAAAGTTGCCAAAAGTTGGTTGATTCGCATTTAAATTTGTATTTTGTAACGTCGAAGAAGAAGATATGGTTGGAGTTTAAAAATGCTGACCTCAATATACTAGAAAACCAAGAATATTAAATCATCAAATATTATTGATGGTGAATTCGATTAACATCTGCACGAGTATTCAGCTCTATTGTTGATGAAATCACCCCTTAGAGAGTTTTGTATTCTTTTGTTTACATTTTTAATTTATCCGAAAAAATACCTTTTGATACATTGGGATGTATTTGTGTGGAATAATCTATGTTCTACGTATTGATAAAGCCTTAAAATGATCATACACTATAAAGAACTGTTATAACTGTAAAGAATATTTTCTGTACTTTTCCGTTAAAATTATGAGCAATTAAATACGAAACAATAAGACAGCATTTAAATTGATTAAATGTTTGCCAAAAAATGAAGTGATTGAAAAAAAACTAAAAGTATGAAGCGGATGCGAACCACGTGCACTATTAAAAGCAATCTAACATGCACAGCACACGCCACCATGCGCTTGATGATAATTGGTTGCTGCGGGGTTTATATAGGTAGCGGCTAGGAATTGGCGATTTTTAAACATTAATTACAAGGAAATGAGGGAGCGTTGGCCCCTAGTATTTTCAGGTTGTTATAAGTAATATCTTAGCTACACATCCATACCGGTCTTATCCAAAATCCCGTGCCGCAGTCCTAAAGATCCCCTTGTGATTGATTTCCTTGGCGTAATTAATTAACTAATTGGTATATGTAATAACTAATTGGTTAACGAGATAAATATATTTTAGAGTTCAATTAATTTTAGTGATGAGATTCACGTCACGACGAGGCTTTTCATGTATATATCGGAGGCTTTATTGTTATGATTAAGTAATTATTACTAAAGCGAACCTGTTTGGAGTTCTAATTCACTCAAACCCCGCAAAAGTGAATATTATGAGAATTGTACGTATGACCCTACTGCTCGCCGTTTTACCACTTGAAGAATTCACCACTACTTGAGCCGATCCCGTTATTTTTTATCCAAATGGAAAATGACGAAAAGTTAGATGTAAATGTTTTCTCCAAATCGTAGGCTATATTTAGGGGTATTTGGTCATTCCACATTCAAAAATCTTAATTCATATTTCAAGTTTTAAAGTCTAATTTCATGTTTCTCAAATATTAATTCAAAATTCAGAAAATTAAAGTGTTTTAATAGGTTTTTCTTTTTCTTTGATCTTCGAAAATTTTGCTTCAAAACAGATCAAGGATTTTGATTTTTTTTCATATAAGTTATATAAATGAAATAACTCTCAAGATAGAATCAAGGGTAATAATTTTAAAAAATAATATGAATTAACATATTTATTGTGTACAAATTATTTCACATTCACAAAAAATTCAGCATTTGGCTGTATCTACAAAATAGTGTTCATCTTTTTTTCTGTATTATTGCAGAAAACTAACAAACATTTTAAGCCAATTTATAGGCACAATTGTTCCATTCATCCACTCCAGTCTTTTGCACCAACATTCCCACTCTTCTTTATAAAGGAAACACAAAGAGCAATAGGCACAACAGACATCACCTTTGAAAAATTAACTGCATGAGTACTTCACATTAACCCAGGAAAATGGCTGTCATAGGGTGCTTAAGGCAGTAGACTTCCTTCCTGGTTTTTGCTCACAAAATCACTTCCTTCTCTTTTCCAATACACTTGAATTTCCATGTTATTCAAGAGATATACATCATCAATTTTTCTCTTCCTAACCACAAAATGAAAACACCTATGAATAAAATATAGATGTTTAATTGATGTTTTGTCAGGAGATATGATAGATAGGATACCTAGGGAAATTATGAGCAACAAAATGGATGACTGCTCTGCCAAATTTGACCAGGACAAATGTTAATAAAACATCACAGATTTTGAGCAATTTCCCCTTATCTAAGAAATGGCTATCGAATCAGAATCAGAAATGATTCTAGGACCAACATTGCCTCTTTGAGCTTTAATTAGGTACACAAAAGGCTTTCATTCTACATACAAAAGTAATCATTTACCCCACATCCCAATAATGTCATATGCGAGGACATAAAGGTGATAAAGGGAATTGATAAAACCTTCATATTAAGGTTTAAATGACTTCCAGCACAACTGCCATCTGTATCTGGCTGATGTTTTTCATTTGATCACAAGTCATCCACTAAATACATCTTCGATATACCACATGGTAAATTTAAACAGGCACATGTTCCACATTTCTTTCTTGATTTCTAATGCCAAAACCTTATATCATGCGCCAAATATTGCTCAGCAAAAACAGGAGAAAATGATACTACTAGTAAAAAAACAATCATATGCCAATTTCTCAATGCTCAGAAGCCAGCTGTAATATATGGTAGTGCAGTAGACATAAGTCATAAAAAGAATGAATCATAGATAATGTAGTCTTATACATTCACTGATAAACAAGTTTGGCAATGCATCTCACAATTGCCAATCAAAACAACTTGGTAAAAAATAATGCATCAACAACAATTTTGCGGCCTTTCACAGGCAAAGTGCTTTTAAAATGCAGGTAGAAACAGAAACATCTCAATGAGCATGATGACAATATAATATATAAAAACGAGAAAGACAGTCACTCCATTGAATATACACAACAACTAAAGACAGGAGAAGGCAAGAATTATTAAGGAAGAAGTCTAAGAACTTGCTAGACTCCATTTGTAGAAGCAATATACCCTTTATAATACTGCCTAATCCTGAGAATTTTCACAGGTCAAAATAACCACACATTCACTCCTCAATCATACACTCAGTATTCCTATTGCTGAAGATAATTAAAGTTATTGCTAGTTGAGTATACAAAGTAGAGGCACCAGAAACACGACTTGATAACAATTTGATTCTAAAAGGGATGTTTTGAGGCTTACAGGTGGTGCCAGCAGAGGATATTAATTGCTTTAAATACATTCCTGGAAAATCATTGAGCACAGATGTAAAGGCAAGAACAGAAACCGTGAATAATTTTGGAATTGAGAACATTTTCATGGCTTTGCTTTGCTCCCATTGAAAGGAAATACATGCCACAAGCACTGAACAGAGAAGGGATAGACTAAAATCATCAACCAAAGACTGTCCTTCTTCCATTGGTACAAATGCTTCACTTAGCTGTAGATGAGGCATTTGCCGGCAAAGTAGCTGAACGCTGCTGAAGAGTTTGCTGTTGAACATATGGCTTTAGAGTGGACCGGGTGGATTCCCTGAAGGAGAAAGAATATCTTCACCAATTATTTATGAAGTTCAAGAAAATTTTAACTTTATTACAAACATCATATCTAGAGAAAAATAAAATCATCTTAAAAAATCTATGCTTCAACCCTATTATTGTTTAGCTCCTTGCCAGAGAAAAGTCAGAAATTCTAATGCAAAGCCAACAGAATGTAGCAAATCGGAAAAATAATTGCATAAAGTTAATTTTCACCTATATTTTACTGTTTATTTTCAACTGATCACTAAAAACTAAGTTAAAATAAAATATTTTACATTTGTATAATTTTTTCATTTCAGTATTACAAAATTGAATGAAATAATTTAGACAAAAATATTTTGACAAAAAGACACAGAAGTAATATATATTTTCAAATTTCTTCCAATGAAACTGTGATTTTTATAATATAAATAAAATTTTTGAATAAATTGAGAAAATATTATTAATAAATTCCTAAAATCTAGTGAATTTCATTAACCTCTGCATTGTCATGCCTCAAAGTGATGCTACAAAACTTCAGGTAATCCTTTACTGTAGGTCTTTCTATATGACTTCTATGTTGCACCAAATTAACACTATGGATAACTTTATTACACTGTATACGCATGATACAAAGAAAACTACTGATAGTGTAAACCCATTCCATTGAGCCTGATTCACACAAGGAAAATTAATAACACAAATATTTCTTAGATTTAAAATTACAATGACAGTGAATACTTTTCCACGATAAATTAAGTCTGGAACCAGTTTCATAAGTTTACTAACATCTTATGGCTAGTAAGCTTAAACAAAGTAAACTTACGGAACCATTACATAAAGAATTCAATGTAGAAAGAACAAAGTATTTTCATTTTATATTGACTTTCCACCATGTTATCACAAATAATATGGAAATATATTCTTAAATTTCCTTTAACATTAAATATATATTCTTATAGCTAAGGATAGATGTCTTTCAGCATCAAACAGCACAGACTGAAATATTACTTCATTACCAACTGCATTATTATATTAATTTAGTACACAGTACATGTTAGAAATAGCTTTACATTCACAATAGCAAATTCTTCCGACAAAAAAGTAGATTTCAATGTAATGCCAAAGTTTTCTGCTGATAGGTACCCTTCAATAATCTTAAATACTATATGTTTGAAAGTAGCATACCTGGGAGACACTTTGGCACCTGCGGCACTACCATCAATCAAAGCTCCAGCTGAACTGTTAGCTTTGTAGCCACATTTCTGAATCTTTTTTGCAAGTCGTGCCACCCATAGCTGTTGATCATCAGTGCTTGAGGCAAGCACTAGAAGCTCTCTAGCTGAGTTAGGATCATAATGGACCTTGCATGGGGCTATAACTTCTTCCTTACGATCTAAATGGTCCTTGTGCACCTTAATCCGGCACCCTGAAATGAAAACATTTCATTACAAAAAGAATGAAATTGAACAATAATTTTATAAATAAAATAAAGATCTTGCATGAGCATCATGTATATCAAAATATAAAATCACTGATAGATGATTTTTATCACAAGGAGAGATTCAAATAAAAGTTTCCATAATTTACGTTCAATAGCAAAGAAAAATTATAATAAATATAAAGTACCAGCAGCCAAATTTCTTGTGAAAGATTAAAATAATTATTAATTTCCTATATAAAGGTTTGGAAAGAACTAATTTGAAGTTTCACACAAAAGAGATTCTTCATAAGAAAATTAATATCACAAATTTTGACATTTAAATGAGATTAAAGGCTAAAATAAACTTTAAGAATAAATAATTTACAAAGAATTAATAATTATAATTTTTGATTTTGCTAGCTATACACCATTAACCAAACTTTAGAGGGGAAAATTTTAATTGATGCAAAGAATAAAGGTACATACGTCGACATTCTAAAGCTGGAGGAGGACGAAACATATGCCATATAGGTTTGGTGCAGACTTCACAAGCTGTAGGCATATGGAAAGAAATCTGCAGGAACTCATGCCCTTTAAGTGGGAAAAATACTCCAGGTTTATCATCTCCTACAGAACCTGGAGCATGGACTCCAACTCCAACATCACCAACAACGCCTACACTGCCAACAACGCCTCCACCTCCAACTCCAGGCAACAAGGCTCCATCTTCTGGACGACGTGCTTCACCCTCTCCAGCATATAACAACTGAAAAAAATATTATACAGTTTTAAGTAACTTGATTCAGAAATTAAGAAGGGGGCATTTTTCTGTGGAATTATTAGTGTGCAATATAAATATCAAAATATTTCCTTCTAGGGGAATTAATTCATACATCATAATTGAACTGCTTCAAAGTAACTCTTTCTATTTTGGGGCTTCAAATATATCAGAAAAAATATAATTTCAAATCAATTATGATGAAAAACAAAAGAGAAAAATCCATTAAGGTAATATTTTAGAATTAAATTTGTGAGTGATCAAGTTTCCTTTTTATAAAGTATTGACTGATATATTGTCCTATAAATACAGAAAATTAATGGAAAAGGACATATTGACTCATGAATGAGAGATACACTTTGGGGAAAGTGGAATGAGTTAGAGGAAGAAGTTTAACTTCTAGGTAGCACACAACTTGTTGTGAGGAAATTTAAAAATGGTGATTAACATCACTTGTTGAAAGTATGGATTGTTGTTGAAAAAATGAATTACCACATTCAAACAGGATTAAAAAATTAAAAATCAGCAAAATTTAACAGTTGTCTAATCTTTAAAAATTTGGGAAAATATTTTCAGCTTTTGTTTTCAACACTATAATTTTAACAAATTATTATTAAATGAGATGATTTTCTCAAAATAGACATAAAATTTTGTTTCTTAAATACATTCAAAACTATTCAGTTTTTTATCCAGCAACATAACTGATTTATGCCAGGATAGAAATTCTTTTAGTTCTTCAAAGTTCAACTAAAATCTCAAATATTAACATATCATTTTAAATATGATTTTCATCAAATATAAATTCAATATTTGTAGTACTTATATACTGAAAGAGAAGAGAAATATTGGTTTACCTGAAATATACGAGGAATATCTTTGGCATCAGCTCTGATTACATCTCCTTGGGTTACTGATCGAACATGGAACACTTTGCTGAAAATCAAATAATTTTCCAATTTAATTCAAAAGTATTAAAATAGAACAAAAAAGAAATGACATCTTAATAGATGAGTTACTTTACTGAAATTAATCCTGCATAGGATGGTGGTAATTCAAAGAAAAGTTTATCCAAAACTTAATGTCTTACACCTCATCAAGAATTCCAAGTAGAATTCATTTGATCTCTGCCTAATTTTTGCTATTAAAGTGAAATGACATGATAATACCCAAGAAATTATGTAGAAGATTTTTTAAACAACCTTCTCTTTTGAAGTCTGCACTTGTTCACAAAGAATTTTTATTATAAAAGAATTACTGAAAAACGCGGGGCTAAATTTATATTAGATTTTAGTCTTCCTTAATTGTAAAAATAAAAAATACTGAATCTTAATTTTTTAAGCTTTCTTTTAAATGATGCTTTTTAGTATGTCTCATCTGTTTCAATTACACCTTTCAGTCAACTAAACACTGTTAATTGCTTGATAGCAATCTCCTGCTTAGCAAACATTCCATTTCTGCATATTGTATCCTTTATTCAATATTTTTTTAAATTCAAAGAGAGGCCCATTGTCATACAATGATTGATTTTCTTTTACAATAACACAGATGGATAAAATCACTATATTTTTGGGTTAAATACTATTTCTTAACAAATTACACGTAACTCAATCAAATAACTGATTAACATACCTTAGGCAAATGCATAGTTTTATTTCAGATATTCCACTTTTCTTACTATGTTTGACCAAAACAATTGAAAATTGTATCTAAAAGGCAAATCATTCTCAGTTCTTACACACTGAAATTGTGTAAATCTCTGTACTGAATATATTGATTTTATATACCTTTACAATATACTTACCTTTATTTTTACTTTTATCTACTAACTATAAATATAAACTACTTTCTATCTTATAACACTGTAAATAAAAGTTTATAGTTTCAATTTATGATTAAAAAGTTTTTGAAAAAGAAAATTACATACTTGAGATCCAAGATGAGTGCAGGGTCAGCATTTGCCTTGTCAGCTTCCGAGTTGTAGAAGATGATTTTCTTCGATGACACAACCACATACTGTTTCTTCCAACCATGCCTCCTTATATTTTGCTTATTGGGCACCGACAGCCAGCCTTCCAAACGAGATTCTACAAATGTTTAAGGAAACTCATAGCCAAACCCAACAGATTACAGAAATAGAAGATATAGTGCAGTATATATGATTCTTTTAAAAATTAACAAAAGCCTGATTTCATAATGCATTAGTCGCATGTAGTTTTAAGAGCAATTACATAGAAATTATTTGTAAAAATTAAAATCTGAATAAATAACACTCATAGAAAAGAAACTTCACAAAAATTTTTGTGGAACGTTTTTTTTGTTACAACCTTTCTTTTCTGTGAGTGATATGGACTTCCACAAGGTATATAACTGAACACCTTGATTTCATTTCAGCAAATAATTTTTAAAAGCTGAAGCAACAAAAAATTCCAATAAAAAATGGATTTTAAACAACAGATGTTATGAATTGTTAAAAAATATATACCTTGAAGAGAATCTTCATTATCATTCTCTCCAGGTGCACCACCACTTGACAAAGATGCTGTTTCTGAGGAAAGAGCAGCAAGTCGACCTTGTAATTGTTCTATCTCAGAGTCTTTGCTATCACATTCCATCTGCAATCGAACCTTCGTGCTATTCTCTTCCATAACTTGTGCTTGAAGCTCTTGTACTTCCCTCTGATATTTCATACACATCTGCCCATATTTTTCACGTTCCTATATAATAAACAGAGGTTGTTGCCATTTTCAATTTTTGAAAGTAATTTTGAAAATAACACTACTATGAAATTGAATAATTACAACATTGAAGGTATAGGTAAACATTGGATTAATAACTTAAATGACTCTTGTTTTTATATTCATTAATATCCAAATAGAACTTTTATAAAAGTACCGTATAGCATAATTATAGATAGCATGTGTATATAATTTATAAAAAAATCTTTTTCATGTATAAAAAAAATACTCTAAGAGGGAATAATAGTGGTAGTATGGTAATTATAATTACCATAGTCAGCTCCTGCTGAAGTTTACGACAGTCCTTTTCTTTGCGCCGAAGGTCAGCTGATGAGACCTTCCCACCTTTACCTCTGACACCTACTCCTCCAACACCTGCAACCACATCCTTACGATTCATTATTTCAGCTAATTTGTTCACAGCCTGCTGTTTCAACATTTGCTCTTGTCTCAGTTGTTTTCGTAGACGCTCAAGCTCCTCAGCATCAGAAGCAGCTCTATTGGCCTCTGGAATTTAAGTTTCAGTTGAGTGAAAAATCCAATTATAACTAAAATTATATTACTATAATCAAATTCTTTCAACTGACCATCTTGCATTTTCTTCAATTGGTGTTTCAAATCATCAGACTCCTTGCGTAATTGCTCTAATGACGACTTGAGGTCGGCTTCTCTCTCTCTCAACTGTGAATTTTAAAATATTTGATAAAGTAAAAGATAAGTCATCCTAAAATGCTCTTTAGGAGCAAATACTTTAGTTGAAATGTGAAGAAGAAGAAGATATGAGGCTTCCAAATTGAAAATGTAGGTATTTCTAAATAAAAATAACTAATGCTTATAAATATACTTTATGATTCAGGGATAGACCACAAATCAGAGAGAACAAAATTATGGAATATAGATTACAACAGCAAATGTACAAACAAATGGATTTTGATCATCAACTGGAAAGCCAACATGATAAGCAATGTAACTAGTGTCATTGAGCTTGATACCATTAAGGATTAATTTAATATCTTTAATAATCTGAATAATGACTAAGTTTTATAAAGGCCAACATAAAGTTAGTACCATGAAAAATATAATTTAGAGAAGATTTATAGTGCTTAAAATTGTACATTGACATGTTAAGCAAAACAGAAAGAATGGGCAATCATGGGTAGATGATGTATGAAGAATTCTCGGGTCTCCAACTGTGTTAACTTGTGCCACAGGGTTGACGTTTTGTACTCAACCCAGTTGGAGATCCAAGAATTCTACATGCATCATGTTCACTGGGAAAGAACTTCTTTCTACATGGGTAGATGAATTCCTGGATGGTCTCTAATTTGATGAATAAATGAATAACAGGCAAAAATGGGTAATAATTAACTAAAATAATTTATTATAAAAGCTTTGAATTAAAATTTTTTTTCAAATGAACCTTCATGAATTCACCTTAAGCACTAATTCTTTGAAGCTCAATATTGAAAAATTGAAAATAGAAGTATAAATATAATAAACAAAACAATAAAATTATCCAATAATTTAACAACAGAATATGAAGAATAGGAGAGTACAGTGGAGTATAACAAATCATTACAATAATATGGGAAGTTATTATTAATTATCTTATAAACTGAATGCACATTTTCTAAAAACAAATGGGTCAAGTAATTGAAGAGCATACTTACTAATGCTTTTACTAACAAATAGAACTTAATAAAGTTCATTTACGTTAAAATCTATTCAAAAATTTAACCAATAAAATTAATGTTTCAGAACAATTATACAAGGAAAAAATTGACACTGATAACATCATCCTATTAATCTACCACTCACTACAAACAAACATGCTCTCACTTATCTTTCTTAAAAATACTGCCATACCAGTGGGATTTTACACTTTTAAATAGCTGTCTGGGAACCTTCAAGGAACAAAAGTATTTTATCTATTTATCTTCTCTTGATAAATTATGCTACGAATAGTGAGACTTGTGAGATTATAAAATAATTTATAATTGAATGTCAACATAATCATAAAGAACTAAAAAAAGAAAACTTTAAAAATGTAAAACATGAAGGCTATGAAAATTTTTGAATTAATTAAACTCTACTTTTTACATATCTTAATTCACTATCGAGTAATGTTTTCTGCCTTGTCAGAAAAGTTTGTCTTCCATTAATACTTAAAAATGATGCTTCACAAAATTTATATAAATAAATTTAAACGTTACTTTAGTCTTACTGCATGAAGGAAACTTACCCCTGAGATAGTATTATCTCTGGAACTAATCTCAGAAATATGTTTGGATGATAGGTCATTTGCTTCAAGCTCCCTCACAGTTCGCTCTTTCTCAAGCTCAGCAACTGTTTCTTCAGCTATAGATCGAGCCAAAGCCTCACTGTCTGCTCTTGCAATAGCCAACTGCAACTGCTGTGTCAGTCCCACTCTCTCCTCCTCCAACTCCTGAATGGTTCGTCCCTTCTCTTCACATTCCTCCCGTACTTCCTGAGCTTCTGTTTTATACAGAGTCTAAAAAAATTAATTTTTATTAAGATACATAATATATATAAATGTAATTGAACCCCTCTGACAGTTTTTTTTATGTATCTAAGATGAAAAGGTAATTTTTTGTTACATTTAATATTAAATATAAATAAGAACTTTGACAGTAGAATCAAAAATATTTAATCCACTGACTAATGAATGAAATATAATTTCAGTAATTTAAATTTGGATATGAAGCTATTTCAGTTCTATTTATCTATCTAAACAATATTATTAACTATATTGATATAATATATATATATATATATATATATATATATATATATATATATATATATATATATATATATATATATATATATATATATATATATATATGCAAATCCTGTTGCAACCTGGTCATATGAGCTAATAAAGATGGATCATCATTAAATAAATAAATAATAATGTCTGCTCTTTCTAATATTTATCTTATGGATGATTGAGGATTTTCTGAAATCATATTGTTTTTAGGCTACAATTCATGGTTATGATGCATTTTTTAGCCATCTGTCATGTGGATTGTAAGTAGGTAAGCTCACATTTATATTTATCCAACTTCACATCGATTTTATTCTAGGTGAAGATTTCTTTTAAAATTTCAACAATTGCTCATGAATTAGTTTTCCTGATAAAGTAGTATGATTGTTGGACGAATACATAATAAACTTATTAAACATTAACATGGTGGTGTAGTGGTCAGTATACCTGCCCGGCATGTGAGACACCTAGGTTCGAGTCCCAGTCATCTTGCTATTTTTCACTTCTGTTTAACATTGTGAAAAAGCAGATGCTTGAACGTGCTAAGAAGTACAATTTGAATCCTATCCTTATTAAACATTAATTTTATGTTATGGCTATGGGTTATGATATATATATATATAATGACTGGGTAAATAGATATGAATGTAAAAACTTGTGAAAAAAGCAACTACTAACTGAGAAATACTGCTCTGCTTCAAGCTGATCCTGCAACTCTCTTGCCTGCATTTCTTCAATTGAGCGAGCTGCCTGCAGCCGCCTAACTTCTTCCTCTGCTCCTCTCTTCCCATTCCTTAGAGCCTCAACCTCTGCACTTAACTGTGTTTCTCTTGCACGTAGGTGAGCTACCTCAGAAGTAGCAGATCCCAGTTCCGATTGAACAGCAGCCCTCCTTTGCTGCTCCTGCTCTACTTGTATTCCTAATGCTTTGACCTACAAAAAAGAAGCACATGGAAAATGATGAATGAATAAGAAAGATCAAATATAATTAATTTCAGAAACACACTTTCTATATTGACATTCAGAAATTATTCCAATCTATTTAGACTCACCATACATTCATTCTCAATGAATATTAAATACCACCTCAACAAATATTTAATGTTAATGAAAAACATCTTAATATCTTATGTTGATATGCTCTAAATCATATGCTCTTATCTCTATTTATCTCTTATATATAAACTCTTCGGGGGGATATACATAACATATATATATATAGAGGCTTCGGGTGGATATATATCTATACATATAGATGCTTCGGGGGGATATATATATATAACATATATATATATAGGATATTAATGTCAGGCCACGGAGCCGCCGATTTTTCTACGTAATGGCCCACTAAATCTCACTTAGAAAAAATTCGGAAATTCACTCTACCTATCATGGGTTCGATTCTAGGAGGCCCCAAAAATCGACTTTCCCCCGTAAGGATGCATGGGGCCGTTTTTCAAATAATTTTTTAAAATACTTCCCATTATGCTAGAATAATGAAATTTCATGGAGCTATTGCTATTATTAATATCTACGGAAAAATGCTATTGTTTACGTCAAAACGGTCATGGGTTCGATGCCAGGAGGTGAAAAAGTTTCAAACTTCGAAAAATCGTAGCTCTCTTAATATGATATTTAGATCATTCAAACTTTCTACGCGCATAGGTACGTATATAGTGTACATCGAAAAAAATCAACAGTTACCTATGTGTCACGGGTTCGATTCCAGAGCGTCCCGGAAGCTCGATTTTTGTCATAAGGAATGCATTGGCCATATTTGCGAAAGCTATTTATGACACTCCCCAGCCGCGCAGAGGTTCAAAATTTCACACAGCCATAGAAGGGACCATTCTTACATTAAAGCGACCGTAATTATATCCTTAAAGGTCGTTGGTTCGATGCTAGGGGGTGTTAACTATATCTCCATTTGAAATGCAAAGGGAATTTAGGACACATTTTGAGGTACTTCCTGAATGAATTTCCCTTTGATATTCGGAATATTTATAAAGTCAATCATACTCAAGCCAATAATGACAGTATAATTCGTTGGATGGCTTTGGTTCGACGCCAGGGCGGTAATAATGCTGCAGTAAGATATGCATGGGAAATCGAAATCAATGCAATGCTCGCTGCGAAAATGTCATTTACGTTATGTTTAGAATGGCCTCTCAGAATATATTTCGGAAAATCTTACATTTTATTAACAGATATATTATTACATTGCTTGCTGTAAGCAAGCGCACCTTTACTCGTAACATATATATATATATATATATATATTAATATATAATATATATATATAATATATAATATATATAATAATAATATATATATTAATATATATATATAGGATATTAATATATATATACCGTATTTTTCGGACCATAAGACGCACTTTTTCTTCACCAAAAAGTGGGGAGGAAAGTGCCTGCGTCTTATGGTCCGAATAGAGGACTGACACTGACGCTGTACTAAGACGCTGACACTAATGCCGGGCATTCGTATCAGAGCTGCAGCGGGACCCACTGCAGCCGACCCGCAGGATCAAATATTGTTCTGTTATACATTATTAAATTCTGTTATACATTATTTTAGTAAAGCCTTCGACTCAGTAGACTAGTAAATTCATTGATCATGCCCCACTTTGATTACGGTGACATTGTTTACCAAGATCTATCAAGAGATCTAGCCAATAAGCTCCAACGCATCCAGAATGTGTCCGTTCGATTTATATTTTATTTGAGAAAATTCGACCGTATTTCCGGTGCATTTAAAAAATTAGATTGGATAAAACTCGAAACTCGCAAACAACTACACATTCTAACGTTCTCATGCACTGTTTCGCGAACGCAATCTCCTGAATATCTCTTTTCCGAATTTGTAAGATTTGAGTCCGTCCATAATTTTAATACTAGAGGGAGATTCAATTTACTAATACCGAACCACAGAACGGAGACATATCACAAATCATTTATTATAACTGCTACCACGCTCTGTAATACCATTCCCTCCCACATTAAATGTTCCATTTCCACCCGATCTTTCAGAAGAAAATGTCTTACTTATCTTAATCATATATCCAATTTATCTCCTGTATCAACAGTCATCACATCTCTACAGCACTGATCAACGCTCTCTCTACTGCTCCTTTCACTCTTAACCTCCAATTCATTTAACTATGCATCTGTCCTGAAACATTCTTTTTTTTGCAGCTCAGTCCAATATCTTCTAATTTTATTATCTACACTTTGCCTCTCTTTTTGGCAATCATCTTAAATATACCATTGAATGTTTTTAATTACCTGTTTAGTTATAAGATATGTTTTCAAATTTAACATGATCTGACTCATTGATTATCTTGTAATATTGAAATTTTAGTATTCTGTTTTTAGATTATTCTATCAGTAGGTTTGTGCAGGTTTTTCACACACCCCTTCATTGTGGGTGTTTTCCTGCAGTGGATTTTTTTCTAAGAATTTTCTTAGGTTTTTATATCCACTTAAATCTCTCTTATAATCATTATTTTTCTCTTTCTAATTCTTTTGGTACTTTAAACTTTTTAAAGAGGTTAGATGGAAGAAGAGACTTTTTAGTCTCAATCTCGCCTCCAAAATAAAGACTATTAAATATTTTATTACACTATTTGGTTCAGAATATTTTTTGTCCTATTTTTCTCCTCTAAAAACCAGGTGCGTCTTATGGTCAGGTGCGTCTTATGGTCCGAAAAATACGGTATATATATATATATATATATATATATATATATATATATATATATATATATATATATATATATATAGGATATTAATGTCAGGCCCAAACCGCTTTGGCCACAGAGCCACCAATTTTTTAAGTAATGGCCCACTAAATCTCACCAAGGAAAAAATCAAAAACTGACCCTACCTATCATGGGTTCGATTCTAGGAGGCCCCAAAAATCAACTTTCCCCCGTAAGAATGGCATGGGGTCGTCTTTAAAATATTTTTTAAAAATACTTCCCATTCAGCTAGAAGGATAAGATTTCATATAGCTATTGCTGTTATATACGGCGTTCATTATAAAAGTAATGCGCATTATTTTATTGTGACACGACTCTCTATTATTGTGCGCTTGGACCGGTCGGAAAATGAGGTTTGAAGTCTGCTCTTTGAGGAGGTGAAATATTTTCAGATTTTGAAAAACCATATCCCTCTTAATATGATAAATAGATAATTCAAACCTTCTACACATATAGATACGTATATACTGTACATATAAAAAAATGTATGTGTCTATAAACCATTCTATGCCTATGTGTCACGGGTTCGATTCCAGAGCGTCCCGCTATCTCGATTTTCCCTGTAAGAAATTCATTGACCATATTTCCGAAAACTTTTTAGGGCACTTCACAACCGCGCAAATGTTCAAAATTTCACAAATCCATAAAAGGGACCCCTTCCCACATAAATAGATCCGTAAGAATGTCCAGAGGCATGCATGATTATCCGAATAATATTTCGAAAAATCTTATATTTAATTAAAAGATATATTTTCCTATTGCTTGCTGTTAGCAAGCACACTTTTACTCGTATACACACACACATACATACGTACACACCTCTTCAAAGAAAAGATCAAGAGAATTTAAGAATAGAATAAATTTTAATAAAAAAAACCTTAACTTCAAATTCTAAAATTTCTCTTATGTTCAACTGTTGTGGGGAGAGTTTGAAATATTAAAATTTGACAGTTAAATCAATTAAAAATAAAATTACCTTTTCCACCTCTTGTCTGTGTTCCCCCTCCAGTTTTTGCAGCCTCTGCTGAATCTGGCGATAATCTACAGATAACATTGACATCTGCCTCTCCTTTTCTTGCCAACATAATTCAGCTTTTTGCCTAGCACTTTTCTCTTCATTGAGTTTAGCTTGTAATCCTGAGTAATATTAAAAATGGAAATTAATAACATAGAATCATTAATGCAACAACCAAAAATATGGTTTAGAGAGGTGAGTTAACAGAACCAGTTTGTGCTACTGGAATAGCAGGTTGAAGAGAGTAAAAAAAATAGCGAAATGACTGAGACCTGAGCTTAGGTCACCTACTTTTCAAAACAAATATATAATCTTATATCATACAGAATACTGCAGATTAAGCTTTGATGGTATTGGGATGTAGTTTAATACCTTTAACTACTTCTAGGTTGGCTTCTTCTTTTGATACCAGTCTTGAACGTTGTGTTTCTTGATGAGCAGCAACTTCCTGTCGATATCGAGACTCTGAAGCTTTCAGTTCTAAGGCAAGAGAAGCAGCTTCTTTCTCCAGAGATGATACTCTCTCACCTAAGAGCCTGTTGTCTTCAGAGAGCTTCTCTCCTCTGGCTACCCATCTCTCTACTTCAGCATGTGCTCCTTGTAGACGAGCTGCAAAGTTTTAAAAGGTTAAGCAGCAAATTAAGTAGAGGTAGGATTCTCTTAGAACAAAATAATTATATAATAACCATTAGACTATTCTAATATGAATTCTAAGGTAGGTTGATTGTACTGTTTAGTTACTCAAATCTGACATAATAATAGATTAAAAAGGTATAAGTTGCTAAATTTAAAAAAATATATGAATGAATCTAAAAGGGTTCTTGCTCAATTACTGTCCTTAACCATTTCTTATTCAAACATACAAAGAAATTATGAATTAATTCATCAATAATGACAGCTCAGTGTAACATTTTTAAAAATCCTTTAATTGTTAAAAAATATTATTAGAAACAATAGAACTTTTCATTTTTGATTCCACTTCATATGACTTACAGTAATTTAGAATGTTGAAATAACTAATAAAATCAGCTGAAACACAGAAAAAATTGAACTTCCAAACATATACAAATAATCTTAGAGAAATGATTTAACTTTCAAATCATGAGAAATTTATATTTAATTACCTATAATTAAAATGAAATATACTGATTCTTAAGGTTTAAACAAAAATTACAATTTTCAGATCTAACAAGATCATCTTACTAATACAAAGTATTTTACATTTAACTTTTTCCATAAATACTTGAATTAAACTGAATACAATTTACAATCTATTCATTATGATTAGTCCCTATTTTTGAGTAAAGATCATCAGGAAAGTGAAGAACAGACATGCAAAATTCATATACATATCAAAATTATATGCATTTGTTTTTGTGTTTTATTATTCAATTACATAGGGTGCATTCCATAATTTGCTTAAATTTTTGACATTATCTCGTAATTTTCTTTCGTTATATTCGTTCCCCTTTACATTTGCAGATAATTTACTGTTGACAAGAACAGGAAATGGGAATTGTCCCTTACAATAAAGGACTACTAGGAAGCTTGAAAAAAACTTTTTTGTTGAGGATATGCAAAATTATACATCTTTATGAGTTAACTTTCAATTAATATTGTAATATGAGTGTTTGATGTATAATATAATTTTAAAATGGTTACATTATAAATCTTCTTATTTTCATATAGTTTTGTGTTAACAATTATCTATATATATACACATATAGTACTGTGATTGTAATATTCTATTGTACTTGTAGAGCTATTGCCACAAGACAAATAGTTTACTGGTAACCTATCCATAATGATGAGTGTTTATATTCTGGCACAGATTATCAGATTAAATTGCCCTATTTCAAACTAAATTTACCTAATTGAGAGAGGAAATGAAACTTGTTGGTAAGAAATTCTTTAACTATGATAAAAAGAGAGTTTTTAATATAATTTCAATAATCCTTCAGTGTCCATTTATAATAACTTCATTATAAGTCCATTTAAACCAGGCACCAGTCTTATAAATTAAAAGTTTCATGAAATTTATTAATAAGAATAATCAATAGGAAATTATTTTAGGCTGTTGCCTTGCTTGACACAACTCTAATAGTTATAAACTCTATACTCAATTCAAGTAGAGAAAAGAAACAGACATAAAGAAATCTGACCTTCCATTTCCTGATGAAGATCAGATGCTTGTGAACGAGAAGAACGTTCCTGGGATAGCTGTCCCTGAAGGGATGCAATCTCCTGTTGCAGTGCTTCCCTCTGAGTTTGAAGCTGTGCCAATGATGCTCCCAATTCAGTCCTAGCCTGCTCTGCAGCTGTTTTAGCCACAGTCAACTCAGCAACTTGCTTTCTTAAGCGAGAACTTGCATCAACTTCACCCTTGAGTTTATCTTGCATTTCATTGGCCTTTGAATAAAACAAAACAAGGGCTTTCAGATTATTAAAAAATGACAATCCTCATTTAAAGCTGATCAAAGAAATCATATTGGTTTATCAACAAAATTTAATATACTTTAGATTTAAAATGTTCTATAACATTGCAATAATAAGAGATTCCTTAGTTATAGATTCATCTTAACTAACTGAAGAGCATTTATCCAGTTTTAGTCACTGTCTGCAATAAGCACTAATAAAAAACAATGTAGCACTATTTAAATACCTGTTTCTCTAAAAAGCTGATTTTATCATTAACTTGCTGATTGTTGTTCATTTCTCTGCTTCTCCTACCCTGCTCTTCCTCTAATTTACGCTTCAATTCATGCAGCTGAGTTTCAGCTTTCCGCCGCACATCCATTTCATATTCAACCTTGCGTTGGACCTTCAATAAACCATACTTTTAATACAGTCTCATATTTCTCAGCACAAAACTTTTATTATACATAAAAGCTAAATTAAATTTCATATATTTGATGGTAATGCAACCATTGATTATTCATTAAGATAATCAATAGACAAAGTTATTAGATTCCTCCCGGTGTTTTCCATATATCTAAGACGAAAAAGTAACGTTTTTATCGTATATTATAATAAATATCAGTCAGAAATTTACAGGTCAAATCTAAATAAATTTAATCCATTAATTAACAGATGAAAAATAATTTCACCTAATTTAAATTTAGACATAAAGCTATATACTTTAGTTTCTTATATCTATTTAGAACAATGCTATTCTATATATCCTCCAGATATTGTTAAAGCTATGGTTATGACTACATTAAGTTATTTTTAATCTGCAATTAAATAAATTAGATATTACTTAATTCAAAGGGACAGAGTAGAACTTAACATTTCATCTCAGAAGAATGTATTTTGAGGGCTTTAATTCAAATTTGGGATCTTCCCTACCTCCTTCAATTCATGACGCAACAAAGCAACAGCAGACTGAGCTTGTCCAGCTTCAGATCGAACAGAAGTTTCACGACTGATTGCTTCTTCTAATTGCTGAGCTAATGATTTTACTCTAGCTTCAGCCTCTTTAGTAGCAAATTTAGCTTTCTCTGCTTCTTCTTCAGCATGCCTTATAGCCAACTCTCCAGCTTCACCAAGAGTTCCTCCAGCCTTAGATTTAAAATTAAGAAAAATTAAGATTATAAAAAATAGTAACATATAAATTGGTAAAGAAAAAGCAAATGATTAGTTAAAAGAAAAACATTCATGCTTACCAAATCAACCTATCAGTTGACCAGCACAGTTCAGTAGACATGAAAAATATTGTGCACTTTATTAAAATGGAAGCAAAAAAGCAAACGATTCCTTTAAAAGTACTGTATTATACTTGAAATTCATAAAATTTCAAAACAGAAAATATGTTATCCAAATGTTATATATTCTTCAATGGAGAGCCAATACGTCCAACACCAGAATAAATACATCACTAAATTTATATAACGAAATTTGACAGATAACACCTAAAGATGAAGCTTAAATGGGTGGCATTTAATGCACCCTTTGAATCAATTTACAATATGCAGATAATCACAACAGAATAAACAAATGAAAACTATACAAAATATATAAACATCTTTGAAAATTGTACAAATTTGACTATATGAGTATACATTTATCTAACTGTAATTTGAGAGCTCCTGAAGTCTAGCAGATATAATTACTAATAATCCTTTCAATAACAGAAGTCATAGGTTACCTATCAAGGGTTTTAATATTTCACAGCTTAGAGCTAATAAAGGATAAAAACATACTCATTTTTCTAATATTAAGATACTGAATCTGCATTAAATCTGTATAAATTTATCACATATGCATAATTTTACAAATATGGGTATTAACATACAGTATCATTTGAGATGGTAAGAAGAAGTTATGGACTTAAATAATAATAATAATACAATTTCATTAATTCAGGTTGAAATTTAGTCTGTGAAGACCACGCTTCCAATTAACCCCTACGAACATACACACATAAACATCAAACCCAAGGTCAGAAAAATTCGTATCTGCCAGGATTCAAACCTCGATACTTTGAGTATTAGTACTTCAATATACTACACACTTGGCCACTAATACATTAATAGATAACATAAGCATAACTAAACTGCTCAAGGATGCAGGATGGGAATCATTAGAACAGAAATCAAAGAGTAGATTAGATTTACTGAATAGATTCAGAGAAGCAATGTTCAAGGAAGATGTAGTATAGATCATGCACCCTCCCTGCTACATAGGTCGATCGGATACAGCAAATAAAATTAGGGAAATAGATGCAAAAACTAGCACATTAAAAATTCGTTTTTTCCTCAAACAATATGTGAGAATATTCATCCAGGGAAGTAAACTCTTGGTGCATGAGCCCACTGCAACACACTCAAAGGTGGCTCTCAGGGTATCTATATAGGCATTACTTATGGACATATAGAAAAATTATGAAAGAATAAATTAGATGACAATTATAATTTTTAAAATAAATACATTCAATACTCATGTAGATGAAACTAATAAAAACATTTTCAATAAACCTATCAGAAATAAAATTATGAAATGAAGGAGTAAATTAATTACTCTACTAATATTTGTCTTACTGTTATAGAACTTTCCATTCCGTTTTGCAATTAAACACTATATACGCAGAAAATTTAGGTAACATTTAGGTACACAAAAGGAAATATAGTTGCTGCTCTAATAAAAAAATAGTTTGGATATATTTCTGTTAGAGTTTTCCTGCAAGGATAACTATTATATTTATGCTATAGAATCATTTATCATAAACAAAAACAAATATAAGATAATATAATATTAATATAATAGAATATTATATATTAGGAAAAAATAGATTAATTATGTCATTGAAAAATTAGAAGAAAAATTTAACTTATTTTTAAGTTATTTATATACATTAAAGATTAACAAATGAAAATCTACAAAGCCAAAAAAGGCACTGACCATATCCATAGATGGATGGCCCCTAGCATCACGTCCAGTAAGTAACCTGAAATAATAAGAAACAATCAAGATTAATTATTAAAAATTTTAAGTACCATGTTAATTGGTGTACCACACTCACTTTTATGCTTGATATGTACATAAAGAGCATGGTACACATGTCTGTAAAATAGTTGCTTTTACTTTCTTCAAGTAACATTTTTTTACCTTCATTCATGCTTAATTAATAAGATCTTAATAATAAATTAAAAATGTCCACCTTTTTTTGCCAGAAAGTTCATTCTTTTAATTAAATTTTTCCTTAATATTTCTCCTAAAAGTTAAGGTGAGCATTATATGCTGATAAACATGTTATATGCAAATAAAACCTTGCAGTAAGCAAGCAAACTTTTATTCTCTCATATATATCTATTACATATAGCTGCTTCAGGATATAAAGTAAATACCCCTTATAATATATAAAATACATTTTACATTTTTTGAGAAAGGTTCAAAGACTCCTGTAGGTAGACTGTTCCATTCCATGATTGTTCTATTTAAAAAACAATATTTCTTATCATTGGTCCTCTGTCTAACACATCTACTTTGTATTTGTGATCATGCCTACCTATACATCTATTATATATAGCTGCTTATAGCAAGCAATGTTATAATATTTATTTAATGAAAAATAAGATTTTTTGCAAGGTTAATCTTCATACACATTGCCAAAGATAAACTAAAGGAAAATATCAGAGTGCATATTTAGATTGAGTTCGTCTTCCTCTTCTTCGTGTGTATTTCTTAAGGCAGAGTATTTCCATCCCAGGCGTCGAACCAAGGACATGCTGCTGAATAAACATCCTTCATTCTCTTATGCATCCTCATCTTTATAAATTCCCCAAATTTCAGATGTATAATACCTTAAGGAAGTGCCGCAAAATAATTCCATAATTCCCAATGCTTTTCTTATGAAGATATAATAAGTGCCCCCAAGAATCGAACCAATGACCATTTACGACATTTTTACAGAACCTTTATGTAAAATATATATAAAAATATTATTCCTATCACTCATTGATAATATTTTTTTTAAATCTTTGAATGCATTCTTACAGGAGAAAGTCAATTTTTGGGGCCTCCTAGAATCAACCCATGATAGGTAGAGTGAGTTTCTGATTTTCTTAGGGGATATATGGGATACACTATATGTAAATGAGAAAATAAATACCTTCCTATATTTTTCTTCTTATTGAACAACACAAACTTAAGTAGTTCATATTTTATAATAAACATGATAAGTTTAATTTCCTTATCTTGAATAAAAATATATAACAATACTCACTGATGGTCCCTAGAATATGTAAAACCAACAAATGGTAGATGATTGGCTGCAAATGCTTTTGGAGTAGGAAAATTTTCTTCTGGACCTTCATCCTTTTCCACATCATCAAAGTTACTTGTGTCATCATCTCCTGAAAGCTCAGGCACCACAGGTGGAACACCTTTGAAAACATTAAGTTTGTTCAAGCAAACAACTGAGATTACTCTAATAAATGCAAATTAGTTTAAATTAATAAAATAACAAGTTTTGAAGTAATGAATTTGAAGAAAAAAACTTCAGGAATATTTAAATTTTAAATAACTCAAAGGTTAAAATATGTACCACTCCAATTAAGTGACAAGAAAACATCAATAGAAAATTAATACAATAATAAATTCTAACATGTCAAATTCGGAAATACTTACATTCTCTAATAGTCTCAAAGGTCCACTGGTCATTTTGAAAAAATGGATGTTTGCATATTTCTTCTATCCCATTACGACCAAGGCGCTTGTTTCTGAATGGTAAAATGGATCTCATATACTAAAACACATTGCAGGAGGAGGTTGAAAAATAACTAATATTAACTTACAGTATGATCTTACCTATCAGTCAAAAAACCACATATTAGGGTACATGCATCAGCACTTATTTCAACATCAGGAGGAAAGTGCAATGAGTTTCTATGGTCCATAATTTTGGAATATGTACCCACTAGACTGTCTGCATAAAATGGTGTATCACCAATGAGCATTTCATAGAGAAAAACTCCAACTGACCACCAATCACACTCTCTTCCATATTCTCCTTCTCCTCCTTGCGATTGGAGTACCTCTGGAGAAATGTAGTCGGGCGTACCAACTGCAGTATCTGAACGAACTAGACCATCCTAGAGAGATATCATTCTATTTGTGAACTTACATTACACACTGAATATATACAATATTCTGCATTCATTAATATTTCAGGAGAAAGAAATTTAATGAAAATTCATTAACTTTTATTCTTTTAGAGAAATAATGAGTAATAAACAAGAAAAATTAAGTAAAATTTTAATGACATTAAAATTTAAATATTTGCCTTCTTAATTACTTACACTGTCCATGCGCATACAAGTTCCAAAGTCTGCTAATTTCAGATGACCATGTTTGTCCAAAAGCATATTATCTGGTTTCACATCCCTTAAAAGAAAGAAGTAAAATAAGAATAAAAAATTTAACATAATTATGCCATTGGAATAGCTACATTCTAATAATTTACTGACATTTATATCAACATAATATTAATTTCAGGAGAATCTAACCTGTGTACAAATCCCATGGAATGTATGGCATCCAAAGCTAAAACAACTTCCGCACAGTAAAATTTGGCCCATTTCTCTGGTACGTCATAATTAGACATTAAATTAACAAGATCACCCCCTGGAAATAATTTTATGAGAGAGATTATAAATATTGAAAATGGATGATAAAGAGAGAGAAGATTGCCTTGTTCTCTTCAAACTCAGAAGATAGTATTATTTTTATGAGTTACCTCAAAAGAGCAATTGCAATGGACCTTGTGTAGCAAGTGTAGCTTGAAAACATGTAACTAACTATTTGCACATTTATTAGAGATAGAAATAATAACTTCAACAGGTAGCAAACATTTTTGAGTTATAGACTGCCCCTCTACATTTCTACTTCTTTTAAAATTCAAAGGAATTTGAAATAGTGATAATAGATTGATGATTATGTATGTATGTATGTATGCCAGTCCTCCCCTTCGTATTACTTAGTATTTCATAATTTAAATACTTTGCCCATCCTCAATAAGTGATTCACCTCTGGAGGCAAAGTTTTGGAAAATTCATAAACTGCAGCATTTTTTTCTGAGTTCAATGTCAATCATGTGACCAAGGAAAGAATTTAATTAAATATTATTATTCCTAAAAAGATTTGCCTTCTGATAAGCTATAAATCCGGGCTGAACCCGGGTTCAAATCCCGGCTGAGGAGGAAATTTTCCTCTCAGGGTCTGGATGTCTGTGACGTCCGTTGTTGAGTTTGAAACCTCACTGTAATTGTCCCGTAAGAGGATGTTTGTGCGGTCTTTGTTAATAAATAAATAAATTTAAAAAAAATCTGGTAACAGTATCATACCTACTAACAAAATCCTTACAATAGAAATTGAGAAAAGATTGAACTTAAAATATTACATGAAGTTGGCAACTTACAGAAAATATATTTCATTATTTCATATCTTAATTTATACATGTTACATATCATTATAGAATATCAAGTTCTTTCTCTACCAAAGATGGCAAAATAATTACCAGAATATGTACTGAGAAGAATACTTGCTTAGTGTACACACTAGAAAATGAAACCTATGCTTATGAAAATTCTTCAATGGCTATTATGATTGAAATAGCAGATATTTGGAGATTTCTCAACTCATTTTAGTCTTAATAGTCTTATTACTACCTTATTTCTTCTTCTCACAAATTTTATTTATGATTAATACTTTATCCATTTCTTTGTTTCTTTCAATCCAAATTTCTATAAAATCACTCCTGAGGGACTTATGATTATCAAAAAAAATTATTGATTTGCCATTGAACTGATAACTCTGGAAATGAAATTATTTCTAATTTTTAAGGGGTATTGGTCAGCTTTTGATAGTGTTCATTCTTTTGTCCTGTTTTCCCCATTATTTCAACAGAATTAAATCTTGCACTAGAAAACTATATAAGTATAATATTTCTGTTTCTAGAGTAATTTGCAATATCTTCCGTTAATTTATCACTTGAGTCATTTTAGTTAGGAAATCTTCAAACAAAATAATCATTCCTTTAACAAAATGTACCATCTGTTGTTTATCTATAAATAAATCTTGCTGGAATGTACCAAACACTTCAGCAACATCAATCATAATTGAATGTATTCTTTCTTTGTGAAAAATCTCATTTCCCCAAATGAAATATTTAAACAAGGAGAGGAACTTAAGATTGAATAATGTGCATAAGAGTTTTTCAAATATTAAACACAAACTTATAAAGTTAACAACCGTACATATATATGAAACGCAAATGGTCATAACTAGGTCCATTATGTTCCTTTTCTATGAAATGGATTTAGATGTCATCATTACTTTTTGATCTTAATGGTTTAAAATAATTGGTTTTAAATTCCAGTGAGGAACAAAATTTTCAATTTAAATCATTAAAAATGAAATAAAAGGAAATTCTTTAAAATTCTAACTAAAAAATACCTTTTGTTGCAAATTTTCTTCCTCATATTGAAAAATTATTTGCAAAATACCTATTTCGTTTAAAAATAAAATGTAATACTGGTAAAAATTTTAAATATATAGTAGCTTAGTCTAAATTAAATCATTTAATTAATTTAAGTATCACTGGTAACAAAGAACCAATTTATTTTAAGGTATTAAAAAGCAATGATAAATACCAGGCATATAATCCATCACCATATACAGATATTTGTTGTCTTGAAAGGCAAAATGTAACTGAACAATCCACTCTGAATTAGCGTGAGCCATGATGTCACGTTCCTCCCAGAAGAATGCAGAATCTGATCTTTTAATCTAAAATAAAACCAAATTAAAATTAAAATAATTGCAAATTAAAATAATAAATAAAATTAATCAACTTTAATACAAAAAATAAAAGAGGAATCATTTTCATAAAAAACAATTATTTAAAAATTTCAAATCTGTGACTTGATTTTTCAATGAGGGTATACATATTTTACTTAATAAGGAAAGAATACAGAGAGCTTTTCAAATGCTCAGATAATACAAAAAATTAAGAATGATGCGATATCTTATAAATCTAAATAATATTGTAAAATCAATTCAACAATAAAATAATCTAGTAACACTCAAAAGAGTATGTTTTCTATTCAGTTCAAACAGCTTAATCAGTCATAAAATTATATAAATTATTTTTAGCATTAATTTCAAGCTTCAGACTTTGAAATAATTTCTGTTATTTCCGATTATTAATTCTAAAATCTTAAAAGTTCAATAAGGATACCAAACCATAACCATTCTTTACAAAAAATATAAATTTCTTTTTTTGTCAAATTATAATACAAAAAATAGAACCTTTAACTGAAAATTAGGGTGTTTCAAATTTCACAGAGGAAGGCGTTGTTTTGTGGAACTCCATCTCAAAAACACACAAGAATTAGACAGGATCGTACTTGTTGAAAAAGTACAATCCTGTCTAATTCTTGTGTTTTTTTACGGTATTTCATTCACAAGGGAAAATTTTACACAGTATAAGATAAAAATGAAACCCAAACACAATTAAGACAAACTAAAAAGTGAGTTTATAATCACACACACAAAAACATAAGGCCTTCAGGGCCAATAAATAATGAAGATAATAATCCTACTGTGATATGGCAGTGGTAATATTGTTTGTTATTCACAATTATCAAGGTCTTCTTATCACAAACTCAATAAAAATTAAGATTTACACGCTCAGCTGAGACAAATTGTTTCCTAAAAAGAACAATACAAAGTTGAAGGGATTAATTGAATTGCTATCTAGATTACATCTTATGTAGTAAAAATCATTAAGAAAGATGGACTTTGGTAGATATCTCTGATTTTCAATAAAGAATAAAATATTGGCTCATCAAAAATCTCTTTCAAAACCAATGACTGAAATTATAATATAGTTTCATATTAATCCTTATGAAAACAAAGAGAATGTGACTAAACAATATAATAAAATCCTATGAAAAATACTCACCATTTCAAATTTACTTAGAAGTTTCATTGCATACACCTTATTAGTAGATTTATTCCTCACCTAAAATAAATAATTTTTAAAATTTTAAGGGAAAGGTAGAAAAGAAAACTTCAATTAAAGTAAAGTATGCTCAATATACACAATAAATTTTCAATTATAAAACTATTAGATATTTCAAACTAACCAACTGTACTTCCCCAAAAGCACCTCTTCCAATAACTTTAATGAGGTTGAAATCATCATTTTTCATGCGCAGCCTGAAGATTTCAGTTGCCAGTGAATCATCTATATGAATCATATAAGAAAATGTCAATATTAAAATTGCTTTGCCGTTCTATTGCTATATTTTTATTATATTCTACACAAAAAATTTTCAAAGATTATTTAATGGTGCAAAAGGAAAATTTATAATAAATGATCTTTTATAACATATGTTTAAAATTCTTATAAATCTTTAACATGAAGGACATAATCCAGCACATGTAACTGTACAAATAAGTTTAATGAGGATAAGAATAATTGTTAATTGATAGTTAATGATGAATAAGTACCTCATTAGTTCCAACAATAACAGTAGTATCAGAAGTGTAAAAGACATGAACTTACATCTGTTCATATATGCCTCCACATTCTTCATACGTTTGACAGCAGGGTGATCACAGTCTGCAACAAGTGCTTGTACCGTATCCTATCAAAATAAGAAATACTTATAAACCATTTTTTAATAAAACATTTATCTCAAAATAGGTTTCATGATTCAAGAATTCATGATATGATATACTCAAATCTATTCTAACATTCTTTAAGGCTTTCCTCAATGAATGAATACTAAATGCGTGAAAAAAGATACTAATTCCAGTATTAACTAAGGTGATACAAACCAAAAGACAGTCAACGTTGGCAATGCTCCGAGGATCTTGAATTTTTTCCTCCAAAAGGCGAAGCCTTCTTTTACGATCTTCATCTTTGATTCCATCCATTTCTCCTCCTATTAAAACAATTTTAATTTCCCGTTTTGGAATTATAAAAATAAAATTCTAATAGAAATAATTTTAAATAAATACAGAAGAGAACAACAGATGTACGTTTGAAAGGTTAAACATCTATCTTTTAAACTTTGATTTTACAGTTCACACTTCTCTGAATAATCCAAAGACATAAAATACTGCTCAAAATTCAACCCAACTGCCATCAGCTTATGAGTGAGGTTCAGCTATATTTCTTATGAATTTATCACAATATTTTTCTATCAACAAAACAGTTAAAATCCAAAAACTCCAAAAAAATGAATGAAAAAAAGTTAGGTTAGTTGGTCAAATACATTATTAGCCAAAATAAAACTAAACATAAGAATCTGTTAAAAAACATCTTAATTTTTTTATGAATACTGAATTTCTGATTTTTGAGGAAATAGAAAAAAGAAAATGAAAAAGGACAATTTATTACAAATAATATTTTTAATAATTTCACGAGGAAAAGATTATCGGTTTGAAAAGATCTTAATTATTTTTGGGATCTTTAGATGAGTGATTCAGAAAGATAGATTTACCACCTTTGCCACTTTGATACCGTTTTTTAGAATCTCAAGCAACCATTACTAGCACACATAATATGAGTAAATGAAATTTAAAATACTAACAATACAGTAGTGATATCCAGTTTACAGTGAAGAGAGTTAAACGAAGATGGTCTGATAAATTCCATATTATCAATCTGCTATTCATTGAAAGATAACATTTTATAAACGAGAGAACAATAAATGTTAACTGTCTAGGTATAAAAGTAACTTGCTTTCAATAAGATCCCTCATAACCCAATATGTTGAGGATATGCTACAAATCCTGAACTAATATTATTTACCATCCAAAAATTATACATTTTATTTAGTACACATATATTTCTTACCTAGGAATCTTAATATCGTAACAACTCCGATGATTTAGGAAGCTTCATGAAACTTCATCACTAAATTCGCTTGCTATGCTATTTTATTGATGATTTATCTTGTTATTCCTCCCTTTATGTGGAGTGCAACTGAAAAGAAGATGGTAGAATGTGCGTAAACCATCAAACTACAATATTAGTTTAATAATGTATAAAGAATTAAAATACTTCTTTGAAAGTGTTTTAAAAAAAATGTCTTTGTTCATACTCGAAAGAAAATTTAAATACGTCAATTTTGTCACTCAGTCAAGAAAAACTTTTCTCGATTTTATTAACACAGCAAAAACGAACGTATATTCGCGATGTCCAACAGAAAATATAAATATTTTATTTATCAGATGGTAGATTTACAGGTACTCAGAATAATTTTACCTATAATCATAATGATTGTTATAATTGACATTTGCAGTAAACATGCTAACCACAGCCCACGTCTCAGCGGAAGTAGCACATAAGCAAAATAAGTCCATCTTGGATCACTGAAGGTAACAAATAGTTTAATGGCATAATCAACCTCACCTGGACATTTCTTAGAAGTAAGGCGGGGGTCTTTAATAGAATGAAAAATATCTCGTCATATCGCATTCTGTACGCTCATAACCGCTCTTCAACTTCAACATGGCTTCTCAGCTGTGGGACGACCTCCATCATCCTCAGTTATGTAAACAACGATAACTCAATGGGCGACGACAATGCGGATCGTGGTGAACTGTGCGATGATGATTATGTTGTATTCTACCGCTGAATTGTTTTCACTGGGTTAAATATTATGTATTTATTTGTGTTATTGATTCCCCCAAACTAATTCTTTTCAAATTCCGATATTAGTGTTGTGAAATATTCTACTGCGAATTCGCTTTTCCTATAATATTCTTTCCAGCTTTGTGCGAGTAATTTATTTCATATAGTTGAGGAAAATTAGTGAATATTTTGAACGTGAATATATGAGATTTATTGTTCTTAGAAAATTTTTAGTTTATTCATTCAAAAAGTAATTCCTCGTTTTTAATCGCTTCCTAAAGTTGAAGGTAATCCTTAGGATTTTTTAAATATCTGGAACAGATAAGTTAAACAATTAGTATTATATTTATTCTCTGTTCTTTCTGCTAGCTAACTCTAAGTGAAGGATTCAAGTCATTATTACTGAATGTATCATTTAAATCAGGGAAAATATGTTTTGCTGACACAGTGTGAAGGACGCAATCACGGATTACATAATCTCGGCTGATTACTTTTATTCTTCTTAAATTCATTATTTTCCTTGGAAATCCAAGTATCTATTAAACCCTAACTTGAGATTATACACAGAGCGAAATGAGATTATAGGTATTCCTATAATGTGAAACTATTTTATTTGAGTGTGACAGTGGTATTCATATGAGACTGAATCCTCTCACCATTTAATCTTTACTTCAGATTACGATGTACAATACAGTTTGCTTTAGGGTATCATTGATCATCTATGGATGTTTTCAAAGCCACAGTATGGACTAAACATGAGCAAAACATTTGTGAAACATAGCAATCACAAACAATTATTTCTGATAATGATCTATTATTTCCTGCATATAAGTTCCTTAAATAATATTGAATTGATAAAAATCTTATTTATGTAGCCATTTAGATTTGAAAATTTGATTTTTTGTATTTTTTCACTATTCAAAATGATGCAATTCATACTATTGTAAATTATAATAATAATTCAAAAGTATTGCAAACAAACATTTCTAAAGTAATCAAAATGATTGATTTAAAATAATTTATTACAAATTTAGAAAATAAAATTCATCCTCCTCTAATTTATTCTGTCAATGAGTGAATTATAACTGATCATTCACACATGCTTACGCTCAATATTTATAGACGACAAAAGAAAATTGGTCTTGACTCAGTTATCTTTCTCCTGTGAGTGGAATTCCATAAATATAATTTATAAATAATATGCTTACATAAAATGAATCTTCAGATTAAGTGAAACTGAAAAAAGCTGTAAAAACTGATGTTATCTCTCAAAAAGTACATTTTACTATTTTTTCATTTTTAACATGTATTACTTGTACTTCTACTCATAAAATGATAACTTTGATACATATTTGAGTATGTGTGTGGCATTTGAAAAAGTACTTCCTGCCAGTGAAATAAACCATTGCTATTAGAAACACGAAATAACAATTTACTAGCTGATTTCTTTAGTATTACACTTATACAAGATTTGTGAGATAACTCCTTTTGTAAAAAATGTTAAAAATTTGTGAGATCACTCTTTTTGTATCACAATATTCTATAACATTGAGGTAATCGCCAACAAAAAAATCATTATCAGAAAGATTATTCAACTATTTTTTAATTTTATACATAATTATAAATAATCGCATCAGGTGATTTAATTTTAAATCAATATATAGGAGAATATAACTGATCAGCTAGATGATGTATAAAAATAATTGATTTCAAATAATTCAGTCGGAGATAATCCACAGCTTTCACTTTAAAAACAAAGAGCTAAGAATTAATATATATCTTTCTGTAAATCAAATTTAAATAAACATTCAGATAAAAGAAATTTTGAAGAAGATGAAGCAAGAAAAAAAGACCCTCCAGGAGATTCATTTTTTTTTTCTAGGGCAAGTTGAAGATGCTTCAAAATTCATCATGGGTGTTAGGCTTATTGTTATCAACAGCATCTGAAAATTTTCCATCTAGAGTAAATGCCCAAAAAGAAGAAGGCAGTCCTCTGGTATCTCTCTCTCTTTTAACAAATGCAGAGAAGGATGAGATGCAGTTTCCCACAAAGTGATTAGATGATCCCAGTATGGCAAGTTCAATATGTGGGTTAGACGGCTCTAGCCGATGAACAGTTACCTAAATTTTCAAACATAAATATTGCACATCAATGAACTAAATCATTAATTTTTAGGACATACCTGATTCATATATTTTGAACATAAGAATTTGTAAGAAAAGACAAAAATAAGATAAAGAACAAGTTTTGAAAATCTCTTAATAAATTAATACATTAGTTAAAAAGATACCATTAAATAAACAATCATGGAATTTAACCAAGAGGAATGTGAAAGTATGAAATTCCAACTAAAATAGTATAAGTACTGTAAGGGTAGAATATTTAAGGTGAATAGAAGGTATCTGGAGCTTTTCTAGCACACTACTTGTATACAAGAAATACTGCTCTTTTAAATTAAAGAGAAAATAAAGATCATTAGAGGATAATGACTTCAAAAAAAATCTAATTCCAAAAGAGAAATATGAAGAAAAACATCTAATCTTAAAAATGTATCTTATTCATAAACAATACTATAGTTATTATTTACATCAAACATGTATGCAACAGAATACTTTTGGAACATTAAATATGATCACTTCTACATGATTCACTACAAAAAGAAGCTTTGCAAGTATACTAAAATGCTACTGATGAGCTAATAAGAACATTGTAAGGCATACTCATGTGATTAAGTAGTAATCTCAAGTTATTTAAAAAATCATTGGTTGCACTGTATCTTTAAAGAATCCTTCCTGAATTAAACCATGATTTAATCAGCAGAAAATATAAGATATCATGTAATATTAAGTCCAAATGTACTGGCATATTGTTGAACCATCAATAATGCTGGAGCTATTAATTAATATTTTACAGAATATATACAAAAAATATATTTACAATGCTAAAATTAGGCAGGAAAATATAACTTCTTAGTCTCTTGGCAAATTATAACCCTACATGCCTTTCCTTTGAAAACTTTTAACAATTGAAGAAAAACTAATGTAATGTTTATACAAAGAAGAAGAGGGAAACGAATTGTTTTTCCATTACAAGTTATCATATTTTATTTATAAATGATAGACTTGGAAGCAGAATGGATAGCTAACTCTCAAATTCAAAGATCCTGGCTAAGGAGATTTTCCTTCTCAAGGCATGAAAGAGAGATGAGTATAGCAACCCTGATTTCTTTTCATTCTTGTAGATAGGTTATTAAAAATACATAACTAAATTTAAAAGAGTAAAAGGTATTTATCTTATATAAAATGGATTGATCACAATTAATTTTAAACTAGATACATCAGATTTATACAAGTGATATATAATTAATATATTTTAAAACCCACCTGATGAGACTTTAAAGACGATGAAAGAGTGTCAATCATGTGATCAGCATCTGATGCAACAAAAACAGATGCTGCCTTCATCTTCTTAATAAGCCTCTTTAGAGTTTTAATAACAGTATTTTTTGAAGGAAAGCAAAGTTCCTTAGTTGCCAATCCATGCTCATTCCGATAACCAAGGCATTGAGGAGCAGCAAATAAATTTGGACTTTGTGTCACATGTTCACATGCACGAGACTGCAAGATCAATTGAAATTATGGGTTTTGCACTATACATAAAGCAGATTTGAATACAACTTAAAAAAAAAAAACTAGAATAAATTTAATAGATTTACAATATCCAAAAATTAAGATAAGGGATGAATTCACCAAAGACAGAAAACTTGAATTCAACAATCTGTAGTAATATGACGTTAACTGAAATTGGTTGAATTGCATAGAATTTTATTTTAGCTCCAAAGATGTAATGAACACAAAATCATAAACTTATCATATCAATTTTCTCTATTTTATTGCATTTTAAATCTGATAATAATTTTTGAAATGATACAACATTATGAAAATAAAACTTACCCAATCAATTCCATTTCGTAAGTGTATGCCAATAAATGGACCTTTAGGTAACTTAGTGTTAATGAACTGCTTAGCCTTTTGGCGAATTTCTTCATTCCAAACTAGATATTTATGCAACATCCTATTTTCCAGTTGTACAGGAAAACTAGCTGGAGCTCCAGAAAATGCTAAAACTACAAGTTTTTGAAACGATTGAAATTGAAAATAAACAACGAAAAATCTACATATGATCACAAGATTAATCAAATTAACTTCAGTTTAGATGTTTACCTGGCCAATCCTTGGGATCATACTTTTTTTCCCACTCTTTCGAAACCTTGCTATGATGAACATCGTAATGTAGAGGACCATAGAATTCAGATCCAACAAAGTCAATATCAAATGTATCCCAAAATGGCCCAAATGGATTTCCTTCTTTAGCATTACAACCTTTAGATTCCTTTCCATTTCTAGCAACATAACAAAACGCTAAAAGTACAATTTTTAATCCTTAGTAAATCACCTTATGAATATTCGCATTATGGGGGGTAATAGATAGTAACAAAACAGTTTTGGGCAGTTTCTACATAACTAAAATCGGAGATATGATGTGAAACTCGACATTTAAAAGCGAAGGAATTTATGTTTTTAATATACTGTTTCTGTAACAAGTTATTACTAAACTGGAAAATTGTGTATGACAGGAATAAAGGGTTTTTTAAGTCGTTTTCTCTTTTATAGATTTACTAATGTATAAAAATTTTGTTTCATTAAATTTGAACAGGATACCAACTGACAGAATATATAATACTTTAAAATTGTTGATCAAAGATACTCACAAATTCTTCGATTTTTAGGCCATACAGATTTTGCGAGGTTTTTCATAAAGTCATCCATCAGTATAACACGATGATATTCCAACAAAGGCTTAACATTGAAATACTTGTTAAAAGGAACCTGTATCTGAAATAGGAACAATAAACAGCATAATTAGATCGAGATTATGTCAAGCACTATGGGCAATTTCTTTTTTAAAATTAAATTTCAAAAATTTTCTTTGACTAACCGATTTCGTTTCGCCATATCTATACTCAACCCAGTGAGGAAGTATTAATGTTCTATTTAGTCCTTTGGCGAATCCCAAAGCTCCCAAAAAGTGATCTGCCTGATTACCAAATCTTCCTATAATTGAAAAACTGTATAGAGTACCACACGAAAACTTGATTGATTAATTTATTGCGCAATGAGTGAGTTTTTACCCATGCATGGACAATAAACAATGTATCCATTAGGATCAATATCTAATTCAGTGGAATTTATTCCCACTATTACTGTTAAACACATTAAGAGTAATATCCGAGGAAAAGAATACGCATATTCGAACATAATTACAGAAATATATAAATAAATATAATGGAGCCGACTGCAAAAATCTCAATATAACTTCACGAGTAAAGTTATTTTCCTCAACAAATCATTCGATGCAACTTGTTGAATGATATTTACCGGGCGATAGAACGCTTAGTAATTATGTATCTCATTTGTTAAATACATTTCTTATTGCAGAAGATTATGAAATTGTAGCGGTTTTGGTCTAATATCATATATATGTGTCTAAAACTACCACACTGTTAAATTACAGCTTATTTTATAGTATTATTTCATTCGAATTCCGGAATATTGTCATTTTCGTGAAAAACAAATATGCGAACCTGTAGTCACACTTAGTTGACTATTACTCCAGGAAAAGTTACTGGTTCATCATTCTCTTCGATACCTTTCTACGAGTAAATACCAAATGTTAGTTTATTTAAGAATAACCATCTTCTTAGCAAGATTGTTAGGAAAAATTTTAAAATTAATTCTAGAAAAACAGTAATCAAATTACTTATGCTCATAGATTTACAAAAGTCGTTGTAGCATTTATTTTACAATTTTATTAAATAACCCGTGAATCGCCGTTAAGCGTACACCAGGCGATGTCTATAATCCATTCCCCTAAATAACTACTCGATTTGAAATTCTCGTGATATCTGGTAAGAGATACCAACAATACTTGCTTTCCCCCGCAAATTTTTTTGTCTGGCCATGGAAATCGAATTCGCTGTTCGGAGTAATGATCTCCCGTTTTTTATTTAGTGAATCACTTAGAACTTTTTCAGAACCTATACTATAATATACCTCACACAATTTTTTGTACTTGCACTAGGGTCTTCAAGCTCCTTAAGAATTCTAACCAAATATTTTGATCTCCGAATCACAACTACGTTGTCTAAAATCTTTAACAACGCGAGCTCCTAATTTCTCTCTATTACATTGTATTTATACTTCATATTACTTAGTAGACAGTCTCCTTGATTTCCTAATGAACCATCCAAAAACGGCAATATCTACATAACTTCGTAAACATTTTTCATAGATCAAGTATTACCATTTTTATTTCCAATTCTTTTATTACACCAAACTTCTTCCTTGAAAAACAGCATCCTTCTAATAGTGTGTATATTTCTAAATTACACTCCATACCATTATTCAATTTTTTTTCCAACTGTATTTACCTAGATACATATAGATGTATAATAGTAATACAGATACAATACATTCAGTGTATCATCTATTTATTCTATAAAATTTCGATTCCTTATCTCAGTGTATCTAATTGTGATAAATACATAGTAAATAGAGGATTTAAGAGTATTTTTTGCTAAAATCATAATTAAAAATTCTGAAGTTAAAATGGGATTAGGGATAGGTTGAATTTCACTTAGCAGGATCAGTTGTGCAACTTGATCACAAACGTTTAACAGGAGAGGTAAATTAGTGATATGATAGGGACTAAAGCCCAGGGGCTCCACTTATGTGATCAAGTAATGTAACTTATTGTGCTAAGTCAAAATCCAACTATCTATACCTGTGTACATTTGCCTTTGCTGACAAGACATTGCTGTAAATCATTCACGGTCATATAATAGTTAGCATACCTGCCTGGCTAGTGGAGGACCTGGGAGTTCAAGTCATGGTTATATGATAATTTTTCACATGTTCTTCAAGTTCTATAACTTAGGTAAGTTAGTTGGCAGCCTATTGATCAGAAACTACTGTATTAGATCTTAGATTTAGCTTATCTAATTGTTGGACTCTCATATATCCTGTATAATTTTTTATGAACTCGATTTAATTCCCTCACAATTTTATCATCCCTAACTTTTATGTGAAAATTTAATTTTGGAATAGGGATTTTAAAATACCACATGTGCAATTAAAAGTAAGCATGTGTTATGATCATATTTTAAATACCTTTTGAAAATCAACTATTGCTTTATTAGAATTAAATTTGTAAACCAATCCTTGATTTGAGTTTATCTTTAAATACTTCTACTTTTGACCCCCATATACGATAAGTAAGTGATCAGTAAACATTTATCAAGTGTTTCTATTAAAATCAAATTTATTTCATGACAGCGGAATATCCCAAGACTTTCATTTGATTGGAGATATGTGTAATTACAAGGAAAATAAACCTTCAGGTCAGCAGTATAAAGCCTTGAAAGTCTAACATATTGCAGTAAACAAAATGAAAACAGGAGATCACAGTAAATCATCTGCATGAGATATATAGTTAAATAAATATAAACAGTAAAATAAATAGTCTAATCAAAAGAACTTCAGATGCAATTTCTCATAATTTTAAATCATATAGACAAAGACATTCAATTGAGGTTTATCATCAGCTATCACTTAATCAAATTATTAGGAAAATCACAAAATTGATCAAAATATTTCAAAGAAAAGTCAATAATGAAACATCAGCTAAATATCTGATAAGTGAAATTATCTCTAAATGAATGACATGGTTTCCATCACAGATGGAAACATAAGCAAGATGTTTTCATGACATACACATTTTACTGATAGATAGTAATACACTAACCACATAACTAAAGGAAATCCTCCTTTCAAAGCAAAACCAATATTATACTATTAATGCATGTTTCAAAACATTTAATATGCGTGCACTAAATAACTTTTATTTAGAGTACACAATCGATGGAAATATGACTGAAAAGTGCGATACATGAGTGCAAGGCCCGAACCCCACCATCTACATCTCTAAACATTTTCCACATTCTACAAATGAGTGACATAATCACCGATTAAATGTGAAACACACAAATTTGACAAGCCTTAAGTTTACTTTGATGTCATCTTCAGCACCAGTTCATGTCCTTCATTTTGGTATGTCACCTATTCATAAAACAAATAAAAACTTGACGATTATCACAAAGTTCGGCTCATTCAACAACACCATAATTGCAATCTCCAACTGCAAAAAACAACACTTGAATTTATGCAATTCTATCAAAATTTTTAACAAATATTATTACTGCTGACTGGGGGTGTAGATGGAAAAGATGTTCTCTATTTAGTCACCAAAATTCATTTTCATGCAATACCACTGCATATTTAATGGAAATCAGGATTTACATGGAAGTATTTTTTAAGAAAAAAGACAAGCACACACTAGGGTTACACCACACATTCAACACAATTCAGGCTGATATTCACTCTTCATAGTTCAATTTGTTCCTTCATACTTAATTCACACAACTGAATAACTTACAAACATATACCAACTGAAACATTTGATCATGGGCACCAATATGAACAAGTCATAAACACCTTCACTCTTGGAGCCATACATTTCATCCACTGTTTTAGAATGGCTATTGGTTAAAGTAGATTCAAAATATTCCTCATTACTTCCATATTTGACCAATAAGCACTTTTCATTGCACTCTTGAAAATTTAACACCATCCAACATCTTAGTCATAAAATTTTAAAAAATCAAGGCAATGTTAGTTAGTAATCATGACAATCTGCTCCCAGTTTCAAATTTTACATATATTCGAAGAATTGATCATGCTTGCAGACCACCAACTAACAAGCCATTCCTACAAAAATGTTTTATTTGTAAATTCTTTTCCTTATTTAAATAAAAATATCCACTTCACTCATTTTTTGAATTATTCAAAATCCTTAATTCTACAGCTGACACATCTGCTTTTCCCAAAGTTACTATCATCTATTCATCTTAAAAGTAAAATAAAACTTAGAAAAGAGGAAAATTGGACCTAAGATTATGAAAGTGGGAGATGATGAGGCAGTACAGATTGTAAAGTCATTAGAAGACATAATCTGGTCCAGCCATGTCTATTGCCCATCTGAACTTTTCACGCTGAGTTTTGTTGTAGATCTTCTCAATGGGTACACCATTTTTCTTACACCTAGACAGAACCAAATATTTAATTTTAGTATTGAAAATAATAGATTGATCAAAATAGTAATGGTTACAAAACTCCAGTTAAATTCCAAATCATGTCCAAATATCTCAAATAAAGTCATTGAAACTCACCATGCCACAGATATACGAGGATCTAGGTAATTGAGCTTGGAAGTGCCCAAGGCAATTTCCTTATTTTCATCTTTATCAGTTGCCTGCAATTCCAATTTTGCTAATTGCTCACGGAGCCGATCAAGTGCCTTTTTCTTTTTTTCAGCATTACTGTCAAAACAAATATATGCAAAAATTTAGATTCCTACTTCTATAAAAAATGCCTCTATAACCTTGGCACCTTATTAGCATCTTCCATTTGTCCCTCAATCTTAAATTTAACATTATGACTGCTTGACTAATATTTGTCTATTACATTGGGCTGTTTGGAAAGTTATCACTATTTTTCAGGGAGAATAAAAGAAATTATAGAGAATACTACTATCAAAGTTTAATCTATCATGTAATTACCATTGTGTTCAATGACAGCTTCTCATATTTTGGAATGTTTCATTATTCCATTTTCACAAAACAACCTCAGCTTATAACTGAAAAACTGGTCCAGATGCTCTTTTACAGGCTTCTAGGGAATTAAAATTCTTACCCTTAAGGGAATTTTGGAGGAAATAAAACAAATGATAGTCCAAGGGGACTAAGTCCAGGCTATATGAAAGGTGAGTTTACAACTTTCCAGTTCATGTTCAAAAACTTTTTCCATTATGCAAAGGACATGTATGTTCTGGAATTATTGTGGTGGAAAACAATGCCTCTCAGAATTGACAGCTCTGGTCAATTAATAACTTTCAACTGTATGACTACATTGTTTTTCCAAGTTTATTTTTTGTAGCAAGGCAGAAGGCCATAAAGCATGACACCCTTCCTAACCAACCACCAACAGAGTATAACTTTGAGGGAGTGAATGTAAACCTTAGAAATGTGGTAGGGGTTTTTCACCATCTTCAACAACCAAATGAAAAAGCAGTAAATGGCAGAAATAAACTCTCTTATTCTTCATGAATATCGGAGTACTGAAGGGAAAGACTCAAGTCATAGTTGATATTAAGGGGATTTGAAGACAAAAAAATCCATCTTCTTCTCAAAATAAATGACATCAAGTTGAAATAATAAGGACTCACCCTTTACAACAAACTAAACGCAGCCTAGAACAAATTGGCAGAAACTTTCCAAACATCCCAATAGATTTACAGAGAGGTAAAATATTTACTTACATGCTCTCTTTCTGAGATCCTTTAGCCAGTTTTTTAGCATCTTTATACTGTCTCTCAGTATCCTTTATCTGATCTTTCTTAGCTTCAATTTTCTTCATAAGATTTTCCATTGATTTAGCATGAGTCTTTGGTACTGAACGCTGATGATTACAAAGTATAGCAACAGCACGGTTTGCTCTATTATATTGAAGTATCTGCAAAGAATATCAAAAGTTCAGCCAATCTTCAAAAAATGGGATGTGCAATAAAGAATTCCTCTAGTTTGACACGTAACCTTTTCAGGAGTTGTAGCATCAGGATCAGTTAATTCATTTAATTGTGCCTGCAGCGTAAATGAGGCATTGAATGTCCTGAAAACTTTGGCAGTGAGTCCTTCCATCAGCTCATTCAAATGTTTGTTAAGTATTCCAGTCTAAAATAAAAATATTATTTATATGCTTAAATTATTCTAATTAAAAAAATATTCAAATTAATCAGAGCTGGCACTTACATTTAATCTGTCAAAAAGATCATCTCCTGGAGACTTGTTCTCCATGAATAACTGCAGATTTTTAAAAACTCTTTTTTCTACAGGAACTTCATTGTAATACCGAATAGAGTCCTTACCAAGGAAGTCAAATACAACCACATACTGTTTTCCTGAAATTTAACAGAGCAGATATTATTTCCCACAACGCTATTTTAACATTAGAATTTTTTCCATCAAAGAAATAATACTTCTAAGAGTCATTGTAGTACACCCAAGAGCAGAATGAATAAAGCAGTAGGATTAAGTTGAGTCCACTCCAATGACTCATCATCAATTGTCTATTACAGATATTTGCTAACTAATTCATTATTTATCATCACGATATTGATTAAGAATACAAATTATTTTCATAATTTTATATTTTTTTAATTTTAAAGGTATAATTAAACATCTTTAAGAATGAAACAACAAAAAGCAGGAATTTCTCTCCTTTGTTAAGTCAAATTCACAATATAATTAAATTTGTTGTTATATCTAATGCAAAAAATGTGTACCAGGAATAGATAAATAGACAAAACATGTTATGTGATAAAACATAAGGGTCCTCTTTCCCATGCAATACCTACTATGTCACCAACTCTTTAAAACATTTTATGATTAAGAAATTAATAAAAATACATCTTTTATAAATAAGAATTTCATTAAAACTTTCTTCACCCAACCGATGGGAAGATTTCCATTTCAAGAACTACACACTAATTGTACTAACCATCCTTCTCTTCATGCAAAGCTAAATGCTCCACTCGCAATGAACAGCAACCAACGGTGTCTGCTTGGTCTTCATCTTTCTCATTTCCAGCCCTAAGTGCAAGCTATAAAAAAATACATGTATATATGCTTAGAAAGTTAGATAGTCGCATAAAACAAACAATGACAAATCCTTGTACAGAATAATTACCTTATCAATAAAGTATAGAGCCACAGCTCTCTGCCGAATGCGCATTTCCTTGGATTTCCAATCTTCTCTATACTCAGCTCGAATTTTATCTATGCTTTTAGCCAATTTTCTGGCTACCTCATACTTTTGCCAATCTTTCTCTCCTTTGAGCTTAGATGAAGGATTCAACATTACATACTTATTCTGGCCTTGTACATTTTCAGTCCAGCTAGCTAACCAGGTGACCTGAATGAATTCATATTAAACTTCATATAATTTCAGACACAAGAGACTATTAAATTGGCATTTTCAAAAATAATTCAATTTTAATTGGTCAGGAATTATCTCTTTAGCAAAATAACAAAAACCTAGCATGAAAATTATTAGCAGAATTATTCTACATCCCTCAGGCATTTCATAATTAATTGCTCTCAATTGAAAATCATCATTAATAATGAAAATTATAAACAAAATAAGGAAATCTCTTCCTCAACAAGATTAAATGTTCCATTTTCACAGTTATTCAAAAGAGATTTAAGTTGATTAAGAGTCTTACAGTCTGGTCATGACGAACTTCCTTCCACTTATGACCATCTGGAGGTTTAGGTACGGCTGAATCTTTGCTGCAATTAATAATTACATCCTCTGGCATCACTCTAAGCTTAAGCATTCCCATTTTAGGATGTTCACCTCGTCCTCTGAATAGACCAGGAGGTTCAATCTTAAAATTTCCAATTCTCTCCTTGTGGCCGTCAATTGTACAGTAACCATATTCTTCCATAATTTCATCATTCTTTTCTTTTATTTTCTAAAATAAAACATACTTGATTTTGTAATAGGAGTAGAAGATCAAGTCTATAATGAATTGTATTATAAGTTAAAAAATTCCCACCTTCTTCTCCTCTTTAGTCATATTCTTCCTTTCTTCAGATTTTTCTAAAAAGTATGCATGCATATGTTTGAAGTTACATTTTGACAAATCAGTAATGATTTCTTTCTCCTTTGAGGTCATGGTTTTACGCCAGTCTTTGAAGAAATTTTCATTGAATACAGTCTTAGACGTGTAATCGTGATCTAACATGCGTGCGTAAAAACCTGCAACTTCCTCTGCCTTCTCTGAAAGTTGCATTTCCTTGCCTGTAGGAAATACGAGGTATTTACAGTCGGTAGGCAATATACATATATATACACACACACACACACATTTAGTCACCGTTAGTTATTGAATATGACAATCGAACCATATTAACAGAAATCAGTAAACCGAAACCGTACCATCGTAGTAAAACTTGACAGTACTGGGAAGTTTTTCATAATCGGGGGCAAATACAGGTCCTTTATGTTCCAGGAATTTCCATTTTACGCCATCGTCTCTCTTTTCCTCTTCCCACCTGTAAAGGTTTCATAATGATTAATACTTACTCCACAGATACAAGAATTTACCTTCAATACAACCTTCCCAACTTAGCAGCCAATATCCAGACGGAAGTTACATTTCTACGATTACGAATATCAGAGTTAAAGAACAGCTTACTACAACGATGTACAAAAAACAAAGTAGTGAAAATCGGCGTCTTCATTCCATAATGAAGAATTCATATCTTGAAAAGAATTACTAGAGTTAGAATATAGTAGAATTTCTGTATAGCTAATAACGGACTATATGTGAACAAACTCGCATATCATCCATGCTGCCGCACGCCGATACCGCGAGAAACAAACACACATCTCAACCCGAGAGATCTAATGTCGGAATCTTCCACTCGGTGGAAAAGAAATGAGAACGTACCGTTTCATATTCGAATTAAGAATAGATATGAAAGAAAACTTGTCTTAATACTAATTAATCTACCACAATTATGAATTGAATTTAAAATCAAAAATTATATTTTTACGAAGCGTGGGATGACCTGAACAGAAGAAAACGCGACTCGGATAACATTCAAATAGTTTTGCTTCGATCTTCAATTTCAACTCTTGTAGTGACGAATCTTACATTGCACATCGATGTATAATTCGCAACTATCTTTGATCGACTGGACAACGCGATATCTCTGTTTCCATTGAAGTGTTTTAAGGAAATAAGAAATAGCATCTGTAAAGTAATTTCCTTTGCATAAAATTTATCTTAACAACCTCTTACCATCTCCACACTTCTTGAGTCTCTTCCTTTTTCTTGCCTTTTTTTGGACTTTCTTGACTTTCTGGTTCACTCTTTATCTTATCTTTCTTACTGGCTTTCTTGACAGGCTAATTAATATAAAAATGATTATTAATTGAAATAACGAAAAAAAAATGCAAAGATTTATATGAAATTGTATTAAAAATTCACAAGGGTAAGAAAAGAACCAATTCAATGTGGATGAGGTATTAATACTTCATATGTAAGCTTTAGTGTTCCTAAACTTAGTTCACAGGAGGTAATAGAACTCCATCCACACAAAAAGGTTATCCTTTCTTTTCAAAAATGAAGAAAATTAGTTTAATACATAATACAACCAAAATATATTTCCACAAGATGGAGAATTTTGCTGCAATAGTAAAGTTACTTACTGGCTTTTCATCATACTCATCATCCGACATTTTTCGCTTTTTCTTTCCCTCTGCCTTCTCTTTCTTCATTTTTTTCCTTTCAATTAATGGAATGTCATCTTCTTCATCCTCTTCCAATTTTCTTTTTGCCTTTTCAACAGATGCCAATCTAACAGACTGAAAAATATTAAGATGTTTCAATTATATTACTATGTAACAGGAAAATATTATATTTTGGCATTGACTAATTGTTTAAAAATCTGCCATGAAGAGTAATTAAAGTACAAAGGATAATTAGAGTCTTAATGCTAAAAATAATAGTTTATACAGTTTTCCAAATATTTAATTGAAAATTAATGAACAATTTAGTTGAAAAAATTCAATAAGGAATTACCAAAATGAACTGCTGTGAATAAAAAAGTGAATTTTATTAGAAATATGTTTCATGAACTCTCCCAATCAACTTGCATGGTCCCAGTAATCTAATTGAAAAAATAAGACAGTAAAATATTTTTCAATTCCTTTCAAACTATTTAATTCTTCCCTATTAACCTCTGTTGAAAATGATTGGTATTTCATAAAATCTTATTAGCACAACAATTGAAAATAAAGAGATTAAAAATACCAGGAACACTAGTAATTTTTCCCACTGAAAATTATGATCAACAGGAACATCATGAGACAGGCACATGCAACTGTGCATGCAAATTACAACCAGATAAGGTAGCACAGTACCACACCATAAAACCTACATACCAATTTGAATGCCTTTCCAGAATGTGAAGCCAACTGTGGATGGCAAAATGTTGAAAATATATCAGAAGAAATTCTAATGGAATCCTAATGCCACTTTTATTTATTAATTTAAGGCAAATGAGGATAACCAACATGTCAGTGTTTATTCATAAATATGGAATTAATTGATTAAATTATGGAAATAGTATAAATATATTATTGAGTACTTTGAGTTCTTAATAATAAGAGCATAAACTATTATCAGAAGTTGCCACAATCCTGGAATATAGGCTTAGTCAGAAAATTATTGTCCGCAAAAAAGGAATATCACCTTCCACAACCTTTACTTGAAATGCAACAATGGTTATTTAATATAGGAACTTTTTTTGAAATAAGTGATTGTTGTGAACAAACAGAACAAAATAAATTAAGTAATATTTTAGCTTTAACTTTAAGCCAAATGGAATCTAAAGACAATAAAGCATTTCAGATATGAAATAAAAATGAAAAATAAAATGCAGCTAATGAAAAAAATGATGAGGCAAATCAAAATAGAATCTTGCATAAATAAGTATACTATACAAAAGTATAAATAAATATGCTATAGATAAAAATATGAATGCTATTAATTAAAAATGTTGCATCAAGATTAATATTCCCCATACTTAATTAGACCAATTGAATGCATATTTTTCTCAGACACAAATGCCTACCAAGGGTATTTCATCTTCACTCTCTGGTTCTTCCTTAATCTTTGTTGGAGAATGGAATGAGAGTGATGTAGACTCAGGTTCAGATTTGATCCAGTCACTACTAGCATTATCATTTCTAGGCCAGCCATCATCAATACTATCTTGCTTTATATCTTCTACTGCCTTCAACTCCTCTTTGACTTTCACAGGAGAATCAATTGATTCCTAAATGGAACATAAATCATACAAATGAAATATCTACCTTCAGAAACTACTACACAAGCACAATATACTAAAAATATATATTTTAAGGTGTTTGAAAAATGTATCAACCTAATCAGAAACCTATACATACACAAACACACTGCAGGGATTTTTTAAATTCTAAAATAGCTAGATACTGACCAAATTAGATGTTTGTCTGGACCTGACCTATTCCAGGTGTCCAAACATATGCAATAATACTGTACTTAAAATAATACACATGCAAGGATGTACCTTCTTTTTTTCCTTTATTTTTTGCAGGTCCCTTTCATCTCTGCTTTTATCTCCTAGAAGACAGAAGAGGAAAATTGACTCAGTTCACAAAATGGACACATGGATTGAAAACAGGCTTAGTAAAGATCAGTGTCACAAGATATCATAGTACAAAAAACAATTTCTAAATAATAAGTGAATCGTTTAAAATAATTTTTAAAATATTTTTCAGAAGCTGAATACTTAATTTAATAAATGAATGACTAATTGACATCCAATCATTTGATATTATTTTGAAAAAGATGCATAATAATATAAGAGGAAATTATGAAAATCTCATTTCAAAGAATAAACAAGTATAACTGAATGAAAATTTTAAGATAAATTTACTCTTTTCTTTGTCCTTGTGTCTTTCTCCACTGCCATGCTTCTTCTCTGAATCTTTGTATTTGTCTTTATCCCTATCTCGCTCTCTTTCTTTAGAAGATGAGGAGCTATGTTTATCCTTAGAGGAACTATGTTTATCCCTGTGTTTATCTTTATCACTTCTTTCTTTATCCTTCTCACTTCTTTCTTTATCACCCTTCTCCCTCTCCTTATCACTTCTCTCCTTACTACTGCTAGAGCTATGAGATTTCTCTCTCTCTTTGCTAAGAAATAAAGATCACAAGCACATTATTAGATAAAACCTGTTACACTTCCATACCAGTATGATATATAGCACAATCCAACAAACATTAAGCAACGAGAAAATATTAATAAAATATATATATATATTTAACAACTTTTACTAATTTAATTGCAGAAATGTTAAAAAAACAAACTAGGTAATATTTTGTTGACAGAAGAATCAGACTCTCATATTGATAAACTTCCAAAAAATATTGCACTTAAAGATCAATTACAATTAAGAACCATTGAAACCCAAATATATATAAATCATGAAGAAATTTTAAATTAACTGCATTTAATATATGTGAAAAGGATGATACACCATTGCATATTATTAAGATCTCTAAAATGCATACTCTAATACATACTAACATCAACTTATCTTTCTTAATTGCATTATAGCATCTGATAGAATTACTCTTTTGAAAAGGTAAAACAACATTTTAAGACCAAAAAAAGTTTAAAGAATATATGATTTCAGTATTTCATTAAGTATTTATCCAATATACTTGAGAAAGCATAACAGAAATATTCAATGAGAAAAAATTAGATCTTACTATCTAATTATTTGATATTTTTCAATTCTAAAAATTCTAAGAAAATAAAAGAAGAAGAAAAAATACCAAAATAAGAGAAAAAGTTTCCATAAGTAGCCAACTTACCTTGAGCTAGAACTCTTATGGTCTTTATCCCTTTTCTCAGATGATCCCCCACTTGAACTATTGTTACTCTTGTGTTCCTTATCCTTTTCATGAGAAGAGGATGACTTCTTTTCTTCCCTGTGTTTCTTGTCCTTTTCTTTGTCCTTGCTACTGCTACTGTGCTTTTCTTTATCCTGAATGTTAATCATATGATTTTCACTACCATTGGTTGATTCTTATGTTTGCAAGACATGGGTCAATTAAATGAACTAAAATCCGATTGCGCAAACATGAATTTATTACAGCTTAAAGATTTACAATTCCCAAAGCTATTGAATTTTACCATAATTTACAGAGAAAAATCTTCTTTTGAAAAGTCAACAGTTCCTAAACAGAGAAAACCATGCTATGAATTTTAATAGATGCCATAAATATGCATATTCTAACAATGGGAATAAACTAACACTATTACCTACTTATTGCGCAAACTATAAATGAAAGGTATTATAAAACGCAAGTTTCCAAATATAGTCTAATTGTGGCTGACAAGAATTTCTACCAAAATTTTCCGATTCTAAGTGGTTGTAAATAAGAAATAAAGTAAACCAAGGTAACCGTTGTTGAAACGTGATTTACGACATCAGTCAATCAATATTTGAAAACTCAACAGAAGTATTTTAACTCAACTTTCACAATTAAAATGACACTTTACAGCCGGGAAACTAAAATTACCGCCCCGAGGCCACATGCGACCCGCAGAGTTTCTGTGCTGCCGCTGCCCTTTTTACTACAGTCCTGCCATCCAACGGTTGGAGGAACAGTAAACTAGTGCGTTTAAAATTTTTTGAGGACCTAGCCTAAGGAATGTCTTTTACTTAAAGAAGGAAATCCATTTTCTTATTTTAATATTCCCTGAACTTAGAAGCTACTAGGCCTCGACTACGAACTCAAATATAACCTTCATATACTGATGAAGTTGATAAAAATCTACATATCTGCGGAAGATTTTTGTGAACTTTCACTTTCGTAAATAAACAAAATATTTATAGTAATTGTCCGGAGTATAGATCGGCTCATTTGAACTAAATACCCATCAAATTAGATTCCTATAAATTATATTTCAAAAGCTTTGGCAATAATTTCTGCGTCGGATTTAATTTTTGCTAAGTAGAATAAAAATAATATTAACTCACCTTACTGCTACTTGAGCTGTGCTTTTCTTTATACTTCTCTTTGTCCCTACTACTGCTTTCTTTGGTTTCTCCCTTGTGCTTATCACGGTGTTTGTCCTTCTCCTTATGCTTATCCCTGTGCTCAGACTTGTGCTCTTTCTTAGCATGTTTATCACTGTAACCGTTTGAGTACCCATTCATTACCGTATGGCCTTCTGAAAGAGTATCAGCGATAATAATTTGAAAAGAGAAACCAGCAGAAACTTGTTAGACATTATTATGTATAAATATACTTCATTAACGAAAAATGAACGGTTCAAAAGTTTATCAAAAATAGTATTAAATCAATATTAACGAAATAACTTCTTCAGTAACGTTAACCTTGAATGTTGTAGAAAGTAATTTTTCCAAATGAAGGTGCAATGACCTTTCACTGAAGAAATTCTAAAAGTAAGAAGATAGGTGAAGAAGTAATTTCATATTATAGTCCATATATGAAACTACAACTTAATATTTTTAGGGGTATAATCATGATAAATAATGAATTTCAAGCACTAAAATCGAATGCCGGATAACATCCTATCAGCGTACAAATTTCAACGTGCCTCTGACCTATCATGGTGTTCAAGAAACAATACTATATAAAAGTTAATTCCGATCATGCAAATCAATCCTTAACACTATTGCAAGTAATTTTACATAATTAATTTCGTTTGAACTGGGTCCCCCTCCATTACCTTTTCCCCAAAGCATCGCTGAAGTTGTAAAAGCTAATTGAATTTAAAGCTAATATTTGATAGAAAAGATGATGTAAACGAAGAACAAACTTTCTTCAGTGACTCAAACAAGGAGTGTAATGGAAAAGATAGGTAATTATAGCAGGTCAAGGATGACCAAGAGTCAGTTTATCGTTAAACGTCAAACAAAGAATTAGTACGAATAAGTTTGGGAGGCTGATTTACCATATAATTTAATCCGCATAGACTTTAACAATCATTTATAGTTAAGAACCATTTATGCTTACCGTTAGATTGTAACCCTCCTGAGTTTGCATTTTCCTTCGGTTTTAAATCCTAAAAAGAAGGAGTTTAAATAAATTTTAATACACCCTATAGAGGAATACATGCTGTTATGCTGAGCCGCGACAAGTAAAAAGTGCACAGTAAAGTTGTAGCAGTTACTAGCATGAGCCGTGCAATCATACGTGGGACTTAGTCTCCAGACGCCATATTGAGACTTAGAAAATTTTCACCAAGTAGTCAGCTGAACATACATACATATACATTTATAGCTGATATATAGACTATAAAAGTTAATAGGCACAACTTAGAGAGTAAAAATACTCATGGCAGCGAAATTACCGATAAGATGTCAGGTTTCTCGGAAGAATGCATGATTTCCATCCTCTCGCTGGTCATTACCTACTTCGTAACGTAGGTATGAGATGGCGACGGATGCCGTTTAAAATCTAAGTGCTACAAAAGGTCTGCTGCGCATGCGTCAGTTGTTCAGCCCCGCATATGTCGCGGAAATTAGTGTCAAATATCCATGTACAATGCTTGAGGTAGTTGACGAAGATATGTCAAGGATACAAAAGTGAAGCAAACAAGTTTCCCATTAATAATTTTTATTAATTCCATTGAGATGTGGGTGAATATCACCTTCAAAGACATGTTCAATTCTCATAAACGAGAACACCAAAAGGCGGATAGGTAAATGAACATTTTTCGTCGCAACATCCAGTATACAGACTTTTAGTAGAACATTTTATTCCTTTATTTCTAAATATAAGCATGAAAATTTAAAAAATTACAAAATCAAAATAGGAGTACTAAGAAAATTGTTGCCAATGGCCCAGTATTCCAGAAAACAATACCTTTTTTGAAGAAGACAATTCGTTGATCATTAAAATAATTTGGAAAATCGACTCAAAATGTACAACTATAATAATTAATATTTAAAGAAATTGGTATATACACTACATCATCAGTGCATATATCACGAAGTTTATGGTCCGTCTTTTTATAGAATACACACAACAAATAAGTTATATTTCAATACTTGAAAACGCATATAAATTAGAAAATATATGAAAATTTCAATACACTGATTACATGTGGAATTAATAAGACAATCTTCGTGAGATTACTTCTCCGGAATGGGCAACGGACGATGGTTTCCTCAGGGGTGAGTATTTAAACTTCTCCGATTTTTTCAAAAGCGAACGCCAAATACAGAGCTGAAATTGAAAATAATATTTTGAAATGTAATATCAAATAATAATCAAAATTATTACACATTTTAATGCTGCAGAAACGTAATTATTCATTAAGACAATGAAAATTTGTGCAGGAAATAAAACTACAGATATGTCTAGAATCAAATAAATAAAATCAGTTAAAATTGTACGATATTATTTGCTTTAACAGAATTAATTTCATACCTAGCAATTGACCAGTGAATTTGAACTTATAAACATAAAATAAACCTCCAACTTCACACTCATTAGAATAAGCTGAAACTCAAAAACTATACCAAGTTATTAGAACATTTTGATGCAAGCTCAATGACATCAATTACATGATACAAGTCTAAATAGATTCCTTTAACATGCAATACTACAATGAACTTCATATATAGGTAATTAAATTTTTTCTTGAGGATTTGAATACTCAAGCTACAACGTAGGCCTTCTTTTCTATGACCAAATCAAAATTAAAATTTATTTTAAACAAATTTATTAAATCAAAATTTATTTTAAACATATTAATACTATTAGGAGAGTAAGGATAAGTTTCTTAACCTAGCACAATAAAGCGTGCACTTTTTCACAAAGTTAAACAGAAGCAAAATAGAGGGAAATGACTTGGACCCAAGTTTCCTACTTGCAAGGTATGCAGGCCATTACATCACCTGCATACCTGCCTGGCAAGGGGAGACCTGGGTTCAATTCCCAGTCATGTCACTACTTTCCCTTCTGATTAACTTTATAAACCTATTAGATTCAATTTTACCTTGGGTTCATTTTTTGACATTTTGATAACAAATGGATAAAATTTTATCTTTTAAAATAAAACAATTTAAATTAAAGAATAAAATAAAAGATGATTTGGTATACAAGCAAAACCCATGCAAATTTCCTCTCGGACTTCTTGATACCACAATAATGATAAAAACTTAGATCGGCATACATAACATCTTGGTAAGGGTTTGTGAGGACTCTCTGTCACTGAAGCCAGTGGGGTGCCAATGAACTGTTAGGGATATTTGATCCAGAAAATTAAACTTTACAGTAACCATGCTTTAAAAAGTGTATAGATAATGTAAATTAACTTTGTAAGATATCTGTAAACAGAATAATTGTAAAATGCTAATGAAGGAGGGTAAAAATATTAGGAGAGACATAGAACACTTGTCACAATAATAATAAATAGGAGCCTTAATCTTGATATTTTATAGTTTTTACTATATACCTTTACTTAGTCTAATACTTTTATATATTTGATTAAGTTAATTAATTCCATGAGAAACACCAAATTTCACTGTATGGCAATTGATTGTGAAACCTTTTATTTGTAAATGTTGTTCATAAAAATTTACTTCTATCAGTGGCCTGCAATAATTTTGATGAAATTCATTGATAACATAAATGAGAATAAATTTTACATTTACTACATGAAAAGAAACATGCACAAGATTGCTTAATATGAAGAGAGTTGGTGGTGTATGAAAGATTACAGCAGCTATTTCTTTAAGTATATATTATTTTCATATGTTGTCAATAAAATGCACAATGAATGGAAAATGGATGGAATTTTTGCTGAAGGAAGCAATTAATAACTTTCCTTGAGATATGAGTTAAACTCATATCTCAAGGATTAACTGGTTATCTAGACAGGAAGATTAAAAACATACTATAACTTTAAATAGATAACTGATTTAATTTACCGTATTTAACAATATATAAGACACTTTTTTTCCTATATTAGGTATTAAAAAATTTACCCCCATCTTATATGTGAAGGTATTGGTATCAATGCTTAAACCTATTTGTTAAAAGAATACCCTCGGGAATATGACTAAGGGTAACAAGAGATTAAGCCACACCATTCAGTATAAACAAGGAATGTTAAATTATGCTAAAGTGCATAAAAACAGAGCAATAGTGAGTCATTATGTTAATGCTGAGCTGTCACATGGACTATCAAAACTTTTTTTCCTTGTGTGTGTCCTACTTAATGAGGGTGCATCTTATATTCCGTCAAATACAATAATTAAAGTTTTATAAAATAAGACCCTGTGCAATATATTTATTGTCAATAAATTCAAATAATAAAAAACTTTATGAGCACTGCATAAATTGTTTTCTCTAGCTAAACGAATTTAGTTCATTGTATTATAAAGTTCAACACACAATTGATTCTTTGTTAAACTAATTAATGCACATAGATATTTATGTTTGATTGTTAGTTTTCTGTTCCTTTACAACCAACAAACATTTTACTTCTTCATTTTTCAAACTATTTAAAAAATAAATTTACTATAAAGAGATGAAAAAACTGTTTCTTAGTGGTTTATTAGATTAGGTAACTTTAATAACAAGTGGTCTACATGGAAATAAAAGAAGTTTCTGATAAATCCTTCCTATGATTATGGAATAGGTTCAAATATAAAATATGATATCAGACATGAAAATATATCAAGAAATATGAAGGTTAATTTAATATTGATAGGTTTCTCACTTTTTGTCTTAGAAAATTTGAACAATAAATTTCATTAAATTTTTCATAAGTTCATTTTCACTTCCCGTTTCCTTAATAATAATTTGTAGTGGAATTAATGTTATCTACCTACTGAACAAGGGGTTGCATAAAAAAATTATCCAGAAAAATTATGAAACCTATTTCATATGAAAGTAAGCAAAGTAACAGTAAAAAATGAGATAACTGTTTACATGTCATCAAGCTCTGGAAAATATATTGCTTAGAAACAGTATACTTTCTGCTGATATTTTGTAGAGAAATTGAAAAAATAAATGTTTAATAGACATGTATATCTTGTAATTTCAATAGGACACATCTTGCATGTGCACAAAAGTTGATGAAAATAATACATGACAAAATTATATAATCATATAAGTTAAATAATATTATACAGGGTGCAGCAACATTTCGATGCCAGGAGGTGAAATATTTTCAAATTTTAAAAAATCATAGCGCCATTAATATCGTATATAGATCATTCAAACTTTCTACAAATATAGATATATACGTAATGTACTTCGAATAAAATCAAAACTTTCCTATGCGCCATGGGTTCGATTCCAGAGCGACCCGTAATCTCGATTTTTCCCGTATAAAATACATTGACCGTATTTCCGAAAGCTTTTTATGACACTTCCCAACCGCGCAGACGTTCAAAATTTCACTCAGCCATAAAAGGGCCCATTTTCACATAAAAGCGACTGTAAGAATGTCACAAATGGTTGTTGGTTCAATGATAGGGGGCGTTTACTATATCTTCATAAGATATGCATAGGGAAATAAGAACGCATTTCGAAATAGTTCCTGAATGAATTTCCTTTTGATATTCGGAGTATTTATAAAGTCAATCATACTCAAGCCAATAATGACAGTGTGTTTCGTTGGATGGCCTTGGTTGCTGCGGTAAGAAATGCATGGGAAATCAAAATCAGAGCAATACTCGCTGCGAAAATGTCCTTTACTTTATGTTTAGAATGGCCTTTCAGAATAATACGAGGGGAGTTTGACAAGTCAGTGACTTTTTGAATTTCCCGCGCAGTTACTCCAAATGCAACAGTGTTGCCGTCGGCTGCAATCAATCAGTGGCCAACTGTCCAATTTTGAGCAAGCTACGTCGTGCAGTCGGTGTTCGATAGCCATTTTAAGCAGACAACCACGTGAGTTTTAAGAAAATGGAAAAAATTGAATTTCGTGTGCTGATTAAGCATTACTTTTTACGTAAAAAATCCATCACTGAAACTAAGGAAATACTTGATAAACACTACGGGGACTCGGCACCATCAATTTCAATGGTTAAGAAGTGGTTTACAGAGTTCCGTTGTGGTCGTACCAGCCCTAGTGACGCCGAACGTTCAGGTCGCCCAAAAGAAGTGATCACTCCGGAAATCATCGATAAAATCCATGAAATGATATTGGATGATCGGAGAATGAAAGTGCGTGAGTTGGCTCATGCTGTAGGTATCTCAACTGAACGGGTACATCATATTTTACACGAATATTTGGACATGAGAAAACTCTCCGCAAGATGGGTGCCGCGATTGCTCACACTCGACCATAAGCGCAATCGTGTGACGACTTCATAAGAGAGTTTAGCGATGTTCAGCCGTAATCCGAACGAATTTTTGCGCCGTTCTGTTACTGTGGACGCAACATAGATCCATCACAACACGCCAGAGACAGAAACAGTGGGTTGCTCGGGGCGAACGTGGACCAAAGAAGGCCAAACAGAGTCTGTCAGCCAACAAGGTCATCGCCACAGTTTTTTGGTATGTACGCGGTGTCATTCACATCGATTACCTCGAGAAAGGTAAAACGATTACCGGCGAATATTATTCAAAGCTTTTGGACAGATTCGACGTTGATTTGAAGCAAAAACGACCGCATTTGATGAAGAAGAAAGTGCTGTTCCATCAAGACAATGCATGTGTGCACACTTGTCTAGTCACGATTGCCAAAATCCACGAATTGAGATACGAACTGCTACCCCATCCAGCATATTCTCCAGATTTAGCCCCCTGCGACTATTATCTGTTTCCAAACCTAAAGAAATGGCTGGGCGGTAAGAGGTTTGAGTCGAATGAAGAAGTCATTACCGAAACAAACGCGTATTTTGAGTGCCTTGAGAAAACCTAATATTTGGATGGAATAAAAATATTAGAAAAACGCTGGACTAAATGTATCGAGCTAAAAGGTGATTATGTAGAAAAATAAAATGTTTATTTGCCGAAAAAATTTGTTTTATTCAAAAAGTCACTGAATTATCAAACTGCCCTCGTATTTCGAAAAATCTTACATTTTATTAAAACATGTATTATTACATTGCTTGCTGTCAGCAAGCGCACCTTTACTCGTAGTATATATATATATATGTGGTGAAAGGTGAAATATTTTCAGATTTTGAAAAATCATATCTAACTTAATATGATACATAGATAATTCAAACTTTCCACACGTATAGATACTTACATAATGTACTTTGAAAAAAATCAACACTTGCCTATGTATCACGGGCGACCCGTAATCTTGATTTTCCGCATAAGAAATACATTGGCCTTATTTCCGAAAGCTTTTTATGACACTTCCTAACCGCGCAGAGGTTCAAAATTTTACCCATGTTTTTCATGAGTGTTCATTCATGTGTTCACTTGCCTATAGGTCACGTGTTCAATTCCAGAACGCACCATAATCTCGATTTTTCCCATAACATTAAATATGTTATGGGAAAATACATTGGCCATACTTATCTGAATAATCTTTCTAAAAATCTTACGTAATTTCCGATATTTCTATTCAGATATATTCCGAATATATATATATAGATATATGAATGTATACCCCCGAAAAGTCTATATGCAGGGGTGCGCAACCTGCGGCCGTGGGCAAGTACTTTGGCGGCCGTGTATGTGTGGACAATTGCTGTAAAACTTTTGTTTTATACCATATTAAGTAACGCAGACATTTTTTTACTCATGTAGACCAGTAAATTGAATATGTCACATATATCATACTCCATTTTGTATATGAAATTTTTATATTTTTACATAGAGCATTATTAAGTTTACTTGAACTTACTGGCTAAACTGTGTAAAATAAAACTTCCAATATGTATTTACACTATGAAAAAGAATTTTAAAATTTTGATTCACACAATGGGTTTTAGTAAGTTAAAAAAGGAAATTATATTGCTGCACCCTGTATTAAGGTATGATGAAGCCATGACTAAACACTAATAAAAAATTAATTATACATATATTGATTGATAGATAGATTTTGCATTACAATAAAATTATATAAATAGATTACTGAATAAAAGGCAGCATTACTGATGTTAAATAAATACACAAAAAAATACCTACAAATTACTTCCCATTCTTCCTTGGACAAAGTTCCTATCTTCTCATCAGGTTTCCCCATTTGCTTTAAAAGTGACTTTCCATGCTCATAATTAGTATCTGGATTACCAGCAAGAGTATCACCTTGAAGTGAATATGTCTGAAATCACATTTAAATAAAAAAATATACTAAAAAGTATGGAATACTTAACGTCACCTACAGATATTCATTCAGCAAGAACAATATCAAATGACTACTAATTATAAATATCTACATGATTTGTTGGCAAAGCTCATAAATGACTACACTGATTGGAGGCTTGATTTCTAGGATCTTGATATGAGAATTTTAATTCGGGGATTACACATGAACAAGTGCATAATTTTATATCAAAATATTAGGTCTGTGACTTAATATATTGGATTTTCTAAAAGATGGTATAACTTGTGTTCTAATAATAAAATATTCTTCAAAACTTATACTAATCATATTTTTATGTGTACTAATTCCTCATTAAAATGTATATATTTATAATTGCCAGCAAAAACATAAACAACAATAAATGTTCTTTCCAACTTTTAAACATATCGAATTTACCATTACCAAAATATTACCAGGAGTAATTATTAGTACATTTACATATTACCACAAAAAGCAGTATTTGCAAATAGAATAACTTTTTTGCTTTAATCAAAATAAAAAACCTACTGAGGGTATTTATTTGCATCAAGAAACTTATAGGAAACATGTATCAACTCAACAAATAGATTTAAACAATTCAAAATTAGTAATTTTGATATCAGTAATAAATAAAATTCTGGTCAACCAAAAATGATTAAATATGAAGTACTGGAAGCATTATTGAAGAAAAACAGAGCTCAAATAGGAAAACAACTTGCAGAAAAGAATTGCTAACTGGTTTTCAATTGTTTGCTAACGGGACACTGAAAATGGCATTTTATGCATCAAATAATAATTAGCAATGATGAATTTATACCTTTTGATAACTCAAAAGCGCAAAAAAAAACTGTCTGGGACTGTCCAGGCAAACTATCAACTTCAACATGAAATATTTATGGAATTATTGTAATGTTTTGTGTTTGGTAGGATCAGACAGAAGTGATGTACTATGCAGATAATCCACACAAATCTGTAACTACTGAACTTTATATACAAAATTTGATCCATGCAATGAACGAAAAAAAAAATCGATTGCAACCAACAAACAATGTTTGCTTATACAGTAAGACTTACAGTATGGAATATGTTGTAAACACTTAAATGGGATATTTTGCAGCATGCTCCCTATTCACTAGAATGTACCCTCCATATTAATACTTGTTTCAAACAATGTCAAGTGTCCTCCAAGACCAGCAATTCAGATATCATGAAGAAATCAAAAAGTATCTTGAAGAATGGATCATATCAAAAGAGAAACAATATTTTCAATGACTCCATAAATTGCCCGACTCATAAATTAATTGAAATATGGTTCAAAGTTGTAACTAACAATGGAATATAATTTGATTAAAATAAAATATATAATTATTTATAAATATGATAAACAAATAAAGATAAAATAACAGAAGAAATAAGTGACTAAACAACATATTACTGTAAGTTTAATCGTTGCTGAATGCATTAAATGAAGAGAATTTCAAATCAGAAATTATTTGACTTATTTGTTGATAAGAGCTTTGCAGCAATAAACTATTGATAAATAATAAAAATGATTCTACTATGAGTACTTTCTTAAATGCTTTTCTTTTCGTTAAAACTAGAAAACTGACTTGATATCCTCTATTTATTTATAATATTTATTTTAATTTAATATTTTGGGCTTGGAATATTAAGAGATGAATTTTAAGGTAGTGAGATATTTTGGATTTCTATTCTGATTTTATATTTTAAGTTACTTCCTTTAAGTTAATTTTCTTTTAATTAAAAGAAATATTTCATGAAATTATGCATAAAATCCGCAAATGCATAATCACAAACTTGTTATTAGTGATTTCTTAAGATCAGTGGTTCAATCAACCAATGAAACTCTGACTAAATGTGGTATCAAATGTTTGCTATTTAAAATGAACTAAATTAAATAGAAAAATAGCTATAAAAAATTATTTACACTCACTTCAAGAGCTTTCATTTTCTTCAAGAGATAAATATTTGTTTTGTTATTCTTTTCAAATAATTCAGAAAAATTTTCCTTGGAGACAAGACGCAACCCATATTTCTCTGCAAGCCTGTAGAGCAAAACATAATTAAAAATAACCAACTTTGTAGTTTAAAAATATTAAGCATTAAGTAAGTGATATATTCAAATATTATGGACGGATATGAATGGATAGGAGAAAATTATTGATTGGCAAAGTAGCATATGCCATACTTGTATGTTCACCATACATTAATTCTAATGAAGCTTTTGTTTTTACCTACATAACATACTCTTACAGTATGAGAACTTTGATATATATGAAGAAACAAATATTACTGACAGAAATCATTCATTATACAAAAGATTTATAATTATAATCATTTACAACATAAAATATTATTAGCACTTACCTTACAAATGTAGGAAAATGAACAAGAAACTCAGGGCAACTAACTACTCCTTCGAGATCAAAATTATACTTGGCTCCAAAGAGAGGAATTGATGAAGGAGGTTCCATAGGGCACTCAAAAGATATATTACACACTGAATTTCCTATACTAGTTTTCCCAGATTTGATTGCTCTTTTCCTATTAAAAGGAGCATGATTATTAGGGATAAATATTTTATTTAGAAATAATAAGATATAATACTTTTTTCAATTCATACTCAAATAATTAAACATTTTGTGCTATGAAAGATAATTCATTGATTTTAAACAAAATAATTTTATCGAATTAATTCTTATGATATAAAACCTGGCAAAAAAATATAAGCAAGGTAAAATACTTTATTAGAATATTAACTTGAATAATATTTGCCCTTGCAATAAAAATAGAATAAATAGTAGCAAGCTTAATTATCTGTATAATGTCATTAACTGGATTTACTTACACAATCTCATATGCATCAGGAGTTGTACCAATAAAGTATCCATTAACTTTCAAACATTCTGCAATATTTTGAAGCATGACTTTAGCTTGAGGTAAACTTTCAAAGCAATAATGGAAGGCAAACTGACAACTAACTAGATCAAATTTAACTGAAGGATCTTTATATTTGAAACGTAGTCTTTCCTGGGAAAAAAATTGGTTATAAATAATATACAAGTATGAGTAATTCTGTGTCATTATTATGATGTTTATATGCTCCATATCATCACTCTCTTTATAAAATAATAAAAATGTTCTAATAATTACTATTAAGTTAAAATTGAAAATTTTTAAGAAGTTAATCATTTAAAGAAAAAATTAATAAGTGCTGTTAGTATTGTTCTTATATACCATGATTCTTATTCTACAATAAAAGGTGTTAAACGACATAAGCACTATAGCTTTTACAGAAAATTTTTAAATTAAAATATCACTATTCACAAATGACTTAGCTATTGACTGAATATAAATTGAAATCCAATAATAAATGAATTCTATGAGAACCAGATTATTTGAAGTTTTTTAGGGAGCAAAATTATAAGTTTTGTATAACTATGAGTTTTTGATTTTATAAAATAAACTAAAGAAGAATAGTTATAACAACTACTAATAAACTTAGTAAAAAGAAAAGGAAAAAATCTAAGGCAAACCTTAGTACAATCTGCATGAATGAACTCAGCAGTAAAAATGGGAGAAAAACCTCTATGTTGTTCTGATCTTCTCTTTAAGTCTAAGTATCTTTGTTTGCATTGCTCAACACTAACTTCTGCAACATCAGCACATACTAAATGAGTGATTGAACTAGCTCTCCATTTCATTAAGTCCCCACCTTTTCCACAACCAATATCAAGAACTTTCAAAGGTTCACCATACTTCTTCTTGCCACGAACCTTTAATACATACTGATCTAAATAGCAAAAGAAAAGAAATTGAATTACAATGTTTTCCAAAGATATATATAATCTTTGTTAATTTAATGTACAAATTTGTGTACTATCAAAAACTGTGGCAAACGTCCATTCGAAATTGAATGATTTTTAATGTTAAAATAATTTACTAAATAGTAGTATAATTTACAATTTAGTGCAGTGATAATGCATGCCGCCATTTACACTATAATTTAGAAAAACTACTCATGTTAATCAGTATTAGTTATTTATGACAGAATAACAAACTTTTTCCTTCAACTTCCTTTAAAATAATTTGAGAGATTAATTATAGTTCTATAATATCAAACAAAATTAAAATTACTAAGGAGAGCGTGAATTTTACGGTGAAGATTAATTAACCGTTTATAAAACATGTCACAAGAAAATTATTCTTCATAAACTTACAAGGTATAATTGAGAACTTGACGCAAGGAAAATTTATACAATTCATCTTATTCGGAATCACTTGGTAACAACATCAGATTATTTTCACTTCTTTTCGATTTTCTCGCAATAAAGGTAAATAAAAGTAAGATTCCACTAATTTTTAAAACACAAAATATTTACAAATGATATAAACCTTTACCACAGTTTTAAACAGAAAACTGTAAGTTTCCATACTAGATTGGAAGTGATATTTATCTTACTGATTAGTACACTTTTGATCCAATTATTAAAATTTCGCATATGATAAATCCGACTGCAGGACCTCGATTCCAATCCCCGCTCTTCAAGAGCATTGTAATGACCGGCTACGACTGAAACATGATCGCGGTCAGAAACAGAAGGATTTATAGGATCTGCATTATCTTCATCTCTTTTTTCATTCCTTTCCTGAACCTATGTTTTAAAATTATATGTTATAAAAATTTCTCTTACACTGGTAGAACTCGATTTCCCAAAGAACTGACAAACCTTTTCGTCATCTGTATTTCTGTCTACCGCTAAAGCACTCATGCTTGTGGATAATTTGACTTTTTGGCCTGGATAAACAAGAATAAAAACAAAATGCCGTAATGAACAAAAATTGGGTGTAATATTAATTTCTGAATAATTGTGTTGTGCACTACAAACATCCTCCCGAGCGAGAGATTCTGAATAACGATATACCGTACTCAGAATTACCGGCTCACAGGTACCAACTAAAAATATTTATTTTTGTTTTTGAATATCATTTGATAATATGCAATTGATTTATATTTATTTAATCGTATATTTACGTAATCTTAGATGCTGTAGATTGTATAACTGACAGAAAGGGTGGGTCCTGCCATCATTTTTGATAAATCCTATTGTATACAACCAATAAGCGCATTTTTGAATTTTGCCCTAATTCACTAAATATTATGAAATAATTTTGCGCATTTTAATAAAAGTAAAACATTTACACTCTGGTAAATTAATCGAAGTTTAATATATTCTTTCAAGGTTGTTTGAATTGAATATTTACTTTTTTGTTGAAACAAATAGCATTTGTGTTTAATATCTTGATAGACTATAGTGTAAATCATATATGTAATATGGTGTAAATTATATAAGCGGTACGAGCGGAGTTCTTCTAATTTTTTAATTTTAAAGACAAAAATTTGAAAGGTTTTTCAGCGTATATTCTTCTTGTGCTGTAAAATATGTATAGATATTCATTAACACCGTGCACAAAATAGGGATGAAAAATATCTGTTACTGTTAGTTTTGATTTGACTGACTAACTCAGAATTTTCTAAAGATTAAGGAAAGACGAAAGATGATTTCGTTTATTGTACATGAATTATATATACTAAATAACTTCATATCCAACATAATATTTTTAATGTAGAAATAAAGGGCGCTAGAAAAGTTATTGCTTTTAGATTAAGTTCGAAATCTTAATATATTCTTATACAACCAAACAATAACATTTTTGAGCTAATTTTGACGCAACAAAATTCAAGTGAAGAATCCGGTTTGGTACTAGCTCCCCGAACGTTTTTCAGCCGAAACTATTTTCGTAATTGCTTTGAAGGTGTCGCTCGCATTTAATGGTCTTCGGTGGTAGACGTCTCGATTTCCATGCGTTCAACTGCACAGCATCTTATACATGATTATGCGATACAATTCACGCAGCGATAATATTAGACACTAGCCTGTGATAAAATTAATTTTTGTTAGAAGTGACATCATCGCTAGTTACCAAAATATGCAGTAATGTTTTTGTAAGGTTAGCATTAAAAGTCGCATAGATGAATTTTCATACCATTAACTACTTCAAACCCCGCAGTATTTATTCAAGTAACAGATTTTTGTGTAAGATAATACGTGCATCACCTCTTGGGGTACCTTCATCTGATGTGAGATATTTTTGCCACCATGGGAAGAATACATATAGTAAGCAAGTTATATTTTCTTTCCTATGCCGTGAAGTTGTCAAATAAAATAAAGTGAAAAATTTCCTTCGTAAAATATTGTTTGTATTTCAAGTGAAAATAGTGTTTATAACTACACGAGAAGAGAGTGAGCATTGGCTGTGTGAGAATTTAGGATGATGCTCATAAGCAAATGAATACTTCTATTCTATGAGGCTTGTTTACCACAATGTATTGATTTAGAAATTGTAGTATGAATTATAAAATATTCGTGAAATCTAATGATCAAATATTGTAACTTTTCTTCCGGAATTTTAAGTATAGCATCTCATTTCAGGTCGAGTATTCGAAAAAAATAAATTGATTGATAACGTTAATTAACTATCGAAATATGAATATTTCATTTCTATCAATCGAAGTTGAGCATTTTTTATTGAAATTGTTACTCATGTACATGGTAACTGTTTACTTTTGGTAGTGTTTATGATTCGTCTTGTGAATAAGTATATTATCATTTATGTTGGATTTCGCTTATACAATTTACTATTTATACATTTCTATGCATTTTATCGTTTAAAACATTTTAGTAGTCCTTGATTTTTATGCTCCATATATTGAGGAATTCAGAAAAGAATTTAATAATTGAATGTTTTTAAAAATTCTTTTATTTACTCATCCATTACTTTAATGCATTGATATATTATTATATTATATTGTTAATTATTATTAAATATATCATAGTTATTACTACTATAGTTTATATCTTTTAATCTCCAGTGTTTAAGGTACTCGGCCGTAATGCTCATGTCATACTTGATAGCTCTTGTTAGATACTTGTTGAATTTTTTTTAAGTAATAGAATCTAATAACTCATGCCAATTACATTTTATTAAATCACTTTCTTCTTTCTATTTAAGGTGAGAAAGGAAGAATACAGAACTATCATTTATTATCTTCATTTCATAAAAAACCGTTTCTGGATCATTGTTTACTTTACTCAAATGATGCTAAAGAGGGCTCCTCATCTCAGAATAAAGAGAAAAAACTCACCCTTCTTCAAAGGTTTAAGCAGATGTATAGGGATTATTGGTATGTCCTAGTTCCTGTACATGTTGCAACCTCTATTGTTTGGTTTGGAAGTTTCTACTACATAGCTAAAAGGTTAGTTATTGTATTAGCTCTATATTGGACAGATCATATTCTTTGTATAGGAGTTATTTGAATATATTGAATCATAAATGATATTTCTGAACATATAAATAAATGGAAAAATTGGTATTATATTCTAAGAATTTCTGTGATATTTGTTTACATTTTGCAGTGGTGTAGATGTTCCTGCTTTGCTAGAAAGCATGGGACTTACAGAAAGTATAGTATCACCTTTACGCGACTCAAGTGCTGGCCACCTTGCTGTAGCTTATGCTATGTATAAAGTAGCCACACCTGCTAGGTATACTGTTACACTTGGTGAGTTCTTTGCCTAGTTTTCAAGTGATATTTTCTCAGAAGAGAAAGAACGGTACATTATTCATTTGTATCTAAATTAATAGTATTTGCAATGAATTCAGATATTAATAAAAATATGATAGATTAAAAAAACTAGTTAGTATAGGAAAAGCTTGATGAAATTTTTAGACTGACAAAATCAGGATTGCCTCTTTTCAATCAAAATTGAGATGTTCTTTGAAGATAGATTTAATGTAACAATAATAAGCTGTTTTTCTGACTATTACAAACATATAGGTGTTTAGTTTATGTATTTTTCCTTTAAGTTTGTAATACTTCAGAAAATTTTAAGTATTAATTGGAGTTTCTCATGTTTATATGTTACAATTTGTAGGTGGTACTACACTTTCCATAAATTATCTCAAACAATGGGGATATATCAAGCCTATACCTCCAAAAGAGAAGCTTAAAGAAATGTATGCTGAAAAAGTTGAAAGCTATCGTGAGAAGAAAGAACAAATGGTTGAAAGCTACAGAGAAAAAAAACAATCTGTTCGTAGTGGCCTTCAAGAGGCAAAAGAAAGTATAACTCAAGGATTTCGTCAAAGTTTGGCATCCAAGAAAACCGAAGATGCAGAAAAAAAAATTCCAGATAGTAAAAAGAAGAATATTTCTAAAAGTGATAATACTGATAGTTGACTTAGTTGAGTCATCCTTGAATAATTGTAATATAATGGTGATTTTCTGAGAAGTACTTGTTATAATAGAATTCCTATTAGATGAAATACATGAACAAAGAATTAACTGGCCTTGCTGAACTGTTAATTTAACAATTATGAACAAAGTGATTTTTGAATTCCAAACAAAATCTTTGAATAGAAAAGTAGTATCATGAGTCTCATTTTATTTATTAATATATTGATTCTTAAATGAGAGTGTATTAAAGTTTTGAAAGTTAATTCATTAAAACAAAAAAATATGTTTAAAAATTAAATGACTCAATTAAATTTAATATTTGCTGTACTTTGACAATTAAAACAAAAATGAAGGATAAGCATTAAATTTCTGCAAACAATCTCATGATAGAGACTGATAAGTTTGATAAACCTGGTCCTGTTAAAACATCCAAAATCTTAACAGGAGTATTTTGTAAAGAAGTGTATTATATATTAGTTTTTCAATGCATTTGAATTACTTGAAGGTACACTAAGTGGCAGTTATTGTTTGCAACTATAAAATTGTACTATTCAGTGATGTGTATTGGGGCACAAAGAGTAGCATGTGATAAATCATTTTAATACATATCGACCATGAAACTAATTAGACATACTTCATTACATTCATTTATTACATTTATAGCTGCATATAATTCATTGCCTTAGTCAAATGTATCTTGCTATCTTGAACACATAACCTATTGTAAATTGCTCATACACAACAAAGGAAGGATTCCTATCTTTCAATCTTGATTAAGAGAATATTCTGTGCTATTATAAAAGTATATTTTGATATTTTCATTTAAAATTTTACTCTAATTAAATTTTGTCATATCTTTATTAATTTATCTTGTCTAAGAATTAGTCCAAAGCATATTTTTTGTGTACTTTCAATTTTATAAATACCAATTTTTAAGAATTTCACATTTAAATTAATTCAGAGATGTTTACCATAATAATAAAAGTTAAATAGATATGCAAAAGATTTTAACTAAATTAAGACTACATTGTGTGTGTTATGAAATTAATTTCTTATGATCTGTTATGAAATTATATTAATTGTATTAGTCATTTAAATATCTGTTTCAGAGATTTATATTTTGATATAAGTGGTCTAATGGTTTCTCATATACTGCTACTAAATGATTACTATAAATGAATGATGAATAATTGAGTACTTCTGAGAGCCAAGGAGAAAATGCCACTTACTTTCTCTTGTTAGTCATGAAAATTTTGTTCATGGGTTGTGAATATGATTGAGATCTTTGTTCATATAGTTCACAATTTTAGGGAAAGATCTAAACAGTGTGATTAATTATTATTACAGTTATTCTATTCAATGTAAGTAACTCTGTAATGTATGTCTTGTAATTCAATTCATATCCAAAAATATTCCACAAATTGAACACTCGTTTAAATATTCTGTGAACTAACAATTTTACAGTAACTTTGTCTTTTCATAAACAAATGAGATATTTGGATAAACAAAATGTAAATTAGTTCAAAATTCTTTAAATACTTATAATTTCTTGGATGATGAAATATTTAACTTCATTAATTTTGTTTATTCCTTTGGCTTTTATTTTTAAATCTGATTTATAAGAGAAAGAAATTTAGTGATGAATTAAAAAACAAGTACAAAAAGTAGGAGGATAATACTAAAATTAAGTTCATAAATAAATCAACATTTATTTTATTTCACAATTCTAAATAGCACAGCAATGTATTCATATAACCTGGATGAATTTAGCAAGTAATTAAACATGGATTTCGTCATTTCAAATGCCAAGATTACAGAAGTTATACATAGATGAATTCATATAAATAGATAAAAATGAGAAATTTAAGGAAAAAATTAATAATGAAAATGGATATCCCTCCATGTAATCAAATGGATCATTAACTATGAAACAATCTGTAAAAGACCTTAGGAATGTTGGGCTAAAAATATTTCAATTCAGCAGCAAATATATTGATATAATGGAGGGATCAGTTCATTTTCAATATCAAATGATTAATACAATAGTACATCACAGAATCCAGACTAATATGCAAAATCATCATCCACTAATAAATGCACTACTACATATATTGCAAAAAAATTTAAAGCCAAAACCTTCAATGTACAAAAGATTGCCAATTTCAATACAGTACTCTCAAAACACACATTAATGTATTCACTCTTTCTATACAGTTCAAGAGTCAAACATAGCTGGTTTAGTCACCACATCAGTTATTAAAATTAATTTCACACAATTCCATTGTTCTTCTTTTACCTATGGTCTTCTATCATTTGGTATGATTATGAAGTCCATGAAAAAATGAGCCTTGTTACTCTGGCTCAAGCAAAAATGTCCTAAGTACTTCACTATTGTATGAATTTTTATTAGCAATATGAATGAGTTGATCCAACATTCTGAAATGTTGTTTCCTATTTTAGCCCAAAATTCAGTCATTTCAGTGATGTCTATGTCATAAAAATTAAACAGATTGATACTATTCTTCTGATTAATCCTGTCAGCATTTCCAGGAAATCACAACTCATACTATCACAGGGAGATGCTCACCCATCATTGGTCAAAATAAGACACCCAGACACTTGATAAGGGAAATATAATGAGGCTTTACCTCATAAAAATTTTCTCCCTGCCTTTGCAAAAGAACCTTCATAACACCCTTGCATATTTCAATCTATCTTAACAGCTGCATAAATTTTCCGTACAAAAGCATAAGCAGCAAAGAAACCAATTGTGCCGGTGAGGAGCCAAAAGGTAAGTGCCATTAGTGTCGTGTATCCAAAGTATAAAAGGGTAGGAATGAATTCAGTAATCTCAAGTTTAGTGGCAAAGTAGAAAACAGAATATGCAAAAACATACACTGCAGATCCTCCAGATACAATGAAACTTCGCCACCACCAATGGTAGTCCTGAATATTAATACAGAAAAATAAATATTAGTCTACTAGACACACACCATATAAAAAATTAATTTAATAAAAATTAATTTTAAACTTAGATACTGGATGGTGAAAGAGAGTGATTAAACAGAATGAATAGATTCTTTATTCAGACAAATGTATGAGCAGCTAGCATATTAACCTACAACCCATTCATTTCAATATATTTTAAATCAAATTTCATTAGTATAGATTTCTAAACATAACTATTATTATACTATTTAAACAATTTATCAGGTTAAAGTATATTAAACTTTTTTAACCAGTTATCTGGGTATGAAGTCTATAAACGTCATGTTTTTCAACCATTTATACTTTACTAATTAATATTAATTAATAATAATTATACTAAATTTAATTCATAATTTTCATTTAAACTTTTCAAAATATAAATAGTTTTAAATAAGGAAGAAATACTTTATTTTATTGCATTATATTATGAATTTGCAAAAGCTCATTAAATTACATTTAGAAAAATTAAATACCCATTGCAAGTAGAACTTTGAAAATTTAAATACACAGATGACAGAATAATTTAATAATAGCTGATTTTGATCCAAGATACTTTAAATAATCATTCTAAAACTAGTATTATTATTGATTTTCACTTAAAATCTCTAAGATACAAAATTTTATTATAAAAGTACGAGTATATTAATGTTAATGATTCAAAATGGCAATTATATAAAGGATAATCTATTGGGAGTTGTTAAAATTCAGAAAATAAAATATGAATATATTATAAGACAAGAATAAAAATAAAAAAGATGATTCAATAGAAAAATATGGCTATAATTTCAATGTTTCATAATTTTATCACATGCAATCTAATCTGTATTAATTATTTATAAATAGCTACATGTATTCCCAAAATGTTTTATTATAAATTTTCTTTCAATGCAATTTGCTATTCATGGTAACTTATCATACATCTAACTTATAAAAGTAATGGTGTCACTGGATTTTTAATTCCATCAACATCTATTTAAAGAGACTTACCTCTCCACAAAGCTGAAAGTAGACCATAACGATCGAGATCTGAGAACAGGATATAACAAGAATGATAAAAACTAAAAACAGAAATCCAAAGAGATAATAGAATTGATCCTCCCAAATGGCCGTGAAAACGAAGAACAATTCTATGAACACAGCACCAAATGGTAACACTCCAGCCATCAAAGTGCTGAAAGAAAAATTTGATTAACATCAGGAAAATTTGGCATAGATTAAAAATATATTTAGTAATGAATCTTTCATTTTTTTAGATTAAATGTGAGTAATGAGATGACAATGACGTATTCATCTTAAATGTAAATTTTCCATTTCATGAGCTCATGCAAGTGGTTATAATTAATAATAGGTAGTAAAGTGTGCCCTAATATTTGTTATTCGATGATTACAGATACATTAGAGTATTTAAATCTTAACACTGTTAAGAATATCTTATAGTTAAAATTGATGTTAAAACAAATTTCCTATATTCATAATTGTAATCAATGGAAATTTGGGTCACCATCTCATTCATAAAAATACAAAACCCTCTATTAAAAGATTTTAGTATCTTAAGGATGAGTATTTTTCTCTTTAAAAAAACATAATTGTCCCCCACACAAACGGAAAAGCAGCTTGCAGAGTATTTATGTAGATCTATAGCAAAAAGTTTTAAAAGCACTCTAATTGATAAAAGCAATAATGAACATTGATGATTTAAACTTAATAATTATTTGATGAAGATTAATAAATTTGGATAGTTATAGATAAAATGAATTAATCTTTTACATAATATAAAAATTGTTATTTATCCCTTTACATTAAATTTTTATAAATAAAAGCTGAATCAGTTCAATCAAAAGAATATATTTGAGATAAAATTCTTTTTCTGCTTGAATATTTGATATTTATAAAACAAGCTATATCAAATACTTATAGGAATGTACGTACCATAAAATAGGATGCATATACCATATCTGTGGTGGAACCTGCCTTGGAATCTGATTAGTTCGAACAGGATGTCTGAAAGGTTGTTTCCTGAACCCAAAATAGAAACCAAGGAAGACAAGGGGTAAAGATATACCAAACCATAAACAAAGAAGGGCAACCATCGTAGGAAAAGGTACAGCTCCACTAGAGTGTTTTCCCCAGATGAAAAAATTGAGGAAAAAGCAGGTTCCAAACACAATTGCTGGATAAAGGGTAGCAGTCTGGAGGTTAGAGAAAAAAAATTAGTTAAAAATGAAACAATGACACTTAGTAAATTTGATATAAGAGATCAACAAAACATAAACTTTTGGACTGAAATCTACTGCCTATGGATTAAGTGCTAGATTAAGTTTAATCACAGGAAATTCACCTATGCAAGAACTATATAATATCATAAGCAACAATATAAATAACAGAAACCTTTTTATGATTAAAAAAATATTAATTCACTAGAATATACTGTAAAATATTATTACCCTTTATAAAAATCAGCAATAAAATGTAATAAAAATCATTAAAGATAAAATCCATTTCCATTCCATCCATATTTTACCACAATTTCACTTGAAGCCAAATATATTTGCTTAACAAAATTTATAGATGGTTCACTTTCACTTTAATCCATTATTGCCTTTAATAAAATATAATTACCAAGAAAGCTGCCCTTTTCCATTCCCTGCCTTTCATTGTGCGATAAAGTCTAGCAGCAAAATATCCTGCTATTAGTCCCATTGACACATAGAGAAAAATGGCAGCTGTCATCAATGCTCCACGAGATGCAGGTGATAACATTCCAAGCATGGCAAAGACTGAAAGTTTTTTGTTAAAGAGAGTGATAATTAACATAAAACATTTACTTTTAGGATTCACAATATTGCATTCAATAGAAGAATTTTATAATGATAATTTGAATTCGACTTTGCTCATTGAAGGAACTGAACAAAAAATCACTCTCAATTAACTTTAATATGTAATCCATTTGGATATCTAGAGGCAAGATATTTTACATAAATTATTTGAAATAATTTTCAAAGAGGCTTTCAGTATAGAATACAGAACATTGATTTAAAATATTTTGATCCTATAGGAGAGATATATATTTTGTATAATGTTTTAACAATGAAAATTTGAAAATAAGTATGATACCAAAATGGTTCATCCTTTGTACTTACAAATAGTAACCAGAGCCATGAGAAAAATTTGAATGCCACTGCCAACAACGGCTGAAAATAAACGTGGGTGACGTGGAGGACGAAAAACATCCCCATGTACCAATTTCCAACCAGTTTCTTCAATGGCTTCCTCCAATCCGACACCCAAGTCCTGAGATGCAAGTGGACTATAACCACCATCTCGATTGTAACGAGCAATGTCTCGTCTAAGAGTCCTCACCATTATCATTGTTAATATTCCTTTAGAAATTAAAAGAAAAGTACAAGATTCAGAAAATGTTTGAGCAAACTTTGATTAAATTTATTTATCAATGCAATATATTGCTTCAGCCTTAACTTTGTGAAACCAATTATAATATTTAACAGCAAAAACAGGAATATAACATTCTAATTTATACAAGAAATTTATATTGAAAAATATTCAAATCTATGAGAACAGTTTTTATGAAAATTTTCCTGAGGAACTCAAAATTTTGCTTAATTTTTTCACTATTAACAAATTATTTAATGATGGAAGAAATAAAAATACTCATACAATAATATTCTTAATAACTCACCAGAAAGAAAAAATACAACCACTAGAGAGTTGACAATAGAGAACCAATGAATATGTGCATCTGACATTCCTAGGTAAATATCCCATCGAGATGCCCAGCTAACTTCAGAAGCAGACCATTCAACTGAGTATGTGAAAAAGAGACTAGTGCCTCCTTTAGGTGATACAACTTGTCCATTCCCTCCATTTCGTGCACCATTTACTATGGCTCCTGATGCAGGAAATGAACAGGCTCCAGTAGCAGGGTCAAAACTCAATTGTCGTATGTCTATGCTTGAAGCTTCTACCTCAAAACCAACTACACGGTATGTCTCTCTGAAGTTAAAGTCATAGGAAACAATAATAATATGAGTGTAAGACATAAACCATCTAATAAAGACCGAATTATACCCACCAAAAAGTTCTCTTTCTATCTTAGACAGTGTGCAACAATTGCATTGTAATATTAGAACCCTTATTATGAATTAGTTATAAAAATAAAGGATCAAGAATAAATATATAAATAATATTTAGCATTCAATGAACATGAACAGAGCAGCATGTAAGTTTACGTAATAATCATCTAACTCTTTAACAAAATAATTTAACAGGCAAAATAATGAATGACTTTTGAATAAATGAGTAACTCCTTTAATTGAAAATAATAAATAATAATTTATGACCATAAAAGAGGATTTTTATCCTTGATCAGGAAATTTTTTTACTCTACAAGAACCTTCAAGAAGATTATAACAAATAATTAATGTCCAGAAGCTGAAGTTATAAAACTGACAATTTTATACATAAAAATATCCCAAATTATCTGTCAGTTACTTTAACTAATATACTTAAATTACTAATCTTTCCAATACTTACTCATTTTCTGTGTGATATTGTAGCCTTAATCTTAGGTGATTGTTTATGTATGTGGTGCCATCTATGACAGTTCCCAAGCGGTAGCCATGCTCATATCTCACCTGCCCTGTATCTTCATCCACCAATCTAGTGGCACATGGTAAGTTATCCACTAATCTATAAAAAGATTAAGAAAATCTTATTCCAACATTAAAATTTTGCTGTCAGCTTATCTTGTAGGAGGTGACTGAAAAACAATATTATTTTACATACAGTCCTTATATGCAAATAGCAAATGCCTCAAGTTTCTTCACAGCTTCATCATAAAAATGAAATATAATTTAATGAGCTTATTGAATATTTTGATCCACCTAAATAGATTACCAAAATATAATTTTTTCCTGTGACTACCATCATTATTTTCTAAACAGTTAAAATATTTTAAATTGAATTTTAATTTGACATATTTGAAAAGATTATCCCATTAAATGAATTCAAGAGAATCAAAATAAATTGTTGATTAGACTTTCTTTTATAAATCTTCATTAACCGGTTACTTTCATTGAAATATTATAAAATGGAAAATCAATCGTTATCATATTTAATATGACTATTTATATGAACACAGATACATATTACATATAATCTTCCCATAGAGCAGATTTGTCTTACATTATTTATCTTCCAGATTTAAGACCATAATAATGAATAGCTGAATTTCTCTACCATCGTATGTGCTATTTCATCTTTCCATCAAATGTGAAGAAATGCAAAATCAGCTGAACTTTAAATTTAGTTTCACAGTATAAAGAGCTAAAAATTGGGCAAAAACAAATAATTAGCCTTAATGAAAAAAATTCAAGGAATTCTATTCAAATAGAATTTATTTCTAATTCTTCAATTATCAAGAAATTGAATGAAGAGGGAATATGTTAAAAAAATGATTGGGCAAAAAAGCGATCTAACACAAAGTACTCACAGATGAACAAAGTATTCATGCTGTATACGTCCAATAACTTTAAGAGCAGCATCCTCACTCCAGTTCATTGGACTATCAGGAGTATGACAAAGGAGTCTACAGCCAACATCTTCTGCCATTTTTACTTCATATGGGGTATTAACAATGCGATCACCACGAAGAACCTCACCTTATTGAGCAAATAACATGTTCAGTACAGCAAAAGCCATAAGTAATTTTCAGATAATCATAAGAAATCTGAAAAGAACACTGAAAGCTCATTAAGCAATTAATTATATTTGTATTCTCTTCATACAAAGACTTAATTTTTTTGTTGAATATGTAAAAGAATGATGATAAAGCTCCTTAAATAGTAGCTATAACTTTGAAAGTGTCAGAGCATGAGTAGACATTCTTATCTCTTAGATCTTTAACAAAGTAAAATGAGAATTTTTGCAATACTTGTCTAACTTAAGTTTAATTTTGAAATAACAAGTATCATAGCTAATTAAATTATTAAAAATTTCTAAATAATTGCAATGTATTTTCAGCTGATGGTATAAATTATAGGAGCCTTAAAAATTCATGCCTAAAAAATTAAATCAAAAACTTACCCAAATTTTCAGATTTGTATATGAAGGTCCCATTCTTTGGAAGGCAGAATGGCAGAGAATAGTATTCATATGGTAGTTGCGTGTGGGTACTGGTCATCTTCACAGCTCGCACCTCTATACGTGCACCTCTATGAAATTCTACAGGAGCTACACCAGGAACGTAAAATCCTTGAACACTATGGAAAACACTAGCTCCAATTATAATTAATAATAATTTGGTGACTGGAACCACTGAATAGGTTACTTTTAAAACTTTCGAAGGGTCATCCATTCCGAATTCTTGTTCCTATGGAAGAAAATTAGTAATTTTTTAAATAATTAAGAGAAAACATATTTTATCAAAACAGATTCCTGTTATCGAAAAGCATTATGCAATTAAAAAAACAATGACTAAATTTCAACGCCCAACTTATATTAGAATAACTGTACTTATTAGAATAACTTCTTTCATATTTGCCCATGGGAACTAAGATATGAATATTCTTTAGTTTTAGCAATACATATTAGCACGTATACAAATAGGAGCATACGGTCTATACAGATTTTTAATATATCTTCCAACATCCAAATTATCAGTCAAAGAATTTATAAGTCTAATACTTTTTTAATTTTGGAAAACTGTCCCAAAGATGTTCGAACGAACATTATTCAATAACCTTTTCTGTCAAAAACAATATACAAGGTAAACATCGAAATTACAAATAATACTACATGAGACCTCATTCGGAAATCCATTAATTTCTATAAAAATGAAACTTACTATAATTTATTACAAATATTTGTTAAATAATTAGATTTGAATAGCGAAGATACCTTCACACCCTTAGAGATATTAATGTTTTCCTGATTCTGCTGTTATTTAGCCGAAAAGTCAACATTCAATTCGCATGAGCATCCCAAAGCGCACGCAGAATTTCACATAGATCGGACTATTAGAACTAACCATTCATTTAAATCGTATTATTTCTGAATGAATAAATCTGACACGTAGAAGTAAGCTGAACAATTGCATATTTCTATATACCGTCGACGAAGACCTCGATGATGTAATTGGTTAAACGCTGATTAAGTTTGATAAAATGAGGAAACTCAGCGAATTATGTTCGGGGGAACGCAGCTCAAGTGGGTTGTCAGAGAGGATACTTGTAATTCTATGCAACCACAGTACTTCAACTTTACCAAACATTATAATATAGTCGGATTTTGGGCGAAATGTTGATAACACCAGTTTGAATTGTGGCTAATTTCTGTTCACGCATCTTTTTATAACAAAGATCTACCCGCTACATAAAATAAACAACCCAACTTATTATTATCAGAATATTTCTACCATTACTTTGTGCTTTTTGCAGCTTTTTTAAATTCTGCGTAAACTAACTCAATATGGATTCATAAAGGATTATTTTTTGCACTAATTTTATACAAGTTGCCGATTAACTTAACTTACACTGGAAACATAAATTTTTACTCATGATGTAATGAGACTGCTAAATCAATTTTGCAGTTTCGAGTTCCTTCCCATCGAACGAGAGAGCCTGTAAAAGACTACGAGGTTAAGAAAGTACCTTGTCAGTCATCTTCAGTACGTTTAGAGTCGAATCCACAACGTCGTCTCTATTCTTGGAATATCTAATTGGAAATTGTTTCTAATAACAAGTGATAAGTTTTGCAATAGGTTTTTCCAAACATTCACCTCGATTTCATTTCCCTTCTACGAAATAAGCACTATCATGTTTTTCGAGCAAGCTCGTTTTTATCGCACTTTGCAAGGATCATATCTCTTTCAAGTAATTCTGAGTGATTTTACACAAAACAAGTTCAGTTTCAATGTTTTTTTTATTTAAAATGCATTACCGTACTTTATTTACTATACATTTTGTAAAATTATCGCAGTTTGTTGGATTCGTTCGCAAAGTAAGGATCCAAGGACAGAATTTCATCCCAATTTAAACCCTACGTTGTTTATAATGTAAAGAGACAAATACATCGTTTCAATAAGAAGCAGAATTGAATAAAATTTTACTCCATCATAAGAACAACCTTCCTTTCTTCACTAAATATCATTACTTTTATTGCTGTTTATTAATCCCCCTATTCGTCAATAGGTCCCTAAGTATCAAGTATATCCAAATTGAAATCTTATAGAAACACTTTTTCATCTCCATGTATTATATTATAATTTGTTACTCTAGTGTCTTTAGCAGTCTCATCTATATCTATCCCAGAATTACCATTTATGAGTATAAATAAAAAATATGGAGATAACATGGATCCTTGTTTTATTTTACACCCCAACTCTGTACATTCAGGCAGATTTACATTCTCAAGTACTACCAACTATAAAAGTGTGCATTATCACAAGCATATTAATATTTTTTTAAAACTCAGAATTATAATCGCCTTTATTATTTCTCTCCTGTAAAAGAAAAATACTATTTCCAATAAAGTAAGTGAAGAGATATATAGTACTATATATAAATGCATATAAAAAATTCGGGGCGTCCTGTTAAGGTATTGTGGGGGGGGGATAGTGGCTACCCCCCACAACACCTGAGATAGTTTACGCAGAATTTAAAAAAGCTCCAAAAAGCACAAAGTAATGGTAAAAATATTCTGATAATAATAAGTTGGGTTGTTTATTTTATGTAGCGGGTAGATCTTTGTTATAAAAAGATGCGTGAACAGAAATTAGCCACAATTCAAACTGGTGTTATCAACATTTCGCCGGATATTAAAACAACTATCATCCCAATGGATGACAATCTAATTTAAGTAGAAATTCAGATGAAATGTTCTAGAATAATTAGTGCTACATTTATTGCTCAGTACTGTTTAAATCGTATGTACCCATTTGAAGTCATTTGAATCCTCAATCACTTTTGAATGCCAGAAGGGCATCTTGTCTCAGGGGGAGTACGTAGTAATATAGTCTCAACTATAAGTGTCTACTTAAATATATATACTGCAAACTCTAAGACTGAAAATATGGATTTTGCAAATATTTCAACAAAGATACAAATAATATGTTAATAATTAATGTAAATCTTCTAGAGACTATAGAAAAGAAATTTTCTCTTTGCAATAAAGCACAGAATTTTTAGGCCATGAAAGAATTATTTATTTGCCTCTACTTCGTACAAAGATTCAATTGCTGTACATACCAATATTGATTTAATTTCAAAATATATAAAAATACAGAAAAAATTACTGAAACCTTTTTTAATAAATTATATAACAAACCAATTCACACTATCCTTCATTTTGGCTAAAATTTTCTACATTTCATTATTTATAATTAACACCGTTATTGATTTTTTTATAAATTATCAATTTTTAATATGATCAACACCAATAAAATTTTTCAATGTCAATATTATTGTAGTTTCAATATTATAACAAACACTGTACATACTACTTTAACATTAGGTATTTGTTATTTGATACAAATTAAACCTGTATCTCTCATTCACTAGCAGTTAATATATATTTTAAAATCAGACTTTAGTCCAAAAACTTCATACAAGGGTTTTACATTTTCCCAACCTTTAATAGATTCCTCTTAATATGAAGCAGATACTTTATTCCAAACTAGGTTCCATAATAGTGGCTCATGGTACTTAAACATGGCAACTGTTTCATACAGCATAGGCTGAGAGAATAGTTTTGTATTTTAACATATGATTCAAGTAATAATTAATTTACAGAAGCTTAGGTGAGTAAATTCACATTTATTTTTTAATTTACAAAGAATATGAGTTATCACATCAAGTCTCACTCTGAAATATATTGGTTATTGTCTTGCTATTAAACTGTGGGACAACTCCAAGTACTACTGAATAGAATTCAATTGTGCAACATTGTAATTGATCAATAAAATATCAATGCTCCATTCAATAAACTATAAAATATCATAAAAAAGTAATATTTATCAGTGAATTTAACCATTGTTCACTTAGACACAGGTTTCATATAGATAGTTAAGAAGTACAATAAAAAATAATTTAAAGAACAGAAGGGTTAAGATATTAGATCTAGATTTAAGATATAATCTAAATAAAATTTCCTTAATATCAGATATTGCTGAATATGATTTCATCTTTTACTTACTAGTTAATTTTGTGTTTTGGTATTCTTTGGCATGTTTATACATACACTGCCTGCAAATAAGAAGACTAGACAAATCTTTGACAGTTGCATAACAAAGCCTCTTTGGTAATTTAAATCTTTATATTCAGATATTATGCAGAAGCTTGTGATTGTATTTCATCAAGACACTTGCTCACAGAACAGAATATTTCATCTGGTGGCAGCTCACCTGAAAACTATAAAACAATATGAATAATTAGCTTTTTTAAAATCAAATGAAATCTCTAATATAACGAGTATAATGTGCAAAGCAAAGAATAATCTTGGATAAAATATTTAGGTATAAAACCATATTGAACTAATAAGAGGAAAGTTTTCAAGAGGGTTGCCTGTCCTAATAAGGGAAAATTCCAGGCAGGCTATTAATGTTCCCCTCAGTACAGTAAGACCCCGCTTAACGAGGGGGATACGTCCAATAATTTCAAGAGCTAAACGAAACAGCGTTAAACAAGGCAACGTAACAAGTACATATGTAAATATGTAATGGGGATCAGTGAAAAGAACAAAGAATAAAAAAATTAATCAGTTCTTGCCGACTTTATAACAATAAAATAAAATATTATATTAATATCTTTATACACCTAATAACCTTAATGAGAACATATAAATCAATTGTGATGCAGGAAAGCTGCTTTTGTACTGGGATTGCGACTTAACAGAATACAGTTGGAACTTTTTTTCTGGACAGACTAGCGAAAGAGCGATGAAAAAAATACATAGTATATCTACATATCACCGTCGCTATAAAGTGCACTGCTTTAGGGTTGGCGCATGACCATTTACTTTGCACTTCTCTTACATATAGATGCTTTGGGGGGATATAACATCTTCTATTATATGAGTTAAGGTGTGCTTGCTAACAGAAAGCAATGTTATAATACGTAGATCTTTTAATGAAAAATAAGATTTTATGGAACGTTAATCTTTGTCTACATTAATAAATATAAGTTAAACGAAATTATCGGAGCGCATATATACTTTGACGTGGTCTTCCCATGCATCTTAAGGCAGCATTATTACTGCCTGGCGTCGAACCAAGGCCATCCTGAGAAAATCACTGTCATCTTTCGCTTGAGTGTGATTATCTTTATAAACACTCCAAATTTCAAATGGAATTCAAAATGAGTCCTTAATTCCATATACATTTCTTATGAAGATATGGTAAACGCCCCCTATCATTGAACCAACAACCATTTGTGACATTCTTACGGTCCCTCTTATGTGAGAATGGGCCCTTTTATGGCTGAGTGAAATTTTGAACCTCTGCGTGGTTGGGAAGTGTCATGAAAAGCTTTCAGAAATATGGTCAATGTATTTTAAACGGGAAAAATCGAGTTTACGGGACGCTCTGGAATCGAACCCGTGATACCTAGGCAAGTGTTGATTTTTTTCAAAGTACAATATACACGTACTTATTTGTGTTGAAAGTTTGAATGATCTATGTTTCATATAAAAAGAGCTACGATTTTTCAAAATTTGAAGCTTTTTCACCTCCTGGCATCGAACCCATGACCAGTTGCGGTTAAACTATGGCATATTTCCGTAGATATATATTATATCAATAACTGTATGAAATCTTATCCTTCTGGCTTAATGAAAAGTATTTTTAAAATTATTTGAAAAACGGCCCCATGCATTCTTAATAGGGAAAATCAATTTTTGGGGCCTCCTAGAATTGAACACATGATAGCTAGTGGATTTCCGAATTTTTCTTGAGTGAGATTTAGTTGGCCATTACGCAAAAAAATCAGCGGCTCCATGGCCCCAGCGGTTTGGCCCTGACATTAATATCCTATATATATATATATACATATCCCCCCAAAGCGTCTATATATTAAGATACATATATACACTAATACACGAGAAAATCTTTTGAGGCACTTCCTTTAAGTTTTTTCTTTCAAAGTATATTTAAAGACTTACATTATTGCAAACACTGAAGCTAAATGGCATGATTTTTTTGTGAATTCAATACCAGGTATGAAGAATGCTGCCATAAGTAATGAATTGGAAATTTAACTTGATTAATAATATGCGGACTTTATGACCTTAAATTTAGTTTGAGAAGCATTTGAGAGTCATACTACTTTTGGTTAATTTTTTATTTATGCATTATTGGGAATATAAATCAATTACTTGTTATTTAATCTTATCTTAATATCTATTAATCAATTTTTTGCATCAATAATTGTAGCAATTTTAGATAACTTTTTTCTAGCATTTAAATGCTTTTTTTTAATTCTAATTATTACAAAATATCATCCATTTTCATGACAGTAATTTGAAGTGCACATATCATTGTTCCTTGAATTCTGCTTGAATTAGATAAAGGGAAATTTTAATACAATCCCAGTCACAAGTGATGCCTAACTATTATAATATTGATTTTATAAACTTGGTAATGGTTTATGATATATGAATAATAAATGAAGAAGTTTACGTCTGAAGAATGAACGCTCTAAAATTATGACATTTCTAATAACATGCATAATAAGGCAGCCATAATTTATTTCCACAGACCAAGAACAAAAATTTTTAATATTCTTCTTTTGGGTTATGCAGATTTTTTTGGCTATTCAGGCAATTAAATAAAATTAAATGGATTAAATCAAAACACACTGAAAAAATAGATTTTTTCAATATTTCTAAACATGAATATGACCATCAAACTCAAAGATAATAATATAACTACAAGCCCGACAGATGTCTTTAAATAACTGATCCTTTTTGAAATAAATAGAGCTATTATACTGCATTAAATAATCAGACCATTTCTTTTGGTGATAATTTTTACTCACAGTTTTGCATTTTTGCTGGTAATGAGATATAACTGGAGTACTGTGCTCATGAAATGTGCGCAATCGTTTGACGATGGTTTCTTCATTATCGTCAACACGCCCTGAAGATTTTCCTCTACTTAAAAGTCTCTGTTTCATGGTTTCATCGCTGACATCAAAATAAAGAATAAGAGTGCAAGGTGCAATCTGTAATATGATAAAGAGTTCAACTTTAGAATAGCAATAACAGAATGAAAAATTGAGATAATTTATAAGGTCTATTATGACATTTTAAAGCCAATGTGAGCTTTAATTTAATCTTAGATTAAGTATCCATTATCATTATTAACGTATCACCACTGCTAAGAAAATTGCAGATGGATGTCAGCATAATACTTTCTCTGAGTTCCAAATTTTTATACTATATTATGATTCTTAGAATATGCCAGTCTCAATTTGGAACTGCATTAGCTAATTATTTTTGGAAGTACTTCAGTACTAGTAGTATAAATTAACAACTACTATATTCTGTGACTTAAACAACAGAAAAATGACTATAAAATATACTCATAATTAGAAATTTTTAATGTTAAATCATATTTTAGTAATCCACATATATTCCAAATTTTATTATACTCCCTAGGAACATTACCATTTACTTTAATCCATGATATCCCTTTTGAATCCATCTTTTAGTCTCCCCTTAGTTACTTTATATCTCTTAACTAGTTGAGATATACTATCATCTAATGGTTATTCTTTCTTCTTCAACATCACTTGCTACAATTCTACTTCATCCTTCTCTATGATATCTGTTACTCCTTTCATCATCCTCACACAGGTGTTCCATTTTCTGTCCCTCATTATGATTCTAACCTCTCTGCTCCATACTTCCTTGTGCTGTTAAGATAATCCATCTTGATTCTTCAGTTCTGTTCATTAACTCTATTGTAACCGCTTGTGTTAAAATGATGTTTTCTAAGAAATTTTGAGACAATTCTTTAAATTTCACCATTTCTAAAGCTGAAAAAGAATCTTCATCTATTTCATTTTTTTTTCATCTGTCCAATTACTTAGCCATACAAGTTTAAAGTTTAGAACTTTATTTCTCGATATTAGTTTTCGTAAGGTAAAGGGAACTATATCATCAATATATTGTATGTTATTGATCTGACCTTCATTCATCTCTACCCTTTCCTCCCCATTATAGTAAAAAATAATTCTTCCAAGATTGCTATAAATATAACAAATGAGTAGCCATCGCCATCTTCTCCCCATCAATGATCTCTTTCCTCTTCAATTATACCATCTGTTATTTATTATTGAATAACTTGACCTATACGTTTAATTTAATCAGCATCTGCTCCTTGATTTCAAGGGTAGGGTAGAAATTCTTCAAGTTCTTTTATTTCCTTTCTTGTGCTGAAGAGCAATCCTAGCAAAATTCCGATTAATTAAGTAAAACGATTAAAAAATAATTACACAATAATGTGAACATACATGTCAAACATAAAAATATTCTACTTCATTTTGAGATATTCTGCTAGTATTCTATCAGACCATTCAGCCATTTTTGGTAGTCTTGAAGGCATTACTATCTCAGAAACAATGGACAGAATGTTTTAAGAGTTATAAGATTCTCCTTTCTCTCCCTCATCAACATTTTCTGAATTTTTTTAAGCTTGTGAACTCAGTGACTGTTTCCAGGATTGCTAATCTATTTTGTATTGTTGTTTTCACTTCTAGTTTGGGCAAACTTCCTAAACTGTATATCTTCACTGAATATTACAGAATATAAATATTCAATGCCATCTCTTAGTGTGTACTACTTAGTGTTCCACCTTAATGTTAGCATTTTGTCAATTTCTGGGTTTCATTGCTGCATGTTGCATCTTTGGCTCTTTTAATTTTGCTTTCACAGGTTTTACAGCTTCTTTTACAACTTCCAGAAATTTTGCTTCATATTATTCTAGTTTTAGCAACAAGAGCCTGCTCCTTAATTCCACCTTACATAATCTATAAATAACTTTTAATTCTCTAATAAACTCTAGTTCTGATAATACTCTCCAACAATTCTTGTGGCATGGCATCTTGCACTCAGTTCAAGGGTTATTTCAATCTAAATCTTATTAATTAGTACTTGCTTTCACAGCTGCAGATATTCAACTCTTCTCAATTGGGTATGGGGCAGTTTTTTATTCAAGTATATTTTATTTTAAATTTAAGCTTTATAAAAGAAGTCTCAAGTATGTTTTAGTTCATATTAATTATATTTGAATAAAATGAATAGAGTTTGTGAGGCTGCATTGCATTAAATAGCAACCAAAACCTTAACATGCTTATCAATAATATATAGACTACAGTGGAACATTTATTAGCTCATTCTTTGCTTTTCATGGCAATTTTTAATATCACAACCATGAGATTTAATCTATTTTAATGCAAAACACTAAATAAATTAACTGAAAAGAACTTGCCTCCTTTTCAAAGACTTCACCCTGGGCTACTTCTCTTGGATATCCATCAATGAGGTACCCTTTGGATGTTGATACTTCCTTGAGCATAGCCTCTTTGAGTAAATCCATCACGACATCCTTCATGAAAATAAATACTTGATAGTAGAATGCAAGATTCAACATAAACTTAGTAGATAAGTTCTAAAGATATATAAGGAATATCTCAAGGAAAATCATTTTTTCATTTTTCATTACTGATAGATATTAAATAATACAAGATTTTAAAACATATTTTCACCATATTATTCAGGCATTGAACATGACCATAACCATAATTATCAAAAGAATAAATCATTGCTTGTTTATCTGAAATATATTACTTCATTCTCTGGGTACCATTAGATATGAGTATCTCGAAGAATTTTCTAATCATTGCCATATCTATTCTAGTCTTTACATTATTACCAGTCAATTTATACAATGTGTGATCAGATTTGTTTTCTAAGCTACTGCATTTCAGGTAAATACATTTGTTAATTATGTATAGTATAGCAATGACTTGCCCAGAGTGCTTGGTACATTTTTCTAGAACACTTTTCTATATATAGCTGGTGTTTACATTATATTTAGAGGCTTACGGAGAGTTGAGCATTTTTGGCTAGATGTTAGACTTTTATCTACAAATAATAGAACAATAAGAGCAATCTGAAGCTGTCTGTTCATATATGTTATCTTTGGGAAAACTAGCACTTCTAATTCTTCAGGGATCAAATCATAACTCATCAAAACAAACCTACGATTCTTCCCCTCTTTACTTCAGGATTAAAAAAAATCATTTTAAATGCAAATCTGAGGGTCTTAATAATCGGTATTTATGGTACATATATATAGTATAAATAATTATTATCTACAAAAGTACATAACCAGGACTCAAGTCATGGCTTTTAAATGTCCAGTCTGGTGCTCAAGCCAATCAAGCATGCAAGAATATTCAAATAAGTAGATACGATAGAGTAAATTTGTAAGATTAAGTAGAATTATCAACTGATAGGGCCTCTAAGCATCTGATACATATAGTCGTTTTGGAGTACTTTATGTCAATTTCTCAATTGAAATTTGCCTATTAATGTAGTTTATAAATATTAAAATCAATATCTTCAAAATATTTTATACTTTAAGTACAATATTCTCTGGAAATAGAAGATTGTAACATGTGAAGCTTCAAAAACAATGCATGTATAATTCTATGATTGGTTATTGTTTGATGAACATTTCCTACTTTTATTCAATAATTATACTTTCAATTATTCAAGAATCAACTTTATAAAATATAGATAAATATTGATGTACAATTTATCAAAGTAATTCTCACCAATGACACAAGTTCTCCTCTTTCCATAATGGCATTTAATTGCTTTCCTCTCTCTGATCCAGAGGCAACTTCTGCCCTAAGAAGATCACCACTGGAAAGGTGAGTGAAACCATATTTTTTTACAATCAAATCACATTGAGTTCCTTTTCCAGATCCAGGACCACCTATGGATTAATAATTTTTATCATAAAATAATGCAAAAATAAAATTATATGGATTACTGGTAATTTTTAGAGGCGATAGTTAATGATATATATAAAACGATAGTTGATTCAAAAATGAGTTGACGGAATTCCTTTACAATGAGATTGGCCAAAGTCAAGAGAAAGGCAAAGCAGCAAGAACTGCCAAGATATTCACCCTTTCTAGTGGAGTACATAAGACTTTCTTAATATGCAATGAACTCAAGTATAAAACTTTTATTTTTGCATAATAACAATAACTTTCCACATAAGCTCATGTGAATGTGGTACAAATGGTGAATTAGCGCAGAATAGAGAAAATATATTTTGTAAATATCATTTTCATTAGTCAATGAAAAAGAATAGGAAATCGACTTATCAAATACCATTTTCTTTGAAGCTCTCTTCACAGAAATTTTCTATATTATCTACTATTAAATAAAAATGTGCAATTGATTAACTATTGAAACGCAAATAACGACTTTACATTCATTATCTTAAGAATTCATGTAGTATTTTTAATATAATTTTGATTTCCAATTTAATGAAATATTACTTTTCACGTCCATGGATTGATTCACGAATCTGGAACTAGCATGGTTAGTTTTTCGCAAACAGAGTAAATCGAAATGAGCGATTCTAAATTGAAGAACTATTCTATTTCTATCTATAACTATTTGTAAACATTTTACACTAAAATTTGAAAACTGCACAACATCAGACACAAAATAATCTAACGGATAAATAAACCTCTTAAAAATATTTTTCGCATTCTCACTGTCGTTTAAAAAGATGAAAATACTGTGACGATGTTTAAATGTTCTATTAACTCTATCATAAAATACTGAAATCGATGGAGCACTCTCCATAATTTTTAAGTTACTTATAAAATCCAAATTGTTTTATCTACGCTACGTACAGATATACAGATAATTCATTATAACAGAATTTCAGTAAAAAAATAATCTGCCTTATCTTTCCATTATTCAAACTCACCCAAAACCCATATGATAGGTAATTTGGCATTTTTCAGTGGCGATAGATCATATTCTTTTCTTGCAATTTGAGCTGCCTATTTAAAAAATATATAGAGGCTTTGATAGCAACAGCATACCAACAAGCGAATATGATAGGTAAAAATAGATAAAATGTACTAAGTCATGTTATTACAATAATAAGAAAATAACTTACCATTGCAATCACTTAGGTTCTCTAAAAATAACGACAAGCAAAGGTACCGCCCCAACTGTTTCGACTTTGGTCAGGGTGAGCAAAATAAGAAAAAAGAGATTCTTGTATCCGCAGTCCCTTCCTACAACATTCGCTTTTCTTATGTTTTTACTAGGTGCAATATGATTTATAGTGAGAAGTTACTGATTAAGCCCTCAAGTCTTTCGATGTTTGAATCGTCTCAATTATGTATTTCTTATTGTAAATAAACATTCAAATGCATGAAGTCAGAATCATAAAGTAATATATTTGTTTTACCAGTCCATTTAAGAACCTCACTCTGCAATAAGATGTTTAAAATAAATTTTCGTCATAATGACTTAAGTATCGGTTTCAGGAACGTCCTTTGTATTTAGAGGTCAGGAATAGTACATGGGTCGAAGCCAAAGCTACTGGTACTATGCCAATGTTTTTATTTCTTGCAGTTATCTTCTACGGAGACTCGAAAAATAATCTCGGCTTTCAATGGAAGTCGTCAATATACCTTTCTTAAGTTTTTTTCTTTCTTTTGATCAGCCGTTATTCATCAAATCTTGACGAAAAAGTAGTGGAGTGGATTTAAACTCAAATCGTCCTGTTATTTGATAGAAAATTCGCGTTATCTCTCTCATAAGATAAGGTGATAATTGAATTTCCAGATGAGAATTTCTTTTACACGCGTGGCTCTACTTACTCTAGTAATCTATTTTGCTTTATAGGATTCCTAAGTTAGTGAAATAGCAATAAACAAAATTCGTTATTCGAAATAAATCATTTACATAAGAATCTCTTCAAACCCAGATCTTCCCAAGAAGGAATTCCCGAAAAACTAAATGAGGTGAATAAAGTCGTTTGTAAATAAGTTAATCTTGGTTAAGTTATTTTTGGTGAATCATGAAGGGTCCTGAATCTTAGTTTCAGGAAAGCGGAGGTTGAATTCTCTTGAAAACTATTGTCTCGATTTTCTCTTTGAAGCTGCAGCAGTCATGTTTCACGATTATAAATTATCATAATATTGATCTATCGCTCTCTAAAGGAAGATATCAAGCAATAAATTAGTCAACTAGTATTATGGAATAATCATAATTTAAACAAAAATATTATTTGCGCAGACCTAAACTTGAATATTCGTTTCAATCAAAATATATAAGTATATAAATGATTACTATTTCGTTAAAATTTTGAAAATTTTATTTACTACACATTCCAAATTGTAATAACAGCTGCTCTATACAAAGAAATATTCTGTATAGATGCATATCATCTCAATTTAACGAAATATAGGCAAATCTACTCATCAATGTTGAGTGCGTCTCCATTGTAAAATACGCAGATGGTGAAAGAAACTTTGAGGTCTTCATATATTTCTCAGATCTATCACGAATGAGCTGATTTATTACTTTGCCTAGGTCAGTTTTTAACATCTATCTGCAATTAGGGACTCCAGATGCGCTGAAATACACCAAAAAATTCCCCATCTTTTAGAAATGTGAGGCAAAAGACTCGGGTACAATTCTGTTGCATGTAAGATACAAAGAATAATTAATATTCAAAGAATGGCCTTTTTGTGTTCAGCAGAGGGAATAAACAGCAAAATTCTAGATGGCTTTGAAAAAGATAAAATAACTTCCCTAGCGCTATGTGACCTATCAAAAATCTTCGATTTTGTATCTCATGATATCTTGAAACATATACTTAATGTTACCTTCAAGGATAGGATCTGATAGTAATGGAATCATCTAAAAAATTGAAGGCAATTCGTTGAAATCGATGGTCTAAAATCAGATATTTTGGATACAAAAATGAAGCTCTTCTCTACTGTTCTACTTTTAATCAATGACCTCCCAAATCACAAATGCTGACACATTCCTTTATGCTAATGAGGCAACTTTCATTTGAAGCTTTGGCAAGCATGGACCAGAATCAAGTAGAATTCTGGTTCTCTACAAACAATCAATTTTGTATACAGAAAAAAAGACAATCTAATGCTGTGACTGAAAAGGAGATGTATGGATGACACAATTGTGTAAATATCAAATTTTCACCTAGATCAACTCCTGAATAGGGATGTATATATAAAGACTGAAGCAGTCCAAAACTCTAATCCTAATTTTAAAATTAAGAAATGCATTTCCCCCTTGAAATTGTTAGAAATTCATACTTTCTCATGTATTGAACACATTGAATCCATGGTTTTAGACTATGGAATCATGTATCATTAGCTAACACACCTTAAACATTACAAAAGAGCGATCATAATCATTACCCAAACCCCCCCTAGATAACTCATATCCTAAAGCTTAATAGAGTCTAATCATCAGTTAGTTCTCGCTGGAATATTCTACAGAACATTGAATTTCTTTTGTTGTCGGTAATCCTCAAACAAAATTTGGAACAAGCAAAATTGAGTTTATATTTTCAATTTTCATTTATTTCAATTATTTATGTAAAAATGAATCATGCCATAATTTAATTAGAATAATTAATCTTTATTACTATCCATGCTATAACTATGAAGAGATGAAATTCGCAAGGGGATCATATTATGATATGATTTCTTTTATCTGATTGGGGGGAGAAAAGTCAATGTATGGCTAAATGTTTCAATACGATATCATCATAATGAAAACTATTGCTTTTGATTTTAGTAGTTCTTATACATTTAAAGTAATACTTTCAAAATTTGATAGTCTAGATACTAAAAAGAACATTCTTACACTAAACATACATCCTGAGAGCAATCGATTAAATAACTATACTTTCAACAATTGAAACTGTAAATTAACTCATTCCTAAAAGAAGAATAAGATTCAGGAATGTAAGATAAACTCAAAAAATTTAGATAAATTAGAATGTTTCTCAATGTGTAATTTAAATACACAATTTTCATAACTAGAGATCAAAGGCATGGGCAACAGTTTTATTATTGAAAAGTACATATTTTTACAGGTCTCTTCAAATCTCTTGTGAAAATGGTGAAAGTGAAGAGTTCAACCAAGAAAATTCATGTTGGTGTTATTTGAAAAGGACTTCTTTGTATGAAATAGGTCCTTCAAAATGAATAGAAACTTCCATTATCACTGCTTTTCTGGGGTTTCTTTACCCATAACAATTGCTTTCACATCATCAGCATCCAGAGTCTCATATTTGAGAAGAGCCTCTGCCAACAATTTATGTTCTTTCTGATGATTTTTAAGGATAGTCTTAGCTCTTTCGTATGATTCCTGGAACAACAAGAAAACACAAATATCAATCAGAGGTTGACACAGACATATGATAATGGTTAACCTCTTTCACTAAATATTTATTATAACACTTGATAATAAACTAATATGATAATAATTTCTGCTTTGAACATATATATCCCACATATTCCTTCATTATTGATCCTATAATGATAAATAATTATAATAAATTGCCTTTATCAATCATGGTGAAATTTAGTCCATGTACACCACTCTTACATTTAACCCCTATGAGCACAAATACATCCCATCCCAAATCAGAGAAGTAACTAATCTGGCAGGATTCAAACCTGGGACCACAAGACTTTGAGCGCTTAATAAATATAATAAATAGCACTCAATGCTCAACACAATCAGCCACGAAGGCCAGCAAATAGTACAATACAAAATGTGGAAAACTTGTACAGAGTACTAACTGTATGGAGTTCATCATATAATGATAATCATTTGTTAAACATAAACAGAACAGAACCCCTATTCAATGAGTCACATCAAATTAATGAGATGATGCAAAAGAATTGAAATTTGAGTAAATAAATAAAAAATTAATAAAAATGAACAAAAACAAAGAAGAATAAAACAAGCAACAAAACAATAAATTAAGTTAAAATTTCAACCTGTACAGAGAGTAATCCTTTCTCTTTATAGAGTTCAAAGAAAGAAAAGGAAATTAAAGAAATAGAAAAGTTCAAAGACACACTCAGGAACAGGTGTCAAAGTATGTTTGATTGAAATTAGATAATCTCATTAAAAAGGTGGAGATGGGAATGAGTTAGTTCTCTTGTACAAAGCTTAATAATGTGAGGTCACAGCCAGAAGAAGATTCAGATTTTTATCCTTGCAGAAGTGAATAGGTCTCAGCGGCACAAAAACTCAGGTAATTATTGACATTTTAAGTCTGAGGTGTGACTATAGTAAATTCAGCTTTAAAAGTGGTGCAACACAGAAGAGAAGTATTTCAGAAATAGGTAAGTAGCAGCAAATGAATCAAGGGCAGTGGTGAATAACCCCCAATTAGAACTAACAAACAATGAAGATATATCTCACAAGAAAAAGGATACTATTATTCTCTGGATAGATTTTTAATGATTTTTCTCAAATATAACCATGAGTACTGCCTTATAGCTCAACTCAAATTGCCAATAGTTAGTAGTAGAGATGTCATAAATAATGATGGCAATTCAATTATTCAATAAACTTTATTCAAAGTATGAAAAATCTATTGTTTTGTTTCATTCTAAAAACGGACAGAACTTTCCGGTAGACCTAATATAATGATGTTTTAATTTCTAGGTAATCTTGCATCATATGTAAGTCTTGACTGAAATTGACCAGAATTTAGACGTACATTAATATTTTTTTAGATGGATTTTGTGTATATTTTATGAAGATAATTATTCTTATAAACAAGTTTTGGACAGGTAAATTCATCCTTAATCTCTTGTGAAAAATACAGAAATTTCTATTCAGCAAAATAATTATTTTCAATAATAATATAATACCAATCCAGTTAATTCTTCATGTCATTTACACAACCCTAACCACCAAAATGCTCAGTAACAAATTTTGTTGCCTTTTTTTGAATTCTTTCTTATTTATTTGTATGTGCATTGTGGTATGGGTCCCAAACTTTGCCGAAGTATTCTATAATTAGCCTGACTAATGTTTTGTATGCAAGTTCCCTAGCTTGTCTTGGGAATCTATGTATTTCCTTCTTAAACATTATTCTACAAGTTAGCTTATAAAGCAATATCAGTTGTAATCAAAAGGGCACATTCCTCTAAAATAGTATAAAAGTATTGATTTATTTGTATACAGTACCTGAAGTATCCTTTTAATTTCAGCATCAAGAAGTTCACTAGTGGTGGGACTCAAGTCATTCACAGCAACAAAATTTTTGTTACTATCATCTATTGTTCTCAATCCTGCTTTCTCAGACATTCCCCACTGTTTAACCATGTGTGTAGCAATGGATGTGGCTTGCTGTACACATAATGTGAAATAAATATTAAGAAAATTAAATATATCTAAGATGGAAAATAAGACTAAAGATCAGATTAAACAGAAGTGACCTGCTTAAAAGTGAGAGCTTGAGTTTGAGTCCCTTTTATGTCACCATTGTTTTTGTTTATACATTATTGTTGTATGTTCACTTACGTTTACCCTTGTTTTCTACAATCTTAAGTAATTCCACATTTCCTTAAGAATAAAGATTACAGGGCAGAAAAATAAAAAGTTAATTTTGCAATAAAACCTCCTCAGTGGACATAAAACTAAGGAAAAAAGGAGGAAAAAATCTTGAATATATTTAAAAAGACTAGAGTAAATAAAAAATTGACTCTAACAACAAAATACAAATATATCAGTTTATTGATGTCATTACATAGAATACTCTTTCGTTACTAAAAACATCATTTTCAACATTAATGAAAATAATGTGGCCTTGTGTCATAAAATTTATTTGCAAAATTTCACATAATTCCATGAAAAAAATTTAAATGATCATAAGTCTCTTTGATTTTAATCAGTTCCATTACTTACATTTTTTAATGATATAGTCATAGATTTGCAGTTTTGAGCACACAAAAATTTTGAGAAGAAGATCTCATGAATACAACTGGAGTATGAATACTTAAAAAGATAAAAAAATAAACTTCTGGAAGTAATTAATTTATAATAAAATAGGTAAAATTAATAAATCAGCAAGAGATGGACAAAGTTAAGGTTGAAATCCTATGAGAAATATTGAATAATAAATTAAATAATAGAATTAAACATAGGAATTTCTGAAATGAATAAAAAATAGAAGTTTTTTATCATTATTTCTTCTAATTCAACTAATTTATCAAATTACTATTTCTTAAAAATTATGTAAACTAACTTTAAGATCACTAGATGCTCCAGAAGTAATTTTGTCAGGACCAAAGATGAGTTCTTCTGCGGCTCTTCCACCCATCATTGTATCCATCATGGCCATAAGCTGAGATTTAGTTACATGGTAACGTTCTTTTTCTGGGATGTATGCAGTCTATAGAATTGAAATGGAAGAAAATACACATTACAAGTAATATTATACCAATTAATTATAATATATGATCTCCTTTTTCAATACATAGTAAAATAATAATGCAATTTTGTAAAAGAATAATACAACTTATATGAGAATCATTAGAAAAATATTTTCATATGTTCATGTAAATATACGAGGGTGGTCCGATAAGTACTTAGCCTCCATGCCTTATGACGCAATTTACTATCTCGTAGTACATTCTTGTAGATGGCTATTGTCGAAATTTCAGCCGGATCGGACTCATAGTTTTGTTATGACCGCGTGTGGAAGGGGGAGTGCCCGCGTATTTTAGAAAATGGAAAAAGAGAAATATCGGACGGTGATTCGATTCTTGTTTTTAGAAGGGAAATCGCGCAGCGTAATCAAAGAGCGTTTGGATTCTGTGTACGGTGACTATTCTCCTTCGATGGCGACCGTCAAAAATTCCTTTGGTGAGTTTCAACGTGGTCGCACGTCGGTTTTTGATGAGCCACGTCCAGGTGCCCGAAAAACGACTACCACGGAGGATAACGTTACAAAAATCCACGATCTCGTACTGGTAGACCGTCGATTGTAGGTGCACGAGATGGTTGAGACAGTAGGCATTTCAAAAGATCTTGCGGGTCAAATCCTGCATGAAATTTATGCATGAGAAAGCTGACGGCGCGATGGGTGCCCCGTTTCCTCACTCCGGACAACAAGCGCAACCGTGTAACCACTTCAGAGGAGTGTTTGACGCTGTTTAAGCACAATCCGAGGAATTTTTGCGTCGTTTCGTGACAGTCGACGCAACATGGACCCACTGGTATACACCAGAGACCAAGGAACAGTCGAAACAGTGGAATTCACCCGGCAAACGTGCTCTGAGGAAGGTGAAAACTGTCCTATCGGCCGGAAAGGTGATGGCCACCGTTTTGTGGGATTCACAAGGTGTGATCCACATCGACTCTCTGAAGAAGGGCAAAACGGTCACAGGACTATGCCGAAATATTTGGCCGATTGGACGCCGAATTGAAGAAAAAACGGCCCCAAAACTTAGCGAAGAAAAAAGTGCTCTTCCACCATGATAACGCACCGGCTCACACCTTCGCCACGGCCAAATTGGGCCACGAACTGCTGCCCCATCCGCCGTATTCTCCAGATTTAGTCCTGTGCGACTTCTTTTTGTTTCCAAACTTGAAAAAATCACTCGCCGGGCAGAAATTTCAGTAAAATGAGGAGGTTAACGCCGAAACGGAGGCCTATTTTGCGGACGTTTAGAAAACGATCAAGCTAAAAGGAGACAATACTGAAAATTATATCGCCGCTTTTCCAAAATTTTTGTTTTTCTTTTGTAAGTACTTATCGGACCACACACGAATAAATATCTTTAAGTCTTACATACTTCTCAAACCCTAGCAAAGCAGTATAGTGCTTATTTTCCAAATACATTGATTATTCTTTATACTTGTATATTATCAGGGAGAATAATATACTAGAAGAATTTAAAAATAAAAAATGATGAACATGTAATTGATTAATACCTTGTAAACAAAAAAAACTTTTTATCAAATACATACAAAATAGTTAATCAATTGATTATAGATATTTACTTAAATAAATGTTTCCATTTTCTAAATTGATTGTATTGATTTCATGTATTGATGACAAGTATTAAGTGTGAAATCAATGTGAGAAGGCGTGACTTCGTGAAATTCCATAGTAATAAAAACAACTTTGTAAATTTCCACTGATTTCCAGTGTAATTTTGTATTGTGTAAGAGAAAGTACTAAGTGTAATTTTGCAATATCTTGCAACTGTTACACTCTTTACTTACATGTCCAAGAGATGGACCCCTGGGAATTATAGTGACTTTGTGTAGTGGATGAGCCTCCTTAGTAAAATAAGCAACAATGGCATGACCTCCCTCATGATAGGCAGTAATTTGATTAGCTTCTTCATCTGGAATTCTGGATCTACGCTCTGGCCCTGAATATTCAAGTTAATTTTGATAATTAAAGTTCAGAAAATACATTGTCTTAAAGAAATCAAGAAAGAATCCCAGCAAGATATTTCAATAAAGAATACCAGAAAGATATTTCTTGCTACTCTTACCCATAAGAACTTTGTCTCTTGCATTCTCTAAGTGACTCATACTAACTGATGTAGCTCCATCCATAGCTGCTTTGAGAGCTGCTTGGTTGACCACATTTTCTAAGTCAGCACCTGTAAAACCAGTGGTGCCACGTGCAAGTAGTGAGATGTCAACATCAGGACATGTGATTACTTTCCCCAAATATAAAGCCAATATTTCCTTCCGACCAGTGTAGTCCGGAGTTGGTACCTTTATGATGAAAATATATTTAAATTTTAATACTAAGTAAAACTATTTTGATCAAATCAAGTTTAAAAAGAAAAACATGAATCAAAAGCATTCATTCTCTTTGTGAGCATTATTCCTGTATAAATTGATGCAGAATAATTCTGTCAGGAAATACAGCAAAAAATAACTCACTTGAACCTCAACATCAAATCGACCTGGTCGAAGCAAAGCTTTATCCAGATCATCCCGTCTATTTGTAGCACCCAGAACTATTACTCCTTCATTTTGGTGAAACCTATATCAAATTATAATGAAATATATAAAACTTGATAATTTAGGAATAAAAGAAAGTAGACAAAAAATTATAGAAAATATGATCATTGAAATTTAAATTCTTTTAGATTTTTCAGCCATCTAAGTTCATTTTTCTTTCCAATTCTTAATAACTACTTTCGATAAACGTGAACCTCATAGATTTAAATAAATTAAGTTTTCACACTAATTTATATGATTTATGAAAATGACTGGTTTTGGAAACAATGACACTTTTTTGTGAAATTCATAGACTTTGGCAAGATGTGGACGAAGTCTATCATTTACAATGAAGGAACCAAAGGTTTTCCACAAGAATTTATTCAAAGACTGATTTCACTATCACATGTAGATGATCAGTCAAGGAATAGATTCTAATGGAAAGAGTACCTTCTTTGGTTCCTTCATTGCACATTACCTTGTTGCATTCAAAGTAGAACAGTATGGAAACCATTAAGTCATTCTTCATTTCTCATTATCCCTTATAAGATAATCTTAATACTACAGACTTTAGTTTCACAACTCATTATTATATTTATTTATGAATCCAAAATTTGAAAGGATTTTTCATAATAATTTTTAAGTTGATATTTAAAACTTTCTCCAAGTATGTATCAATGATATTTTTACAGAGGTAAATAATTTTCAAAAGTTTGGTGCTAAATACAAATTTGGGTTAATATATAATGTCTTGGGCTTTATTTTTTGTGTGAGCTCACAAATAAAATACGACTTATGTTTTTCAAAGCCGCAAATACTTGAGGTAAAATGTGGAAATGTTGTCTGCGGAGAACACTTAAACAATCCACTTCAAATAGATTGACTTTAAGTTGATTCATTTATGTTGATGTTCATTTTAGGTATTTCACTTATATTTAAAAAAAAATTCTATGGACATAAGCCATCCTCTTCTTTACTATAGTAATTTTAAAATTTCTAATTTAAAGACTTGAAAGTATCACAGCAATAGTAGAAACCAAAATTCTACTCAAAAAGCTTCATAACTCTAAGACCAATCAATATTTATTAAATAAAATCAAATTAATAGTATTGCAATGGTAAGTTAAAAATTTTGCATTCCATACCTTTAAGCAATAGATTTATAGAATTCTTAGGTTTATTTATACAATAAACAGTATTTTAATTCCATCTTGATTACCAAGTTAATAAAAATTAAATTTATTGATTACCCGTCCATCTCTGAAAGAAGCTGATTGATAGTTTGATTGGCATATGGATGGAGCACTGAATTTGTCCTCTTTGCTCCAACAGAATCTATTTCATCAATAAATATTACACAAGGTGCACGGTCCTTAGCAGCTTCTACAGAAAAATACAATGAATATTATTTAGTAATCACAAAAATTATCAGGATTGATTTGTTAAAGGCTATTATTGCAACTTGGAAAGTTAAACAATACTAATTTGAATAGTAAAATAAAAGGACTCAACTAATTTGATATGTTATTATAGTGAAGTTCATGAATGAAAAGTTGAAATTTTTTCAAGTTCTATGAATTTAGAATGGTTATACCTCTTTAGTTTTGGTAAATTACGTACTAGCAAATGAGGAACATAAAGTTGCTTACCAACAGGCAACAAAATATATTAAATACCAGAAAAATATCACCCAGATATGAAAAAATCCCTTTTATTCATTATTTTTAACTATATATTCATACCAATATGCAACAAAATATACTGAAACCCAGAGATCATCCCAAAATGAAAAAATTCAAAAATATTTCATATTCTTCATACTCAACTTTTAAACCTTTTGCTGCCATAAATATAAATGAAACCTTGGTGAATTTATAAGAAAAAATTGACTTATTAATTGACTGATTAATGATGTAGAAAGTGATTTGGATAGCAACCTTATCCTACATAAATATTGGCGAGAGTCTAACAGCACGGCAGTTTTATTAAAAATTTGCTAAAAACCAAAACAATTCACAAAGACTGAACTATGTACGCCAACATTTAACATTAACGGATGTCAGAAGAGATACACAATTTGATGCTATGAGTGCAAGAATGCCTTCTGTTTCTGAGGTCACTTCAAAGATAAACTCCACAAGCATGTACATGATAAAATACATAAAGTTAAAAACAAATTTATAAAAATTTTGAATTGAACTTTTATTAATCACTTCCCTGAAACTTTTCTTTTCAAATTTCGCTCAGAAAATGTCATGTTTTTAAGTTTGATATTCTTTTTGTTTTGGTCATTTGGAAAAAAACCCACTTGATCCCTATTTTTCTGAAGCTTATATTTAATTATTTATCCTTAGCTTTGTTATTGACTATTTGACTACATCTTAAGTTTCTCTATATAAATAATTCTTTTACAAATAAGAACCAAACATATTACATTTACTATATCATGTGATAGATAAAGTAATCAATTGAAGATGAATTTCCTCTTTAATTCAAGTAAAATATGTTTGCTATTCTTTCTAGCTTTAGATTCTTATAAAATTTGCATCACGGGTTGCCTATACTCATTATGTTATGATAATTTCAAAAATATTCACTAGATACCCTGAGAATTCCATCCACAAATGGCATTTAGTATTAGAAGAATAGTATACTCGTCCCCAATGGGGAAACATATCTGGACGAGTATACTAGTCGGCATCAGGGAAGGTAAATGATACAGAAATTCCACTGTAAAACTCTTCTTGACTTGACAAAAAATATTTTTGTGACCCTTCATTTTTTATCACCCTGTTATGGGAATTTATCCTATGTACAACCACAGCAAAATAATTAAAAAACTTTACGCAGAAAAAATTAACTTAAGATGTCTTCTAAATTCTAAATAAAACTGCAAAAATTATAGACAAAAATAAAAAAAGGATTATTTGAGACTAACTAAAGAGATCTCTGACTCTTCTAGCTCCCTGTCCAACCAATATTTCATCAAATTCTGGTCCTGCTGCATGATAAAATGGTACCCCAGCCTCTCCAGCCACAGCTCTAGCTAAAAGGGTCTTCCCAGTTCCAGGAGGACCAACTAGTAGAACTCCTTAAAAAACAAATGAAAAACATTGAGCTAAAAAAATACAATAATAAATTCAAATAAATACTATTGCCTTTTAAATATAAAAGTTAGAATTTTACAATTTAAAACATGTATGAATTTGATAATATAATGCAATACCAAGAGAAATCAAATATTCTTTGTTTTGTAATCTCTTAATATATATAAACATATACTTTATATTGATTCTATCCCAAAGTTCTGATTCATGTATTTTTCTTTCTGAAAAATTTTCTTGGTAATTATAAAATCATCTTTCTCATTACCAAACAACTCATTTCCTAAGCTATAAAAATTTTCTAGAGTGAAAATTTGTAGAAACCAATATATAATAGTAATGATGAACAAAGCTATACCTAGTACAAACTTAAATATTCATTTTCCGAATGAAGAAAAAGTCTTTCTGCCCAACAAACTTAGCATTATTGAATAATGAAGATTATTAGAGATCTGATAGAAGTATTTGTTTCTCAGGAGAACCATTACAAATATACAGTAAAATAATTTAATATAGGTCATTGAAAGTTCAATCTTAAAGAATTTAAACTATCTCTCAATACTGTTGGATTTTGGAAAGTGTACAAAACGCGGAAAGTATAGTTTTCCACTAGTTGAAGGAACGTAATACATAATTAAACTATTTATAAACTACTATATTATAAAGAAACAAAAAAAACTTAATGTTGTTCTAGATCACCTTTTGGAAGTTTGCCTCCAAGGATTGAGAATTTGTCTGGATTCTTCAAGAATTCTACCACATCCTTCAATTCTTGCTTGGCTTCATCTACCTAAATGGAATACATATATATTCAATATGTTCACATAAGAATATCTTAGAAAACTAAATTTGATATAATCCCTCAATTTTATATGGCATAATACAATTACAAATTTAACAGAAATGAAAAATAGTGAAATGAAGGACTCGAACTGGTATTATAACCTGTCAGCATACCTATTCAAGTCCTTTCCTTCCTATCCTCAATAATATAGTTAGTTCCAAATCAATAAAATCTGAAAACAAATTTTTATGATTCATTTAACAATAAATTTTTTAATAAAATAATTTCCTGGAAATAACCAGTTAACCTTTTGATTAAAATTTTTATATTTTATTTATCAAAAGGTTAAAATTTTTTAGTATCTAAGTGTTTGCCTAAAAAATTAAATTTGAGCCTAATCAGTAATTCTACCTTTTGATAAATAAGAATAGAATATTCAAATGAAATCAGTAACTATTTGCCCTTTTTTATTTATAAGAAAAAATCAACAATAAAAGTGTTGGGGATTATTTCTCGATGCAATTTAGAATCATATATACATCGGAAAAATATAACCAGTATAGATTGAAAATTGATTCAAACTACTTATTTCTAATGAGAGATTTTTTCTTCTAGGCAGAATTGTAGTTATGAGGAGGAAGAATTAACTTCTTAAGTGATGAATAAAAGATAGAAAAGTAAATCAAAATAATCAGCACAAAGAATTAAATTTTTATCACAAAAAAGAAGAGAGATAGAGCTCCAAGAATAATTTAATTCGTAAATTAGACATATCAACAATGAATATGCAAGGATATCAGCAATTGACCTATCTGTAAGGAGAAAATGGACAAAAAAAGATGTTTGAAAAGCATATATTAAGGTGACTGATCAAATAATTTTAAATTTTCACATCAAAATGGAATTTGCATTAAATCAAACAGTGAATATAATACTTACTCCTTTGACATCTTCAAATGTAATGTGTATTTCTTCTGGATCAACTTCTACTTGATTACCTAGCTGAATTCTGAAGACAGAGCCACTTGCACTAGCTATGGAAGAAACATGTAATTGCAGTATATTTATCAAAAAAATAAAGAAGTAAAAAGTCAAAAAGCATTCTGAGATAATTCACCATTCTAATTTTAATTTTCCATAGCATTTAGGACCTATGACTTAGCCTTTTATGGTTCTTTTGGCTCCAGCAATTTATACTTATGTTCATGATTAAAAATGCTAACTAAAGTCACATAATAAAGAATTAAACTCTATCAGAAAAAAGGTTGCATATATGATATAGATTGTATTGATCAAAATATAGCATTCCAATAACAGCTAGTTAATGTAAGGTTATTAGCTTTATTTTTTCTAATATTCTCATAGTATTTTAGATCATTTGAGGACATGCAATTAAGCACAATGCAAGTTACAAAATATATCAGATTGAAACTTAATACAGTAAAAAAGTTTTCTTTTATATTATAAAATCAATTTAGATAAAAGCAGTGATAAACTTTGTGGGAAGATTCATATAAATAACTTTGCACTTTTACTTTACTGTATTGTATAACTACTTTTTACATAATAAAAGTACAAAGTTTTTTATATGAATCTTTCAATTATATATTACTACAACACCACACCTGATTCAGTAAAGATCTACTTTTTGCTGCACAATTGAATAAGATTAAAATTTTATTTTATCTATCAAAATAAGTATACTAACTTACCCATGAATGAAATGAAAATAGCTAAGAAAATGACAATAGTGAGAAGCTGCTGTATGACTTTTAACCATTTCATAGTTCTTCCTTGAACTCTTTGGCCATCTGCTGCCAAATACCCTTCGGCAAAGGCTATCTTGATCCTCTGAGATTCTTTCTGACTCAAGTTAGGATCCATCATCAGAGCTTTTATTCAAGGAAAACAAATGAGTTATAATGCATATTGTTAGATACTATGCTTATTATGTGTTTATTAAGATGATAACAATAAGTAAATATAAAGCAATTAATCAACACTAGAGTTGGAATTGAGTCCTGGTTCTGTCAGACTTTTCTCATGTGTGTTGAAAATTTGGAATAGAATTACTCACTTAATAGAGAAAAATGTTTTTTAACTTTGACGAATGATCAAACTTGATTAATTTTATGCTTCCAATTTATTTTCAACTTATTTGCTCTATTTTAACAAGTATTTATACAAAATGCTTTAAAAAGTATTTGAGTAACAGTTAAAAAGACAAGGCAATACATAATGATACATGAGAGGTATGATAGAGATGATATTGATGGATATTTTTTCCTAAAATACATCACAGTAACTGAAATAATGCAGTAGATGAAATTTAACATGCTAAAGAAATTTTCTAGAATGATTACAGGTAATTAATTCAATGAACTTTCACAAACTGCATGGAATAATAAGTTTTTAGATAGTTCATAACATTATCACTTTATGTTATCATGTTTACCTGAAAATAAGAAAGGGCCTTACATCAATTTTCATTCCAAAATAAGATGTTAAGGCTTATTTAGGGGATATCTTAATATTGAGAAAACATGGTAATTGGGTAAATGAAAGAACATACAATGTAGTCTTTGTATCCTCATTATTTTACTTGCCAAAAAATATTTTGAAAAGGCTTGCATACAACACATTAAAGCAGTTTAAATAACTATATAATAAATATAGTTTCAGCCAATCTCAGCTAGGGTTTATTTTCAGGGATATCTATTAAACAGGGAAACAGAGTATTTAGAATACTGATATTACACTCTTTCAATAAGATTTATCAGCACATTAACTCTAAAAAATTGACTTGATGATTCCAACAATGATGTTCAACATCACCATCAACATCAAACTTAGGCATTCAGGCCTAAGATAGAAAGTTAATGCTATTTTTTACATAAAATTATATTTCACCATAAGGAAAAATTTTAAAGTGATGATTTAGTCATGGATCCAAATGTTCTAATTATGTACACTATTAAGCTCTTAAGTTATTTATAAGTATTTATTATTCAAGATAAATGAATCAAAGGAAAAGAGATATATAAAATAAATATGAGAATTTGAATTAATATACACACCTTTTAACTTTTCTGTTTGTTCTGGAATGGCATCTGCCCGGCCAGGAATATTCTGAGAAAGCCGATGATCTTTTACAATTGGTTGCTGAATGTGCATTACCTCACGGAAGCGTGCTAGCAAAGATGGATTACGAGACAATTCTGCTTGTATGCTACGCTCTGTCTTGAAGCCTCTTCTACTTGAGATCTCTGCAAATACAGTTTAAAAATAGAATTGAGTGGAACAAAATATTGACATTAAAAATGCAAAAATTAATATTTCTTAATAAGCAAATTCACAGGAGTGCATTTTAATATAATTATCAAATTAAAGTATATTTAAAACCAATTATCTGTTCAGGAAACAATAATAATGTATGGCAGATCAGAAAGACAGATTAAGCTAATTAATTTAATTCATTGGCTGATGAATAGCAAAAAAATCAATCAATCAAAGAATTGAACAAACTTTTGAGAATGGTATGATTCTTGTTGGTATATCTTTTTTGGGTTATAGTTAAAGATATAAGGAAGTGAATTCTCTAACCATATTTAATTGATTGCGATGATAAGAGATGATGAAAAATATTGTGCAAACGTGATGATGATGAAGATCCCTTATATATTCCCGCATATCCTTCTCTTTTATCTTCTGAGAATGATCCAAACGATGAATAGGAAACATTCCAAGGAGATCGCTTTGGTAAACCATCTTTGAGAATGATGCTCGTAGTTGCCGGTAATCGTAAACTCAGGCAATGCTGTGCTAAATCCCTTAGAGGGGAATCGGCAAAATTCCTCAATGCCTAAAATCAATTATACCAAACTGAATAATAAATCTCTAAAATAAACATAAAAATTCCATCATTACTAAATTCAATTTTTACAGAAGAAAAAATCATAGTATCATTAAAAACATGCATTGTCGCAGTTGGCAAGAAATTGATCTATATACTTACAAGAAAAATCAAGGCTATTTAATGATAAAAATCAATTAATATGCAATTTAAAATCGCTTAAGTACCACATAAAGTAAATTGGTTAACAGCTAATTCTTGATGTTTGTTAAAAAAGAACACTTATAAATTAAATAGGCCATTCAACCTCCCGCAGATGTACCCGATTGTTGTCAGAAAAACTCACCTCGTTGAAACTTTCTGGGCACAATATCTTCGCGACCCCATTCTGAGCATCTTGACTGCTTTTATGCAGCCGTTTCTTACTTCTGCCAACTGCAAGGGGGGGAGTTCGTCTAGGGCTGGCAGCAGAAGTCAATTGTGAAAGGTGAAATAGCACCTAGAGATTGAATTTTACCTTCATTCATAGTTCGCAGCCCAAAAATACAGATATCATGTTATCATCCAATAAACAAGTATGTCATGATAGTTTCGTCATATTCTTGACAAATGAATACCCTTCAATGAAAGGATGGTTATGAAAGGGAAAATTTAATTTCTAACATATATCCTGGAGAAGCAGCTTCCTTACTGAAGTACCCGTATCTTGAACTATTTTCATTCAGTAACATGATGTTTGATGACTACGTGACTTACCTGATTGTTAGTTTGATTCAAGGAAAACATCGATTAGTATTATGAGATTTTGCAGGTTTTACAACTTAGAGGATCTTGAAAGAGATTTAATTCACTCCTCTGATTAGAGAAGCATCACAAAAGGTTTATGACGATAAGGATAACAGTTTACAGGGAAGACTATGAGCTCTCAAACGAAATTTAGATGAAGCGCTTTCTAGATCGCTTTTGTTATGTTTGTGATTATGCAACTACAAATATAGACGTTGTTTGAAAAACAATTTGATGATGTAGTCCATTCACGCGCTGGTAAAAAGTCGTGTCTAAGAATGAAGGAAGATATTTATTTCTTGCCTGACATAAATCCTATGTTATATGTAAATATTTTGCAGCTATATTCATTACAGCTAACTTGGAGGAGGTAAAACGTCGGAATTGATGACAGGACCCAGTGCTGTCGAAATAATGAATTATATTTCGAATATTAGCTACATTTAATAAAAATGGAGTTAATATATTCTGTTCTAAGAAAACAGAAGTCTGCGAATAAAGCATATCAGAATTCTGATTGGTAAGAAGCTTCGTTTAATACCTCATAGTTTTTAGTAAAATGTTTAAGTGATTATGTATTCTTTTAATTTCAGTCTGCTAGAAGGAGCAACTTTATGTGCTGTCTCCTCTAGAAATATTGTTGCGTTCACAACCACTACTGAATTGGAAGATTCAAGCGGAAAGACTTGGGGGTCACATGTCTACGTTGCCGATTTAAATACGCCCTGGAACAGTCACAGGTTTGTGTGTTTGAGTAAAAAGTGGAGATTCGAATAAGACAAAAGTATGATTTTCGGTAACTTAAAAGATTCGATTTTAAATAAACATGCGAACTTATTCCATCATAAGGAAATAGCTCATATTGAAAATTTTTAATTTATACCTTTTCTTAGGGTACTGTCCAATGAGGTTGGCGTGACTGTAATAACTTGGGATCAATCTGGACAAAAACTTCTAGTTGCGGACTCTGGAGGAACTGTTCAGCTGTGGATGTTTAGAGACTACATTTTAAATGATTGGATATGCATTGGTCATTCAACGTTTTCTGGGGAGCATATTCTTGGAGCAGCCTTCTTTCATAATGGGAAAAAAGTAAACTTTATATTAATCGAAACCATTGTCTTTTTCAAAAGATATCTTGCTTTTTATGAGCGTTAAGTGATGTGTTTTAATTACTGAACCTTATTATTATGACATCATCTTTTATTAATTTCATTTGTCAAGTAATGTCTTCCTTTCACAAAAGTCTTCATTGTTTGTTCATGTTATATTTTATTTTCGATATTGCCTTTAAAATATGTTATTACTAATGATGCTCTGCAATTCATCTTTTGCTAGCTAAATCTGATCAATCAAAATCAATCTAATCAGATAATTTGTTCTGATTTCAAATCAAGCTCAAATTTTCAGTTATCTGATTAACTCATAATTTTCTAACTTTGTATGCAGTCATATGTAGTTTTTATAATTTCTCTTCTACCTATCCACTCTGCTTTTTCTGTTTGTTGTTATTTTCAGTTTCATTCTTTCCCTATGACAATATCATTTGTCTTTGTCTTTTCAAACTTATTATATTTTTCTTATTTTAAATATTTAGGATGGTACAATAAAAAGAATTAAATGAATACTATTTATTCATATTTGCTGTTGCTTTTTGTAGAATAACATATATGTGTACATAAACAATATTATTGATATGATTATATTGTGTATAATATCAAATTATATGCTTACTAGTATCATAATGTACTTACAGCAGTTAACCAAATGACAATGATGAAGTTGCTAAATTAAATTATTGTGTAGTTAAAATAATCAGTGAGTTATACTTTGAAATTTAACAGCAAAGCATTTATTTGTTACTCTCCTTTAATTTCAATGAATACTATTAATATTTTAATTCTTCAAAGTTTAGTTTTTGTGGACATATTATCTAAATTTTTAGTTTCCTTATTGATTTTCTTATAATTGAATTTTTAGAATTTGAATGATTTAGATCAGGGGTCTCCAAACTTTCCAGCCTTAGGGCCATACTGATTACTCCAGCAAGTTCCGAGAGCCAAAACCATATTATACCAATTACATAAATCTCATTAATATTTCATATGTCATTATGCTTGTTATAAGTTATGTTTTTATTTCAAATGTATAAAATGTTAGTTGGATTCATTTCAATAATTTGTTAGTTATCATGTACTGAAGTTAAATTTTCTGCATATTATACATGTCTTTACTCATTACAATTCTGTGTTTCTTCATTCAACTTATCACAAAAACAATAAGCCTATAACAATGTTATGAGTAGTTAGCCCATGACCATATCAATGTAATGTCATATTAATAATTATTCAACAAAATTAGAATTCTTCAGTAAACTAAATTTAATTTCCTATAAAAAATGTTCTCTAAAAGGAGTTTTCAAGTATGCTAGCTCTCCGCGGGCCAGACAAAATCTGTCTGCGGGCCGTAGTTTGGAGACCCCTGATTTAGATCATTTATGAGTGTAATATGTAATTATTTCTAGGTATGTAAATAATCCTGTTTATCAATTCATTTCTTATAATTCCTTTTAGATTATTATATTTGATTTTTTGAGTTTGTATTTTCACCATTGCTTTCACTTTGATTATCTTTTATATGGTAGGTCAGTATAGTTACTGAAAAACGTGACACAGTACTCTACAATGAAAAATTCAGCCATGTCCGCTTTGCACCATCAGTACGCCATATAGGGAATCGCCCACAGGAAGGTTGCCTGGTTATTAGCAGTACAGGAATGGTAGGTTCTGTTGTGATAGCAAGACCTCTAGATTCTGGACATGGGCATTTACTGTCATCCAGTGAAAGTCTTGGCACAACACGTCATCGGATTAAAGCAGTTGACATTTGCTATGGCAAGAGTAAGTATAATTTATCCTCCTTAATAAATCTTTAGTAGTTTGTTCATCAAGCCAAAATTTTATACCTAAAGCAAATTGCATTTTTTACGTTAGTCAGATGTATCATCTGATTATGTAAAATAAAAGCATGTTTAATATCGCAACCAGACTCATGATTATCCAGAATTCAGTTACCTTCATACTTGCATTTTGTAATGACTATTGTTCCTGAACGCATTTCCTAAACTATTCTCTTTTCTTTATTATTCTTGAAAAACATATATATATATATATATAATTCGAATTTTTTGTCCCTATAAATTCGAATTATCGAGAGTCTACTGTATATACAGTATACCAAACAAAAAATTCGAATTAACGAGTTTTTCGAAATAGCGAGAGTTCGAATTAAAGAGGGGCTGAAAGTAAAAATTCGAATTGAAGAAAGTTACATTTTGTTTGTCATTGTATAAGATTGTGAATGCTGGTAGAAACAAAAATACATATTATAATAATACATGTGTATCAATTTATTTATTATAAAAAAGTTGTATAATTTCTTCATAAAAAAATCGGTTATTTTCGGTTGGGTCGCTTGGTTGGCTGCAATCTGGTCCACAGCATTTTCCAAAGTGCTCACCGCTTTAAACACACAACCAGATTGGATATTATCCATTTCGGACTGTTCGAAAAAACGACGCAACCCTCTTAAAGAAAGGTTGCTTCCTTAGAAGACACCATCGGAACATCGTCGTCTTCATCTTCACTATCAGAAATCTGTTGACTGACCGCAATTGATCACAGTTTCATAATGCCTTCATCAGACAATGTACCCGCTGTGGCAACATTATTGTCAATATTAACATAATCGTTGAAAGTTATGGGAACCTCTGTAAGTCTGTTCCAAGCACTCAAAAGAGGTCCCTCATCTTGCAGATCTTGTTGAACCACATCATTTCCGTCCTTGCATTTCTGATTCTTGATGAATCCGCAGGCTTTAAAACAATTTGCGATTGTCTGTGAGCTAACCCCTTCCCATGCTTTGTGAGCCATTTCCATTGCAGTAAGCACTGAAATGCTACACAGGTTACTTCTTTTCTCTCCTTCTTCAACAGCCGCGATGACTTGTTTCTTTTTGGAGAGCGACAAAGACTTATAACGTACAGGGTCCATTTTAAGGCTGAAACTGCACTAAAGCATTTCAGTGGTGGTGTAGCTTGAATCATAGACATTGGAGGGAGGCAAGTTCTTGGAAAAATTGCCTCGAAACTTTCCATGAAATGAATAATTTTTCGAATTGTGGAGTGGGCCGGTCTAGCTTCACTTCGAATTATCGAGGGGACCAAAATACATTGATTTTCTTCGAATTATAGAGGTTCTCTCGGGGGACCGAGTGTTTTCTTCGAATTATAGAGGTTTTCGAATTACCGAGGTTCGAATTATCGAGAGTCTACTGTATATATATGTATATTTATTTTTTTCTATGGATATTTTATCAATGCATAATCAAAGCAGGCCTAAAAAATTGTAAATTCTTTAATATAAAGCATTCAATACTTTTCTTTACTAAAATAAAAAATTTTCCCTATAGATGGACATTTTCTTGTTGCTGTAAGCAGTGGAAATGTTAGCCTACCTGTGCAGTGTTATAGAGTTGCAGCTGTACGGCACTCTGAGGAAGAAAAGTGTGCATTGACATGCCAAGCTTTACCTTCATTTTTCTTGCAAGCCAGCACTGTCAAGGATCCAGCTCCATGTAATATTTTATCTTATGCAACCTGTAATATTATTGGTTTCAAAGTATTTGTTTCCTTTTTTGAAAAACTGTTAGTTAAGGGAGTCAACTAATTCTACTCCTTAAATGATTATGAAAAGATCATTCCATTACAGATCGCAATGTTTCTTTTCTTCGTTTTGTGGTAAGAGAGGATGCAGAGGCTTTGGTGGTAGTATCAAATGGGGAAGATAACTGTTTAATTGAAATTTGGGAACTTAGGGAAAAACCTTTATATATACATAAGTTATTCCAAAAGGGTCCCTCAATTGCTCTTTCTCCTGCTGGATCTCAGGCTCAGAGCCAACCTGACTCTCTCAAAACAGTAGTAAGTATTAATTATTAATAAATAATTTCTGGCAGTACTGTATAGACATTATAGAATAAGATACAGTTATAATAATAATGATAATATGTTTTTGAAATAAGGAAGTTTCTATTTTAGCTAAGTATAATTACAGAATTATTATTTTGTTAACACAGTATGCCTTATTAGAATTCAGAAAAACTTTTCTTATTTCATGTGTCATCCTGATAGTAAACTTTTCATCACATACAGCACATCATACCATGTGCTGTAATTATAGTTGAAATTTGTGTTATTAAGGAATGTATGATATATTTTTATATTACTTATATGTGAAAATTTTCCATAGTTTTGTGAACAGTACATGTATATTTATTTCTCTATCCCTAAAGCAGTCTTTATGGCTTTATGACCTTGTGACTTCAACTTTGTACCATATACTTGAAACAGTATCAATGAAAATTATCTTTAATATATAATTGAATAAAAGCTATCTGCTAACTTTCATCATTCAAATCATTTTGTCTGCTTATATCTTTTCAGTTATGGCAGCATCATGCTTCATTCAGAGGCAGCTCTCCAGCTTCATGCATTGCTACTACACCAACATCACTAACTACAGTCACCCCTCCTCCAGCCCATATTGTTGTTGCTCTTGCGGACTCGTCATTAATTTGCTTTCACAGAGATGGCCTCAAACAGGTTTGTTTCTTTGTAGAACTTGAATTTTCGAATTATTATAGTTTAGTAATATTTCTATAATTAATTAAAATTTCATTGAAATTAAGTATGGCGTTGAAGATTAAATTTAGACAAAGAAATTAAAATTTTAATGTGATTGTTTTCTTTTCAGGTGGCAATGGCGTCAATCAGTCAGGCATGGAGAAATTCAGCAGAAGAAACTGCTTGCCCAAAAAGTGGGCGATGTATTCCTTCAACTCCATCACACCTTGCATTCACCTGGACTGGAAGTTGCCTAGTAGTAGTGGATACAAAAGGACAACTTCTTATTTATCGGCTTCCTCCTCTATTAGAACCAAGTAATCATTATGCTATAATAAAAACGCCAAACTTTGAGATTTATTTATCTGATAGCACATTATAATATTTAATGTGTTATTACCAGTTTATTTTAGTTGTATTTGATCAATTTTTTTTTTCCTTACAAAATAAAATTTTGATTCTATTTGTACATACTAACTTTTCTTTTCACAAAGGTGGTGCCATGAGTGTAGGTTTAGCATGTTTGATGCTAGAATACTGCATTTTTGCTGGATTTGATTGGTGGGATGTATTAGTTTCCCTACCCAGGCCACCACGAATTTTAGACACCATTACAGATCGTCTAGTGGAATCCTTCCACCGTCAAGTGCCACAGATTCAGCAGTTTTATCACATGTATTTTCTTTGCACCAGAACGTCTTTTCACAGGTTGGTTAATGTCTTATTATTAACAATTTCACTATGCCCTCATCTACGACATATAGATGCTTCAGGGGGATATAACATATATATATCTTAACTATTATATATAGATTACTAGAGGTGAAAAAAATTTGAGGATACAAATATATCAAAATGCTGAGGCCACCGGCTCTCTGATTTTTCTGCATGATGGCCATCTAAAACTAACCCAGGAAAAAATCTAAAACCCATTCTACCTATCATGGGTTCGATTCTAGGAGGCCCCAAAGTCAAATTTTTTCACATAAGAATGCATGGAGTCTATTTTGGACAAATTTTTAAAAATACTTCCTGGGAACTTATAACAACTAAATTTCATGTGGCTAAGGATATTATACGTTTCTACACGAAAATGCTATCAATTATGTACAAAAGATCACAGGTTCGATGCCAGGAGGTGAAATATTTTCAAATTTTGAAAAATCGTAGCTCCCTTAATATCGTACATAGATCATTCAAACTTTCTACAAATATAGATACATACATAATGTACTTCAAATAAATATACAATAACAACATATAACTATAATATAAATAATAACACCGGCCTATGTGTCACAGGTTTCAATCCAGAGCGTCCCGTAATCTTGATTTTTCCCATATAAAATACATTGACAATATTTCTGAAAGCTTTTTATGACACTTCCCAACTGCGCAGAGGTTCAAAATTTCACACAGCCATATGAGGTACCATTATCATATAAAAAATCCCTAAGATTGTCGTAAATGGTCTTTGGTTCGATTCTAGGGGGCGATAACTATTTCTTCATAAGAAATGTTGAATTCAGTGCATTGTCTGCTTTGATAATGTCTTTTAGTTTACGTTTAGCAATGCTCGAGCAGTGTACCAGAAAAATTTATTTTTCATTAAAGATATATTATACCATTGCTTGCTGTCAGCAAGCACACCTTTACTCGTGTATATATATATATATATATATATATATATATATATATATATATATATATATATATATATAATATAAAATAAAAATTTGTATATATATGAGTTAATGAGTGGGTGTGTTTATATATATACCTTTGTTTTTTACTTTGAAATTTGAAACAATCTCAAAGACCATCATATTATTGTGAAAAATTTAACAAATATATGAACATGGCCCGGTAGTGAGAAATACTGCTATAAGAAATACATGAGAATTAGAATTAAATAATAAGTAATCTTTCCCAGTGTTAAATACTCTGAATTTATTCAAAAGTTATTTCAGAGCTTATTAGAAAATGCTATTTTAAGTTAAAAGTTTTAATTGAAATATATATTCAATATTCCCATTAAAGTTAAGTATACAATAAGTCTCAACTAAACTAACTAAAAGCCAGTCCTCCTTTCCATTTCTCCTGGTGTAGGCATCAATTAATGTTGGAGAAAAATATTTAGCTCAGTCAGTATTATTTGCTTAATTGTACATCCACTTATTTTTCTTGTTTTATTTAACAACCATGTGAGATATGTTCTTACTAATAGCAGTTTTGAAGCCATGTCTTAATCTGGTAATAATTAAGTAATTATAATTATATATAATGTATCACTTCCTTTGATTATTATTATGGGGCAGATGCAAGAAGGGACTTCATAGTCCCAATCCTGCCTGTAATAATAAAGTTGCTAATAATTATAATTGTTTTATTTAAGAATAATATATTTGAAGTTGTAAAATATTACTCCCTTAGGGACAGAGACTGTATGGAGATTTTTTATGTTCTGTAATAAGTTTTAATATTCGCAAATGAGTAAAATTTAAATAACTGAATTTATATTTGTATTCTTGATGGCACCATATCATTACATACACATGTATTGACACCATATATATTACCATTTGCGAGTGCGTAGTGCATAAAGTAGTCTCCTGTAGTCACGAGGTCCCAGGTGGTTTGAGTCCTAGGGGATTGGAAAATTTTCTTTTCTGGGATGGGATGTATTTGTGTTAGTCCGTAGGGGTTAAATGTAAGAGTAGTCTATATAGACTAAATTTTGCCGTTTAATAAAAGCAATTTATTATTATTATCTATTTAGGGATCATTATTACTTTGTATTGAAGGTTATGTTATTTTTAACTGTAAAAAATTTAATACATCCAAACTTCATTTTGTAGAATGCTGAACTAACCATCTTGAATTGAACTATCTTCCAATATATATATTTTTTATTGCAGTTTCATAAAACCTGCTAACAACTTCTGGCTACATTTCTGTATGATTGTTTGCATATTTAAGAATTGCTGTTGTGTTGTGAAAAAAAATGCTGTTATTAAATTAAATTATTTATTTATTTAACATAGACTTTTGATACCAATGCTAGCTGATATATTGTACTCTGTTCCCAAGAGCATTGATTCAGCTGAAAGTGGAACAATATCAAATGTGTTTAAAACTTTTGTAAATTTTTTTTGTAATTTTGTGGAACCTATCTCTAACATGAAGAATACTGCAATGATTTCAGAGTTGCATTGCCAGAAAAACTTATAGCATTATTAGTATTATATAACTTATGAATGGATTCAAAAAGGACTATTTTCATCAGAGTAAATCTTAAATTAAGAATTCAAAAAATCATCTTTATGAAGTTGTTGGTAACGTATTACTTAAGTTGATTGAGAAAATGTTTATGATTTGTGCATCTAGAGTAATTGTAGAACTAAGTTGTCTTTCATTAGTTTCTGTCAAATTTAAGAAGCAGTTTTATCCTTCTTCTTGCCCATTTCCCAATCCACACATACTATTTATGAAATGAAATGTAAAGTGAATGTTCTTGTGTTTATCATTACTAGTTTGTTCATAAGTTTCACATCTAGCCTATTAAAAATCAGTTTCATTAGTTCATTACAATAGTTTTCATGTTAGAATAATTGATGATTAATCATTCATTGCTAATTATTCAAAATTGAAAAATTAACTTACACATCTCTTTTCTAGACTTTCTATTGTAGGACAAGGCAAGGCCGCTGACTTATCATCCCTCCTGATGCTTCATTCAGTTGCTACTGCTTTTAAATCCCTCCTTAGACCATCAGATCTCCCATCACATGATAAAGGACCTGCAGAAAGCTTATCAGGTATGATTCTTTTTTATTTATTTTCATCAATATCTCTATCTAATAAATATATTTATGAAATCTTTTTTTTTTCATTTTTATCAAATTTATTTGTTTCCTTAGGTGTCTTCATTATGATCTTATATTCAGATTTAGTGTAACCAAAACTGTCTTGTGCAATATAGAATAGATTTTATAATATATGTTGTTGTTACTGTTCTTCTATGGATCCTCTGTTCATCGTCCACTATCAAGGTTTTTTTATCAATTGGAAAATTTAATTTTAAAATTATTTTTTTATTGCTTTGTTTTTCAGAATACATCTATTTTAATAATCTGAATGTCAATTTGATATCACTCTACCTCCATATTTTCTTCAATATAATTTTGTTAGAATGCCATTTGCCATTTACAAATATCAATTAAATACATCTACATTAAATAAAATATTAATTAATAATTATAAAATAAAAATTAATAAATATTTATATTCAATAAAACAATAAAAATTAATTCTTATATATAAATATGAAATGTTTATGAAATTTGAAGACTATAAAATAGTGTTATTTTTGTTCTAAATTGATAACTTATCCTTTTTCATTGTCTCGAATGGCTTAGGTTAAAATTAATTATATTTTATTCTCTAGCTGTTGTATCAGAGCCAATTGCTGATGTGGACAAGGTACTGTTTCATTTAGAAGCTAAAGAGTTCACAGTGGAACCATCAGCATTACAGTCTTTGCAACAACTCATACAATGGGTGGCAGATTTAGCTTTGTCATTACTTGCCAGGCTTCCAGATGCAAGGCTCAATCCACCAAATATGCAGCAAGGGGCTGTAATGGTTGCAGGTGCACAAGGTTCTGTTAAATCTCAACAGCAAGGGGTAAGTTTGCTACTGGTTATAGAAATGTAATGCTCCATATCAGCTTCTCCTTTCAAATGCGCTTACTATTTATAGTAAGCCCCACCTAAAACTGGTCCATATGTCCATTCCCATCTCCTAAACTGTGGTAATATTCACAATGAACATGTCAATTGGATGTGTACATGCCCTATAGCAGCATATTCTATTTTTTATCCTATGATGTGATTGTATTTAGTTGCCTCCTTTTACCCATATTAAGAGTAATAAAAGTGATAAAGATCATAAACAATGAAAGCTAGATCTCAGTAATGATTTTTTTCATTTCTACCTATTAAAACTTTTTAGGACTAAATAAAAGTCTTTTTAAACTCAAATCATCCTATCATGACTTTCATTGGTGAATGACTGTTTTATTGTAAATTAATTAGAGGAAATTGGTCAATTTAAATGTATTATTTTTTCTTTAAATTCAATTGAGATTTTTCTGAATACAATATATTTTGTTTGATGATTCTATTTCTTTTTTATTTACCCATGGAGGAAAATTTCTGTAAGATGTTTTATATCAGTTTATCAAAATAATAGTTATTTTAAAAATTTACAGTATGAATTACTACGAGATTACAAGGCTCTTAATCTTCTTCGAGAATTATTGGTTTTGGTCCGTATTTGGGGTTTGTTGCGCCAAAGCTGTCTTCCTACATTTGTTCGAAGTTCAGAATCACTTGATGTTCTTGCCTTACTTTTCCGGCTACTCTCCAGATTATCACAGAGCTCAGAACCTGATGATGGACTGATAGGTAAGTCCTTATTCTCTTGCAATCTAAGACTAAGGGCAGTCAATCAATTTTGGTATTTTAAAATGTGTGTACAATTATTAGTTTGATATTTTTCACTTCGAAATAACTTTAGGAAAATATTGCTCAAATAATGTGATAAATTTCAATCTATCCTTCCTGTATGGAAGCTATTATAGGATGAAGATGATCTAATCATACCAGTTTTTGTGAGTTCGGCTTGTAGAATAAGTGTAATGGTTTGCTTATAAAAGAGAGCTATAAAATAAGAATAAATAATTTCTATTCAGGATGAAGGAAATATTGATTAAGCCATTTGTTAAGGCATGTTAGGCCATTGTATCTAATAATAGAAAGAAAATGTTAGATTTTGAAGTATATGCTTGAAGTGTTCTTGATCATTGTCAACAAAATTCTTTCCTCTTTATGTTTCTGTTATTAGAATTGTCTTCTAAAAGGGATCCAATTTCTGTTTCACAAATAGCCTCTCATGTTGTATAGGTTACATAGTTTTTAGTAAAAATTCTGTCATAGTAGTTTTTGTGCCATTATGAAACCATAATTTGTATATAAGATGAAATATCCATTTTATTTTCGAGAGAACGATCGATAAAGTACACATTAATATTCAGCCAACCTGCCATCACATCTTCTAGCCATTCCATTCTTGAAATAATTGATAACTGTTAACACTAACTCTCCTGGAAGAATTGAGAGGGTGTCATGAGAGTTATTCCATATTCCTTTTTCTCTTCAGCATTTCCCCTTTTCTTGTAAAGTTTACTTTAAGTTTCATATGACTGATTCAAGGATCATTTGCCTGTTTCTGTTTTCTGTTTCCGTAGTCATTGGGGCAGGCCTGAATCTGTTTTATCCTCCATATTAGTTAAATATTAATGAAATTATTTTTCCATTGCTGATTTAATTATATATAGTATAACATATTCAAGTGTAGCTTCTAATAAAATGCAAACATTTTCGATAATTTGAAAATTTAATTTCATTATGCTTTTATCTTCCTTACTTTATTTTTATCAAAAGTTATAAATAGTAAGTGAACAAAAGTGTTTCTTTTACATCCAATTTTCTTGCAGTGAAATTCCATATCTAAAAAGGAAGTTTATTCAGCTCTCAAGCTTTCTCATTCCAGTCAAGGAAGTGGCTGATGGGTTTCCTAGATTGCATAATCCCACTTCCTCTTTTTATTAATTGGCGTCCTTTATGAAATGAAATACTCTAAATTAAACCTTCTTAGAAGAAGTAGAAATGAGAAATGCTTGATATAAAGTATTTTAATACTTTTTTGAGATGTTATTGTCAGAAGTATTGTGCTGTCTTATGAAGAAATTATTTAGTTGAAACTATCAGCATCATAATTTTTTTCTTGAAGTGTCATTGTTAAATCTGTCAATCTACTTGTGGCAATTCTGCTCATTTATTTTATAATGGGTAAATATCATAAACAGTCAAGTTTGGGAGTGAAAAGGAAGCAACATCATCATTTTATCAGTGGATGGTTATGGCCTTATATTATCATACCAGCGTGTGTGGCTGCTCTTCTTGCTATATTTTTTCTAATTCTGGGACCAATACTACTACATCAGATTGGAATAAAATACAGCTTGGAATTTTGGCTGATAGCTCTTGGAGTATGGGCTTTTGTAACAGGAATGTGTACCTTGGTTTGGATGTATGCTGGGCGCCATCTCTTACCAACTAGTCACTATGCAGTTGCCATTCAGGAAACTCATGATATGAAAGAAAATTGCTCTGAAACAGTTTTAATGCACTCTGAGAATGGCAAATACAAACAGAAGAAAAGTAATGAAAATCAGTCCAGAATTTCTTTTTCTGACCAACATATGGGTTACAAGAATGATAAGCCATTGGGACCAACTTCTCACCAAGAATTGCTAGATGGATTACAAAATATCAATACTAATTGTGATAATAGCAACATAACAAATTCCTTAAAAGAAGTTAAGGAAACTCTGTCTAAAAAATCAACAGAAGAACATTCTAACTCAATAAGGGTCACCGAGAAAACTGTAATTCAGATAAATGATCAATTGAATACTTCTTCTGAAAGTGATAAATTACTCATGCCAGAAACACATCCAGGTGAATCTCCAAAGCATGTTTCATATGCTGGAGTTATATCAGTCAAAATACCTCCATCAGAAGTGATAAAGATAGAAAATGTGGATCGAAATTCGCTCCATGCTCCAAGACCACCTACTCCTCGATTTCCTAGAGGAATGCGTGTTGCTTCCAATGATAGTTCAGTTTCGGCTCAACTAGCTGATTTATATCTAGATCATAGTTCACAAAAAAAAAATCAGGTTATAGTTGTGGAAATCCCACAAGCATCAAACTCAGAAAAGGGAATAGCATCCTCTGAATTAGGTCAGGCATATCAAAAGAAGATGGAACAAGGAACTTCCAGTAGTTCAGAGGGTGAAGAAAGTGAACATTCAGTCAATGGTGAAATTTTTATGTTTGAGGATACTTCTCAGAATTCAGTTTACAATGGAAAGATTGTGAAAAGTTACACACTTGAAACAAGTTTTATTAAAAATGCAAAGCATAGTGAAGAAATAGAGAAAATTGATTATGATGCTAGACTCAAGCGCATGTCACTTGATAGGAATCAGTTCCTTGGCTGGAATCCTGAAAAAGGTGTTTTAGAGGAGGCTGATCCAGGCAGCAAAGAAAGGGAAGAGAAGAGATGGAAAAGGAGCATAGGAGCCTGGCGTTCAAGTACTTCCACCAGTCATGATTGTGAAATAGCTGAAAGGCAGGAAAATAATGAAGATGATGAAGATGATGATGTTTTTCATGATTCATCTGACAAAGCATCGGAGATTAAAACCCAACATTCAAATACCAAGGCTGTTTACATAACTAAAGCTGTAATTCATTCCACTAGTGTTTAAATTTTCTCACTGTTTTGGGAAGTAATCGCTTCTTTACAATTCAGTCCCTTTTCCTAGTACAATTGTTTTAACAACAAAGTCAACATAATATTATATTTTTGTGAAAGTTATAATTTTAAATAAATGTATGTACCCAATTTGCTTTTTAGGGTCTTGAATTTGAAATAGTTTTAAATGTCTGAAGTTTGGCTCAAAATGTTTTTTATGTTATAGTTAACATTTATATTCATAATTAATGGAAAAGTATAATTTACTTTTAATTTCTAATTGCATTATACTTAAAATCTTATCAATTCTTACCAGAATATGTTAATTCATTCAGATATAATGTAATTTTTTCTAGTAAGTTACTGATAGTAATCTTTTATAAACCAGTTTGATACTTGTATATTATTGAATTTGAAGTACATTTTTGGGACCACATTTATCCTTCAAGGAGAAGAATATGCAGCAACTCTATGAAAATTGTATTCATTGCAATAATATTAAGTTGACATCTATAGCTGAAAGTCCTAATATTTAATGGAATTTTTTGTTAGTTTAGACAATTTAATTTTTATAAATTGATGTGTAATTTTGTTAATTGTATTAATTGATTGAATATTACTTTTTACTAACTTTCAAGCTTAATCTAATACCATAGATATGTGTTGTATAACTCATAAATTTCAGTTTTAAGATTTTTATTCTTCTTCAAGTGAATTCTACCAAATTTGCGCAGGTGTGTGTATAATTTGTGTTAGAAATTTTTATATTTGCAACACTATTATTATTTCAGAAAGATTGTTTTGTTAAGTAAAGAATTACTATCATACAAATGAAACTCATAAATAAACCCGTTATATTTTAGTCATTTTTTAGAATTCTTGCTTGTTCTGAAGTATAAAAAAATTTAAATTTGCAATGCTGAATTTCATTTCTGCTGTTTTATGGAACTTTAAAAAAAGTGAATGAAACTGATCTGGAAGATTAAAGTCAGCATGATGATATTTGGTGAGAAAAGTAATATTTCAAATTCATGCTGATCATATTCTTATTTTAAGTGTTGAGTTTAATATTCCTTTAACTTGAAATAAATTTCAGATGAGTGCTGTATGCTTCCAAGTCAGGTAATGATTCCTCAAATGAATCCTCCCACTGTCTACATTGGAATAGCTTCACCTGTATATTTTTACCAGGGTTTGCCACTTCAGGTCTGTAAACCCAGCATATTCTATCACTTCTAATTCATTTTTCCATTATCAGAATCAAATATTAATTTTCAATTACTTCCACTTATAGCTGAATAATTAATACCTAATAGGTTTAACAAAAATGAAAGGAGGTTTTTCCTGATTATATAATAGTTTTGATAAATCAATTGATTTGCATTTTATTATACATTAAATTATTTTGAGCAAAAATAAATGAATGTATAATTATATATTTTTTATTATAAGTGATATGATATATATAAGTAAAAGTTTGCTTGCTGTGAGCAAGCAATCAGTTAAAATATCTAATAATGGGTAAATAAGAATTTTGCCAAAATACTATACTGTTCACACATTGCTTAACATAAATGTCAATATCTCAGTGTATTTTGAGTGGAGTCAGATTTCCCATGAATTTCTTATAGCAAAAATCTTGCAGCCCAGGCCCTGAACTAAGGACATTCTAGGCAGAATATTTTCATCATTTACATGAGTATCATCATCTTTATATCAAAGGAAATATATTCACGAAATATCAAAGGAAAATATATTCATGAAGTGCCTCAAAAGGAGTTCTGATTTTACTATACATTTATTATGGAGATATAGTAAATGCCCCCAAGAATCGAACCAACAACATTATAATGGAAGCAAAATACACTTATAAATATATGGCCTATTTAGATGTGTGATATTTAAATCTTCTACACAAATGGAGAGTGCCCTAAAAAAATTTTCAAAAAACTAGCTCATATATTCTTATGGGTAGCATTTTAATGTATAAATATAAATTAGCAATAGACCAATGATGTTTAATCCCTCTATCTGCTCAGGAAGTATTTTAAAAAATCTTTTAAAATCAACCCCATACATTCTTACAGCGGAAAGTCCGATTTTGGGGCCTCCTAGAATCGAATCCATGATAGGTAGGGTCGGTTTCCGATTTTTTCCTATGTGAGATTCAGTGGGCAATTGCATAAAAAAAATTTTCCACCCTGTATTTTCAATTTTAAAAAATCATATCTATCTTAATATTACATGTAGATTAATCAAACTTCAAACACTTGCATATTGTACTCGGAAAAAAATCAACAGTTGTCTATGTGCCATGGGTTCGATTCCAGAGCGACCCGTAATCTCAAATTTCCCCATAATTAATACATGGGCTATAAGTCTGAAATTTTTAGAGCATTTCTCAATAATATAGAAGTTTTAAAATTCATTAAAGGGCCTCATATTTACATAAAACCTTTGTAAGAATGTTGTTTTTGGTTTTTGGATCGATTCTAGGGGGCGTTAACTGTATCTCCATAAGAAATGCATAGGGAAATAGGAACTCCTTTTGAGGTACTTCCTGAATAAATGTCCTTTTTAAATTTGTTGCATTTATACAGACGATGACACTCCTGCAAATAATGAAAAACTATCAGAGGGAAGGTCCTTAGTTTGATTCCCAAGCGGGAAAAAGGCTACCATAAGATTTTTATTAGAAATCGAGTTCATTGCAATATATGCTGCAATAATGTCGTTTAGTTTATGTTTAGCAATGATTAACAAAAATCATCATTTATCAAAATCTTTATTTAAATTTGTTTAAATTTTTCTTGATTAATCAGAATTTACATGATTAATCTGAGCTGAAAATACTGACTCACTCCAGTATTGGTCATTTTTCGAAAATTAAATGATTATGTTTCTAACTTTGCTAAATATAATGTATAGTTACTATAAATCATTTTAAAAGCACAAATAAATTACATTGTTTGAGTATTTATTTTGATGAATACAACCTTGGGGTTGATGTATCCTTTTTTTGAAATTACTTTCAAAGGTTTATTGTAAGCGAGTTTAAAATTTACTTAAAGAAGGAAGAATGTAATTTAATTTTTAGGTACTTCCTTAAATTTTATGGTAAATAGTCTTTCCTGTTTTTAAAGATGTATATTGATTTTAATGAGAGACAATTTGGGTATCAACAGATTGAGTTCAACTTGGAGCCTGAGATTTTACGTTATGTAACACCTGAAATAGGTAGTTCTACAGGAGATGGAACTGGGGTACTTGGATCCGGTCAGGTTATGGACATTATTAGACACATATATTTAGGGAAGAAACCTCTAGCTGTTAAGCAATGTACAAGGTAAGTAGATTTTTTAAAATATCTCATTGTCCTTTGTGTTTGAAAATATCAAATTCTTAAATCCTCTGATCACTCATTCTATTTCTCTTTGATCTATTAAAGGAATACTTCTTTATTTAAAATTGAATTACAATCTTTGCAAGCTTTCATTCTAAGTCATCAGCTTTTTTCTTTTTCTTCTATCCATCGCTAAAATATTCTTACTTACCAAGATGATTTAAGAAATATAAAGAGTTTCTATTCATTTATGATATAATTTCTCTGAGTACTATACTGTTATAAAAACTACTTTGGCTCTAATTTTTTAAATGAAAGTGTCTGCTTCTATTTTGTTATTGATATTTTTCAACAAATCATAGTACTTGTAACTGTAACTAATAAACAATCTGCTATAATGGAAAATTCTGTTTTCCTTTAGCTTAGCTTTAAGAAATAATTTTACTTGTAGGTGTGGGGGTGCAATACAAATTCATAGTGCTCCTAGGACTGCAGCCATAAAAGCATGGGATCAGAGATGGGCACGTGGATGTCGTTGTGGAGGTCATTGGGAAATTCAAAGGTGTTCATGATACTTATTTTAATATATTGAGTGGTTTTTGACTGATGTAAATTTTGACCCAAAAAACTTTGTATTCAAAATAGTGGATGCTTATGCAATCACTTTTCAGTGTCTTATGTGAAATTGATTCAGAATTTATAGAAATGGAATACAAGTGTACTGTGGCATGTGTTACTTCTTTAAAACTCAATGAAATAAATTCCTTTTGTAATTAATTTTGTTTTATTTTCAGTTAGATAATTTTTTCATGAATTCAAATATTGAGCAGAATTAGAAAGTAAGCAGAAGTAAAAAAATGTGACATGACTAGGACTCAAATCCAGGTCTCCCATCTCAGACAGTAGTGGAATTGACGTGGCACGATGTTGTTATTGTCAGCGTACCTCCCAGCTAAGTGGGAGACATGGGTTTGAGTACCAGCTGGAAATCCATGCTATTATTCAGTTTACAATTCCCAGTTGAAGCCTGGATTAAATTCTCTCAATTTGCTTGCTTAATATAATTAATACAATTATTTTAGCAAGATGAAAATACTGAATAATTCAAGATAACATTTGATCTTCATCACTACTTCTCAAGAAATAAAACAATTATATCGAAATGCCATCAGAACTAGTGCAATCAAAAGAGGGTACTAAAGTGATGGGCATTAGATTCAATAACAGGTTACCACATTATTTGAAAAATGTAAAATCTTTCGAACTATCCAACCTATCATTGAAGAAATATTTATATGATAAGATATAGATAGATATTCTGTAGAATTTCTTAAAGATTGTACCATAAAACTGAATACACTGTGGCTTCATGCATGAATGTGTTTATTATAATGAATTCTTGCTATGACTTGTCCCCTATCTAACAGGTTATCCTTTACTTATAGAATATTTTTACTTTTAATACAAGGATCATTTTATGGAAATGGGGAGGATAGGGATTGAACATTGTAAAATGTAGAACTGTTAGTTACATTTAAGAACATTTTGCTAATATTAAAACTACCCTTCATTCTTTTATAATGAAAATAGTTGATCTCTTTTTCTAAAAGGAGAGTAAAAATACTGCCCTTATGTATACTTGAGTTTTAAAAAGTAAATATGAAAAAGATAATATGCAAGAAAGTAGTTTTATTTCCTTATTATTTGAACTTCAAGCCTTAAATAATGAATAACCTAATCACAAATAAAAATTTTTTAAGTCATCTTCTTCCTGATGCACACTGAAAAATCTAATCAAACCTCTCAAAGAAATGGAGGTCATTTCTATCGATAATAAGATTTCTGTGACGGAATTTATGAATGATTTTACTTTTCAAATCTCAAAATTCATTTACATAATCAGCATTTGCCAAGGCTAAAAATTGTCAATGGTTGATTATTTCAATTCCTATGTAATATGATTAATATCACGCACTTTAAGTAAAGACAGAATATTACATGTGTATGCGACCGTATTACTAACTAAAATCTTGAATGTCGTCCTATTTCACCCTAATAAGCATTGCGTTATTTTTCAGATTCCTATGATTGAGATCAATAGGAGGTAAGGTTGTGTTTACTTTAGGGAGAAGAGCCTAGAGAGGTGAAGTATGTATATAAAATAAGATTCGGATTAATTTTTTCACTAGTTTTCAGTATAAAAATTAAGACTACTTATGACCGTAATATTTGTACAACTCTATTGATATCAAAACAATCGCAGGTTTGTTTTGGTTTTGGTCCGAATGGCTTAAAGGGGAATGAGGTGAGTCCCTATTGGATAGCGCATCAGCTGTTAAGGACCAGCTGTTTCCAAGGGCTTTGTGGTATTAAAAATACAAACAAACGCTACCTTTTCTAAATTATTGATATGTAATGTTAGTATTTTCGTTTTTCTCATTTTAAGGAAAATGTTCAGATAACATAGAAACATAATTGTAGGGGTTTTTTAGTGCTGCTCCTGCCTACATTCCATATTATCATCGTTGAAGCGCAATTGTGATATCTTAACCTTTGAGAGAACACTGAAGAGATTTTACTGGAGAATTAAACATTATGATACACTCAAATAAAAAAACAATTGAGGTGAGAGTTTTTCTTTTTTAATATAGAACTGCTAATATGGAACGGTATATGTGTATATCTGGCATGCAATGTAAGTGAATCATCCGCCATTCCTTGACAGTACAAACAGCTGATTCGTGAGGTTAGTCGATGTGCACGGCTAAAGCTACTATCGGGTTTGCCACTGTAATGGATTGCTATTACTGCATAATTAGCTGAAAGAGTAATTGGTTACATTTCGGTATATGTGCGTGTAAATAATTTATGATATTTTGCAATGGTAAACTTATGCATTTAATAGCTGCGTGTCTTTGTTTTCAAGTGTGAAAAATGCAAGGTCAAATGAAAAGTCTTTGACGTTAGAACGTACTCCTAGAAAATCATGGAATGGAATAGAATGGAATATTATGTAAGTTTATGACAATCTTTAGTACAAAATGTGCATGAAATACAAGTGCATTGGTTTGAAATTGCATGTTTATTCCGTAACTTGCGAATTTGAAAGTATTAGTCTGTATTTTTAACATCGTGTTTTCTTGACGACTTTACTAATGAACTTCGATTTTGCGAGATATATATTTTTAATAATAATTGTATTTGTTATTCAACCTCAATTTTCAACATTCATTGATTATCTCAATGTAGTAACTATTCGTGTCACTTGCTAAAATGTAGTTGTTTTTGCAGCTTACACGTTTTCTGGATGATGAAGCACTTATCAACAAAAAACTTCCTAAGGAATTACTTCTCAGGTAATTGATGATTCTTTCACTAATATGGCGTTCTTCAGAATTAAACTAGTTTGTTTTAATTATTCGAGATTAATTGCTGGAAAATTTCCTGAAGGATTGCTGTGCTGTAGAATTAAAGAATTCATTACGAATTTTAGTGTAAGTATCCTATGAAACATCTACAGTAAACATATTAAAATGACAGCTTATACTTCATTGATGCGCGATTGAAATTAGAATTCATCTCACATGTTTATAGGAAAACCCAGAAGTTGAAATATTTTATTGATTGCAACATTGTTTTCCTGTGACGAATAATGTTATTTTTATTTCGATTATTTTATATAACTGTTGTTAGTGTTACTTTAGGTAGTCATAACAATGATCATCAAAACGATCTTTAAGGATGACCTGATAATTTTTGCCATTATTTTCAAAGGATTCTGTCCTATCTGGATGTGGTGTCTCTGTGCAGATGCGCCCAAGTATCCAAAGCATGGAATGTCTTGGCTTTAGATGGCAGCAACTGGCAGAGGATTGACCTCTTCCATTTTCAGAGGGATATTGAGGTATATTGGTTTATGTTGCTCAAAAAAAAATATTGGAACATGAATTCACTATGTAAGAAATATAATTGGCATGGCTTTAAGTGTAATTTTCATGTTTGATCATCAAAAAGAAGCAAAAAGTCAAGGAAGGATATTTATATAGTTGGTGGGTTTAGGTATCATCATCTGTTTATATATCTATACTTTTCATTTTATATATTCTGTGACAATGTTCCACAAAGATGACGAAGATAGATGTATAATTTTATTGCTACTCAATGAATGTAATTTGTCATTGCAAGCTGTTGTAATGTAAAAGTGTAAAAATAATTTATCTATGAGTTTTGTTGTGCCAAAATTTCATTTTTAATTTGTTGATATAAAATTTTAAAAACGAGAGTGATGGTTTACCAAATTGATGGAAGGAAATATATTCTATTATTTATTCAATATATATTATTCTATATTCATATATCCTAAAGTATCTCATATCTTAGGCAGGTTTAATTTTGAAACAGACTCAATAATTTCTCACTTTCAAAAATATTTAATTTCATTCGATATAATGAGTGCCGCCTAATTTTATCCTTTTCATTTAATAACTAATAAATGGGTAAATATTCAATTGAGAATTAAATCAAATTCAATCTAAACATTGTCAGATTTTAATTCCTCTCTTTATTTAATCAATCAACAAGTATTTTTAGTATACTAATTTATGTGTGTAAAGCATTTTTGCTTTGAAAGACCTTTCTTTACATCCACACATTTTCTTAAGCTTTTTTAATTTATATGTTAATATACTCTGAAACTATTAACTAAGTATAAGTTATGCTATGATTATATTTAACTTCCTCACCCAGGAGAGTTAGGAAGTTATATATGATCAACTTAGGAGGTGAACTTCTTTTCTTTAAATCTTGCAGTGGGTAGTAACTTTAAGATTGAATATTTAGTGCATAGGATATGATGTAAGAGCATAATAATCAACTTAGAGAATCCTATATTTCTGCCTCAAATATCTCATTATTTTGTCTCTTATATTGTGTACAATTTTTATGGTCTTCTTATTTAACATAGTTTGCTTTATAAAAGAAATCTGGATGAATTTGTACTTAATATTCACTTTTTATTAAAAAATCTAATTATTTCATTTATTTAGATCTATTCTCTTGTTTGAATATTTTTCTATTTTTAACTGATGTTCAATGTAATTGTAATTGTGCTAATGATGTCCGAGACTAAATTTTACTGTAAATATGCAGTACCAGTGTTTGTCATATTTGAGTTTAGTATAAATAACTTATTGAATACTTATAAAATATAAATTCCTATTTATCAGGGTATTGTTGTTGAAAACATTGCCAGGAGATGTGGTGGTTTTCTCAAGAAACTTAGCCTTAGAGGCTGCCAATCTGTTGGGGATTCAGCTATGAAGATTTTTGCCCAACAATGCAACAACATTGAAGACTTGAACTTGAATGGATGCACCAAGATCACTGATAGGTATAGTCAATCATAGAAGAAAGTAATAAAATTATCTCACTTCTGGGATAGTATTCTTTCATTCCTTCGGACATTATAGATATAGTATAATTTACAGATGAAATAGTTGTTGTATGTTTATTTAATGGCATGAGAAAAATCACAACATATTTCATTGAGTACAAGCATCCCCTAATTTTTTCAGTATCAAATTTAGGAAAAGAAATGAGCAATGAAATGAGGTTATAATAAAATTAATGAATGATTGTTAATAGCTGTACTTATCAATTGTTTATAAACTTCTGTTTTCACCAAGCATATTATTTCAAGACATATCAAGCATATAATTTTTACCTTACTTGTATAAGCACCCCCTACTTTTTGGGGATCAAAATTTTGGGATGGGGAAAAAGGGAATGCTTAAACTTGATAAAATACAGTAATTGTTTATTGTCAAGCTAAAGAGGCTTAGAATTCGTGTTGATAAACATAAAGTAAGAAAGTTATTTCACCTTAGTGAAAAATTATGAATGTTATTTTTCTAGAATATTCTAATTCATTATTTTTCCAGCATCACAGCTACATTTCTTAGAATTTTTGTGTTGATTTATTTATTTTCATCTTGATGGGTTTCTAATCATCAAATGCTTTATTAAATAAGAAATTAGTATGAAATTTTTTTTTTATTCTTGGTAACTTCATACATCATTCAAAACTCATCATAAATTAATGGTAAGATGGAACTAATTTGATAAATTTAAATATGTTAGAATTTTTTGTAAAATGGGAATTAAATATGATTAGTGCATTATTCATTTGGTATGATGAATGTGATTATATCTTGTATTTCAGTACTTGCCATTCACTAAGTAGGTACTGTGGAAAATTGCAAAGGCTTGACTTAGGATCATGTTCAAACATCACAGATCTCTCACTTGAAGCTCTAGCTGATTCCTGCCCTGCCCTTACTCACATCAACATATCTTGGTGTGATCGGATACATGAAAATGGTTTGCAAATAATTTAAAATTCAACATTATTATAATTTCATCTCCTCATTGATAATTACTAATAGATGCGAAAGAATATATCTCTAATTTTTTGCATAGTGTTGAAAGAATAGAAGAATTGTATGATTCAACTTTGATAATGTTTGTAATAATTTTAGATAATTTTTACATGTGTAACGTCATCATTTATTTAAAGCCACACATGTAGTAGAATGTGTACTACACAGTACATAGCATTTCTATCCCCTTAACAAACTTTGTCAAGGATTAAACAATAGTTTACAAGCTGAGTCAATAAATAGGGTCTTAAGAAACAATATTTTTAAAAATTTTAACTTATATCAAATTTAAAGACTTGACTAGTTTTTAATTGTAAGAAGGAAAAGGGACAGTATACAGAAAATGTTAAACCTTGACATACTCTGGTTCTCTTCTTGATATTAGCTGTAATACCTTGGAAATCTTCTTGATTGTCAGAAATATCAGTGTTTTTTAATATCAGTTTAACATTAAAATTAAAGTATATAGATTGAAGTCAGTATACTCTCTTTATAGTTTCAATTAGAATGAATAATATTTACTAACAAATATCTTATTTTCCTGTTTCTCCATCTGTCTCAGGTGTGGAAGCCTTGGCAAAGGGGTGCCCTAAACTGAAATCTTTCATTGCTAAGGGTTGTTTGCAAGTGATGAATAAGGCTGTGACTAGTTTGGCAAGATATTGCCCAAATTTAGAAGTAGTAGATTTGCATGGCTGTGCGGTGAGTTAAATTTTAGTATTACAGCAAAAATAAAGTTGCATAACATTGATAAAATCTCAATTCTTATTTCTTCTGATTTTAAAAATCTGATTTGAATTTCAGAACATAATAGATGAAGGCATGCAAGCTTTAGCTGAGAATTGTCCTAAGCTGCGCTATCTCTGTTTAATTGTCTGCTGCAATCTGACAGATAAAACACTTTTGGCTCTTGCACAACATTGTCACAATTTGACTACATTAGAGGTAGCTGGTTGCTCTCAATTTACAGATGTTGGTTTCCAGGCATTAGCTCGAGTAAGGGTTTCATAATTGTTAATTAATGATATTAAAATTTTGATAAATTATTTTAATAGTTAAATTATAAATTTAAGTTTACTATAATTAATTTTATGAATAAATATTAGCGTAATGATAGGTTTATTTTTCTAGTTCATATAGATCTCATCTTTTCTGGCTAAATTTCCTGTATTGCTCCAAAATTCTAGCAAAAAATTAGAGAGATTAATTAGAATCTGTATCCATGTATTTATAATTGCTACCTAATTGTTATTTATTAAGGAGCATAAATTGCTAAATCTATTTAAATCTTGTCATAATTAATTTTATTACTATTAGTATTAAATTATTCAATGCTTACTGAATAGGTTTTATGTCTACAGGAAGTTGGCGGTAAATATATTAAAGTCATCATGAAAGAGATAAATATTTACTAGATTGATGATTTCATCTATACAAAAGTATGTTTGAGCAAAAGGTTCATCAGTTCTTTTGATAAAAGTATAACATTTGCACTCTTCTCATCACAAGACAGATTATTATACACTTTCAGTGCTTTTACTTGATTGCTTCTTGATGATAGGTTGTCTATCTAGGATGGAGCTGCATGGAAATTTTTTTAAATTACTTACAGAATTGTCACAAGCTGGAAAAGATGGATCTTGAAGAATGTGTGCTCATCACAGATGCTACTCTCATTCACTTAGCTCTAGGTTGCCCTCACCTTGAGAAATTGGTAAGCTATATTTCTATCATTGATAGATGATGTTAATATCTAATGGTGAACCAAATAAATATAGAAACAGATGAAATTTTTAAATTTCTAAGTAAGTGAGATTGTTAAACTTCCTATTACCAACCAATATGGTGATGGATTCACTGTGTAATGTTTATAATCCTTGATTTACATTCTTTTTTATGTTTCTCAGATATATCTGAACAGAACATTATTTTAGATCATATCATGGGAAGGAACTACTGTTGAAGTATCAATTATGTGTAGCCAAATATTTTTTTCATCAAATTAAGCATATTTTTTTATTTAAGTGACATTCTTTTTGTTACTGCTTTCCTAAACTTATTGCAAGAAAAAATACAAGGTAAGGTGAAGATGATTCATTTTCTCAGTTCCAGCTTTTGCGATATATATAGAAAATGAGTCACCTTTTATTTTTTCTTGTAATAAATTATACATAGTAGTATAAAAAGCACTTAAATATTGACCAGTTCTGTGGGATTTGTATTTAAAATATCTGAATACCTATTATATTGTTATCACTCTGCATATAAGTTTCTAAACAATCTAGCATCAAGATTTTTCTTAAGTTAAAATATTAATTGTGCTATTGTATTTTATACCTTAAAAAATATTCTGCTCTTAATATCCTTATGTTACAGTTTGAATTATTTTTTTCAACTATTATTTGTAGTATTATATAAAAATATTGAATGCCATTTTCTGATTTGCTTTCTTATTATTTAAAATAATTAATCCTAACTCAAAATGGATGATATAAAATTTATTATTATGAACAATATATAAAAATATTGAATGCCATTTTCTGATTTGCTTTCTTATTATTTAAAATAATTAATCCTAACTCAAAATGGATGATATAAAATTTATTATTATGAACAATATACCAGAGCCTATCACACTGCGAGTTGATCACTGATGAAGGATTACGGCATTTGGGTACATCAGCTTGTGCATCTGAATCTCTCTCTGTGCTGGAATTAGACAATTGTCCATTAGTAACAGATGCATCTTTAGAGCACCTTGTTACTTGCCATGCTCTCCAGCGCATTGAGCTCTACGACTGCCAACTCATAACCCGTGCTGGGATTAGAAGATTGAGAGTAAGAGATTGGTTTCAATAATAATAGTGCAGCTAAATCATAGATTATATAATAATTTTTTTTAATCACTCATCATTGTTTTTTCAGAATCATCTTCCAAATATAAAAGTGCATGCATATTTTGCTCCTGTTACACCACCACCCTCTGCAGGTGGAAGTCGCCCACGGTATTGCAGATGCTGCAACATTTTGTGAATCTCAGTTAACATCATATGAGAATATTTGCTATTGGATTTTGTTTTTACACCACATGAGTTGATAGACATTGAAAATGGAGCAGTGAATCCTCAATTTTCCACTGGCATTCTCTTTCACATAGGAAAAATACATTTTCACTGTTTTTTTATGAATCTCTCTCTGTTCCTAATTCATCATGAACAATTAAAAAGCAGAATGAGCCTTCGTTAAGAAAATCTTGTTAAATGGTGAAATTAAGAATTTTCTGGTATTTTCAAATATCATTTTGTGAAAACAAATATCTAGACAAACTCTATGGGTTGACATCAATAGTTTAGTTGTGAGAAAATGTCTATTGACTGTTATGAATAAATGTGCAATCATCTTTATTACCAAATGTTACTCTCTTGGAAAAGGAGATTTATGCAAGACTGACTTTTATCTAATTGACCAACTATAGTTAGGAGTATGAAATTTGTCCTACAGCTTTGTTAGTGAAACCACAGTAAGCAATGCAAAATAATGTTTTTATAGCATCTCAAGCTTGATTTAAGGAACTGGATGGAAATCTCTCTCATGACTGAGAATTCCTTATATTATTTGTGTACATAAATGTAAATATTGATACAAATACATAATCCTTATCCCTGTTTGGTGTTTTCTTAAAAGTTTTTATTTAATATTGTTTTTAATATCTTTATTGACACATTTAAAACAAGATAGGAGGATGAATAACAAGAATATTCTTAAATTTCCTATAATTTTATTTAAAACTGACATTCTTGAATAGAATCAAACTACAACACAAATCCACAAAAATTATTTCAAAACTAGTTACATACTGATCTCTGATTGTTGAACAGATTATGCTTTGATTCAAGATATTTATTTATAACAAAGTTTTAGTTCCATATGGGAATTTATTTACACAAGTCATAATACAGTTCTCAGTTATTATATAGAATTCATAGTTATTCTGCAAATATTGCACTTCAGTTTTCTAATTATCTGGTTAATTCTCACAATCTTAACTATGGATAAATATCAGCGGCTTAGGCACATTGCGTAAAATATAACCCATTTTAAAAATTTCATGGAATTGGGAAAGAGTATGGTTGTTACAGAAAATAAGTTATTTTATGATTGTGTGAGTGATCAAAAGATCAGGCGATATTTTGAGCTTTCTTCATAAACAAATCTTACTAATGGCAATTACTGTGAAATTAAAAATGAGCAGAAAAATTCTAACTTATCATATCTGCTGATGAAACTTGTTGAAATTTAAATAGGTTTAACTGTCATATGACAAATCTGTATGTCTTATGGTAACGCTCAGTTTGTCTCCATCATGTGAGGTTTTCAATTGTCTCTTAATATGCTAAGGATGACTGCGAATCCAATGTGACTTAGGTGCTTTGGAGGATAAAAGCTGCTTCAGGCTAAAAGAGGATACAGCCAATCCTAAACCAGCCAATAAAAAGGCAGATGGAAGTACCAGGCGATCAAGCTGCCTGCCTCCACCGATGCCCTGCAATATATTGTATAAAGTAGTGGTTACTATGAAGTCTTAGAAAGTTGAATACTTTCTTGGTAAAAATAGAAGAAAAAAATAGAGAAGAGTATATGGAATAAAACTCAGTGTGTCAGTTCACTTATTGATATGCTATATATACAGCCAGATATACAAATAATGTTTGAAAACTAATAGTGGAGGGCTTAATAATATTGTTTTATTGTTACATTGAAAAAGAAAAAAATCGTAGATTCTAGAAAAATGATAAAAGACTGTTGACATGAGCACACAACATTTTTCATTTTTAAAGTTAAATATGACATCCCTTTCAATTCTAAAATAAAAAAACTCATACTAATAAGGGTGTACTAGTGTATTCAAGAGAACATCACTAGTATGAAAGATATAATTAACTTAGTTTTACAAACAGGAGGAACTATAGCCAACATATTTTTATTTATATTTTAGAACTAAGTCTATAAAGCTTCAAGCTCTTGACAATGCGATAAATTATTATTCGTCATCAGAATACTATTTTTTTGTCCAAAATCTGAAATTTGAACACTATAGTGTAAGTTAAAATACTAATACAGTAGTCAATAACTGATGAATGAATACGCTGATTAATGACCACTTCTAGATAAAATACACTTACTTGTTGAACAGTTAGGCGGACTGGACATAGAACGGCTCGGCTTAAATGCATAGCCATTCACTCGCAGCTGGATATACCTGTAATACATATGAAATGACTATATTTCTTCACTTCGTTACGTCGTTTCAATAGATTAAGTGTAAGATGTTGGACGCCAGAAAACAGAGGTCGTTTCATTTTTTTTTCAAGGCTACGATAAAAATAAACCATAACGAACTGCCTGGATAAACGAAATCTCCCATAAGTAAAGTTAATTGATAAAATGGGCTATTGGGTAAGTTTTGAAAGAAAAGTAAAAAAAAACAATAGACATCTCTTGCAAAATAACGATAGCCTTGACATATTTTGCTTCCTAATTAGCAAGTGCTGTACAATATTCATTTTCATAAACATATAAAACATGCTGCAGGATAAAGACTACACCAAGAAAAACACTAAAATATCCCAAATTATGGCAAGTGCGTACATACGAAATTGCATAAACGTGCAAAATATACGACGTGTAATTAATATAATCGTGAAATATCCTTGTATAATTTACCAACATGATATATTTTCTATATATTACATCAAAAGAACCAATACTTTGAAAAAACTGTTGATAGTCCCATTATAAGTGTACTGATACTTGCCTTCGCACCGGGCAGCAACAATTCCAGACTGGACCGATGAAGTAAATGAACGAGTGCTGCTCTCTATTAATAATATTATGCCTCTGGAATCACGACGATAAGGTTACGCGCAATCATAGCAGACAAGACGAATATCAAAATGTAGTGACTCTTGTTAGTTACGAGTAGTCCTTCTGTTTGATTGTATTTTTCGTTAACCCGAATTTCTTATTGCCATATATGTGTAGTTTCTCGAAAAATATTTATTCTTTGTATATACTATTAAATGGAGGAAATACTCGAAGGTAAGATGCTGAATTAAATATATTTACGATAATATCTTGAAATATACTAGTAGAGGTTTATTATTCTCTTTAAGTGAATAGTCCTTATCACTTTTGAAGTTTATTCGAATGAGTATCTCATTACTTTTTTGGTGAGACGTTTATGTTTGTCATAATTATTTGTTTCTCAAAGGCGAAATGGAGCTTGTTTTTACTATCAGAGATCCTTCAAGAGAATATGACCGCTGATCTTAATTATTGCTCCGAAGTAGGGAGCCTATATGTCGATAATATAAAAAGAGATTCAGTTCTTGAAGAAGGTCGTTTACAGTGTAAAATCTCCGTGCTCAACACAGACAATTCATTTACCAACGACTTGGTAGATGGAAGAGGTGTTTCAGAAAAAGATGTTGGTGATTTGTTATCTTCTATGGCAGAAGGAGGGAGGATGGAAAGGAGCAGTGACTCAGAAGATGATGATTGGGTTCCTAGAAGATGTTATCAATTTTCTCGAAGTCGTAAGCGAAAACATAGAAAAAATAAACGCACCGCGGAAGTCATATCTCATGAATTCATTTATTCGACGAAAGAGCGACACTCTGGAAGTGGATATTGGCGTAGGAAAAACACCGAAAAATTCACCGCCAAATCCTGTGACAATATATTTTCCCATCCTGTTCGCTGTAAAGCTAGCGTTGCCGATGAAAACATAGCCTCTTGTAGAAAATCTGGTCGAAAGGAGACGCATTACATTTGGAGGCCGTCCACAAGATCTGAAGAACACCTCCCACGTTTGTCCGTCCACCCTAGATGCTCCCAGATACCCAAGTCTAACCGTGAGCAGCGCTTCACATGGTCTCTACCATCTCTCCTGTCTGGAGGTGGAAAGAGCGGCCCCTTTGTTGGATTATTAGGAAAGTTAGGAAACAAGCGTAGACGTCTCCCATCTCAAAATTCTAAAGGAAAACTTGGTTCTTCTTTCGCTCCAGCACCTTGGATTTTAGTTGAATTTTCTGAAACTTCAGATTTACCGACAGGAGAGAGTGGTAATGATTCTGATCACAGTTTTGAAGCAGCGGTTGCTGAGTTAGAGGAACGTAAACTTGAAAATCAGCCAACAACTTGGAATAAGAGAGAAACAAAAGAAATTAATCAGGTAAATTCCTCAATTAGATTTATTTTTAACGGTATGTGATATAATTAATTGTTAATTCCTCCCCTTGTTTCTGATTCTGTCCTTGTTGATGAAGTGAGAATCTAAATTTTGAGTCAGTGTCATCAATTTAATGAATTAGTTCCGTAATTTTTGAAGATTTGAATGTTTTAGTTGTGAAGTAATGTGATGTGTGAATGATTAAATTTATTTTTTCTTTGTTGCAATATTTATAATTAACTAAGCTATTTCGCCAATTTAAACTTCGAGAACTTATGATATATTTTATCCCTGATGATATATATTTCCGTTCTTGCCTGAGATAAAAGAGAACAGTATATCCGGTTTTATGTCTCGCCGCATTTCCCGTAACCTGAATGCAGCAATAACTATACTTATTATGGGAAGTAGTAGTAAAACAAGACGACCTGCCGTCGACGCATGCGTGGGAGGTCAAACGGCCGGATGTGGAATCAGTATAGAGGGATAAATTGAGTGGGAGGGGATTGTAAATACTGTTCCTAAGGATATTAATTTTGCATATGTTATCTTATGTAAAATTTTTGCCAAGAAGAATTAAGAGACTCGTTTTACATTTTTAGTTTGATTCGGAGAAAGTTAATTCCGGGTATAGGCGTGTCCAGCCTTCGAGTAAAGTATTATTTTTGTTTTCAGAATACATCTGAGCCGATTTCAGTTGGCAAGAAGGAATCTGTTCAGAGGCAAATGAAGTCGGAATCTGTGTAAGTAGTATGAAATTTGACAGTTGACCTTGTTACTCCCTGGAAATCTAGTAAATTTATGTCCATTTATAAGTTGATGCCGCACCATGTCAACGTAATCTTTATCATTCATTGTAAGGCCTTAAAATAAACTTTGTAATCTTTTAATAATGTTTCGCATTGGTGAATAATATAGCCCAGATAGAAACCAGAAAAATAATTTTTTACCGTAGCTACGTATTCTCGCATTTCATTCTTGCGCTAATGAGAAAGTCCAACGTAATTAGGTTTCCATTCAGTGCATTCAGTATATTAATTGCGTTAATTAACCTCGGAATCTCCGACTCATGGTAGTATTTTGTTAGTAAGTTCAGTGATCTCTCGTAGAGGGCAGCATACCGTTATTCTGCCAATGAAGTTAGGCGAACATGGCGATACAGTCTGTTTGGATAGTTATGTAGGTTATAAATTGTAACGTATGTAGGTCACAATAATTTATTTGGCAATGTGATTTTTTCACTCATGAAGTCACTTTAAGTATCATCGTGGGATATGTTTAAGTGTCGCCCTAGAAGGAAAGTGTAAGCTGTAAGTAACCTAGGATACGTCATGAAATGTATAATTCCAAAATTGGTAATCGGATTTACATTTAATGGGTAGTATTGAATTTCTTAGTAATAGCCAATATTGGTCGAGAATAAGTAGCTTAATGATATTTTGGTGATAGATGATGGGTCAAACTGTCAAGATGTGGATGGTAGCTGTTATTTAAGTGTGAAGTATTATTTATATTGGTATCAATGAAGCATTATGAGCAGTCGTAGTGCTTTTGAATTTAAAACTAAAAAAAGTAATTCAACTATCGATTTGATTAAGAATGTAAATAAGCTATCCTGCCATGTAACAGAAATCAACTGGTAAATGGTACTAAGTAAGATGGATCAAATTCCGCTCTATTGCAGGCTTATTTGCTTGTAGAGAAATTCGGAGATCATGGTATCATAATGTAAATTACATGTAGTTATAATTAACGTACAGCTACTAATGGGATATAAGTAAATTTAACAATTCTGGAGAAATTACGGAGTTAGCAAAATAAATAAATTGTCTTAATCATTGGGAACTGTGAAATAATCGTGAATTTTGTTTGGTACTGCTTGAAAAATGCATGTATGGTATGCCAGAAGAGCAACGCATCAAGCTTTTCTCCTTGTTATTTGTATATTCACCCAATATTTGTGATGCATGGAATAGCATAGTGACCATTTTTGGGAATTAAAACTTTAATTCTAGATTTAACGAGAAATTGTGAGTGCATCCTTCGATGAATTCGTGTGCATGTTGGTATATTCCGTTCATGGTCATAAATCTATGCATGGTTTTAAGAAGACAAATACCAATGAAAATTGTGGCGCCAGCAACTGGTGATGTGAAGCAGTATATTTTAAAATTTTTGAAACACAAGAGGTTTTAAGCGATCGTTTTTTGGACGGCCAAAGGTAGTATAATTTACTTAGTGTGCGCTTCTTTAAAAATAATTTAGAGTGAATTTTTTCCTTGTGGCACTAAATAAATCCTGCTATCCTGAGGATAGAACGCTATCCTTGCATGAATATGTAGTTGAAGACTAAGAACTTATGCACATTCCTATTTGCAAGAGATTTGATCACATTAATAGTAAACAATTGAGAGCAGTTGGCTGCACTTATCCTGAAAGGAATGTTGGGCATCCGTTGGAAAGATTTATCAGTTTTAGTAAAAGGCATTGAAATGATGAGGCCACCTCATCAGAATGCCTTGTGGTAGTGTGGGGACAAGATGCCTCCCTACCTTTCCAGTTCGCGCCACTGCCTGGCGCCTGAGGAGGGAAACAGGAGTTGTGGCCTGCAGTTGTCTGTAGCATCTCGCCCATTCACTCTGGGTATCCGTGGAAGGTTGGCCATCCCATCTGATCATAAAGTTAGTGAAGAATCTTCTGTAAAATTTCCTGACGTTGAAGACGGAAAAATGCTGCCATCAAGGAATGTCCAAAGAATGCCCTCCTTGGAATCAATTGGAAGCTGTTCACTTGATGCAGATGTAACAGCCAGCGAATGTTCAGGTGTGGAGCTGTCTGAAGGTGGCCAGTAAATTTTGTCCATAGATGATCACATTCCTAACTTGTGAAAAAGATAAATGCAAAATGTGTAATGATGATGATATTTGTAAATTGTAAGATTGGTAAGGAAATCCTGGAAGGCAATGCAGGAATATTGGCTTGGCCATCTATGAAATATTTTTTTTATTTATTTTAAATGTTATAAGTTTGGGAAAATTTGGTATAGCTTTTAGGGAAATATTGGTATCTGCTTCATAAGAAGATCTTTATCTAATGATATAATTATTAAAATACAGTGCTTGTGGACATAGCATCACTATATTTTTGGCACTAGACTTTTTTCATAATTAATCATTAGGGAATTATATTGTATAGTATCATCATATTTTCTATGAGTGGAAGCAATTTAAGCTACATATAAACTCTTATATTGGCAAGTAGCACCTAAAATCTTGTATCCTTATATTTTTAAGTACGTAATAGATATAGTTCATCAATGTCTATTATTGTCAGATTCATAACATCAGTCTTCTTTAATATATTATAACAGATTATTAATCTGTATTGTCATCTAAAGTTGCTAAAGTTGATGAAACTGTAAAAATATAATCATATTAATGATGGAAATTAAGCAGTTAGTTGAAGCTCCTTGAATCACATATATATTTTTGGTAAAATTGAATCTCTCATTTAAATTCAAGTGAATTAATATTAATTTTGAATTCAATCTGCTGAATAAAATATCGTCATAAATTCATAATTATTATAAGCATCATCTTTCAGTTATATATTAACAAATAGAAATCTTTAATATATCCTCTGTAGAAGTATCACTGCAAATTTATTTTTCTTCTTCTTTTGTGAAAGAAAGAGAAATACTCTATTAAACGTTTTAGATGAATCACATTCATCACAAGTTAGATTTAATGTATTATTGTCAGAAAAATTTATAATTAGAAATTTTTAAAACCATAATTGATTTATTATCTATCTCATTATATTTATATATAACGCTCTAGGTAAAATGTTTATAATCTTAAAAAATCGTTTTTTCTTTTAATTTATCACTTTCTTATTATCATTGACTGATAATTTATTCTCAATATTTTCAATTTGAAGCTGGATTAAGGTAAACTTATGGAAATATTTACAATAGTTAAAATATTTGGATTCTCATATAATTTAGAAAATAATGAAAACTCATGTTTTCATATATAAATGCATATAGTTATATTTTTTGGAAAGAAAATTCTGTGGTATGTTTATATGTATTTATTTTAAGGCCAAAATTGAGACTGGGAAATTAAGAATTGTATTTATTGCAGTATTTTCCTCATTTTATATATAAAATATAGTTGTCTATTTCCTTTCTATTATTTAATATACTAGTGTAGGAGCAGGTTACTAAAAAGTGAAATGCAGGAAAATGTTTTATCTTTCTGGTTTATTTTTTGGATAGAAATGATAGATTCATTCAATTAATCAGTGTTTTAAAGAATGGAAAAATATTCATGATTTTTTCATTTAAGCTTAGGTCTTTCTTCATATGGAGAACAGATGAAAAAAGGATGAGGTTGTGCAAAATTTTCTTTAAGTTTAAACCTGTTTGATATCTATATCCATTCTTTTTCAGAGAGTGTTGGTATTACTGCTTCCCAGAGGACACTACACAGTATTAGTTTTGTGGACTTTTCTCCACTTCGTGCCACAGAAGATAGTGGAGTACCTGGTCCAAGTGAATCAACTGAAAGAATCAACGATACCCAACAATCTCCCAATTCTTCATCCCCGAGTGCTGTAACTTCCCCCCGGCCTCCCTCGTATGTATCTTTGTCCTGCTCCATCAGTGGATATTCACCATTATCTGCATATGACTCAGAACTCCGTAAGGGATTCCGATCTGGAAGAGATGTCAATCAAGTTTCAGATGCAGGTGCTGTAGTGACAAAGCCATCATTAATCCTTAGTGATCAAGACAACAATACTCCAAAAGAAACTTCTGGAGTGTCATCACTGAAGAGTAGTATAGGATCTATTTGTAGTCCAGTTCATAGAAAACCTTGTGTTGGTGAAGTAGCTATGAATGGTTCATTGCAGGAAAAGGTTGAAACCAATGGAAGGAGTTCTGAAGCTGAAGTTTGCTCATTCCGCACAGCCCAGCAGGAATCTACGCTAGGTACAGTTCGTGTGGTACAGTACACTCAGAATAAGAGCTATGTAAGAACTGTCACTAGGACCTTTGATTCGGCTTCGTTCCATGGAAATAATACAGAAGAACGCCCTCCATCTCCTACTTATCTATCTCCGTCCAAGTCGTTTGTTCAACAAAGAGTGGAAAGACTATATGGTCCTGGTGCCTTGGCTCAAGGTTTTTTCCGACGTACTTCTCATCGTGGCTTGACAACCTTAACAAAGGTAAAAGATTTCAGCGAGAATAACGATGATCAAAATAAGCAGCCGAGATCATGTGCATCTCTCCCTGTATTGCGTCATTTGCGACCTGAATTCAGAAATCAGCTCCCTGTGCGAGGAGTAAGTCCCAAGGTACCTCCCGTTATTACAATCATACCTATCACAATTGAAGCATCTGAAGCACCTACTGGTGATGAGAAGGAACCAAACGGGAGTGATAAACGAGAAAATAAAATCGCTAGTGCTGTTGGCCTGAAGGATGTCATCGTTACGGCACAGCCAGATTTATGTCCTGCTGCTCCAGAGGTTGTCTTGCCTTTAGTGCAGAAGGAGGATTCTGTAAGTGGAGAAAATGGAACAGCAGCAATTATTAGTTTACCGCATACTGATGGGGAAATCAGAGATGGACATTATTTTCTAAGGGTAAGTACTTTCAAATCCAATTTTAAGAGAGGCGATTTATATCTTCCAGGTTTGATATTTACATTTGAACATATATTTATAGATAACAAATGCGGTGATGTAGTGTGTCTGTGTCTAGTATTATTAATTTTTTTGTAAAATTTAAATTTCATGATTAATGTTTTATGAAAACTATTAATATATCAGACATGCTGGTAATTAACTTATTTACTAAGTATAGGCTGAACATCCAGATTTTATAAATTGGCTATTTTATCATTTAAGTCTTTTATAAATTGATGAAAGTATTCAGGTCCCATTAAGTTAACATTTAGTGAATAGTTATTCGATTAAACCCTAATAATTACTGCTGCGACGGAAGGAAATGAAATTTTTTACGAATTTTTCTTAGCATATAGGCTATATCAATTAAATTATCTACAGCCTCCCTGTTTCAGCACTAAATGTCTACTGTTTAATTTAATATTCTTACTTTTCTTTTATTCGATCTTTCTTGTTCAGTCCATTAATTTCAAAACATAATTTCATGCTGTCGGGTTAGGAAAGGCGTGGTCAGTCATCGCCTACCGTTCGGCGCATCAATCATCGTGTGTTCTTCGGTGGTTCCTGCCTCATATAGTTAAACTTAATGCCAAGGAGAATCTACCGAAATATCTTTGACAAATTCCCAATAATTTCCTCTGCTAAGATTTTTTTCCAAGGATAAAAAACGATTTCTTTCGCAATGTCGTCCAAGGGCTTATGTTGTCACGTAATTCTATACCTTTTATGTCATTGTCATTTTCACTGCTGTAGCACCTTATAAAGCAATAAGAGGCATATTCCCGATTGAAACGTTCAAGATCAGTCGTGTTATGGCTGCGTTGTGTTTTTCTCGAAATAATTCTACCGTGTAATTCCGCATTATTCATTTTGGAAATTATTCATATTCGTTCATCAAAAGAATCTATCTCTCTCTTTACTCAAGCAAGTCTACGTGAAGTAAAATTTAATTTTCCCTGAATGTTAACATCTGTTCTCTCAGCCAACTCGATTTACAGCTACTGACGCCCACCCAGTACTAGTTACCCATACCAGATATTGCTGAAGGTTCGTGTCGCCATACATGGGCGCGAAGGCTTTCTCATAATTATCCTCCGACCGCTAACGATGATGCGAAACATTTACTTAAAGGTAAAAGTATTAATTCTTCCTTCATTTTATCACAATGAATCGGTAACGAAACATTTAGATCACTTCGTAAGTTTTTCGCATCAGATCATGTCGTCATCTGCAATACTTGATTAATATTTTGATATTTTCGACCAGTTATAGGTAAATTTTATTCATGAGTACTAAAATATTTCATATCAAGTGGGGTGTTATATTTTCAGATGTATAACTAATGGGTTAACTTACAAAACTTTGGAAAATATATGATTTTCTCTTTTGTTGTCTTTCTATATCCTAGCGTATGCTAAAATTATATATAGTGGAAGGCATCTGTCTTTTTCATGATAGATTTTAATATTCATTATATCATTATTTTAATTTAAGTAATCTTTTTAGTATTAAGGTTTTGAAGATTCTATGAAAACTACAAAACTGAAAGTTGCTAGTGCAGAAGTTAATGCACTATTGCATATTGTTCTTCACAGTATTATTATATAATTTAAAATTTTGTAGAATATTGTAATAGTATATTTGGTGCTAAAGTTGTGCATATGCAGTAATTTTTTCATTTATGATCTCAGATATTATTATTTTTTCAACATAGCTTTTAAAAGCAGAAATAGCTCGTATTACAATGCTTGTGGAGTCAGCTGAGAAAGAGTTGAGTGGGATTGAAGAAGGAAAAGAGGCTGTTCCTGAAGAAGCTGCAGGTTGGCTGAGATCGGCTGCTGGCCAAGCTAGATTATTAATGAGGCAAAAGATGCAACAATTTGAGGGTCTTTGTCATAAGCACTTGGTAAGAAAAAATTTTTTAAAAGCTATTTGTAAAGGAATATGATTATTACTTGTTACAATCAACAATTCTTTCATTCTTAAGAATGTATAAATATCAATCAGAATCTAAGATTTTTTGAAAGATTATTCTACTCAGTCATTGCTAAACTAAAGGACATTATCGCATCATATATTACAATGAGTTCGATTTCTCATGCATTTCTCTATCTTATTTCACTATGCATTTCCTTTGGAGATACAGTAAATGCCCCTTAGAATCGAACCAACGACCATTTACTATATTTTAAGGAGGCTAAACATAAATATCCGGCCTTTCTATTGATGTGTGAAATTTAAATCTTCTGCATGATAGGAAAATGTTCGAAAACCTATTTCAGATATCCAGGCTGTGTATTTCTTATGGGGAAAATCAAGATTTTGGGTCTTCTATGCTACCAAGACAACTTGATTTTTGTTGTAGTTAACTATATACATATCTATATATTTACAAAGTTTGATTAATCAATGTATCATATTAAGCTGGAAATGATTTTCCTATGTTTGAAAATATATCACCATCTGGCACCAAACCCATACCCATTTGCAGGTTAAATATTGCATTTTTTCGTAGAAATGTATGATAGCTATAGCTGCATGAAATTTTATTCTTCTGACTCAATGGGAAATTTTGCTTTTAATATTCGACCCCATGCATTTTTACAGGCCATGCATTTTTACAGGGGAACGACAATTTTTGGGGTCTCCTAGAATCAAACCCATAATAGGTAGGGTCGGTTTCCGATTTTTTTCCAGTTGAGATTCAATGGGCCATTATGCAAAAAAAGTCAGCTATTCTGTGGCCTCAGTAGTTTCGGGGGGATATATCTATTATATATAGATGCTTCAGGGATATATATATATATATAAGATATTAATGTCAGGCCCAAACTGCTTTTGCCACGGAGCCGCTGATTTCCCCATTAAAAATGCATGGGGCCGTTTTTCAAATAATTTTAAAAATACTTCCCATTAAGCTAGAAGAATACGATTTCATACAGCAATTGTCATTATATATAACTACGGAAAAATGTTATTGTTTACAAACAACTAGTCTAGGGTTTGATGCCAGGAGGTGAAATATTTTCATATTTTGAAAAATCGTATCTCACTTAATATGATACATAGATCATTCAAACTTTCTACACGTATAGATACTTACATAATGTACGTTGAAAAAAATCAACAGTTGCCTATGTGTCACGGGTTCGATTCCAGAGTGTGCCGTAATCTTGATTTTTCTCATAAGGAATACATTGGCCATATTTCCGAAAGCTTTACAGTGTAAACAGAACTCATTTGGAGGCCATTCCTGGATGAATTTACTTTTGATATTTAAAGTGTGTATAAAGTCAATCATAATGAAGTGAATTAGGACACTGTATTTAGAAGGAAGGCCTTGGTTCGACGCCAGGGCTGGAATATTTCTGCTGTAAGAAATGCATGGGAAGACTATGTCAATGTATATATGCGCTCTGATAATTTAGTTGAACTTATCTTTAGTAATGTGGACGAAGATTTACCTTTTGAAAAATCTTATTTTTCATTAAATGATATATTATTACATTGCTTGCTGTTAGCAAGCACACCTCAACTTGTATGTATATATATCTCCCCTCAAATTAGCTATATATATAATAGATACACAGCATATTTAAATCATTTAACTACTGTAATGACTTGGTTATTTTTTTTTAATCTTTGTTATTATTTCTAAGTTTTGTTATAATTCTCCTTTTCTCACTGCAGTCTCAAACTCCTGGTGAGGCTTTTCCAACTACACTGGAAGACTTAGCTGGATTCTGGGATATGGTTCTGCTCCAAGTTGCAAGTGTGGATTCTATGTTTCAAGAGATTAATCGCCTAAGAGCATCTGGATGGGTGGAAACTGCTAATAAATCTGCCATTTCTAAAGAACTAAGAGCAGATACTATTGATGTGAGTTTCAAATTATTTCTTTGAATCATATTTTAAGAAAATAGATATTTCAAATTAGGTTATCAGTAGATAATTAACCCTTTTACTGCGGACTGAATTTTCGAGGTGTATGCCGAAACTGTGGAGGTATTTCCTGCAAAAATGCAGGTTCTTGTTTAATAAATTGTAATAATTATAAATACCATTATTAATCCTTATATTTTTTACCATTTATGTATCATATCATAAGGTTCAAAATGAAAAAAATTGCGCGCTTACCACTTTTATTTAATATTATAATTATTTATATATATTGAAACTAATAAATAATATTACAAAATATGCATTTTAACGATAGTTTACCCATAGAAAATCAAAGGAAATGTTTGTTATTTCATATTCAGTCAATAGCTTGGTCTTTTAACTATTAAAGTATAAAATTTTAATGAAAAAATTGCGATAGATTTCTCAAAAGTTGCACTTTAAGTAATATCTACCCTCTGGCACTTGTGTTGCGGGAAGCATACACCATTAAGTCATTTCTTACATTTTGCACAAACAGTGCGTGATCGTCTCCTCTTTCCGCTTTTATAATCAACTAGCACACTATACACGTCTTTCTCTTTTCTTTGGGGTAAATTTTTAAACCTTTACTTCCCCAATAAGGGATTCTTTTGATGTCCGATGGGTGACCTTTTTATTTGAAGCCACTCCTAGGAAAGGTCTTATATAATACTAATTACAAACAATGAGCGTGTCATTGGTTTCATGCCTGCGGGTAGATTTTCTTTATAAAGAACATAACTAGTCAAAAAATGTGGTAGAAAACGTTAAAACACCATATTTTCGAGTATTTGAGTGCAGGCCGCTCATCGAGATACGTATATATCATCATGTCAGATGAATAATAAAATTAAAGATGCCTAATTCAGCACAACTATCGGTTTGTTTCTAACATATAAGCACAAGAGATAATAAAGAAGAAATCAGAAGTAACAGATACACTCTAATTGAGGAGTTCTGCTGAGTAGAAAAACAGGGCCGATAGATCGGCCCATCCGCAGTAAGAGGGTTAAACATTTCAAATAAAATATTGTTTTATTTTCTCTATCTGCTGAGATTGGATTAAGTTGGTTGCTATAGTGCTGTATCATCATGTTTTCTGATAGTATTCTTTTGTTTATTGTAATGTAGTTAACCCTTTCTCTTTGCTAAATTAAAAGTTGCATCTAACTTTGTATAATCAGTTCAGTAAAGCTTGATTAAAATGATATAGCTTGAAAAGAAATCATTGAATTCTTTTCTACTATTGATTATAATCTTCATTTAGTCTTGCAATTGATTTTATATCATCTTGGTGAAAGTTGAAATCAGAGTCCTCAAAATTTAAATTCAGTTGAAACTTTGTAAGAAATGTAAATGATGTATTAAAAATTTTCATCTCTGTGGTATTTTGGAAAAAATTTGAAAAATTTAAGTTTTATATTTTCTTGCGTTTATAGGGTGCGTCAGAAATAGAAATGAGCAAGAAGCGAGTTGTTTCAAGAAAAGCTATAAGTGCATCATCTGGTAGCGGTAAGTCATCAGGAGCAGCAAAAGCTCGTGATGAGGCACGAAGGAAAATGATGGAGGACAGGAGAAGAGCAATGAGAGAAAGGCAAAAGGGAAATAATGTTGAAGGAAACTCTCATTCAGAGGTTGAAATCTATGTCCCAGAAAATAAATGAAGATATTTTTGGCTATGCTTGACAGACCATGAAAGTTTGCCTTAAATCCAAATGGTTGAGAATGGGTTCATATTTGCTCATTTTCTTACCTTGGCTAGTTACATTTTGAATTGATACCTGTGATTTTCAGTCCAAGCATTAAATTGACAATTCAAAAAGTGCTTTAAAATCAAAAAAGTGATCATGGCTATTATCATAATTTTATTAGTAAATGAAAATTATTAAGAGTAGAATGCTGTGAGTATAATGCCAATAACGATTCCAAAGATTGATATAAATATTCATTTAATACATTTCTGTAACATTGTTGAAAATTTTATTTGTATTTTAGCTATTTCTTTCCCTTTGTCAAGACTTATAGGAATTTTTGAATTTTTTCCTTGAGTTATTTCTATTTCTTTCTTACATGCAGACTTTGTCCACAATAATTTAAACAAATGTTGTAATTTAATGTATATATCGTTGACTATTTATATACCCTGGGCTGTTGTGGATCTGTTCTCTCTTATATCAGAAGCTTTTCTTCCAGTTAAAAAACTTGGATTTTGGACATAATCGTAGTTTCTGATAAAGTTCTGAACAAATGCCTATATGTAAAATAAGTTTACTGTGCCATTTTTGGAAAGTTTTAGATCATGATAAAATGGAATTAGCAAATAATTTCTATATTATCATTCAAATTATCCTTCTGATTTTATGTAGTTTTCATTAGTAAAAGATGAATTGGTTTTTAAAGTTCCTTAAAATTAATAGCATCGTCTAATTCTAAAATTTTAAAAATTCTCTCTTAGTCATCGGGAGAAAACCTTTTCAACCAAGTTTGGACGGGCAAGCATGGTCCTATAAAATGTTTTCTGAACAAGAAGGATGCTGTTTAATTTACTTGCCATTGGCTTTGGATGTTCATTCTGTTGTATTTTTAACTTTATTTTTTTGATTCTATATCTTGTTTGAGTTTAATCCAGTCATTAACACCTTACATTCTTTTTTTAGAATATTCTGTTTTCTGCATTTTTCTTTCTTTATGTGCTAAAAATTGTACACTTGATTCTTTATTTACTTTTATGCTCAGGTCTTGCAAACCTATGAGAGATTTCTATAGCTGAATGTAGTAAATCTCATAATGTCATGGTACATGAAATTATATCATATTCAAGAAGGCTTTTCATTGCTAATTTACTACTCATGCTATTTTGCTGCAGCAGTTATTTGCAATTTCATGACCATTCTTGCACATTTCTTGATTAATTTTCTAGTAACGCTCAACAAATTTTCTCATCTGTCACATTCCTAGTATTACTGAAAAAGTTTGTGTGAAAATTCATGAGAAATTAATCTTGACATATCTTCATTCACATTCATACTCTTTTGTTGATTTTATAGAAACATGAGCCTTTTTCAATGATGATAAATATTTTATTTTGAATGGAGGAGTTAAAAAAAATATGATCTAGCATTCATCACTGTGTAATATGGAGGTAATAACTTTAATTTTTCCATTTAAAGGAGTATTTAATAGTATTTTGCACTGATAAGGGATTTTGATTGATGAATCTAAAAATGAAAAACTTGTTGCTGTCCTGATGTGAAATTCATTTATGAACTCAGGTAGAATCATTTTCTTGGTCAGATGAATATCTTATTTCAGATTTACCAGTTAATCATTCTTATGGAACAGCTGGTGAGAATGTGATTCTATTTAGTTGAAAGATTAGAAGGATATTGTGTGGAAAGCATATATAGCTGTTTGCTGTTTGGTTTGAAGTTATCCTAAAATAATTATATGGCAACTTTTATTTTTATCACTATTCACCCTGGGAAAGGTATTTTAATACACTGTAAAGTGTTAGGTTATTAGAAATGTAAAACAAAATACAGTATGCTTAAACTGAAACTATGTTGATTGAAAATATACGTAAGGTACAATATGATAGTTTTTGATAACTCTGAATGCTCAAAAGTTCAAGATATATAGAATAGGCTCTCCAATACATGTGCAGTTATTTATTGATAAGTTAATTACAATATTATGATTATGGAGTGGAACTAATATTTCTTGAGTTATCTGCATTGATTTTTTGTATTCAGTAATGGGTATGTCTGTGATAGTTATTTCCTTCACAGCTATATATTATCATAATAAATAAAACTGCTGTAATCTCTTGGATTTGGGGAAATGACATTAAAGAGACTGAATTTTATTAGCATGATTAATATTGTCATCTCAGTATGCAATTTTTTTAATTTCTTAATAAACAGGTATTAATATTACCTTTGCAGTTATCAATTTTGATGTGCTTGACAAATCAAATGAATTTAAATATATGTTGTATTTTTATATTCAATTGCCAATTTTAAATTATTGTTGTTGAAAAAGCAATTAAATCTTTAATTATGCTAATCAAAGTGGTATGAAGACTTGTTTGTACTTGTGAATTTGTCTCCAGTCTTATACTGTTAATTTAATTTGTAATAAAAGGATGCCGTACTTCATGAAATATAAATGCATTTGATTTTAAATTATTCTTTAATAAGAACTTTGTTATAAGTTTTATGAACATTGAAAACAATGGACCTAGTGCTTTTAAGTCATAGCATGCGATATAATTCTTTGAAATAATATCTTCACACACATACAAGGAACCAAAAGCAAAGAAGACAATGTGACCTAATTATAAGATGAATACAGGTGATGGATGAATGATGGATTAATGTGACAGAAGGAAGATTCAAATAAATTTATTAGTATTGATGATAATTTAAGTAGGGTTTTTATGGGATCAAAAATGTAACAAAAAAGGATAGGAAGCTTACTCACTACTTTCTCATTATTTACTAGAAAGGTTACAGGATCCTCATAAAACCTATGAAAAGTGTGGTTTAGTACATTTGCAAGATCTTAGATTGCAACTTAATGCATGTATCAGTTTTCACTTAGAGTAAATTAGTGAAAATGGTAGATAAATAAAAATTTTCACCTGTTCAGGATTGGAATGCTGAGAAATCATAATTTTTAATTTACAATTTCAATACCAATATTTTATCCGAATGGAATTTTTCCATGAACTCTACCTTTAGATGATTTAACAGTAATTTATAAGTTCCTTCACAACTGTAACTTCTTTGGAGAAAACCTAATTCTCTCTCATGCTAGTCATTGAAAATTCTCGAATACCATTGTGCCAATATCATTAAATATTAGATTGATTAATGCAATTAAATTTTGAAATTTGGAATGTAAGAGATGTTTTATTGAAAAGCTTTGCATTGATATGTTTTTGAACCATTGCAGAAGATATCTTAAAATTTTACACCGAGTTTGTTGTAGAACTTGTCCAAAACGGTGGTTTCAAGCTTGTTACATTTTTCAAATTACGGCATGGATATTCATTGCAGGGATTTTTCAGCATTTGCAAAAAATACGATTGAAATTGTGCTTTCAGTTTCTATATTTTAAAATTCAGTCATAAAAATCTCGCTTATTATGAACAAATTTGAAACTGAAAACTCATCTCCTACGGTATGTGTAAAAATATAAGGGGGGTTACAGATCAAAATCAGCTGTAATTTCTAAATCAGAACACCACTGTTTTCGCCTGTCGAGGTAGCAAATAGCGCGATCTCTACACAGCCTGAAAGTAGGGGAATGGGCTTGGAGAGGAAGTTCTCAATGAGACGGCTGAATAGCACCGATCGTGGTAGCAGCGGATCTCTTTTTTTTCGCGGCCGGGCATACATTGTTTTCTTAAAACTCCATCCCTCGATTTAAATCAGATCATAATTACAATCCAGGAATCCGAAGAAGAGTAAATTGAGAGGGAAACTTGGATTAGAGGCCCGAAGTTAAAGGAATTTTTAGAATATCTTTCAGGGAAATGGTGATACACACGGCATTGCTAGTTCGTACATTCGTATATTATTTCTTTAAGAGTGTGAAAAACATAAAAAAATATAAACCAAAGTTATCGTTTATATTAGGGCATATGAAATGGGTATTCAAGTATGACACAGATAACGTTGTGGATCCTAGCGTCTTTAATTTCCATTTGATTTCGGAAATAAAATATTTTCTCCTGGAAAATAAATTAATCTCGTCCGTAAACCTCAAATAATTAACAATTTTTAAAATTTGTCCAAATTACAGTACTTGAAAGTGAAAATTTGGATAACGACAGAAAATACTCATTATTTATAAAAATTCCGAAAATCTTTATCTACTCATTATAAGACGTATCAACTATTGAATTGTAAGAAGAAAACGGAACTTTGTAACATCCACAAGATATTCTTGAGGAAGTTACAAAAAACACATATCTAAAGAAAAGAAATATATAGCTGAATATTTTCTCAAAGGCTGATATGTCATATCAACAAAGTGTGCGTGAATATGATCTGGAAAGGTGAATGAGCTGTCATCACAGCTATTGATCATAATATAACACATACATTAAGGAAGCCTCACACAACACTTACATACTTTTGCACCCCAATCTGTTGAGAGCAGCAGAAGAGATATGGAATCTTTCGTGGGAGTTACAAAGTATCGTTTTCTTCTTGAAGATGCCATTCCACGAAGTTACGCTTGAACACATTAAATTTACAATTATTTGCAGTTTGCAAACTAAATATTACTTGTATAATGTAGGGATGAAAATAAATAGAAACATTTTTCAAATTCTTTAAAGCATGAAATGAAATCAATAATTTACGATTAAACGAAGGCTTAAGAGCCACCTACAAAATTCTTTTTATATCTATTTTAAATTTTGAATTTTCCCTCTTTATTATGAATTCGCTAAAATTACATAAAAATGATCACGAGATGGCTCTTGACACAAATACGCAAATCATTTTCATTAATTACATCTCATTCCGAATTAAGAGAAACTTTACTTCAAATATTACTCTTATTTGGATAAATATGATAAAGTGTATCAATTCACCTTTTTAATTATACCAAATTTTTAGCTTTGCACCCATAATACTTCGAAATATAACTCTTGGTACTCTCGTATCGATAGCCCATGGCTTTGCCTCCCATGATATTTCGAATTTACGGAAGGTATCTTTTGGGTATAAAAGGATTTAGAAGAAGACCCAAATCTTTGGGGGGCCATGGAGGAAATGCTAGACCAACTCAGGTTGGTTTGTATCTCCCGAAAATGACCTCCCTTTCCAGAATCGGAAAACTACCCATGCAAAATTTTGAACATAATTTAAGACACCTGAGGAATCACCATTTCGTTATAATTTAAAATGCGTAAGATTACGAAAATTTAAAACAGGAAAAGAATTTCAGGATTTTTTTTTAAGAACCGCGATTTATTATGGAGTCTCCCCACCCTCATCCCCCTAAAGCCCATGGGAGTACCAAATACTTCTACTATTACTCCATATATGTCATGTACGATGACTAAAACCAAAAACTCAGAGGCACCTACACAACTTCTTCTCAGAACACTTAGTATTTCAAATATTCCCCCTTCAGAACGTATTTCCTTAACGTATGAACTTTCCTTTTAACTATGATTACAACCCTTGCCGTTGTGGCGCTAATACCAACCAATCACCACCAGTATTATCTACCATACAATTCCTTTGAACTTGGATTCTGGCTCTTGCCGTTGTAGCGCTGACACCAATCAATCACTACCAGCATTATCTATAAAATATTATTATCCGATACATTTATATCTAACTTATCCCCATACTTTTTGATTTTCTGCATCTCTCTTTTACCGACAATATTTTCACGTATAACACCATTTCATTCCAACTTATCCATTTACAACATGTAGAGCACTGGGCTGAATGAAAAAAGAAAACCATATATAATGCTTATAAAATCTTTAATATTTCACATTTAACTTAGTATAGATAATTAACTTCTCTGGTAAGGTCTTCAGATCCTGGATCCTACCATACGAATCACATGGTTAAAATCCTGTTCAAGACGTTCTGCTTCCCTCTTCAGACGTAAATTTTGCTCGTCCCCATACGTGCTGCAACCCGCTTTAACCGAATGTCCATTTAATTAGATAAACTAATTTATTTTATATAATCTTTATAATCCGGTATAATTCTTCTTCCGACTTGCTTTAAGTAAGATCATGTTCTTGATGCCTTATTTCCTGAGAAGAAAAAAATGATATGGCGAGACGGAATAATCCGTATCCCATCTTTGAGGTCCATGTTATTTCTTAGATAGCTTGAGAATATCCATATTTAGCTTATCCCACAAGAAGAGCTAGATTAAAGTTGGGATATTCCTTTCCTTGGACACTTGAGTTCTAAAAACATATACATCAGTCAATTGACATTGCAGTTTTTTGTGTGGTGTCGTGATTTTGACAGTGGCTTGCCAAAATTGTATGTCTAATTATTACCGCTGAATAGCTTGTAGTTTATTCCTTTGTTTACATTTGTTAATAGATTTTTTATTGCAGATGCCAAAAACAAAAAGAAGGCGCTCAAAATTTCTGATAAATCCGATATAATGAAAATACACAGGACAACCCATCTTGCGCAGTAACAGTTCGCTCACTACGAATGATTTTTTATTCTTTTATTTGATTCCTCCATTGAATGTGATATAAAATTCCTTTTTAATTATAAATACACAATTTTGGCCAGTAAAAAGCGTGGATTATCGTTTATTATTGGTTGCATCAAGTTCGTAAGTTTCGCTAGTATGTAACCCGATCAAATAATAATATTCTCTGCAGCAGGGGAGCTGCTGTGATGAGGTTATGGAAAGATTTAAGAGATATTTACTCACTATCCATCAGACGTAGTTTTCGCGGAGTTTTACTGTACACTCATATGAAAATTAAATGTTTGTCTTAATGTATATGTACTTTTCTGATACATTGGTGTCCCTGTACAACAAGTCTATAGAAAACTATTCGAGACATAAAATACACAATTAACTAGTAAAAAATGATTTAATAGTTTTTTGCACTTGTACGGTCAAAATCCACGAAATCTTTGAGTACAGAGTGAGTGTTTTTACAGTGTACAAAGATTCTATCAAAATTTTTCAAAGTGATATTTTTCCCTGTTTAGAAATGCATAATACTATACCCGTGCTACTGATTATGGCATTAGAATCTTTGAGTGTTTTAATTGTTGTCATGGGGTTAAACAATGAGGTTAGCCAATATTCTCCTACACATAAAAATTTACTGCACATTCATTCCTATACACTGTAATGTATAAAGTGATTTTATACAATTCATAGTATTTATATAAAATCATTTTTCCTTTTATTTAAGAAACGCTCAGAATTATGTTGAGATTCATTTTCAAGTTATAATTTTAAACACTTATTTTTACTACTTATATATAAAATTTATCATAATATGTGTAATAATAAATCATGAGGTTAATAAATCAAAAGTGAGATAATAGTGAGAGGTAATAAAAATCAAATTCTGAAATCAAAGCCTGAAAACTAATGAATAATTTTTAGCATAATAGTAACAATTCTGTTATAATGTATATTTGTTATTAGTATAATATATTATATTCATTTCCCCATTATTTTCATTAAATAAATGAATAAGATGGTTTAATTAAATGGATATCTATTTGGTTATAGGTCCCTCCGGGTGGCTTTCTTTAATTATCCACTAACTGAGTCAGCTATTCTGCTATTATATGATGCAGTATTATGAGAAAACTGATCACACATCATTATTCTAATTACTCAAGGTATTATTTACATTGTATATAAAATGATAAGAAATTAGGTTATCCTCAATTCAGTCAGTCTCCTAGAATAGGATCAAAAATTATAATTAAAAATACTTTGAATAATATCTTGAAGCATATGGTATAATTATTTCATACAAAAGTGATTATTGTGGTCTTTTTCTTAGATTTATTGAACTTTTGTAAGTTTTAATATACTAGTGTATTAATATCTGATATCCAATTTAGAGAGGCACACACTACATTAGTTTCCCTACTACTTTCAGTCCATTAATCAGATAAATAATAAATAATTATTCTTTCTAAAATATAGATATTTCATTGAATTTTAGAATTGAAACTAAATTAATCTACTAATAAATAATTATTTAGGGTTATTATGAGAAGGTATATATTGTATTATTTTGCATCATCTTTAATGAAATTGGATCTTAAAAATCATTAAAAGGTGATTGAAATGTCTGAAAACCAATAATAAGTTAGATCAATTTGATAATATGGAAATTTTAAATTAAATTTAAAGTGATAAAAGGTATATAAATGGAACTGTCATGCGATATTTTTCAGAAACATAATGATTATGGTTTTATGAATTATACTAAATCTAATTTTTCAAATATACGTGTAATATTTTAATTTGCTTATATTGATGCAGTGGTTATGTCTAGTAAATAACTTACCATGATATTCTCATGAATATATATTTATAATAATCATCGAATGGCAAGTTCTTCAGATTCAGAGTTAGTAATTCATTTTAAATTAATCATCACAGGAAACATAGTGTCCATACATAGTTTCTAAATTATTCCTAAATATAATAATTATTGTAAATTTTTTCTCAAACAGTATAAAACTTTCAACAAATTCATGTTACTGAGTGTAGATACTTTGGATCTGATGTTTCAGTTTTTTATAGTCAATTAATCATAAAATGTTATTATTTTTGTCATCTCATAGGTCTATGTATGAGATGACAAAAATCATCATCTCATAGATCTATCACCTAAATATATTTATAAGCATTGAGATTGACAAATTTTACTAATAAAAAAGAAATAAGTCATTTGTATCCCAAGACACAATGTGGATAAAACATCTAAGATATGTAGCTAAATTATAAATAATGGTTTTTTAACATGTATTCATTGTAAAATTGTCTTCTCATGCTGAGTGAGAATCTTTAATTGAAACTTTTAATATTCTGTGACATCTAAGAGGCAATCAGAAGCATAATTTTTGGTAAAAATATTCAAGATGTTTCCGCTCTTCTACATGGGAGCTAATCTTGAATAAATACCCTGTAAATAAAATGAGTATTAGGCAAAATTTTCTTTCAAGAATTGTACACTAATTTTTCTTAATGAATTTTACATTACAAATATTCCTGAATCTGACCTAAGACACATCATATTAAAGTTACTCCTTATTATATATTTAGGAAGACATTTCATCATCATAATTATAGTTCCAGTTATTCTTACAAAATACTTGTGATAGTCATGCTGATATAATGATGCCGACAATGAGAAGAATAACAACAACTTTAACAATTATAACATAGGTATTGCTTTTGCAGTTTACCATTATCTAGATATTTATTGATCTAGATTATTAGGAAGTCATTAATAACAATTCTGTAAGACTTACATTAATTTTATACCACTGAATGAACTCACCATAAGGTTTAGTGTCTTAGAAAATAATGCATGAAATGTAATACAACATTAATTTGAAGTTATGTTTATTGTTTTTAGAGTATTTGGCTTGGTTTTACATATTAGTTTATAATAGTATTTAAATTCAGTCCTGGATTCACAAACTTACAGTAAGTTTTCTCAAGTTCTCATTTACCGAATATTGAAAAGGAATGAAATAAAACTTTTGAATAATTTAATTCCGATTAAAATTAAACACAGAGAAAATACAGAAATACACTTGCTCAGGAAAGTGACCTATATTGTAATATCTCTTCATTTTTTCTTTTCATCCTTATATCAAACAAAAAATTTAAATAATGCGGCATAGGTGATGTCAAATGTACTTATAAGAAAATAATAGTAATATTTACAACAAAACTTTATTTTAGATTGTCACATAAAAATCAAATGAAACAACCCGGTACTCATTCTTAATTGGATTAGTTTAAGGCAAATATATACTATCCTGGCATCCTGGCATTTCTTACTACCCAGTTAGAACTTCCATATCTCTGTTGCTGAATATTTTCAGAATCAATGCAGGAGTGCATGGCCAGTATGCTTTCTGACTTAACCTTGCAATTTGTGAAAGGAGACAAATATATCAACAATTGATACTGATAAAACATATTGCAGAATATTTTCATCTCCAAGGCTAATATGTCATATCAACAAAGTGTGCGTGAATCTGAACTGGAGAGGTGAATGAGCTGTCATCACAACCATTGATCATAATATAACACATACATTAAGGAAGACTCACACAACACTTACATACTTTTGCACCCCAATCTGTTGAGAGCAGCAGAAGGGATATGGAATCTCCAACTTTACTCTGTCTGAAAAAATCTATTGAATCAATTGTAAAAATTTTAAAAATCATAATAATTTTTTCTCCTCCAATATATCATAACCAAAAACATAAAATATACATGATGGGATTATCCTTACATGTTTTACACTCACGCGCTCTGTAGCTTAGCTATTGTTATAATCACAATAAATAATATCAATATGAGGAAAAATTGTGAATAATATTTTATATGTCAGAAGTATTAACTTGTATGAAATGAGTATAGATAAAGAAATGCTGTAAAGGTATAATTTACATATGATACAGTAACTTGATGTATCCAGTCAATAAGAGACAAAATTATAAATGAGGATATTCAATTCAGGCAGGTCTCAACTAGATTCTAGAGCAACATATCTTTTGTAAGTATATATCTGTAGTGTGAGGTTTTGTGTGCATGAATGCTGTGTATGTGTATTTGTGTAGTTGTGTATATGTCAGTGTATTGTCTGAAAAAATATAACAAACCATGCACAACATGGTCTTATAGTAACAATCTACACAATTTTCAAGTACCAGGATAACAAACAAACTCCTGATGCTCCCTTCGTAAATTTGTAACAAACGTTCACACAAAAGGTAAATCTGTATTAGACACTTGAAATGGAACATGATTGTTGTAAATACTACTCCCACATGTGCCTACTGTCTGCCTGTACTTGAACAAGTGAAATGGTGCAATTTGCAAAGTTAGCACAATCTTATATTTCAACAGGAACAATACGGGCTAGTAATCATGTTCTAGGCTAAATGGTATCATATCATTGCTTCAAGTTGTTACACAGAAGAATGTTCAAATGCTTTAAAAGCCTGAGTCACAAAGTTACCACTAACACTCTCTAGTTCAATTTCATCTATTCTAGAAGAACAAATGTATTGTACCATCAGGCTGGTCTAAATTAATACATGTGAGTGTAATTTATTTAATGTATTTAATATGCATATATGTGTATATATGATTTTATTCTTAATAGATAAGAAAAACAATGGATGCATCATCTAAGTATCCAAAATATATAATAGGGAAAAAAACTGCCGCAACTCCTCGGTCTCAAATTCACTTTTCTTATCTTCCATTCCACTGTTCTCATGTTTCCTTTTCATCAGCATGTGTTAAAAAAAATCACATGACTGGACCAGCTATCACAAGGTTCCTATCTTCGCCTTAATCAAGTCCTCCACCAACAAGGCTCATGCTGCCTTCCCAATGGACAAAAAGGAGGAGGGTCTATTAGTTTGAACCTTTAAGGATCTTCTAACACATTATGCTTTAAGTCCATTCTTGATGTACTTCACTTCATCCCTCTAATTGCAGCCCAGGCTTAGTCACTAACAGCCCTAAAATAACACTGCCACATTATACTTCACAGATAATTAAAAACAAGATCAATAAAATGTACATACATTCTAGGCACTTAGATAACACTTTAAGCCTTCTTCCGGACGCCGTTTTATTAATTTTTTTGATCTTTTTATATGTGTAATGATAACCCCAACTAAAACTTGCTTTTCCCCTATAAGAGAGTGAACCTATATCACCTTTAGAGCAGAATTTTATGGTAATGAACCCTCCATAAGACAATTGCAGCCCATATCCTTAGACCTCTACCTCTTAGTTGTGCCTTTATCATCACATTGTCAGATTCCTCAGCTTTTCAGCCACTACAGGCATACAACAACAGCCCTACAACAACAAATTGTGTACTTTTTACCTGGATAAAAACACTGGATTATTGCTTTAAAGTTCCTTTGTATAGTTTTGAAGCATCATCTTCACCTTAAAACTCAACACATTGAATGAGAGAACAACGATATGCATACATGATATGGAAGCAATTTTTCTTGAAAAAGAGAAAGATGTGTGTTCTGTGTGAATGTATTACTAAGATAGGTGCAATGGAAAAAGAGACAAAAAAGAGTCAAGTTAAAATATTAATCCATCTTCAATAACAGGCCTTGCAATCTATACATGCCAGACGTAATTCAAAAGACAGCATTGTGCGTACCTCTTTACTCAAGCTATTTAAGAACTTGTATGCAAAAGTTGGAAAGAGTTAGAATATAAGGAAATACATTATTCCAAATTGAATCTCAATGAGTCCAATTTTGGTGAATGGATTATAGTTTGTAAAGCATTTTTCATCATGAAAGTTCATACTAACATAAGTGGCTTCTAATCGAAGTTCATATTGCTCTTTGAAGAGAGATTTCAAATACACTTCAAACTCTTATGTATCAACACATAAGAGAGAATAAGATTTTAAAACACAACTCTAAATTGTCTCTCTTGATAACAATGAATGCTTTTAAATAAAATATATGTGAGTAAGTATATATGAATGTGTATACATAATTTGTGGGGTAAATAAGTCATACACATGATTTAGTTTATATATATTTTAAATATCTAGTAAAATAGCAACTATCCCCTTATGAATTTTATTTACACATTTGCTTTCCCTACTAATAGCTTTATTTTGTAAGTTTTATATGTTATTTTAATTTTATACAATTTATGAACGCACTTTTATTTTGATACCACAAGCCGAAAGTTTGTGATTATCTTGTAGTTTCCCTTACTTTACATCCAAATACTTGAGTAAACTATCATTATTAAGGGCAGGGAAATCTTTCAACAAGTATAAACATAGCGTAATTCATTCAAGAAATTGGAAATAATTTCAACAAATTTGTCTTCTTATTAGATCTCATGAAGCTATTAACATGATACCAGGGGCTTGATTATTTGAGCTATGCTTCCCCATATCTAAGTGTATGAGGACTGAATGGAAGCATTGCACTTCTTCAATTTTCATTCAACCAAACCATCATACATAAGCCAACAGTTGTATATAGAAAATATGAGTCCAACCACCAAATTCTGACCAAAGGGAGAGAAATATTAATTACTTTTGTATCAGATTTAACTGTATCAGTCCCTTGGGGGACTCAGTGGTTGCATGTAAAACATTTCATTAATTCACTTTATGAGTAATTGTGTTTCCCATTTCACAGCACCAATACCAGGAAAACAATGCTTGCACAGCAAGTGTCCATGATACTAATCGCATATATACACACATATACATATACTCCTTACAGAATAACTTCAGCCATCTCCGTTGGCAATTGGGTTTTTGTATCCCAATGTGCTTCTGTAGAGTGTATAAGCAGACTAGACTGGGCATGTTATGACTTCATATTCAAACATGAGGGAAACTGCGACAAAGACAAAGTAAAGGAGGAACATGGTGAGCCCAAGCCCCTTGTTCATCTTCCATCGGAAACAAGCAATGGAGAGGATGACAAATAGGAGCATCATGAATAGGATAACAATAGAACACACCATCCCCACACTGTTCACTTCTACAGGCTGACCATAAATGATGCCGTACAACAGCCAAGGCACAGGTAACCTACACCATGCAAGAAAAAATATTTTAGAATAGCTTTGTCTTATGTTTTGATGCAACTAAGAGAGATGATTAATATGATAGTTATAGTGAAATTTACAGAATATTTTGAAGAAATTAAAATGAAATTCATCAAGAAACATCTAAATCCATATTTTAAATACAATAAATATTATAAAAAGTAACACTGTATTTACATGAATTTATGATGGTTCATCCTATTGACCATAATGTATTGCTTAATATAAAATAATTATTTTAGGTGAATCAATTGAAAATAATTACCCAACAGTGACATCAAAGATGTTGCTCCCAACTGAAGATGAGACAGCCATATCCCCAAAACCTTTTCGTGCTACTATAACACTTGTAATAAGGTCAGGGATGGAAGTACCAGCTGCCAAGAAGGTAAGGCCCATTACCTTAAAGAAAATTGTGAATGAATTTTCAAAGAATATAAAATTAAGTATGTAATACGATCTAATTAACTAAAAAATCAGAGGATGATCCTTAGTGATTAGTAAAGGTTTTACAATTGAAATTTGTAGATGTGAAACATAATTATAATTTGCGATAGGTTATAACTATTCATCTTAAATTGTTAGCCTTAAAAAATCTTTAGCATTACCTTGGTTAATGGCATTATTAATCAAGTGAATGCTGAGTCAAAAGTAAGGAACAAAAAATTCTAGAAAAAATCTATTATACTTCTAATAATTTATGAGAAGAAATAAACTAATAGTTCCAATTAAAGATATAACATATGTATATATTTTAGCTTTAGAAAAGAAGTTTATTTCGCAACCATAAACCTAAAAGAACTCGAACTGTTTGTTTAGAAGATTTGTATATTTTCTGAATTTACTTTCATTAATTTTTACTTTCTTTACTTACTATTTTACTGCTGATTTTTATCACTATTTGAGGATCAGTCGAAAATTCGATAGTTAGACTTACCTCCGGCGGTATAGATACAGATTCGCCGGCAACGTCCGCCCACCACACCATCAGATAGGAGTAGGCGGCTATCCATAAAATACTTCCAATGAAGGTGACCGGGAAAAATTTCTTCCCTAACAAAGCAAAAAGAATATCCCAGTAATGACAATTATCATACGTAGTAGACCATTCCCGCAAAAACGAAAGAATTTATTGGTGATTTATTGGTTGTTTGAATGAACGCGACTCTTAAAATGAAGTTAGGAAGTTATCTTCATCAATAGGCAAAAGGTACTATATTCTTTGAATTTTATGTTATGATAGAAGTTGTAGAAATGTTGCCAAGCAATTCATGAATAATGATAATTATAATATTCAATAAGATTTGAGTTTCGGAATGATTTGATTGATGAGATAAATTTATGAGATTAGCAATCTATATTTCTTGCTTACCCCTCGGGGTTCGTGTGTCTGGGAGGGTGAGCCAGAGAGGGAATACGATTGGAGCCACGAGGACATAGGTGACCCTCTTGCGAGTAGAATCTGGCCAGGACATGTCAAGTGCCTCCGGTTCTTCATCCTCTGGTCCGTCTACATCACCATCGCCATCTCCAACCTCAGGATCAACCACACCCTGTAGAAAATAGATACATAACATATTAGATCTATTAGTTTATTATTAGTCTAAGGTTTATTTGGGATAGGAATCTTTCAGAGAGTTTTTTAAACAAATTAAGTCAGTAGACTGAAATAGAAATACAAAAAGAAAAACTGAATTAAAATATCAATATCCTGGTTTATTGTTTAAAAAACATTAAAATTCTTCAATTATTATTCGGTTTCTTAATTAGACTGACAATTAACAAAAACGACTGGCTACATACACGCTAGAACAAAGTTAAATATACAACCTTCTGTCATTGGCACGAACGCAAATCATTAACGAATAAAATGTCAAATTTTAAAGTGAAAAGCAAATGCTAAAGCTTATGAAATAATGTTTATTGAAAAATCAAATCTTAAAATATTTATATAGCATTAATATTTTGAAGAAGTTATATCATAAGTTGCACAAGCTGTGATTGACACTTAGGATATTGGATAAATGGTCTTCGATAGTAGAGGTCTCAATATTTAATTGTTCAATTATTTGTATGGTAAACAGAATCAAATCGGCTTAAAGTATACATAAACTGCATTAAATCTTAGGTAAAAATCTTATAGAAATCTTATAGAACTTTAAAAAATTCAAATAAGCTTACGTCGTTATTAGAGAGAGAGTTCACACACATGGATAAAATATTATTACGCTTCTTAAAGAGCCTTTTAATTGAAAATTTTTCCTCATGAGCAACCCGTATTTGGATATATTAATCCCTTTTGAAAAACTTTTTTTTTATCTTAGTTGGGGTTTCATACAACTTAAATGGAAGAAGAAGGAGAAAATCGGTAGCGGAAAAAGAAAATCGATCTAAGGAAATTTATTCAAAATATTCACACTTTCCAAGGTCTGGTACCGGCCAAGAGGGAGAAACTGTTATTGTAAAATGACCTTCGCAAGTGATTATCTAGATATATCTCTTTCATGAAGTTCTAATATGCTGTAAAAACACCACTAACCACGCTGACCTTTCCATTCCTACTGATCGATGCCTTGTACACGCGCCCGTTGGGTTAACGCCCTGATCGGCGTTCAGACGCAAAATATTCTCCTTTCTCTTTCCTCCCACACTGTGGAGAGGTGGGAATGTCCAAACAGCTGGAGAGGAAGATGTGTTGCAGTTGTAAAGAGTGCGGAAGGGCGCACGGCCAAAAGGCATACCACCCGATGGAATTATCATAAGCATGTATGTTGTGTCACTTCCCTCTTCTATCACGCGATAATAGTGCTTCGACACAGTCGCGTGCACAAGTTTTTCTTGATCTTGCCACATAGCCCTTTCTCTGAGGAAAAGGGAAGGCAACAACACACAGAAGAACGAGAATTCACTGAGATAACGACTTAAATTTCTAACGTACTCTCCGTGGTTATTTGGACGTCATTAAGCCATGTTAATCATTCCCACTTGATCTCTAAAGCATCCTTTTGTGAGAGTATCTTGTCCATGCGTCCACAATATTTTCCCAACTGAGCATTTCTTTGAAAACATTGGATCAATTTCAAGAGCAAGTGAGACGGATTTCATTACGAATTTGCTTCTTATTATTATCGCAAAAGGGTATTGATATTTATAAGGAGGGAGGGTCTTATATTTAACAAAATCAACTCAACCTTATAGAAAAAGTATCAAAGATTGAATCGAGGGATGGACTACTGATTGACTTGAGCTTAAATATTTCATACTACTCTTCATGCCGAAAGTTGCTTTCACTTGTACTGGAATAAATTGCTTAAAAACTTACTCCTTACAAACACCGATGGATCGAGACGCATGAGGAGAAAAGAAGACACTACTATGCATACAATCGCCTTGCTTATGTGTAAAAAAGAGCAAAATCCAGGTGTATCATAAAAATATCTTGCACAGGGAGGAAAGCTAGCCTAAGGCAGTATCGTGTGTCTCCAGGATGCACGAGGAAATAATCTCTTTGCGTTCGTGATCCGTCAAGTCTAATGCTTGCCTTTGGATGTCAAAACGTGCGCAAACAAAAAAATCAGACAATATGTCCATGAAAGTGGAGCGAATGGACTTTCGGAATGTTTACTTGGACTCATTTCTGTCGGAGAATTTGAATCTCGACGTTTTTAGATTGTAGAATTGTTAGCTGGAGGTGATATGACAGACTTTCGTGCAGCAGGGATGGGCGCTGCAGTAATCAAATGAAAGGATGGAGATGATGTGCCGTTGGGTCATCCTCCTTTGACCTTGAAATATGACCTCACTCCGCAAACACGCCTCGAATGGGGCTTACGCAGCTTAGATCCCTTGATGACTTAACCGGATAAGGATTGGTATGTCCCATATTACCATCAGAAGCAGTCCGAAAACACACGGCTAGAACAGTGAGTATATGTCTAGGAATAGAACTCGGGTTTCGAAGCTTATAGTTATATATAGGTTAATTAAATTATTGATGCTATTAATTATCACCGTTTGTATGTCCTTGAGTCGAATCTTATATAAGAGAACTTTAGTAGATATTCGGCTACAATTCATAATGGTTGTCTTCCTAATTTGATAGTGTATTAAAAGAAACATTTATTCACTTCAGATTTCTTATTAAAAAAAAATTAGATATTTGAGTTGATCTATGAAGATCGTGAGCTTGGACAATACAATAATTCAATATTTTACTTCCCAAAACGTGCGGATGAATGTGTAGAGAAAATGTGTATAGGTCTGAAGAGTTACGCCGAGTCGGGCGTTTACAAAATTGGAATATTTCTATAGTATAAAGATTCAATTTTAAACAGCGTGTAGTGGCATGGTTTTGTTAGCACTAATGAAGGCAAAAAAGTGTACGTAAGATCCTTTTGAGTGTTTTAAATCATTATAAGTACGTCTTTGAGCAATAATTACAAAAAATACTAATAATGATACTTTCTTTATGAAGAATACAAGAGAAAGCAGAATCATTCTCCGGAGGTTTCTGCGATTAAAAATATATGAGGAATGTAATGTAAGTCGAAATTATGATTTTATTGATTGAGGACATTTGAATGATTTTGAGATTTATAAAAAAATGAAGTTAAGAGAGCTCAATCTATTTACCATTCATCAAAAGGTAGTTTTATAAAACGATTTTTTTTTGTAATGAATAAAAATAGGAATAAAGAGATATTTAATAATGGTTATATATTAGTTCGTGTAATTTTGTTAAAAAATGAAAAAGAAGCTAAAGAACAGTTTAATCAAGAAGTAAGAAATTAATTTTTCGACTACAGATAACAGATAATAAACGTTTGCTTTTACTCAAGTAGAAAATTTTTTAGGTGTAATTTTTAGCAAAAAAACTTCAAAGTTAAAATATTAAAAGTAAATTTTAGTAAAAATTATAATTGAGGAAATTTAAACCAATAAATATAGGATGACTTCAGAAGATCGCTCTTTAAATAGTACGGTGTCCATCCACATTCTCGATATTCCTCTAATGGAAAATTTAATTCGAAGGAAGAAAGTAGAATTCGGTCTTAAATCTTAAACGGCCTCTGGTTTTGACCGCAAAAGAATTTCGGTAGCTCACAATTAATCCCCGTCGTCCACGACAAATGAAACAGGCAGGAAGTATTCCGCGGGAAAAGTAACCATTCTGAAAAATACGAGATACTACCTATCCATTCGTTTTCCACCGAGATGGATGGGTACTCCACTACGTAGGACTCTTTGCGATCACCCTCCAGCGCACCTGGACTTACAATCCACTCCGAGATTAAGCAACCTCTGCCGGACTAACGTAGTCGATGGCAATTAAAGCTTCGGATTTAGCGAGAGGGAATAAATCAGACGGGAGAGTCCAAAATGAAATCTTTCTCTATTAAAAGAAAGGTGATGGGAAAATGAGAGGGAATGCGAAATAAAGATCAAAGAAAGCGTGGTACGGATTGGAATATTGTGTGGGATCCGGAGTGGAATGTAAAGGGGAGGAGGAAAGTGGAGCCGAATGACGTAAGCAATGCGGGATTGAAGGAAGGAGGGGCTAAAGAGGAGTCCTGGGAAGGATGGAACGAGGAAGCTGTGAGAAGAATTAAAGGGAGGAAACGTAAAACTTACGATCGGGATGAATCGTGTAAAGACGAATGGAAAGAGGGTGGTGCGATGGAAAGTACGCAAAAAATGTACGAGAATGAAAGGGTCCGGCGAAGGATCTACCGGAATCGGGAAGTGGCGTGTAAATGACAATGAAATATTGTGGAGGATAGAGGCAGAATTGATGATCATCAAGCGGATGGAAAAAAATTGAGTTCGGAATTTCGCCAAGAAACCTTCGGTAGAGTGTTTGCCAACGATTTGTGTAAAACGGAGGAAGATTTAATTCTCGGAATCGGAGGTGGTGGATCATAGTTGCGTACCACTTCCTCGTGGGGATGCTTAAGGGATGGAGCGAACCCAAGTAATTTCCCTCCAAAATAGAAGAAGGAAAAGAGAAAGGAACCGAAGGGAAAAGAACGGTAAATAATTTAAGGGAGGTAAGTGGGGGATGATGGGAAAGAAATAAAACGCAGGGCCTGAGTAAAATCGATCGTAGGGTGCGAAAGAAGAGATCAGAATGGAGGGCATTAAAAAGAGATAGGGAAAGAAATAGCTGGATTTAGGCGTGATCATCCAGCTCCGAAATAAAACTAATATGGGTGTTCTTGGTGGTTCCTTAAAAAATAAGCCGGGTATTAATACGCTCTCAATTTATTTCCACTGTGGCTTTGAACCGTTTGATTACTGATTATCGGAGCATACTACAATTTGATTTTCATACATATATGTACATATGCTCTTTGATTTTATAAACTTTCCGTAATAGGGCCTCGTTTCGCTTACAGTGAAACATGGCCGAGTGATAAATTCTCAGAACGTTTCTACTTCTTTGTTGGTGTGGATTTGTAGATAGCTAAAGGTCTAGATGGTAGCTTTTGCTAAGGATGAGGGGCAAATGGAGCAAAAAGCCGTGCATTGTAAGTGTAGGCTGGTGGTCTCCGATGGAATAGAAGGTCAGGATGACGCACGGAGCTGTGGGTTGGGAAAAATGCCGGTCGGGGGTTTAAGGGAGAGATTTCTACGCGGGGGATGAGGGTGGTAACGAAGATGGTTTTTTGGGGTTTCGAGATAGGTGCTGTGGAGGGAAGGGTTTCTACTACGGATCAATCAAGGGGAGGTATTCGACCCTCGGCCTTGACACGACCCCCCGCGACGTCGGCGGGGGTGGGTCGATATGGAAAAGCCAGCCTTTCGACCATTCTCATCCCCTTTCTTTTCTTCACCTTCTCGTCACCCGTCGAGGGTATCCTTCGCGGATGGAGTCGTGGCCATAGAGATGCGTGAGAATTTGGCGCCCTCCGATCGAGAGAGGAATTCAACTACGGATGAGGAGGGGGTTGGAGATAAGGTACACGTCGGGGCCGGTGAGGGCGGAGATGCGGGACGTGGACTGGGGTGCGGAGAAGAATGGGAGGGGAGTTGTGCTCCGCCGCGGTGCGGATCAATAGCGAGGCAGGCACGGGGCGTCCCGGATAGCGCGCAGCCCGGCCGCATCGCGGAATGGAAAGAGAGTTAGGGAAGGGCCACCCATACCCTACCGCCTTCCCTTCCTCACTGCGCACGTCATCTCCCAACACTCGTGCCGATTCCCCCTGAAACCCACTGACACACCTCCCGGACCAAGGGGTTAGAACGCCCTATGATTCATACCGCATCCGAGCCCTCGCGTACACCTCACGCTCACGGACGTGACTCTCTCCTCGGATGCGTTACCCCTCATCAGCGACTCATTGGCCTACTTCTCGATCATCAGACCTCTCCATTCCTGCACGACCCTCGCTTCACACTCTCACAGAGTCTTTGCATCCATATCTCTCTCTGCTGGAGTACTAATACCCTATCTTTCCCCCAGCGCCCTTTTTCGTGTACATCTTTCCTTGCCTCCTCCTTCAGCGAGACTCATCCGATGGAACATGTTTCTATAAGAGCCGAGATTGCTAGGAAGGGCTCACTCGTGGACACAGCTCCTTCTGCTGACATATTCCGGAGGGATTTGGATTATCGGTGGTGGGAGCTGCAAAGCAAGGCAAATAGTTCCCATCCTATTGTTGTACAGGACGATATGGGGACGGGGTGTTCAGAATGGTCGTTACCACAAAAGAAAAAAAGATGTCAGTAATGGTGGCAGCCTTGTTTTTATTATTTATAAAGGAAAAAATTCTATAACTTCTACAGTTACTAGATGCACCCTTAACGCTTTTTAACTCTAAGTCTCGGCGATATAAAAGTTTAGACGATGCTTTCGCATCAAATCGATCGCGGATGTGCTAATCAATGATGCACCGATAATTATTTAAGTTTTACTCTTCGAGGTTGTCCAAAAGGGCGTTACTTCCATCTTATCTACATGATTCGTTTTAGTTCGCTATTGGAAAAAGATTTATTTCTCTTCTCCGCCGGAACGAGTTCCGTCCACGGAATACGGAATTACACGAACACGAGAAGCATCTTCCACTTTTGAGCATAAGGTTCTCCAGATCCAGTTCTCCGGAAATGTTGCACCAAATATCTTTCGTATAATATAACTATTTCTAGCACTTTTCTCCCGGTAAAGTGATTATCTTTTTCCCTTGAAATCTCCTCTATTTCCTCAACTTTGTTTGATTCTTCCGAGGTCTCAACTTTTCTCATTATTTTGTGCATATCCCCACGAACTATGACTCTATTACGTCCTCCTTGTCTCGAACCTCTTCATCTATGTGCCTAATTACTATATTTAACCGTTTCGCAACTGCCCTCTGCGAGTATCCGAAGAACCGATCTCACGACATTCGTTACTTCTTCGGCCGGTATTTACCGACGTTTTACGACTCCCAATTCCGCGCACGTTGAACGTCATCCGAGCCATTTATTTCTTTCCTCCCCAACCCTCATTTCGGCCCATCATCTCTCGTGTGCTCTACTTGTCTCTCACCAAAAAAATCCATCCCCCCTTCCTCTTGGGGAAGAGTGTTTTCCTAATCCCTTCTCCCCCTTAACTTCCTATCCCTCTTAACTCCGCTCCTCACGGTCACCGTCCCCTTTGCACCCCTGGCTCCCCGAACGGTGGCTTCCCAACCTACACTTTCCCTTGCCACGCCCACTCCCTTCGCCCCACTCTCACTCTCCGATGTCATTCTGGATCTCTATCTTTTCGCCTAGTGGACGAGAGTTGCCTCCGTGCTTTGACAGGAGGAAATTTTGAAAAGCCGCGTCGTAGAGCGGAAGGGGCACGCACACGCTCACCCACGTCCTCCGTGGGCGGGAAGACATCTCTTTGTCAGCACGGGTAACCTAAAACTCCTTTTACAACGCACTTCTCCCACTGCGATCTTCTTCCGAAATACAACTCCACTTTAAGGGAAGATCCCCGATATGTTTTCTCTACTCCCATCCGGCTTCAACTTATTTCTTCTTAAGCTCACACCGTCGGTTTCGAGAGGGACGTGTTGCCGACAGAGGAAAACCAACGTATTGTTCCATTTAGATGTTTGAGGTTGAGGAACGACAGTCGCAGTTTTAGTCACACAGCAAGAGTTTATCTTCGGTCGTATGTACAATATGTCGGTGACATGGAGTTATAGCCTGTCGTGCGATTGTGAGAATGTGGCCTTCATTGAATCGAGCAAACTCCTCCTATTCAGGAGATTTATTTCACATTAATCCTCGAGAATTGCATTTTCGCATCCTTCCGGGTGTCAAATTTTATCGCTATAGTCAAGGGGATACTTATCTTCCATTCCGTGTCCGTAAACGATTTCTTTCAGAATCAACCTCATAACAAATTAAATCTGTTCAGAAAAGGGGTTTTATTGATTTGGCTTTTATTACCATTTTCTCATGCAGAAATATTGGATGAAGCAATCTCTGAACGCCTTTTTCCTTCTTTGTCACTTCTTTGAATGAAGCTACGATAAATTATGATGAAATTAAAACAATTGAAACTTTTTCCTTAGGTTTTTCTACAACATGATAAATTTTTAATCCCATTATTAAGGGTTATGAAAAATCAATCAATTGAATGACTTTTAATAATAATTTTAACCTCTTTATTTTTAAAAGCAGATTTAAAAAATATTTCAATGTATAAGGTTAAATATTTTGATATTTATTTAGTTAAATAAAAAAAATATTCTCCCAATTTTGTTTACTTGATGGAAAAAGAAAATGTAATCTGTTTGTTCTGTTACCCCAAAACTATTCGATATATGAATTAAAAATAAAACACTTTATCTGTAACTAAAAGAAACCTTGGAAGTAATTATCAATTCGGTGTCCCAATTTCAATTTTAGAAGTGTCTATCACCGAAAACTGAAACATAATTCAAATATTTCCCCAGAGGTTTGACGAAGCTCCAAATCGTGAATTTATGCCGGAACAGAGTGTGACGATTTGGAACGAGTTTACTAATGCGCCACAAACTTTCCATAGATCAGAAAAGGGATACGTCATAATTAGCTCGAGTTTCATTAACGTAAAAATTTTGAATGCTTTAGAATAATCGCGCCCTAGAGTCGAGTAAAATCGCCTATTTTTGAAGCCAACATTTTAATTACAAGGACAAAAAGGAAGATATTGCGTAGCAGTTTTATTCGACATGTTGAAAAAGCCACAGACTTCCTAAACAGCTAGTAGACTTTATTTAATTGGGATAAAAAATCGTTCTTATCTCACTTGAAACCGGTCCTTTTCCTTCATTAGCCAATTACTTGCTCTTCCCGTATCTCGTCGTCCACGCACTTTCTTATTCCTTTTCGGTTCTTCAAGTATCTGGGAACTCCCCACATGAAGACGCTTCATACTGCTGATATTACTTTTCTATCTTTCACGATTAAAACAGCACGCGACGTGAATTCTCACAATGAAGCCCCGGGTTGACGTTCCCGACCCGATGAATTCTCATCTCTCCAGCTTTTTACCCCTAATAGTCCAAGTTTGCATCTAAAAGAGTATTTATTCCCGAGGGACCTCTGTATTTCTCAAGATAATCGCCAGTTCTTGAATTTCTCTATGGTGAGCTATTCAAATATGTTCTCTCTCGTATTCTCACCCATCGTATGCCACTCTGAGATGATCGCCAACCAGTTTGATACATCCGTATCATAAAATGGGAACTTTGGTGCGGTTTTCACCGATCGAGCGATGCCGTGTAAAATTCCTCTGCAAACGAATCGAACCTCTCTAACGACTATTTCAGAAGCGAGTAATGCGATAATTCGAGGAGATCTTAATTAAGCGTTGGGTTTTTATCCCGGAAGTAACCTCCATCGCGATCCCATCGTCTTGAGCCGTCATTCGAACCTTCCGTATTCCACAATTCGACGCAACCCTTTCGTCTATAAAACCTTGTTCTCTATCTCTCTCGCGGTTCTCTTGTCCCCAAGGGTCTCTCTGTCCTCTGCTCGTTTCTCTGCAGCCCTCGAGCCCTTGTTCTCCAGCGACACCGGTTCCTCCCCTTCCGACCCTGCATCATCCTCGTGCCCTACTTTCCGGAGGTGTACCCTTCCCCTCGAAATAAGTGCCGCATCCCTTCCCCTTCGCCGCCCCGCATACCTCCGCCTCTCCCCTTTTCCGAATACACCCTCTCTCATACGTTCTAACATAGCGCAGCGGGCGTTCCAGCGAGTCCCAGACTTCAAGCCTCTCTCTTCTGCACCCAACTCTCTCTTCACGTCAGAGCTGCTTCATTTTTTCTTCCGGCTACGAGACAGCCGCACCCGAGCCTCCGGCACTACTCCGGGCAACTGCTTCTTCCTTTTGCAATTCCTTCTCCGAACATCTTTCTCCTCTCTAGTTCCGTATCCTTCGGCGGTTAGGATTCTTCAACTCCTCGCTTCAAACCACGTCCTGCTCTACGCTACTTTTCCCATCAACCCTGCCCCACCATTACCATAAGGATGCATCGCGCATTACGTGTTTCATTTTCTCCGTTCTCTAAATTTTCCGTCTGCAACCTCGGTTGATTCGCGAACGTCGCTAATTAAGACCGCCACTCTGAGATAGCTCATTAGAGAGATCGGGGTTTCCTTCGAATTGTCCCCTTCAATTGTCTCCTTCCGGAGCCGTCCCCTCCCCGAGCGAGGACTCGGTCGCGGCCTAGTCCCGGGGAATTCGAAATCCGATGGAAGACACCCTTTTCCGATACCGCATAATGAAGAATGTTTGCGCCGGGAGGACTGGTGTCCTTGTGAGACTCCCAAAACCTTTAATATCCCGTTAGGATGGAGACGGGTCGCTCATCACAGGCGTCCGGAATCCGAATTCGATATAAATCCGTTTTTATGTTTCTCTCCGCAGGGTTCTAATTTCCCCCGAACTTTTCCGGATTTACAATGGGCTTCATTGGCTTCAAACGAGAGGCGAAATGGATTCTAACGGAGGTGAAGATGCTGTTTACAGATGATATAGCTAGCGATGAACGCCTATTAACGAGTGGCGGTTTGATGGTTTGAGGCCTAAACTCACGTAGGGATTGACAATCTACCAAATGCAAATATGTGAACGATAAAATGATCATCGTACTTTTCTATTAAAAGGAAACAACAAACGCGTATTTGCTAAAGAAGAATATAGTTGTAATTGAGAACAATTATTGGAGGTCATTAAATGAAATAGTAACTACTACGTCGTCCATGGACAATAGCCTACTCGTTGAGACGCAATTCTCATAAATTAAAAACCTCTTCTTTACATTTTAGATACCGTACTCTCTTGGGTCCATTTCGCTGTAACTAGTTCCAGGCTTTATTCTCTTCTCTCTCCCCTCGCCCGCAGCTTTTGATCCATTCACTATCTTTCCCACTTTCATCTCCGCTGTATCTCTCTACCCCTCTCCCCGTCCCGTGTAACCAACTGGCCTTTCCCCACCCTCGCTATCTCCTGGGCGCGCAAAAGGTTTTACGGAATTCCACGCATGCGTACCATCATTGGGTTTACGTTGGAAACTACGAGATATAAAGAGTCCTCACGGTAGTCCTCCCTCCCCCGCTCACTCTCGCTCTCTTTCCCACGCACTCCCTCCATTCTAGCCTTGATAACAATTCCGGGTTGATTTTCCTCGCCGATGCATTTCCTGCCTTCGAACAAATGAGTTTTGGCTGGAGTGATCGCCACTTATCTCGCTTTGTACGTGAGAGATAGGGGTAATTAAGGATCGATAAGGCCACCAGTATTGATAATATGAGTTTGCGTTTTATTCATTTTCAAATATCCCCTTCCAATGCTCGACCCTTAATCTACTACGGAAATTTATTAGTTTAATGAACACAAATAGGGTAAAGAGATGACGAGTGATGTTCCAATGTGTAAACAATCGATTCTTATTTTTATTGATCATATTTTTCCAGAATTTCGAAAAGTTCTAACCAACCTCGACCCGATGTGAATGGAATTTTTTACTAACGCAGAATAGGATTTTTAAGGTAACAAAATCACTCATCTTAAACTTTCATCTAATCCGCCCTGAAAAAATTAATTTATTTTGAAAATCTGAGTATATATATTATCTCTATTGAAATATGATTGACCCTGGATATGTCGGTGTCGGTCTTCACTTTTTCTAGAGTTCGTATCTCTGAGAGGGTAAGAAAACTACAAAAATGGAGGGCGATCAAAATCAATAGGGGTAGGAAACATTGTGGTTTAGAGCAACCGATAAAGCTGCTTGTGAGTCAATATGATGACCACGTGTCGCCCACTTCAAATACCGCTTAGCTAAGCTTCAATAGGCTTTGCGTAATAGATGTCATCTTAAATAGGAGTCAATTCGTGAAAGATGTTCTTTTAAAGAGCATCGTTAACTATTTTTCAGAACAAGCTAACAGAAGAGAATATAATGGTCTTTCTAATGGGGGAGTTAAAAAAACATGAAATATGCGGGGAATAAGGTTTCCTATTAGCAAACACTGATTTGTGACCTAATTAATTTTCCCCTTTCCTTTTTTAATGAGTTAAAATTTCTACTGAATATAAAGGAAGGGTAAAAATGAAAAGATATTACAACTTCATTAAAGATAAGATTAGTTTAAATGAGCAAATAAATATAGAAAAGCATTCAAAAAAAGGGTATATCCAAATATTTATAGCGATAATATTGCCGCAGAAATTCTTTTGTTCGAAAAACGAGAAAGTGTGAAGGTCACCATAAGATATTTTAGAAAAATCTAGGACAAGAAATAATGCTCAAAAGAAAAATATTGGTCTCAAGTCCTAATTATAAAAGAAGGAATCCATAAAGCCTCTTTCCTATTTCCAGCGTTTTTGGAGAACAAGAAGAACCATCAACTTATCAAGCAGATGTATTGTATTTTTCTATGGATATTTTAACGAATGAACCAACAAATGAACGAAAAATCATTAATTTAAAAGAAGAACTCACTGGAATCTGTTTCAGGTACTTCATCAAAATACTTGATGAAAATAGATGAAAAGTATGGATGAGTGGGTGGAGAAAAAGCCTGCTGAAAGAAAATCCATTTGCCGAATAAGTGGAACAGCGGAAAAAAATTCCTTGAAGTATTGAGCTAAGTCTGAAAAATAGCTTGCCAAAAATTGGTCCTTCAGCAAACTTAAGCAGAATTGTTGGCATGAACCCAGAATGGACTGTGGCCGGAAAGAAAATATCTTGAAGCTTAGAATTTGAGAAAGGTATTACTGATAAAGTACTTCTTGGGTCGAATTCAGAAAGTGAATATCATTCAATCATTAATTAAATTTTCTTTATTAGTTATGGAATTTTACAGCAATTTTATAATGACCTAAGAAACCTAAATGTTTTGGTAGACTAAGATGTAGTTCATTATAGATGAAGAAAACTTTCGGATATTCCTAGGGCAATCAATTTTTAAGTTGAAAAGTGAACAGTACACCAAGCATAACGTCGATCATTAATTTTAAGAACAATTGTATGTGTGAAGAGAGAATCTATTAAATCCAATCGAAATAAAAGAATGATATTGATGAAAAATTATCGATTAAGTAAATAAATCCTCACATAAATCTTCTTCCCCGAACTTCATCAATCTCATATATCTCACTCCAAAATTGCCTAACTTGCAAATTTTTCTTTCCTTCGTAATCTCCAAACTCACCTTGTCGTCGTCAGCTCATTATTGATTGACGTATCTTTGACAGGGGATAAAAATATTTCCTTTGCAGTTCCCTGTGAGCCTCACTTTGACCCTCATCATTTGTAACGATTTCTACTCATAAAGGCAAAGGATTTTTCCCAAGAATAATATTTAAATATTATTAAAGATATATTGCTATTAAAATCCTACAAATGGTCATGAGTTCGAAACCAGGTGGTCTATTTTCCTAAAAATTTCAAAAAGGTTCTGGCGCTTTATGAATGGTAGATAGATTGAACTACTTAATTATAAATAAGTAAGGAATAGTAAGATGAAATTTCGAAAAATATAGGTTTATATGGACCATAAAAATTAGAATAGATCTACTAGATTTTCAAAAGTTTTAAAAGCACTTTCTGAGTATATATTTATAGAATATTTCCATTAAGAGTATCTATTAAAATGCCGTATCCCTATGTATAACAGCAACTGATTTGCAGTAACAGGTCATTGATTCGATTCTAGAGTAGCGTTTAATTCATTTTTACAAGAAATACATCGGAAATGGGAACATCTTCTGAGGCACTTCTTGAAAGTCTTTTACTTTGAAATTGGGAATAATTTTTAAGGACTAAGATATGAATGCGAATGATGAAAATTTTCGGCATAGATTTTCTTCACGTTGATGCCAGGGCAAGAAAGATACTGCCATAAGAAATACATAGGAAATCGATTTCAATTCAAAATACGCCTATCTAACCACTTTAAATTCCGTTTAACAGTGTGAGAACAACTTACGTAAAACTTTAATTAATTCATTATTAGATATATGAACCGATTGCTATTCGTGCATAATATAGCAAACTTTGAAATACAATTGCTAATTTATTATTCTACCATTACATATATTATACTATAGGATTAGACTAAATTTAGCCCTAAATAAAATAAATTATTATTATACAGAAAAAGTGCGGGGCTAGGCATAATATGATCCTGACATGATTATTATCCTGCAACCCAATGACATAAATGCATATTGTATTGCATAATCATCAGGATGCATTACAGCCGCGCTGCAAATTTTATGCTCTCATAATTATGATTCATTTAGATGGAATTTTACTTATGTAGCTACTTTTAGCAATTTATATAAATTAATATTAGTTTCCATTCCAATTTCATTATAATTAGAATGATATAAGAAAAATATTTCTGTCTCAACTTTTTACTCATAGTAATATTTCGTTTCTTGTATGCGTCGCATACAAATGAGAATCGATGATAATAATAGAAAATTATTTTATATAATTAACGGTTATATGAAATATATTGTTTCTCGTTTAATAACTTTACAAGTATGTTAATAAAATATAGTTATAATCTTAACTAGTAACTTGTTCGATATCCTTCAATGACTTCATGAGACTATTACAATAAGAGCGTTTATACTTATTTCTATTCCAATACTATTATAACATTTCATCCAAAATTATGTAGGAATACCGTTTAAACGTAATAACACATAAAATGTTAAAAGGAAATAATTTACCAGTGTTATTTATTTCGATGTTTGTATCTTAACACAAATTTTTTATCAAGGTACATGTTGTCTTGTAAGTATTGATTTTTTCGGAATATTTCCACTTAAATACTTTATCTCTCATCATCCATTAATCGGTAATGAGATTTTGTGTTATTCTTCAGCCTTCGTTCAAAAAAAAGTTTGAAGGGGTATTATCTTATCATTCATAATGACTCTCGTTAGCTTCAGAGGTACGTTTTAGGACCGGTTCATTTCTCTCCATAAACGATATCAGTGATGGAAATTCGAGAAAATCAATGTGGCATTTTTAAGCTTGGTCGCTAGGCATCGAAAACAGAGCCGTTGCTACAACTCGCCCCCCTAAAACGATAGGGTCAAAGCCTCCTTCTCAGCACGCAAACCGTTTCGAGCACGAGTTTAGAATCTATTAGAATTTTCTCGAACGTTCATTCTCTCCTTCTCCCAAGAAAGCGTTTTTGCACTCGGTTAATATTTCTCTACAGCGCGGAATTATCAAACTCGGAAACGTATTCCTACGTTTTTCCTTAAACTTCTCAATCGATCCCTCTCCTCCTTCCCTTCTGTATCCCAGAAGTTCGGAGGTAACAGCAGTGATGTTCGTGATCAATGAAATGCCGTAGATTTAAAAATCGTGGAAAGTCAAATGGAGAGCGATCGTTAATGGTAATAAGGAACTGTGGATGTTTGAAATGAAAGAATTGGTGTCCGAGAGTAGGCAGAGCGCGAGACGTGTCACCTCGTGGTCGCCCTTCTCGGTTCGATGTCGATTAAAAGTTTAAGCGCATTATATAAGAAAAATGGAGATTCGATAAAGCGATTAATTCTACAGTTCTAATTGTCTTTGAGGTCGAATTCTCAGTATTGTGCTATGCTTTGAACAATAAAGTTTTAAGTTTAAATGTTGTAAGGAAAGGTTACGATACATATTAGCTGAGATAGAAATTTACACTTATCTGTTTTGTACTGAACTAGTGATATTATTGGGTTACTATTGGATATTGGTATACAAGAGATGAAAGCGCAGTCATGGAAAGATATTTGGGTATATTAAGCAAAATTTTTCAGGTATACAAACAATCCCACTCATTTTTATACATAGGATAAAAATCTCATAGCAATAATAATAATGAGTCGATACAATGAAAAAATATCATTTTAGATTACAACGGAAATCTTTAAAAGCTAAAAAACTGTTTCCGATTAATGAGTAAATAGATCATGTGAAATGTATTGCGCTTAACCCTTTTACGTAGAATTGCACCTAAGGAAAAACAAGCAAATAAGGTTACTTTAATAACAACTATTGTAATAGTTTTAACTTCATCTACATCGGGGTGAGTTTAGTCCTAGAAATCTACTCTGTTCAATCTTTAACGGTGGCTTTAAAGTTAACCAACCTTCCACTTGAGCCGACGGTACAAAGGGAAATATTTATACCTTATTTTCGAGAGTTTGTTTTCCGGAATCATAATTCACTCGCGATATTTCACGGGCTGTTGGGAATAAGCTGATAAATAAGGAAGCGAGGGAAAGACGTTCGTGAAAGAGGCACGAAGAATATCTGGGGAATGAGATGAACGTTTGGAGGAGACAGGTTTGTTTGAGTAATCGGCAAAAGACGCAGTTGATTAATTATGTTCTCTCGCCTTCTAAGGGACTGGGATTTGAGTTTCGGGAATAAAGATAGGTTATGTGGAAGAGAGGGAGTTTTAAGGATATTTTAGAGAGAGATGGAGAGGAAAAGGTGTTTGTGCAGGAAGGAGGGTTGCAAGTAGACAAGTTGTGTTAAAATAGTGTTGGTTTAGAACCCTCAAAGTTGGATATAGAACGACCGTATTATCCCCACTGATTCTGCACGGTCATCAACATCAACATTGCGGAAGAGGGTTATCGAACAATGGCTAATGGGTGCTTGAGACGTCACAGGATATGCCACTTAATTTTACAGCGACCGGCAAACTTCAATAAATCTTCCTCACAAAGAGCGTTTTTAAAGTCAAGGTCTCTATTTCGATATCATACCTTCGTGAATGGCTCCTATATGAAGGGACTTTTATTCCAAAACTATTCAGATATTTGGCGGAAGTATTTGGAGCACTAGGCTCTACAGTAGAAAGATGGGGTAGAAATTAAAGAAATTCCAAGATGCTGAAATTTTTCAAGTGCTCATTAAATGAGACAACTGATAATTATTTAAGAATAATAAATAGAATGTTTAGTTTTAGCTGTGAAGTGCAATTAATCCTCATATAAAAGGAGATCGAGAGTCTAAAAACTAAACAAATTTGTTGTTTCATTTACCTTAAGATTAAGGTCTTGTTCTCTACATAACACTCTTCAATACAAAATTTGGATATACTATGAATCTCATCGTTCAATTTTTTTTCATTTAGAGAGTATCTTTATAATATAACGGGTATAATTTGACATAAGTCACGTTGACGGTCGATGAATAAATCCATTCGAATTAAAAAATATCCGAAAATCAATCCATATTAAAATTGTTCCACATTAGTGTAATTTCCTTATCAATTGTATTTAGATCGCACGTATTTTGTCACGAATTATCGTAAAATGCCACAGAGGAGCGTAATTACCGATTAATAAAACGATTAATAAAGAAACGTAAACTTTTTGAAGTATTTATATGAGAATATTCACTAGTTCACCTATCTTTTCAAGGTGAGGGAATAATAATCATAGATAAGAGATCTTCCAAGAATTGAATTAACGAGAACCTTTCGGGTCATTAAGATCCCGCGTTTTCCTTTCCCTTGAGTCCTATCTTTCGTCACGTATGTACATTCAGAGGTTTATTCACGTATGTTTGCACATAGGTGATGATAATCTTCACATTTTCATACAAGATTATCCATTCTAGTTTCAAGCCAAAAACCCTTTCCTCAGAGGGTTCCTTAGGCATTCATAGCGCCAGCAGAGAAGATTTTTAAATTGTCTCCTCACTTCATTTTCTGCCTGACCGCCTTAGGAGGATATACAAGCTCATGTGGGACCCTTGTTTCCTTTCAGATATGCCAACCACTCGACTACGTAGATTACTTTAAAGTAGAACGACTCACACAGCAGTTTTCCTCGGTTTAGAGTGGTAATAACCAAAATGACTCCGAGCGTGAATTCTTTAGTCATATTTTATTCAAAACCAATTGATTGAAAAATACTGGACTCGATGCATAAAAGTCCGAAAGGAATAGGACTGAAATTCTCTTCTTCAACAAGATTTTCACCAGATACGATTTCCTTTCTATTCAACGAACGAAGATAATTAAAGTCTCCGCAGTGAGTGTACAAACCGATATAAATCGAAGAGTTAAGTAAGTTGAGAAATATATAAATTATATTTTTTCATTATAAATAAGATTTTTATTTTTCATTCAAACATCTTGGATACGTCATTTAGCATATTTGTTACCTGTTAAGGAATCAAAACCAGCACGGTTTCAGCCACAAAGCCTTTGCGATTGAACCAAATCATACTAGTATGGATATAATTTCATACTCATATACTTTTCACAAATAATAGCCAAAAACTATTGCATCAAGGGAGAATATCCACTCCAAAAAATATGTGAATGATAGGTGAGCAAATTATTACAGGAGAAGGATTAATCAAGCGAAATGATACGTTGATAATGAAGTTATTTTGGATTCAAAGATTTAAAATCCTGAGAGATTTAAGAATCTGAGTATCATCACTCCATCGCCAATAGGAATTTTAAAAAAGAGCGATGCGAGAAAATGTTCAAACGCATCGAACGTCAGTATATTTCAAGAGAGAAACTGGACCGCATTTTCTTCTCCATTTTATAACCTAAATCCGCAAATGCTTCTCCCGAAATGAAAGCGTTATTCTAGAAGAACAATGTTGTGCTCTATTTTCCTTTATAGATACTTCAAAATGTGCTTTGATGAAAATCCTTCGCAATATTTTCTTTCTTTTACTCCAGTCATGAAACTTTTCATAATATGAAGTCCTAGTACTCGTAAGAAAATAAAAGATACTTGAAATGAATGTAATAGATAATAGAAATCATTTCGTCAGACTTTAATCGAGAAAATAAATATAGTTTTCTTTCCTAACGAATATTCAAATAATTTCGGGTAATTTAAATATATTTAAATGCTAAGCAAAGCTAACCGAGTTTCTCAGTCAGGAATTTATAATTGCCCTGTATCTATTGTAATTTTATCAACCTAAGTTGTTGTTAATTTTGTCATTACAGATTGCTCATAAATTCATCATCGAGTAGTTAAATACACTGTTGATACAGAATAATGAATAAATCGGCATAAATGAAGGCATCGACATAATCTCCGGGTAATATATTAGTTTACAACTTATACCTATTTTATCGAAGAATTTTCATATTTCTTTGACTTTAGGATAAATTATAGCTGATAATTTCACTTAATTTTTAAAAAATAATATGATTCCAGTTCCGATTAAAATCAAAAGATACACTAACGTTTATTATCTGGAATATTTTCCAAAAAATGCAATTCAATGTTATTAATTGGCCGAACGAGGGAAATCAATCGAGTAATTGAAGCAATTAATTTACCTATCGTTGAATGATCGATAGCATTTCCATGCTGTTTGGAGGCAATAGTAGCAGTTAAAAATCCATATTATTATACTATGGATAGGAATGAAAACATTCTGTCAGATGCGCCATTTTTTTGTTCAAAGGTTTCACTGCGACACGAAAAAAAGACTCATCGACGGTCCCCTTCGAAAGATCGAATGTATATGCGAATTTTGCGCATTTTTACGCTCGAATATATCCCACGGATTAGTTTCCAACGGAGCGAAACGAGCTCACCCTGAGTGTTGTTTATACGACGCATGTAACATTTAGCGAAGTACGAGACGTCGATACCGTTGGAGTATTTATATTTGGTTTCAGAGGAGATAATGGATCCATCAGAGGTCCATGGATCCGCGGTACGATCGATCGGCACTCGAGAGTGTCGCGGGCAGGGTGCCATCAATTACTGCTGGGATCTAGAGACGCAGTGGAAGACAGTCGGTTGGAAACGCAAAATGAGATGTGGAAGGGTGGTAAGAGGTGCTCTATATTTGGTTCGACAGATATTTGGGAGTGGCGTTTTCTCGAATTCTGATTTATTGGAGCTGTGACCTCGATATCTCAGAGCTAAGGGGTGTTTTATGGGCCTCTCGCGAATTCTTCCGTTTCTCCGGCACCCTCTGCAGTTTCACACGTAATTCGCTGCGGGTTATGATCCCTCTTGTTCGTATTTGGGGGAGTTTTGCGCAGGTTCCCGAAAATGTTGAGAATTCTCTTGAATCCGAGAGAAATTTGCGATGCGACCTCACGTCCGTCAAACATCGCGCTGATGTTCTGTCGATTGGAACGAATCCAATACATGTCCGTGTATACGTACCGCAGTTTTTGAGCCTCATGCGGTGTCATGCCGGTGGATTACAGCTATAAAACTTTTTCTCTTCACTCGAGTTGTTATTGAAAAAGTTTTCCGATACATATATTTTTATCGAATATTGCTTACACGTTCAATTTATATCATCACTTAAAACCTATTCCGCACACGCTATAGTATGTTTATGCATTTTATGTATGACCTGATATTTGCACGATATGCACGTAAATAATAAAATTTAATAAAAAAGTGTTGGATATGTCGAAAAAATGTAAGAGAAGACTTCGTACCTTTCAACCATGAATTCATTCTGAGATCGTTTACTTACGACACTTGGTTTGCTTTAATAACATTCATAATACTAATGGGGGAATTTTGGGGGAATATTTGGGGGAACTTAAGAAAGACTTAATTTGAATCTGATATTCGCACTTTCAACTTCCCAGATGTACATTTATTGTTACATTCATTATATTAATAAAAAACCTTGATTTGATAGATGGACACCAAATTTAAAATATCTTCATCATCATTCTGTTACCTTTACGATGAACATTTTATAACTAATGGTTATAAATGCGAAAATAGGTTTTCTCAAGTGCTAAGAACATAGAAGCCGTGGAATTGCTGGAGTTTCTCTTTTTCATTCTTTATGACACCTTTGCGAGCCAAATCCCAGAAAGCGAAAGGGCACGGAAGAGAGAAAGTATTCCGGAATGAAAAATGACTTTTACGAATGAAATAGACAGGAAATTATCAAGATCACAAGCAAACAGAAGAACTCAGTCCAGAAAAGCATTACTCATCAACAGTGTTTTCCCCAGTGTCGCCAAGGCCGTTTTATCTTTTGTCTTTTCAATCAAACTGATTTTATATTAGTTTTCGAATGATTTTAGCCTTCTACTCTTGTTTTCGTAAGATACTAGAATATTTTTATAATGCTGTAACATGATGATTTTATTCGATTTATCATAAGATGTCAAATATAGTTAATTGTTTACTTATATCTTTCCCTTAAAATTTCATGCTTATTCTGAAATTAACTAAAAACTGTTAAAAACTTATTCAGCAACGGAGCAAGAAAGAGTAGAAAAGAGCCGAGGTGTATTATAGTATAGCACAGATGTCAAGTGTATGGATGTGTTACGAATACGATAATGGGTGAGAGAAGTTAAAAGAAAGCAGTAAGAAAAAGAATCGATAAGAATTATAAAAAGTATCATAATGTTTACATTTACATTAACAGAAAGGGAGTCCAGAGAAAGAGAAGATTACTCGAGTGATTACAAGTACTCGGGATAAAAAATCATTCAAAACATTTGAAGTCGACAGTAAATGATACTTATGTATTGATAGGGTTAGTTATTTAAAAATTGCCTCAAAATAATTTATAATTTAATTGATCAAAGTCTCGTACGAATCATATTACACATATATACATCTTTATTCCACTAGTGGAATTGATTTTATCACTACGGGTAGACTGGACGTATATTCACCCAATGCATTCACTTGCAGGTCATTTAATTAGAGAGAGAGTGGAAGGAACGCAACGAATAAAATAACGTCATTGGACCGAGAGGTAACTTCTGTTTCAAATTTGCAATTCATCTCCCTAGGACGACACGTATCGTATGATAAAAAACCGATCTCGAATAATTGGAAGGAAATGGGAGGAAAGATATCGTTTCCGGAAACTCGATTAAAAACTCCGGTGATAGTTCCGTCGCCCAATTCGACCGTCCATTCCCTTTAATCTTCGCAGAGGACGGGAGATTTACTTTTGCGAACACACTAGTAAATGGGCCAGAAATATATGTAAAAGGGAAGATAAAAATGCAAACTGTACCCTAATTGAAGAGACGCTTTTAATTATTCAACCGTTTCCAAATTAAAGTGCTCCAAAGGGATTGATGGCTTGGAATAGAGGATTTCTCTAGTCCTCCATCACGCATTCTCCTGAACTCTTCTGCGAGATTCGTTTGGAGGGACAACAGGGGATGTTTCGCGGGTGGCGCTCATGCATGGAATTGGAAGAAACGGCAGAGGAAGATGATGCGGGAGAAAATCAGGTCATGGGGGTGGAGGATCGATGCATAAACCAGACCCGAGGGTGGGTGTTTTATTATTAAGTTTTATGTAGAGTTTTTGGGCTGTGGAAGTGACAGAATATAATTTATGTTCTTGGATAGCTTTGTATAAAGATTCCAGATTTTAAAATTCTTTTCTATGATTTTACTAAAATTCGCAATCATTTGAGCTTGAATGAGTAAATTTATTACATTGGTATTGAGAGTTCCTGTTGTAGCCTGATTGTAAACCATCGCTTATATTACTTTCTCTATGAGGTTTTTATTTACGGATGCATGCATGTTTGGCGATGGCTATTCAAAATAGCTTTACATAGTAATCAAACACTTAAAAAATATATTCTGTAATGTGAACTGATTAGTTTCCCATAGTAAATTTGTGTAATCTAACATGAGAGTAAACCTAGCTGTTTCTTCCAACTAATTTGTTAAAGTAACTCATTGTTGTGAAGAACTTTATTCCGATTAAACTTCCATAGATATAATTCAAATTTCAATTTTATTTGAAAGCACACTAATGCAATTTTTCATACTTTAAATTTTTATTACAGCTGATCATATTTTTTGCGATACAGTCACTATTGGCATTACTTATTCTGATTTTATCGACCTAATTCCAGATTCTAAAGAAAATTGCGTATGAAACGACAATAATAATGGAAATAAAAATTAAAAATGGTCAACAGAAGTAGAAATGTTCGAGAAGTACATTAAAGTACAGATCGCGGATATCAAATTGAAATACCCTTTCAGAAGCAGTGTTTAGAGTTTTGTATCTGATCCTCGAGTAGTTTGAAATTCTATACAAAGTCGAAGAATATGAGATTTTTTCAACCTACCCCAATCAACTGTCTCGGCCTTTTACAAACCCTCAAGAGTTTTACCGGTCCACGTGAAACTCTGGAAAATGGGTCACGTTCTACAAAAGGTGACGGACGAATGACACGCAAAAAAGTCATACGCTTTTTTAATTAAAAACAAATTAATCATCGAAAACGAGGGGTAAATTAGCGCAGGAAAGAGGACTTTGTGAAAAGGAAATAAATGAAAGAGGGAGAGAATGACGGAAAAATGTAACGGAGAGCTGCGTGGGGTCGCTTGTAAAAAAAGTCGGCGGAATGGGAAATTAAAGCGTAAAAAAGGCAAGTTGGTTATGAGGAGGGTTCCATTTGATGGACGAGAGAGAAAAGGGGAAATTATGTGAGGTCAGCTGGGAACCTTCGAAAAGGGAGTTGAAAGGGAAGGGTAATAGAAAAGAGATGGACGATTAGACTTTGGGAGGCGCTAAAAGTGAAAAATTCTAGATTATCTTGCTGGTTCAAAGGATCCTTTCCTATATCGGCTTCCCTTTGAATCCCAAGGTTTGCTAATAGCGCGTTTGTCCCACCTCTTTTTCTACGCGTCTAGTCCTATGCACTCTGCCCGTATTGTATTAAAGGAGTTTACACTTCCGGGTGTTGAGTACAATTGCTAGCGGAGGAATCAAAAAAGAGAAACTCCTCAAACGAATAGTTAAGAACGAGAAATTCATTGCAGAACCTGTTCGGAGGAAAGTAGTTCAGATAAAAAGTATCTTTACGATGAAATGGAGGCTAAATAAGGAGTCCGTAGTAGAATTACTTTAATTGCGAAATCGGGCGACCTCATAATATATTTTAAAGAATTGTATTATTCTTTGAAATAAAAAATAAACTACTGGTTTTTCCTATATTTAGTCTTTATTTAGAGGATTCACTTATTTATTTATGAAATTCGTTCGTCATAAAAATGCGACTGTTTCGCAGGAGTATTAATTAGCACGCCGGATAAAATGGGAAAGTAATAATGGGTAAAATGAAGGGATAAAAAGATTTATGACGTACGAAAGGATCGCTTTTTGTTTATTTTTCTCTTCCCGCACTAATGAGGCAATTTCTGGGGGTCAAGCGGTATTTCAGTGTGTTTCAGTTTATCCTGCTCAGTAGAGGCAAGTGTGGAAAACCTCGAGGGTAATTAGTTGCTGCAAAGTTCTTGTTCTTCAATTGTTGATTACCAACAATGTATAGTACAACATACACACGTTCTTTTTACCAGCTGTACGGTGAATAAGTGTCGCGTTTAGGAATCGACTTCTGCAAGAGGCCTTTCTTACTCAAGTAAGATAACCCTCTTCTATTGATCTGATGGTCGTAAAGACATTATGGAGTTGATAATACCTATGAAGACAAACGAGGTCAGATAGATTTTCGGTATGGAAAAACGCCGTTCAGAAAGTGATGTCGTACATTTTGAGAAGGGAGGATTGAAAGGACTGAATATAGAGCAATCCATCGAGGAGTGAACTTTCTGCAGACGTAACCCGGTTGCGCTCTCTCGTATGCAATGATGAAAAGTGCGCTAAATACGATTGGAAAAATGGTAGAAGAAAGGCCGTAATAAAAATCCTTCCGAAGTTGAAAAAAAATATTTTTATCTTGTCAAATCTAGAATGGAGGATGGAAAGAGAATTAAACGAACTCACATTGCGAAAGAAACTTTGATGAATCAGATAAAAGCCCCGAAAACTTAAGAAAGCAATAAAAATCCAGACGACAGACGTTTTTACCAGGAGATCAAAGAGGGAGCTCAATCACAATGAGAAAATGTATTTAATGTTTCCATAAGTACGTTGATAGTTGGGGACAAACAGTTCTTACCGAGATTGTATATAATATTATCCTTAAGGGGAAGATTAGAGATGAAAAGAAACATCTTTAGAGAGATTACAGGGCAAGATAAATCTGTTCTCTGGTTTAAAGTTATCAATTTCAACGAATACTCAATTTCAATGAATTATTAATGAATCTCGTGCAAAGATACATTGGGAAAGTGAAATATATTTTGACCTGGAAAATTGTGCTGAGCAAAACTCTTATTGTTAATATGGTATCGAATCATCAATTTGAGTTACATTATACATAAGTATAAATATAAACGCCAATAAAATACTTCAAGCGAATTCGGATAGCCTAACCCATCCATTTTCTGTTATAGTTATCGTTTGAAGATTATACAGAATCCATTTCACATTCACAAAAAAGAAAGCCATATTCGTATACGATTAAAGACACCATTAAAAATGGAAATAACTATGCAAAGAAGGCATAAAATGCGGAATGAGGAAACAGTCGTCGAATCTTGAGATTTCTCGGAAAAGGAGATTGGTCTCAGCGTTTAAAGAAAGGAATTTGATAGCGCCACAGAAAAGAAAGTATTCAGGAAAAAAGGAAAGTAGAGAAATACACGAAAGGCCTCGCTCGGGAACTCCACTTACCGGAAAAATAAAAATGCAAAACAGCTAGAGATGGGGAAAATAAAGGTAGCGGGAGGATGAGGAAACATAAAGCCGTGTTGGAATTGGGAGGTTCGCATCATACGGAGATGATATTGTCGGATGGACGGATACGCATCTTTATGAAGATGAGGTCGAAGCTACAAAGGAGGTTGGGAAAGAGTATCTCCCGTATGGACCCGAAGGGCCAAGGAAAAATGCCTCATGAAGTCGAGCTCCGTGATATCCTTTCACTACGCTACCGGCGCACTCCGGAAACACGAGCATGGCGGCACGCGCGACATATGCCCCCATGCTAATCCATTCCCGCGTACATCCAATTCCTTTTTCCCTCTCTACCTATGGAAGCTGGTTCGATATCGTTTTCCCTACGCGGCCATACCTGGCTCGATTAAAAATATCAAAGGGAAGCGTTGCTGCGACCGCTCATCCAAACCTCATTTGCCAGCCCTCTCTCCTTCCCATTCCAGTTACGCCCGTCCCTTCGGGCACACTTCTTTTTCTCGCACGATCCTCTTATTCCTGTATTATTTTCGGCTTTGTCATCTTCCCGTTGCTTAATTCCCTCGTTGATGCACCCTTTCCCGACGTCCTTATTATTCCGTCAAAGATTCTAATTCTCACGTCTGAATGCGGAGACTTCCTTCCCACGTTGCCCTCAGGTACACAGTGGAGAAAAGCTGACTACGAGTTGAAATGCTCATAAGCTATTATTTCTAGTTTTCGTATAATTTTCCATTCAGTATTTTATCATTCTTTATCGAAACTGACAAAATGCTCGAGTCTCTTTCTTGCTTTTCAAAGAGTCACCCTCGTCTGATCGAACATCTTTTCTTCAGAAGAAGAAATAAATGGTTTTTCTCGTACGTACTTTACCAAACTTAACATTCTGCCTCGGAGATTCCTTGAGCTGTTAGCATGGATTATACAGGGCAATCGAATACTTTTTATACCTACGAAATCCATAAAAAAATGATTCTTCTAAATTTTTTATGAGGCTCCTATTAACTACCTGCATTTGAAAAGAGTTGTGGAAATCTTTTCTATTTCTGCAAATTATATTCAATAAATTTATCCAACAGACATTTTAGGTATGCATTTTCAGTAATTATATAACCTATTAACCTAATAACAATTACAATATGAACAGGATTTTCGTCGATCTAAAATAAATTCTGGAACAATCAACATAGTTTCAGATATATCAAAATATTTTCTCCGCTTTTGTCGAATGATTAACAAAATTGTTTGATTCAAAGATCATATTATATTTCTTATGTAATCAACTATTTAAACATTTATTTATCATTCTCAGTACTAAATATATATTTCGTAAATCTATGATTCAGATATTAGGTTCCCTAGAGGTAGATTGTATCTAATCTCGTCGAAAGTGTAAAAATATAAATGATGAAATATTTTTAATGGTAATTAATAGAGAAAATTCAGACTGATAATCTATCAATGTTACAAATAACTATTTTTTTTTAATTTAAAGATCAAGTTAAACTAGAAGTAAATATTAATAAATGTTAATGGTTGAATTGTCAACTTAGTTATGGATATCAATACAGTTATATTTCTTTATAAAAACTTGCAGGGTGAAAAGAAAAAGAACGTTTGTTCGTTTGGGAATTTTAAATAATGGGAGTAATTTTACCTCCAAATCAGGCCTATTTGTTCCAATAGCTTGATGATAATTCCCATCCCTCTATTAATTGGTTCATTCAATTCCCATTCGGAGAATTAAATGCGTCCAGAGGAATATTTCCCATGCTCTCAATAAAGCGTAACAGCGTCCCTTATCTTCAACCGGTAAATCAATTCGCATCTTCCTCGATAAATTGATCCGAACGTTCCTAACGAAGTTCGCGTCGCATTTGAGGAAATCCTTCCTCATCAATCACGTGTTTATCTCTTCGCCACTCGCCTCTTTTTTTCGATTGCCGGCGAAAAACCTCGATTAATCAGTTCATCTTTTTGTGGACTCTCATGAATGGAGCCGAGGGAATAATTCCGTGGTCATGAAAGGGAAGAGGCACTCCTGCTTTTCATCCAAGGTCGACGCCGTGACGAAACGATACGGAAGCATGACAGTGCAAAGTGGATCGTCTCTCGTTATCTTGCCCCGCAATAAAAAAATCTCTTTCACCTCCTCTCGGAGGTCCCTGGCCGCCCCGAAAAATGTTGTATTTTGGAAATACGCTTTCGGCGAAATTTTTCGCTCAATCGATCACGGCGGCCAATCCCGTGGCTCCGTGCGGCACGCTCCACGATCGACTCCGGGGTCAATCTGCTGGGAACCATTCTTCATCGAGGCAATGAAGGGATTTGAGGCATAAACTGGCCTCGACCCGTTTGAAAAATGTCTTTCCACCTCCCTCTTCTTCCGACCATCCTTACACGAGCCTCTCTAACCTCCGATCCTTTTAATATCTCTGAGTACTGATTCGGCTCGATAAATCGAGTCTGAAAGCGTTTGGCATCAATTTACTCAGCATCTTAGCTCATCGGAGCCCCTGGAACGTTTCCAGCGGACCATCGGTTCGAACCAGTGCTTCTGAGAAATTAATTTAGGCGTTGTGTGTGGATGGGGTAGGAAATGTTTTATGCTAAGATCATGAACAGAGAGAAGGGAAGTTATCGAAGGAAAACAATAAAAAATATGTGATTAAACAAACGACCGTTGGAATAATTAAGATTGATGGACGATAGCTTAATACAACTTAAGATTTCAAACTTTTATATTTTGTTACTTTCGTATTAACAGATATTTATCGTTTTTACTTCTTTCACATTTAAGAATACAAATGATAATTTATGTATCGTAAAGGAGTTATCTTCATTCTTTTTAAATGCATTCAGAGGAAAATTGATCATAGATTTGATTTTATTGTGAGGAATGAAACCGAATTTCATAATTTTCCTCATCAGCTTACAACGTTAAGTACACACAATCAAAGTAAAAGTTTAAATATAAATTATAACCTTGATTTTTCTCTGAATGTTAATTCTACTGACCACCAATTTGAGAACCCATACTTACGAGTTGTAGGAATAATTCTTCTCCTCGATAATTTCACATAACTCATCATCAATAAATTTACCTCTTACAATTCGAAAGCAGTTAGATTTTATGAAGTTAATATCCATTTCTTTTGAACATCAAAATAAAATTTTGGTATAAGACGATTTTCTAATTAGAATAATGCGCAAGATACACTACTTTTCACCTATAAATTCAAGTTGGTCAGTGGATATCAATTGAGGATCCTTCCGCATATTCGATCCGCGGTACAGATTCTGCCATAAACTCCACGAGAGAGATGCTTAAGATTATCCATATCCCGAAAGTAGTTTTTTAACGAAGGATAATAGCTCTTCGGAGGGACGAAATATCGCCATCCCTCCGCAGTTATAAGCATGACTCTCCGGCCTTAAACTCTCCACCGAACAGCATCCCTCCTCACCACGATAATCTCAATTATAAGAGCCATAAATTTGCTTTTGCAATATGGTATCTCTCAACCACCAGCACTGCGCGTCAAACGCTGCTTATCCGTGGGACCTCACCCCACCGGGAACGAATTCCTGCCGCAACCTGCCCTTTCCCTTGTTCCTTCAACCCTTGTCCACTTCCCCACCTTCATCCATCTCTCCCTTGTCCCCTGTGCGTACCCTTCGGAACCAACCCCCCTCCGCAGCGGACTAGTGCGCTCGATATTCAACCCTCCCATTCCTCCACTATCTCCTAATTGCTCTTCCAGTTACTTTTCACTCCCGTCTTTATATCTCGCAATTTCTTCCAACGCAAAAAGTCTCTCTTCCCCTCCAACTGTTCTTCATAAGAGGCTTGAGTGCTCGTCTCCCATCTTCGCGTGATTTCGGCGACGAGTTTTATTTTTTGTCCTCTTTTATTTCGCTACGTCTCTGTCGGAATAATAAAAAAGGATGTGCCGTATAACTTCTCGCCGAAGTCGCTCTCTCTCATGGAGGGGTTGAAGTTAACGTTCGCGATTAATCATTTACCCTGGTTTGATGAATCTAGGCGTAAAACGACCGATAAAAAGCTCGCTCTCTTAAGTCTGGTCGCAGTGCAGTGCCGTGCTCTTAAATCTGAATTACTTTTCCTCGCATTTTTCATTTCCATCGTGTTTTTACCAAGTTTCCGTCCGGGGAATGGATGCCGTAAACATCTCCCAGTGGACGTACGAGCTGAAAGTGTTTCTCGGTCCATAAAACACATTCTTGAATGGGACATTAAGGTTTGTACTACTTGCGCTTTTACTTCCAAAATTTCTCGTGGACTTCTTCAAACGTCGAACAAGGTAAACAATATTTATTACTTGAAGTTAAAATAGGAGTTCTCATCGAAACATGATGATTAAGACTTACGAAATAACAATAATTTATTTGTATACGCTTGAAATTCGATTGCTCGATATTCGCTTTCATTAACATTATTCACATGTAAGCTAATGCAATACTTGTAGGTTTACCGATGATTTTACTCTCCTTCGTGAAGTGGAAAACGTCGAATTTCATCGGAAAATTGGTCGTTCCCATTTGCAGAGTTCTACGCCATGAATAAAAGAAGACTCAATATCGTGGCGCTTAAAGCTGTTTCCATGACGCCCTGCTACCGAGCGATACCAAACCGTTGAATCTGTTCGACTCACCCCTTGCCTCTGCACTATGACAACTTCCCTTTTACCCACAATTCTCTCACAGATGCCATACGAGTCGAAGGAGAACTTCTCATCCCACGTTTTGGAAGCCTTCATTTCTTTTCTGAGGGACCCTCTTCTTTCTTGAAATTCATCGAGAGGATTTTTTCCTCTGCAAAGTACAATTTTTTACGCGAACCAGTTTTCAATGCGAAACAGAAATTTACCGAACAGTTGCTCGCAACCGGAAAGTAGATTAAGATTTTTGAGATTGAAAGTACTTTTTAAAATTACGTATTAAGACTCGCATGGTCGGTGGAATTGCTCTTAGAGGAGAAATTGAATTGAGAGAAAATGCATCGTGTGACGTAAAACCATGTTCGAATTATAATATCCGATTAAATATCGTACGCATTGCAAAGCGGGTTTATAAACCGTGATATCGATCTTTTTGAAAAATGTCCCTCATTTAGAACATGGACGAATTGTACCTATGAAGTTACCACCTATAACGTATATGGATTTATGATCCATTCTCATTAAGGGTTAGATAGCCAAACAGTCTCTTACGTCAAACTGCTGAAGTCGATACACTGGTAAAGGCCATGCTTTAAAGTTGAAGGCATGATGCAGGCCCTAAAATACAATTTCACGACAAAACGTACTATTTATAAATTTTTATGGTGCAAATAATATGCACATAGTACGGAGTCGAAGAAACATAAGAAATTTGTGAGTTAAAGGTTGCCGTTGGCAACGAAGAAACCTTCCATTACGTGACTTCTTATTTACCCTTCATTTCTTTAGATATCCTTTCACTTACTCCCTTCGACCACCTATCAACCCTATCCAGGCTTGCACATGGACTGTTTCGAAAAAGTTTATCCGAACCTCGAAAAACCGCACACGGCGACCTCGATTCGAAGAGGGTCTCCCACGCAGCCCTCTCCTTCGACCATAAAATGGGCCAACGTTCTCGAATAAAGGTTTCGATCCGCGAGTCTATCCAGACTCTATTCCCAAAACTTTTAAGGCGCCCTAGACGTCGCTTCCTCTTTCTGCAGATACACTTCCCTTCTGTCGATCCTCCACTCAGGGTTTCATTTTTCTATCTCGGGCCCACGACCTACATATTGTCTTTTACTCTTTATTTTTTCTGTCCCTTCGAGTTTTTCCCTCCGCTAGAAGAATTTCCTCTTGGAATGAATCTCACTTCGTCCCCCGAAATTTTTCGTCTCTCAGCTTTTCGCTTTCTTGATTACCTCTTTTGCTCCCTTTCTCCGTTTACCTTCCACTATTCTCCCCATGAATCCTTGGCATTCGCATATTCTCTCTCTCGGACAATGCGAGCTTGTTTTTGCCTTCAACACTGCGTTACGCCGCTCCAACCTAAATTTCGCGTAATTAAATCCGTCTTATTTTTCCGGGACCTTTAATTTCCGCTGAGGATATTATCACCCACAATCCTCTGAGTGATTCTCTTTATCTCAGGTCCAAATTCCTCCAGCGCCACTCCAGCCTTCTCTCATTTGCCATTTCTGATCCCATTTTCCCTTTCAATTTGTTCACACTCGCAAACGTGCGTCGCTAATACTTCCTTCTCTATGTGGAGCCTCTCTCAGCTGGATAAGTTGTTTTTCGGAAGGCGTTGGAGCTAATCTCTGCGGAGTGCGCCAATGAGCTTTCGTCTGAATAATAATTCCCCATTAGTGGAAGTTATTGTATTTTCAAGGGTTTGAAAGATTTTTTAACCAAAATTATCGAAGTGAAAGGAACGCGCTATTTAGCTTGGAAATTGTAATATAATAGTTTTTATGAAATTCCCAGTGGGTCTTAATCTTTTACTTAATTAATCCGTAACTTAAAATATTGTCCTAAGGTTTCATCCAAAAGAGAAACCTACAACTCAAACATAACTGCTATGATTGTAAATGTAATCATTAAACCTTCGTAAAGTCGATTCTGGAATACGCAAACGAGTGGTAAAAAATCATAAGAGAATAAGAATCGAGTACCATTATGCAAAGATATTCCAGTTATTTTTATTTTAAACTGAAATAATTCAAGTTATTTGTAAATTTTTAATTAAATTTTAACTGGGTGTTCATTTAAATGTTTCAATTTTCAGTGAAAGTGTAGGAACTCAACCATTTCCATAGAAAAGAATTTTTAATTAGGAAGGACCAAACAAAACAAAATTTCAATAACTTAACTATTTTATATCCTTTTTCTTTCATTTACGTTAAATTTTATCTATGGCTGATAATAAATTGGTTCGATACTTGATGGAAAGTTACTTTGGAATCTTTCACGGAAGAGTAAGTCGGGTCGAAGGACACAAACTGTCGTGGAGGGTGTAAAAGAAAGATCAGCGCCCAACATCCCAAGGTTATTTTTCTATTTATCCCTCGCGCCATTTCCCTCGTGACAATATCCCGTGCGGATTTTATGTCAGCTCTCCGCAACTGAGGTTATTTTCTGTGTTTTATTTTTATTGCGATTCGAGCTATGAGAGGGGTCGTCGTGCTAGGAAATCCTCCTCCTCCAATCAGCCGCTCACAGTAACCCGCACAATGCTGCACATTCATCGCACCTCCCCACTTTCGTACCGATTCTGTCGGACGCATCTCTCATTTAGACCACCGTCACACCTCATTTCGATCGTCCCTTTCATTTATCTCGAGCGTTCTCTTCCATTTTTACCCGTTCTCTGGATAAAACCTCTCCCATTGGAATCAGCGATCCCGACTTCTTAACTCTCGCGGAGGAATGTTCTCCCGCCATGCACCACCCCACTTTCCTTCACACAATCGCCTGCTATCGATCACCGCAGAATCTCTCTCCCGTTGTTACCATTCTCCCATTCGCCACCACCATTACCTTCCCACATTCTCGTGCCACCCCACTGTCCCAACGTCATCATTCATAATCTCCACCCCTCTCAACCTATATCTCACCCCACCTCATCCCCCCTCCTCCTTCTCCATCTATTTCTATATTTTTCCAGTCCGATTCTGTACGAGCGACTTCCATAACTTTCCAATCTCTACAATTTCTTCGCTTCCTACACCCAACCTCTTCCTTCCCTTAAATGTTCTTCTTTAGTTTCAGATCGGCTTCCGTATATTTTCTCTCCTCCCATCCATTTTTCCCCACCATCTATTGAAGATTTCCTCATCCTGTTTTCTCTACCATTTATAAGATAAAAGGCCCATTCTGATTGCACAACGACGCTCGTTTTAGGTCACCCTCTGGCGCAACTAGAAATACGTACTTCAATTGGGTTGTGATTTTCTTTCGGCCGATTTCAATCACCATTATCATCAACTAGCGTAAGAATATTCTAAAGACCGACAAAATTTTACTTTCATATCGTATTATATAAATAATTTTTAAGATATAAAACAGTTAAATATATAAATTTTATCATACAACTCGTTACTAAGTAATTTGCTGAGTCTCTTTTTAAATATAACCTTTTTTCTATGCCCATCGATCCATATGGTCAAGCGCGGATATTATTCTCTCAAGAGTAATTTTTCCTGTTGTAAGGGAAAAGTTCATTTAATCTTATAGGAGAAAATATAACAGTAAACTCAGTTATTATCTGCTTTTACATAAGAAATAGAAAGTATTCTTCGTGAATAATGAAAGACACCACGGCATCAGATGGCTTATAATACGATTTATACTGAGGATGTTTAATATAGTCGTTCAAAAAACATATAAAAATATTAAAAATTAATTATTGGTACCAGATACATGCTATAAGATGTAAAAATATCTTAACAGGTTTCTCGAGATTTACTCTTTCTTCCGTGAAAATAAATTTGATGTAACGTTAAAAAATCTTTTCGTCCTCTTTTTAATTCGTGGGACCTCTCCTTCCTCAGAATTCCAACCTGAATCTCTTTCCTTCTCACCCAGCATCTCCTGTTTCTCCAACCGCCTCTACAAAGGACCGTATTTCCTCACCAAATAACCGTATCTTCTCTCCAAGGAGAATCCATTAGACACCTCTCTCTACACAGGGCCTCATCTTCCTTCAATGGGAGAGAAATATGACACATCAAATTAAACGCAAGATGTGTTGAACTCATTCACACGGTTGCTGAACGTTTCGTCACACTGCCAGTCTTTTTTCCAACTGGAACACGTCTTCTGTTGCGAGATCACGAGATCGATGCTGGCCTCTGAATTTGCAGCTTTAAAGAAAGCACGTGGACGTCTTACTGCGGAGCGGTATTTAGGGAATTAAAGGAGAATAAACTGTTCTTTGAAATCCAAGGAAACGGAGAAAATCTGTTCGATAAAGTGAAATTTTATCGTCATCGAGAGTTATCGGAAATATATTCCAAAATCCGTTTTCTCAATTTAACCATTGACGGCGGCAGTAAATATCAAGAAATGTGAACTATCTACTAAGCTATTTCTACAGCTTGTATCTTCTGTTTCTTCCAGATGTTTCGCTTCCTATCGGAAATGAATTACGACTTACAAGAGGGAGAGAATATATCTTATCTCGAGCGAAATAAAATTTCTCAATTATTGAACAGTAAAATAAACAAAATTATACAATATAAAATAGGATGCATTCGGTTCAGCTTTGAAAAGTTGTCCAGCATATATATCGAGACTAATGGCCAAGATAACATGTGGAAACAAATAAATTACTTTTGGTGTGTGGGAAAAAATGATCTCACAAGAAGAGAAAATTGAGGATGAAATCCAAAAGATAAATTCACAGCAGATATAGTCAGAAGAAATATGGTATTCTCAAAAATCTGATAATTTCTTCAAAATAAAAAGAAATTACGATATTTGTAAGTTCCTAATATACGAGATTGCAGTTACTTGTATTCCACATGAGATATTACTTAGCGATCACCCATCAGTGCGAAAACCTTTGTTGTGTATTTAGCGAACGTCATAAAGATACAAGTTTTATAATACGTCCATAATTGGTTGAGTATCAATTGTGAGGTGGCATTTCTAGCAAGTACAATTAGATAACATATCACATAAAATCGAGGTTGTTAAGAACGTAAAATTACTTCCGAAGTCCGTTCAAGGCATCTTCCCACCTCTTTCTCCAAACCATCCCGACCTCAATCGAAATGCGACTCCATCCACCTCTGCGAAATCTCGCAGCAGTTCCACACGATGAAACAAAACACGATAACCATGAGAAATGGGTGGGAGAAATCCTCATTCATGGGTTCCACCCTCACCATATCCTTTCCTTATCCTCCTATTTTGAGAATATGAGAGCTTATTAATATTAATTTTCTCCCCTTCCGTAATCTTATCGCACACGTTGAACCAACTTTCCCTCAATTAATTCAATTTTCAACGTTCTTTGAGGAAAAGATGACGCACGAATATCGGCGTCCGCGCACTTCTACTCGAAACACTTTTCTCTAAAGTTCTCTCCATCACTTTCCTTATCTCCAATACTTCGCATCCAGAATCCCTCTCGATCCTTTCCGCAGCAAACATTGGCCAGGTTTCCCCTCCTCTACTACCTAATTTCCAAATTCCACAAAATCTTCGAAGTCAGCAGGCGATTATGTAAATAAGTGGCGAGTTTTTGATAGCAGTATCTTTAGAATTCTCGCGGACCAGGTTGTTTTCCGAATTCGTAATTTATTCGATCATAGATGGGAAATTTTCATTCTCGGTCAATATGATGGTAAACCAATAAATTCACCGAACTGAACTGACGTTACCGATATCATGTATCGAAGCAATTCGGTGATAACGATTCTGCGTAAGTTATTTATCAGAATAAGATAGTTACACTTGTCTCATACAAATTTTCTAAGACATTGTCCATATAATTAATTACTGTCCATTAATGAGCACAAACCAGACAAACTCTGTTATTTGGTCGAGGAGTTGAAAAAATATCAAATGACATTTAAAACTGCATACCGAATAAATCTATTATTCTTCGATTTATTCCATTCATATTATTTATATATATTTTTACAAAATGTTTATCTAACTAATGGGTATATATGCATTAAAGATATAATGATTATTGATTCAAAAAAGAGATTGGTGATTCCACGGCTTACTTTCGTCATAGAGTAACTATTATGATTGCGCGGAATCAAATGAATTTATTTTATTAGCGAAAGATTATTATTAAAAACTTGTCGCTGAATATTAAGTATTGTTTGTTGGAGTTTTTCTATTATGCTTTTATTCTTGCAATGGGAGAATTTTAAGTAATGGACGAGAGTTACATGAAATTACAAGTTTTTCGGACTAGGACTATCTTGGGATTCCTAGCCATGCAAAGAAGTTACCACAAAACCCTTGGAATCAAAAATGAAAAGAGGAGATAGGCCTTTTTATATAATGTGCACTTTTTGTGTCTTGATTACGTATGTATTTACGGTAAAAGATAATCTTTTAAGAGGGTATCTATGTAATACTTTAATACACGAATGAGATCCACCCCAGAATTCGATCAGAACACTCCTTTTTCCTTTCCTCTAATCATTCCCTTTCATCTTCTTCTCCCCTCTTTTCGTTACCCTTCTTTCTTCGATCCGTCTCTCCACACTTCCGTCGCCATTTCCCTTCACCTGACTCCACCCAACTCATTCCTGACACTTCCATTCACCCGCTTTTAACCTTCCACTCCTCATCCACTTTCTCCGAATAATCTCACATCGCCTTTACTTACCTTTTTAAGAAACTGAAACTTTCTAGATTTTTCTCGCGTCTTAATCCGTCTTTGCCACTGGGTCCTTCTCAATGTATTTTGCGAGAGTGAATTAATTTAAAGCGCCTTGTAAGGTCTAAAAACGGCCAAATATTCCCGCAACGCATTCTGCTGCGAAAAATTTCGAGAGCAACGGTTCTTAGTTAAGCCATTTCTGAAGTTCGCCTTTAGTTTTCGGAACTGAGGTCAAAAATCGGAGAAGTGGGTAATAAGGGGGCGATGAAACACTTCCAAGATTTAGATTAAAAAGGTAAGCTGCCATTGCTTCTATGGGGCGTGGATAACATAACCTAGTTGTTTAAGATGATTCCTGTGCTATACTTCTGAATGTTGATGCATGAGCAAAAACAAAAAAATAGTACTCAATTGAATATATTCTTATGGGCCCATCACTTTCGGAAAATATGGTATGAATAGAAGGATTGTATGTATTTAAGGAGAAGAAGATGAAAGGGAATAATTAGAGGAAAGGAAAAAGGAAGGATTTATGTATTTATTTAATTATAATATTATAATTCTCAAATAAAGTTTCTGCTGAACATTCGATTACGAGATTATGTATCTGTTTCTTTCTTTATTGAAAATATTACCTCTTCTAGGTTTGCATACTATTTAAAATCTCTTCATATATTTATCTAAAAGAAATGTTTCTTATTTTTTCCTTGCAGCAAATGCTAATTTTAGAATACGATAGTTATCGTGGAGATAAATTTATATATCCTAGGATTAGCAGTTATTACTCGTAATAAGAGTATTAAATACTATATTTCAATTCTTTGGATACATCATACCACTAGTACTTCCTATGGTAAATGTTTCTCAGATTATAAGAATAAGGTAGAGCTATAGAATCTGTTATTAATATGTGCCTCCTTATCTTTCCTTGTTCAATTGAGGTACCAAAAATAAAACACCCAAATAAGGTTTCGTTTTCATAAGAAAATTATTCATTATTAAAGATGAAATAAAATTCTAGTAAAGCCTTCTGGTTTGTGTTACTGTTAGAGATTCTGAAGTAATTACATCTTTTCAAGGATATCCAACGAAATAAGTTGGGATTTTGGTTAAAGGACACGGAGAAACTCGACGAAATTAGGAAAACCAAATAAATAATCAACCAATCGTCGGAGAAGAAAATGAATATGGTTTTGATTATAAGAGAATTGCGGATATTGAAATTTACAGAGAATATTACAGATATCGGATTTTACATCGTTCTCGTCATATTTTTGATTAATTGAAGAATGCATAATTCTACTTCACCCCGAAAGGCGACTTTCAGGGTATTCATTAATATAATCATAATGTATATATTTCTTATTCTACCTAAGTATATTAAATATCGAAGGAGTAAATATTTAAGTTTTTATTTAACGTTGAATGTCATCGCCTGATGAACACAAACGACATATGATGTATTTTCAAAGTACAAAGAGACATGTTAAGAAGGAGCGCTCAACATCTAAGAAACTGCTAATTTTGTTTTAAAATAAAGCTCTACTCAATCCGGACATTTCCTTCCTTCCGAAGCACTCATACAAATAATACATATCAGGAACTGCACACGGGTGGAGGGAGTGATACCAAAAACAGAGACACTCTATCGCCACGCAGCACTGCATATTCTCTCCCATGAAATCTGGAAATTCTCTTCCCTCACACCATCCTCCTTCAACTAATCCGTCTCCCTTTTGTTTCTGCCGAAGTCACTCTCTTCCTTCCACAATCATTACAGCGACAACTTTCACCATTGTGCTACCCAATCCCCCTCGACACCCGACGGGTCATTCCCCAGAAGCATGCACGTCGACGCCGAGAGAAGGCGGTTTGCAACAATGAAGAGAAAGGAAGAGGTTTTTTTAGAAAGGAGGTACTCTAAAATTACCACTTTTTCCTCTCACGCGCTTCTCGCGAGGAAATTCTCTTTGACGCAGCGGAGATATTCTCCGATTGTGAGTGCACCGCAAAACAAACAAGGTCGCGCGAGAGCAAACCGCCTTCGCGAGTACAAAGAATCGATTCCACCAATAGGATAACCAAAGTGACATCCGAGGAGTCACCCTTTTCATCTCGCACTTTCTCTATCTCTCGCGGAAGGCGTCCTTGTGTCGCGGGGAACGTTTCGCCGATGTTTTCTTACATCGCCCCAAATATCGCACGGATCTCTCCTCCGAACAAAACATTTTCTTTGTTTGCAGATGTGGAGTCGTGCATTTCTCATCGCGGGAAGGCGATGGGATAAGCTACTTAGCACCGAGCATTGTGACGAAGTTCCTGAAACAATTATGAAGATGGATGCATTATCGCCGAGTGAATCTATCACATTAAAGACACGGCATTTTCTGAAAGTACTTAGTGGTCGGCATAGTTAGAAATATATACTTTACAGATCATACAGGACAGGAGATATAGGGCTTTAAATTACGAAAATAAGTCATTAAATTCATTTCAGACTTCCGATACCAATACTTGAACTATAACAGAAACTAGGTTAAATTTACGCAAATATTTTAGAGCATGCTAGGAAATAATGATAAAAAATAGGGCGAATAAATAACGATGAATTATACATTTTTTATCCTAGAGATGAGATAAATATTTAAAAAAACGATGATAAGGCTTGGAATCTTCTGATGTGCTGATGTTCTTTGCATAGAATACTTGCCAGAAACTTCTACGGTTTGATTAATAGGCTGAAGGAGATAAATGAGTGATTTAGGAAAATCGCGTGAGAGTTAAACATAAATCTTCTAGATTCGTGGGCAGCGTTTCATTGGTGGAGGAAAACATTATAGAAAAAAATATGCATTTGCAAATGGGAGAAGATACATCTGGGGAAGCCACTCTAGCATTTTGGTAAAAATGTCAGGTGAAACCGGAAATGTAGAAAGCAAGGGATAAAAGGAACCAATCTAGGGACAGAGCTTTCGGAAACGAAAAAATGCTAGTGGCAAAAGGAAGCAGAGTGGGGTGATGGATTTGCAAAATAAGTCCTTTTAGCTTCTCTCTCTTCCTCTTCATGGGACCAATAAATAAAGGACGAATAAATATCAGCTACGATAAAAAGGGTAACATCTGGTTAGTGTACATAAATCGTCCAATGGATAAACATTGCCAAACACTCAAATTTCGATGAGCAAACGAAAGATATGGTTTTCTAACAAGGCTGCTTTCGAGTTCAATTAAGATAGCTCTGTTATCAACTGATTACAATAGATAAGGGTATAACAGCTCATAGGATATACTGCGATATCGGTTTTATTACCAAGAAGAATTTTGTTTTTCCCGCTCTTGAATTAAATACCGCATTTTTTCCGACTATGAGGTAAATATGAAATCCTTACATTAAAATATATCTTATGTATATATATGAATCCTAGTTGTGCTTCCTATGCTGTTTTGAGAGAGATGTTTTGGGGCTGCAAACTCTGTGCACGAGCCAACTTCGAGCTTAACTGTCGGCGATAAACCAATCAGAGCCAACCAATCGACAGCAACGTAACAATTCAGCAAAGATTGTTCCCTTAACCCTACCACTTTTTCTGATACGTTGTTGACTTTGTTTAGCTTCATGCGCCTTATAATCCAATGCGTTATACATATGAAAATAGATCCTTTCACTGATACTGCGTCTTACAATTCGGTGCCCCTTACAAAAAATACGGTAATTAAAAGGAATTTCATTAGATTAATAATGTGATCTTGCTTACAAATTAGGATTAAAAATTTATTTTACTGTAAATAATAGTTTATCGAGTTAATTTATCGATCTTTTTAGACGTTATCCGCCTTGGGAATGAAAATCAGATATTGTGAAAAATCATTCATTCGATCATTTAGTAGAAGAAACATCTATTTTCATATTGGTTCAGAAAGCTGAATTTGATGTGTTGGAAGCATAAAGTGGATTCTCTTATGGAATGTTTATTTTAAGGAATTTTATGCGGAAAAGGTTTTTTTCCTAAATCGAATGAAATTTTAGAACGCCTTAGTACGCAGATGAGGAGCTATGGAACGGTCTTTGGATATTCGTGTTTGCGCTAAGTGACTTTATTGAGGCATTAGATGGTTTACAAGAGTGTTTCGATGCCAACCGAACAAATCAAAGGGATGAGTAATGCGTGAATAGGTGGAGCATTGGGCAAAAGCAGCCAAACAAGCATTCCTGAACTCCCACTGTTCGTGACAAACATCCACCGTTCCTCTCCTCTATGCCAGGAAGCTTTAACCGTGTCTATGAAAAGAAAAATCAGAATTGATTCGGAAATTCTGGAATTAATTGATGGTACACATTCCCTCAGCGTCATAATCTGTTTCACAAATTTGCCTTTATTATCCTGTTTTGTGAACTTAACATTCTGGTTATACAGCGACTATGTTTCCAAATACTCTATCAACTCGAATATCCTTGTTTATTACACTAGAATTCGGCGCGTGTCATCCAATAATTTGACGAAGACTGATGACAATATTTCTTGGTGTGAATCTTCTACCGATATTAATCTCTCCTCCTACTAACTTCTTCAATCATCGCCAATCCAACTCTATTTTTTATTCCTTCCTTTTTTTAATAATCCCTCTTATTTTTCATTTTACATTTACATTTATACCCCGCAAACCGCCTTATGGCGTATGGCAGGGGGTGTCAATACACCAATCTAACTATTTATCTATCCTATTAATTCTTCTAACACTATCCGGGAAAAAAGACCGATGATAACTTTCCGTACGCGCGATAATCTCACGTAATTCCTTTGATGTTTGATTCCGAAAATTACGATCGCTAGTTACGGGAATTATGATGTCGCGTATCTCGTTGTATAAATCACCGTTTCTAAATTTTTCAAAAAGTTTTAATCTATATTCAATTCGTCAATTAATTTGTTATTTTTCTGTTACAATACTAATTTAACTACATTAAAGTTAGTTCACAACAACTATTCCCAACCTGTATCATTCATATTTTTAAATAAGGAAGAGGTGATTCGATCCGGAGGTCATCGTGCTTCTGAGACACTGAACTCGTAAACAAATAGGCAATCCAAAGGACGTTATTATAACTTTATACAAAGCATGTCAGTCATCGATCATAAGTCATAAACAAAGAATCGAGGTATAAACCGGATTCTAAATTACCTATGCAAATTAAATTAAATGTGAACAAATCGATTTAAAATAGTAGTGATTTGATTTTATCATTGAAATAGTTTAGCTAAATTTGTTTTAATTACTGTGAATCAGAAGAGATCAAAACGAAACATGTCTAACTCGGAGACATAATAAAATTTCTCCAAAATTTTTAGTGTATTATTAATTTAGAATTTTTAAATGTGAAAACGTTCCGCCCTTACGTTAGGAAAGCCCTACTTAGATTTCGCACTTATTGTTCCTTCTCAGATGTTTGCTTGGGATGAGCTCTCTATAAAGGATAAATCTCTCCAATTTTACGAAGATTGGATTCTATGTACTTTTGGAATCATAAAGCAAAGCTAATAAGCTCAGAGATTGAGGCTCATCTCAGCTTTTAAGAGTATAAACATGGAGTCCCTCAGAGAGTGTTTTATCGGTTTGATGGAGGAAATAGTTAGGCATCATCAATTAGATAATAGACTTAATTCTTGACAGTTTTACAATCTGCTTGCTGTCTATGCAATTAGTAATTATTAGCTTTTACTTTAATTTCTCTCTCTACATACTGGAGGTCGATTATAATAAGTAATTTCCTTATTACATATTTTAAGTATTCAATACTGATAAGAATCAGGATATAGGTCCATAAATATTGTTTAATAATATTTATATTATCATATATTATATAACATTATATATTGAACAGGATTCCTTGTCAATTTCATTCTGTTACTCATGTACTCAAGAATTTTACATGCAGCATTTACAGAGATGTTTTTATGCGAAATAAAGTAAACTCCTCTTCACTTTGAATTCATGAAACATCTTGTTCATCTCATCTCTTATTTGCTTTGTTGTTGTAAGAATAACTGTCCTTATTTATAGAATACTATTCTGAAATGGGAAGGAGGAGGAATGGTGTACTATGAGAAAATCTATTTTTAGGAAACGTCTCACGCGACCCTTAAACTGTGAGATGAGATCCTATGCACGTCAGAACTCTATCGAGCGCTGGAACTATATCATCCTTTTATGGAAGGGATTCGGAATGCCTCTTCAGATGTATTCCAAAATGATAGTACAACATCAGGCCACATGCGTCATAAGAAGGGAACATATAGAAAATCGATGTCTAGAATCAATCACAGAAGAATCAGCTTTAATTTGGAAAATGAAAATGAAAGAACCAAGAGTCAGTGATAAACTTTAGAAATCTATATCCCCTCACTTTTCTAAATATTCCTACACTGATGGTTTTTACCTTATTTACGATGCTAAGAGTTTTTATAACTATCAATATACATTATGAATGTTAACAAAACATTATGATTTCATCCTATTGAAAAATTATAGTTTTTTCTTTCAGCCAATAGCATATGTTTTAAGATATGTTTATAGTTCATTTTTAAAAGTTGCTATACTTTTTATGGGAATCAAAAATTGTTTATTCATGATGTGCTCCTTCTTTTATTGAGAAAATATAGAAATAAATACTAATGAAGGGAGAAATAGATTTAGGCAGAGTTAATGCTTCAATAAGATTTGAAAAATATTTATCTTAAAAATGTATCCGTGAAAAATAAATAAATAATATAAATAAACTTCAGTTTGGCTGTACTCGCTTTGATGACAAAATCTGCCCTTATCCATTCTTCGATACTAGAAAATTTACTCCATAGAATTTGTATCCTGACTAGTGCTTCAGAGACAATACTTGGCGTTATATTTGGACAAATAATTTATGTGAATGTGTGTACTCACTCCTCCTTCCATGCTGCCGGCTACTCCGTTGGGCTGCTCGATGGGAAGTCCTCCTCGTCCGACCACCGCACCTCTTCCCCCCGCCACCAGCTGTGTCTCCTGGTTGCCTCTTCCAACCGCGTCTGCAGGAGGCGCTATTGCCGATGGAATATGGTTGGGGGCTCCTGGGATGGTACTGGATGCAGTGGTGGCACCATTAGCGGGCGGCTTGGTTGCGTCCAGAAGAACCTTGAGCGAAGCAATGGCATGCAGCTGGGTGGCCTTCTCATCCACTTTTCCTGGAAGGAACAACGAGCACGTCAGGCCCGCCAAGTCCTGCACGCCGCTCTTTCGTGACCTACCGTAACTAGGAATAAACGCAGTCCTTCCTGGATGAGAGGGGAATTTGCCCTCTTTAGAGGTGGTACCGCCCAACTCTTAAACGTTACACTGGCAATTACCATCTACTTGTGCTATTTGCAATTTGCTGCTTGTAATAAATACGTTCCATTTAGGAAGAAGGACTGATTGATAATTTAGGTCACGAAAGGGATTCAAACCCATTTCTGGTTAAATTATTAACACTAATTTATTTATCACAATTCATTAATATAGCCATAATTTCTTAGGTTACATAAACTTGAATGTTTTATTTATTACACATGTACGGTTACACAAGCATCTTGGATATTCCAAGCACATTGCAAAATTATTCAATCAGTATATCTAGAACTTACCAATGTTGTTATTTATTACAAGCATTCGGTGAACAGCATCTTTACAGCGCTAAATTTACATATTTTACCTTCAGGTTAGTCCATTTGGAGGACGTCGATTTTTACAGTCCATGTTCTTGACGTAATAGAAATGCGCACAAAATAGCTTAATTGGGGAATTTCTAAACGAAAGACGTTACGACTATAACATTTTATTGTATGGTATGATTTAGGTTTAACTGCGAATTTCTTTGTCTATGGGATCAATTTTATTCCATTTAATAGCAGTAAAAATTCATCAAGCTTCGGGTACTAGCTATTGACTAGCATGAGTTTGGGATGATGGAATGACATTTATTAGAATACCGAATAAAATATTTTTTAGCCGAATTATAAATTTTTTGATAATGATCGTTTATAAAAATTAAATTCGATTGCTTTCTCATTAGCATTACTTCCCTTTCACGTTTTTCGTCAACATTAATTGCAGTATAGTTTAAATGTGCCGGAAGAATAAGAATTCAACACATAATTTTTAATAAGAACTTTATTTAAGAGATTTATTGTATGGAATTCAAAACGTCAGCAAACATTATCGAATCCTTTTATTTAAAGGCTTTCTTTGCTGTTTGTATTTGTTTAAATATTATTGGATTCAGATTTTTTATCTTTATTAAACTAAATCGTTATTAAATTGAAATTTAGTTGTTATAAACGAGAATTTTCGAATTTGGGCGAATATTATTTGAAGTCAGTCATTTAAGAATAGCTTGCAGGAAGATTAGGATTCGATGATTTATGTGTTTACTTTTACAATCAATCTTTCCCAAAATCGATTTTCCACCCGTTATATTTCTTTTTCTCCACGCCTTAAGCACTTCGTGAATCTGGACTAGAATTCCCATCCACGAATAATAAAGGAAATCATTTCTATGGAAATGAATGTCGTAGCTCAGTATGCCAATGGCAGGATGGAACTTCTTTTCAGAACTATTAATCATCGGATCTTAGATCGCAACGTTTCCTTTCTCAGTGATTACCTCTGCAGTGCAGCTGTATTATTCACCCGAATCGGGGCTAATTAACACCCCTCCATTCCCACGATAAACTAAATGGTCTCTCAAAGAGGGAAAAAATCACGAGATGAAGCAATATCCACGTGTTGAGGAAAAGGGCGAAGAAAGCAAAAATCGACCGTGAGGTGGATTACACCTTAAGATAAGGAGACATAGAGCGAGATTGCGGAGATGGGCGATCAAAAGCCTCATGGCAGTGACGACCTCCCCTCCGACGTACATTACGGCACCAAGAAACGTGCCGCTTATCTTCGGTTAGCAAGCCGTCGCTGGTGTGCAAATCGAGCTTCTTTGTCTTCCCGCTAAGAAATTAGCACTCCCCCACGAGACCGCTTAATGAGCACATCGATGGTGCGCGTCTCTGGGATTCCGTCGTAGAGTCTGAGGGTTCGGAAATGTATCAGAACGGAGCATAATTACGATAGGTGGAAGTCGAATGGAAAATGGAGAGGAACTACTCAAACTCGCAGAATTCGTCTCCGGATGATATTTCGATGAGAGCCCTAAGAGTGAGGGAGTAAAACATCTTCATATTTACAGAAATGACCAAAGATGCAAATGTCGTGATTTCTGTTAGTGATTAAAATCGAAATACGTGATATAATAGAGTGAGAGGAATAGAAGATTAATGTAAAAATCGCATGCAGTAGTTATCAAGAGTTTTGTATATACAACGGAATCATGTTGGATAGAAAGTTTAATAATTTAACGTATGAAAATAGAATGAAAGAGAAACGGTGAAGGTGCCCATATGATTCATTTATCTAAGAATTCAGTATTTTCCAAGATTGATGTAGAATATCCATTCCTTTAATATATTGAAGATGATTGAATACAAGAAAAACTTCTTTGTCGGAATTCAAGATTCGGCAACAAAGTAAAATTTTATAAACATTTAAACTAAAAAAGCAGCAAGTTCAGGATAAATTCAGGCTACAATTAAGAAGTCAGTCGCGCGAGTTTTGCCTCTCTTAGAAGCAGCCATTGAACTCGACTGAACTCAAGCTATAACAGTCACAGTTTTAAGACATCGTTAAAAATTCCAGTAAAATCATCTTCAGTAAAAATATTCTAAACTACGCGGGAATATTTTTTTATTTTCCTTTAAAACGTAAATGAGAAAGGTTGTCGCCACCATCGAGCCCATTAAAATTTGCCCCGCGCCATCAGCCTTGCAAAGGTAATTCTAAAGAGCTTCTTTGTTTGCCATTCTTTGAAGATAAAACCTTTAGAGTTATACCGGAAAAAAGGGCAAAAAGGAATAGCTAGGCCGTAAACTCTGCCCTAATTGGCAAAAGGAACTGAAATAGGTGGTTTTTCACAATGTGTTCTAAAGGACCCTCGCATTCGACGAAGGCGTTCGCGGAATTTCTCGATCCATCCTAAAGAAAAACGCGTTGCATTCGGGTCACACTCCGTCACATGGAGTGTCCATCTCAGCACGAGGCAATTTAACGGATTAACTCGGACGTCCCGGAGCGAAGGACGTTATGGGAAAACCGTAGTTAATAAAAGATTAGGGCGGGGGAAGGGCCGAGGGGCATAAAAGGGCAATAACTTAGGGAGAATAAAAGGGAAGAAAATTGCGGTAGCGAGGCGATAAAACGAGTGAGGAGTACGTCCGAAGAGATTAATAGCGGGAGGAAATTTGATCGAAGGAAAGCTGTCAACGCGGAGTCCAACTTAATGGGATATATCGAAGGCGGAATAAAACCATCGCAAACTTTTTGGAAGACTAAACCAAACATTCTCGCCTCCTTCCGGCAATCCCCGATGCTTTTTTTCGGGCGGATCGTAGGATTTCCCGCGGAAAAAAAAGCGTTTGGGAAGTCCAGCGTGAATCAGCCGAAGGATCGATCTGAGAGATTGATGAATGAGCCCAACGGCGCCCTAGGCCTTAAAAAAGGGAATATCGTTTCGAAATTTTTCGGTTCGTCGAGAGAGGGGGAAAAAGAGATGCGTAAAATTTAATTTTGGTGCGATTTTTTTTCAATTTGAATTTTCTCGTTCTTCTGGAATGACAGAATGGATGTCCAGAGGGGGAGATCTGGGCGATGTGTATTCCCAAAAGAGATTTGCGAAGCAATGACCTGTTCTTTGATCAACAGTGACTTAGAGGTCGGATAGTCATTCCACGACCGTCTATCGGATTGGAATAAAAGAATATGCTTCACTTTGCGCTTTCTATGAAATAGCGTTGGATTCAATCGTTGGATAATTTCCTTCGACTGTGACGCAAGAAAGTTCAAACTCAGTTGAAATTGGGTTCCTATTCTTGATATTTCTTCCCCGCATTCCACAACACGAAATTGACGGTACTTTTTTCGTAAAGTTAAAATTCAGTACATACACTAACATTTGTAACATTATGTAACATACGTAAAATTATTTTCATTAAAACATGGTGATCATCTGAAATAATGTTAAAATATTGAAATAATGAAAAACGTTTGCATAATTTATAGTAGATATTAGGTTAATTAGCAATACTTTAACGATACCATAAAAATAACTTAAATATTGATAATTTCATAATGTTATTTATTTATAAATCCTTAAAATTGTCAGATAGGTCGAACGTAATATGCTAAGAAACCTGAACATATTCCGTCTCTTCATCTATATGCTTCATATCTATGCTTCCTATTCGAACTAGGTTTTGTTTAAACGCTCCGTCCTCCTCTTTCGACCATTCTCGTTTCTCTTTTTCTATTGAAATCACAGCGCCAATTGATGATCCCGATTGTCTATCGTCACGCAATGCCTTTGGGCTCTTTCCACACGATGCATGGTAATTGTCACATGACGTGAGCAAGGATCAATGACTCCGGGGAGCAAATGCCGCATGTTGAGCGACAAATATCCCTTCACAAGAGGCCCCGAATTCACATCGTCCCGCAAAATTGTGGAGAAGCATTCCGGGGCTTTGGCGAGTGGAAAAAGTGCCGGAATGCGCTGTTTTTTTTGCATGAAATTTGGCTCGAGCTCATGACGAAGGATTCAGGTACGCCGTCAGAGAGCCATTGCGTTGGGATTATTTTATGCCGTAGTCGTGTAAAACATCGCTATTCTAACCCTCGCGCACTATTAAGCGGTGATATGACGTCCGGTATTTTGTAAATATATAGCGGAGAGTGGCAGTGAAATTTCTATTTCCACGGCACACGTGCGGTATACTACGCCCCACTTCGCTTCGCTAAAATGCCGGTTTATACAGATTGCGCTGGGGAAAGTTGTCATTTTCCGCTTTTGGCTTTTTTTAATGGCATACGCTGACTCTATTTAAGAAATCACTATTTTTGTCGGAGGCTTATAAATCTTTCCACTACGGCCCTGTAAATTTAGTTTTTCTATCTCCATAATTCGCGATAGAGAGAAATATTTATGCAAATTTCCACGAAAAATGAGGGCACTAGATATTTTCGATTTGCCATTAATTTTCATTGTAGGATTTGGTTGAATTTAATGTTATCGCTGTTCATTATGCTATGATTCTTCCAAAAATCGCAAAATATCTATATCGAGATATGTTTTTCATATTTATGCATTAGATTTACCGATAAAATACTCCTTATATATTTCAAAGGATGTCTTATGGTATGTTGTAAAGGGGTTCAACCTGTAAATACTAACAATTACGTGAATTTTATCCCAAAGATTTTTCTCCCATGATGTGTGGATCTCTAAATCTTGGCGTAATCAGCATCACTTACCCTCACTTTTTCACATCTTTTCCTTTATCTTTCGCAAGTTTTTCACATTTCCCTTTTACTCCGCAGATGTTTTTCTGTAGTAAGGATAATTTTTCAACGCACAATACAGTATTTTTTTATAAATCTTCTTTCCTGTTATTTTCTGCGACTTTTTTTGCTCTCTCCGTTACGAGGGCGAAATGAAGTATAGTACTCTTTAGTCCCGATTTCGACCAATAAAGACAGTATTCTAAAACAATCATAATGTACGGGTTGATCGAATAGATTTTGACAAATGAAATTATAATTAATTGCTCGAATGCTGATACAAGACACTGAAATTGACGATATTCAAAATTAATTGTTATTACTTCTATGTATGAAATATTATAGTATATTAAATATTACTTTCTTTTATCGGTCTCATTTTTTATTCAAACGAAATACTCAAAATCGCAATGGGAAACTGTTATTTGTAACTACATGGAAATTGTACGAATATACGATCCACGCAAACAGCCGAATCATATCGCGTGAAACTCCCTTGATAGCATTATGCTGTTAACGTTGTGCAAACGGAAAGGTGTGACCATGTGGAATGAAATTCTGCTCAACAGCTCTGAAACAGGAGGGCACTCCACGTAATTGTAAAATGATACCTTAAAAAAAGTTAGAGTAGTAAGTATAATCACTAAATTCATTATTAAATTATGAAAGAATTCAAAGAGCAGCCTTACAAAATAGATCGGCTAAACCTTTCATTGAAATTAGTTATATGAATATTCCGGTAAATAAAATACTCCTAACGATATTAAACATTGCTGTAATTTTTTTGCATTTTGGTAAAAAATCAAAATCGATGATTTTGATGAAATTATAATATTCAGTTTCTCTTTCCATTTATTCTTTATAAATATCACAGAAATGAACATCGTTCATAAATCATTTCTTAGCTTTCAAATGGAATTTATTTTTTTAGATTTTTATGAATTTATATTAATAAATTAGTTGAAAGAAGATATTTTAAATCCTTCTCAAAGTATTTCTATAATTGGGCATCAATTTTCAACTGCAGAGCTGAGGATGTTCTACGACAGCAGTGGAAGTTCTGCAGTCTCATACGATGAGTGTAAGCCTTTGAAACGATGATGATTTTATGGGCTCATCTCAACGACACTCTGGTGACTGTAACTCATCTTTTTCATTTTGATGAGCGCTATGAAAAGAGACTCATTGTTTTTGACTTAACGATTTTCCCCTCTATAGTTCTTAATCGATATTGCAGAGAATAAAGCCTAGAATATCGAATTCTTCCGATACACCAAATGAGTTTTCGCGCAAATTCATTCGTTTCCTCCTTTTATAGTTGCCTATCGAAATTAACTCTCTTAATCCGTCGCTTTACTGCCGACTGAAATGGTTCTAACAGATGGAATCCGCTCCGAGAATATTTGAGCCCACCATCTCTGCCTCACATAAATTACACTGCACTTTAACTGATCGACTCACGTTAAATAAATGATCCTAAAGGAAATTCTTTTCGCCAGTCAACTTCTGGGAAGTTAATTTCTACTGCTAAATTACAGATTAAGATGGAATCTTAATAAATGAGAATGGAGAAAATCTGATAAAAATATGAAAACTTTGGAAATGGAATGGGACGAAATTGCCTATTAAATGGCACCTTTTAGCATGATATCATATTTTAAAATGAACTCAAAGCATATGAAAGCACTGCACCATAAAGCATTCGGTAATTTTTTTTTAAGTATTCTCAATATGCTATCTTAAATTTCGTAAACTCTTAAACTTTGTGTCGAATCATCATCGATTACAATTTTAAGCGAAGTAGAAGGTATCCATAAATTATAGTTTAAAAGTTTCATATTTTGAAACACCCTAATTTCAATGATAGGTGGAGTGTCTGAATGTATTATACGATTTCTCAGATTCTTTTGTTGAATCTATCTATGTGAGCTTAATTCATAAGCCCCTATCACACAACGGCGACTTTTCTTTAAGAGATGCCATCACACTTAATCTATTACCTTTACTCATACAAAAGGAATATCTCTCACTTCGGTCTATTTCCTATTACTCTAAGAATTTATGCTATTATATATCATATCAGATATACTCTGGGCAACATCAGAGAATAATAACTAATTATGGAAATCATTAACCCACCAATGTATGTAAAATAATCTACCCATGTGTAAGTAGATGCGTGCTATTCCTGGAATCTAAAAATTTCCGGAACTAAAATAAATAAATCATTTCTGACAACGTATAAGAAGCTATCATTGTAGATCATATCTTTATTTTCAAGCCTCCGGACCGATCACGCTACGTTTATATACAAATGCAAAAAGGTGACGCCAGGAAAATCCCAAGCTTAACTCTAAGATTAAAGAAATAAAGACTAGAATGTATTAGTTACAAACACAAAATAGCCCGTTGGACCACTATACGATTCAGTAGGTAATACTGCTCGTACAGCAATACCTTCAGAACCTACTTAAAATTAAAAAATAATTAAGACGATTTCAAATTTTAATGAATAAAATAAATTTCGAAAAATAATTTTAATTAATCTGATAGAGTCCGAGCACAAATGTCTCTCTTATATCTATATGTCTCTGTATCGCAACTCCTCTAGATATATCGTACATCTATTTAGAAACCCTCTCAAGAGACAGATAGTGAGCGCATTTCCTAGAGCTATCCGTGACAAATTCCCATCGGGAAGGTTTCCTTCGGTTTTTAAAACCTTTCTGGCAGAAGTCGTCATAGGATCATTTCATTACGCGTGCAAATTGAGGATTCCTCTCCCCTGCGGTCTCTCAACCCATCGTCAGTGGGACGAGCTGGATCTTTTTCTCCCCCTTCATGAGATTTATTTCCGCCAACTCATCGGCCGTCGCCCATTAACCGCTCTCACGTGCTCAACACCTAAGAATGGCTTCCTATAAGGTCCGCAGCTATTAAGGCACCCGACGTCACATCGTAACAACCCCGCCGTTCCTTGGAGCATCCATTAAATACCGCACCAATTAAGACCGCCGTAGGAAAGAGTGAACCACCCTCGTTTGTCGGATGTTTCCGAAGCTGTATCCGTGACACCGTCGAAACCCTACAAAAACATATTGGAGCGGCGGCACGCGAATGACTCTCGCTAGTTCGGGTCGATGACGAGATATCGCGTCAGGAGGGAAATTCGATTACTGTTTAATTCTAGGATTCCTAAGACTTCGCGATCCCTTGATCGACGGAAAGCGGGTCGAAGGCGCAGAATATGCTGGCGCGTCGTCTGTCCTCGAGGAATTTTAATGAAGTTACGTCGACCGGCGTACGTGTTAACCGGAAATTAGAGCAGGAGATGGGAGAAAAACCATTCATAGCACGCAACGGGATTTTAAAAATCAAAACACGATGATGAATATAATGACTGTGCATTTTAATTAAAGTATTTCTACCCGTTTCCTCACTGACTGGATCTATAAATTATTCAAAATACCGCATTTCATAAAATTTCAGGATTATTTCGACCTACTAAATCACGCTAGCTGAAGGTTTTCATTGCAAAGTGGGGCATATTAGTTAGTCATTTTGGTTTCGCGGTTAGCCATCGAATGGAGAACAACGAGGCTACTAATTCATTTTAACGTCATGATAACGATGCATATCACACGCCTGCAATGTCGTTATGACACCCGCAATAAATTATTCGTTTTCAGATAAATTTTTTACCTCATACTTCGTTCGAATTCAGTCGAGTATATAAGTTCGTATTCATCAAGTAAACAAGCGTATACTTATAAAATGAAATTAAAGAATCGCCTTCCATCCATTCAGGAGTCAAAAAAATATTTTTGCAGCAGTACAACTTTCTGTGTTAAGTTTACGAAAGAAGAGGGGCAAGTGCTACACTCTCGCGGTCAAGAAGCCTTAGAGTGATATGGGATGAATCCTCCCCTTGTCGCCTCCTTTCCCGATAAATAGAGCAAACGGCTTACCAGATTGTCCACATTTATGTAATATGTACATTTACAACCAGAAAATTGCACCGACCGTGAACGGAATAAAAAAATACGTACGATACCATGGAAAAATATATTCGTAATTAAATTTCAATGTAATAATATTTCGAAAATGAATGCTTTTAAAAATTACGTTAAACATTCGTATTAGATGCAGCAAAAGTTTATTTTTATCAATACAATTGCGCGAATAATTTCTCACCTCAAATATACCGTTCAATATATAGATTCCGACTTCATTTACTGATGACCTAAATTTTTGTCAAATCCCTCAAGATCTGAAGGAAGGAAATACCCACAAATCTCCAATCTTTTCGAAATGACTACGAAGTTCATTGCATTGCATTGGAATCGATATCCTATTATATCGTTTCCTATCTATATCCTATGATATATATGTTTTGAGAATGTATATCGAAAAAAATTGCATTCGTTATCTGCCCTATTTGGCAACATTGTTGATAACTTACTTAAAAATAATTTTGGACCGTATGATTTCTCCCATAAAAGACAATTGCGTTTTAAACACGCAACATAATATAGTTTCGTAGTTTTTTGAAAATGATTGTAACTTCAGATCACTTTTTCACTGAAGAGAGAGGAAATGACAAAAGGAAAAGAGTAAATGACTTTATTTATAATTAATGTTGTGGAAATTTACTAAGTGCTTTCTTCAAGTCTCATTATGGCTTTCCATGAATTCTGGCCTACTTCCATACTTCCGTAAAATTTTAAAGAATTAACTTCCAATTCAGTTCGCAAGAATATTGAGTTTTCATAGAATATATACAAGATAGTTGCAACTGAAGGTATAGGATAGCTAAAAATTTGTATGTAATAGGTAACCTCTGCACAATTGAACTTTATACGATCAAGTTATTATTTTACAAAGAAATAAAAATAAATCCTGGATATTCTCAGACTTTTCGATATTTAATTATATTTTTGAATCAAATGCCCATAAATTAAAATAGCCTAAAACATTTTAAAAAGAAATATCGGTATGAAATAACCCATCGATTTTTAAAAAATCCAACTAGAACAAATGAGGACAACCATCAGAATAATTAAAAAACCAATAAAATTACGCTAAAGAAATACGAGATCACTCTATTTAAAATGCGATTTTTAATCAGTAGATTTGCTCTCTTTGGATTTTGTATTTAAATTTACGGTTTATTATTTCATAATCCTTTCAAAAAACATACTTGACCAATTATCCTACGTGTTCGACATCCGATAGATGATTAATGACACATCCTCTACTCAAACTCATGTTCTAAAGCTGCTAACACATTGCGCTGATGAGGCCATGACAAACATGAGGTAAAGGAAAAACTAAAAAGCGTAAAGTAACATAACTAATCGACTGAGATCTATGAATCCTTAGCAAAATTAAGTCAAAAATGAGAGAAACTATAAGAATGGCGAAATCAAACTAATCATGAAAATGATATGGGGAAAGCCTTAATGATTGTACATGGTAATATCGCCTCGGACTACTGCTTCTAGTTGTAGGATGCCTTCGACACAAGCAGATGCTCACTAAAGGCCCTGACCGAAGTTCATCTAAAACCCTACCTTTCTGTCTGCGATGAGGGCTCCTCGACGGTGCTTTCCTCGACCAGCGGACTTTCGTTCTAAACGCGGCAATCGCTAGCAGTCGTTGACAAACCAATTCTGGGGATCAAAGCCTCTATGTTCAACCATAATCAATGCATAACCTAAAGCATCTACGGTGTCAGTAAACAAGCTTTTATTCATACTTCTGTAAAATACTGGAAACTGTGGCTCACCAACTATAAGTGATGGATGAATATGCGATTGTGTGAGGGCACCTCCGTAACGGTGTAAATGAATTAGTGCATGTCGTGCGATTTATGGGCTCACCAGCCATTGTGCTCGTGTGAGACCGCGTACAAAAATGTTATACTGAGATGAGTGCATATGTGGAGAGAGTCGTCATTTGGCGACGGAAATCGCACATTTTCCTGGTGAATTGAATCGCGATATTTCCATTAGATTCGGAAACGTTCACTTTCACGTGAGACTACCGATCAGGCGAAAAGGAAATGTACGATATTTTTCGCGAAACGCGAATATCCGGCGAGTTTTTCATGCCAGTTAGTGCGCAATTTTATTGCTGACGTTTTATTATGTTCTTGTCGGCCGATCCGCTTTTATTTCGCGAAGTGGTACGTTTATTTGATTTAGAAACGCACGCTTATAAAAGAAGCTTCACTTTAAACACAACACAGTTCAAACTGTTATAAATTACGAGCTAAAGTATTGATTTAAGGGTGTTCTCTATGAAAGGAAATATATTACAATGAATTTAGCAAGAAATGAGGGAAGTAATCGAAAATACTTGAGTATTGGCGGAATTGGATGCAATGGGGCATGAGATTTCTTAAAATTCTATTTAACTTATTTTTTAAAATGTATGTTTAATAATTTAATGAAAATATAATCCTTGAAAATTCATGATCTAGGGATATTTACCCGTAACAATTGAATTATATTTTCATTTTCGATTACCTCCCTCGAAAAAAGCTATGATTTTGATGAAAAGGATGAATAATTATGACGTTATTACAAAAAATGTAGAATAAAATAAGAAATATTAAGGAAATATGACTTCTTTTTTAACACATAAATGATATCATCACGAACATTTTACCTTAATACACACACATATATATACATATATACATCAAGAATATATGATTGAAATGATGATGTCACAAATACAGACTATATGAAGAAATATTAGTAAAATTACAGAAAATGTTTACTGTTTCTATGATAAATAAAGGACATAATATACTGTTGAGTTGGAAGAAATTATTTTAAGAAGAACTTGCTCATTAATAAATGAGATATATTCTGTAGTCTTTATGCCGATCAAGAAGTTACAATAACAGAAAGTCATATTCTTATAGCTGGATTGAATTTAGCAACCTTTTTAATTAATTTCAGTAATGATTGCGATTAAAAGTCTAACAGAAAATTTAAAAATCACATTTTGACTTTTTGTTGAAGACTAATCATTCAAAATTCAGGGAATCCAAAGAAATGAATTAACAATGAGAAACTACAAGTTATTAAAGCACATGACCCACAAAACAATCACGTTTGCTTTTGAGTTTCATTAATGAAGCTATTCAATGTATCTCTTCACCTTTCACTGAACATCGTGATCAAAAAGTAATGAGCATTTTTATTTTGTATTTTTTCCCAGATTTCGAACATACTTGTTCGATTTCTGTGTACGTTTTACAATTTAATAATTATTTCTTGTCAGTATTTTGTCTTTTCCATCTATGTTCAGTGATGAAAATAATTATTTTTCATATTAGAAAGTATTTCTCCGTGTGTGCAAGTTTTGATAAAAATTTTCAACTTGCGAATTGCAGAAAATAGAGGGTAATATATTTCTGCACAATGTTCTCATCTTCCAAACTCATTAATATAATTTGAAAATATTTGAACGTGATAATTTCGTGGGCGAGCAGCACTAGCTCTAACTACAACTCGTGAGAATGAAATAGATGAGAGAACACCCTTAAACGAAAAACTTGTTCATAAGATTATGGACATTATTTGCGATGGCATCCGGATAGGGAGAGGATCAGTGATCGCTCCTCCTAGATGGAAGCCACCTTCACAGAAAAGAGACTGTTTACGACCGAAGTATTTTCCTTTGGATATGTGTGCACTGAGGTGCAATGAGCCACCCCTCCCACTCACCGTCGTGGAGGGGATCGATGGTGTGAATCATGAGCTGGAGGAGACCGTGCCTGAACTTGCCCGAGTGATGTGCAGAAGTGGACGAACCCGCACCTCCTGCGTTGCCTACTGCCGCTGACGACGAGGAGCATGAGGAAGAGGGCACGGGGCGGGCGGTGGCATGACCCGCCCCACCGGCCCCCGCTGCCGTCACTACAGAGCCCCCGGTACCCGAGCCGCCTCCGACGCTAGTCTGGCTAGAGGTCGTCCCCGCTGTCCCATGCTGCAAAAGAGAGGAAATGCGTGAGCGAAAAGAGACATTCACTTGCAGAAGCATTCGTCTTTCACCTGCGTCTATCTACGCTACTCGATCACTATCAGCAGATCTAATCGACAGAGAAAATGTACTGGCTCAATGCTTCTACCAATTATTTCAACCAAAAAGATAAAAAAATCATGTAGAAATGGTTTATATTTTACTCTCATGCATGTCCATGCCCTAACTACGAAGCGAAGGCTGGTTCTGTTGATTTCCCTCATCCTCTGGTGAAGCAGCACTTGGAAGGTCGTCAGATGATATCAGGATCACATTTTATTTCTGCAATGGTTCCTGGATTCCATACCTGCATAAGGGAAACTGAGACACCATAGATATGGTCGCACGATACCATTTCCACGGAAGACGGAAGTGATGCCAACGAATACAGACTTATTCTTCTGGTATAGCAAAAAGCGAAGAAACATGTTAGAATTTCACCACATCTATCCTCTGCAATCAAGTTTAAGATAAAATGATTTCACTAAGGAGAATAAAATATCCGGTAGTTAAATTAATCCGTGACACTTCCTTTACGAGATTGAAAATTTTCATGTGTCGCGTAAAATGTTATGTCGAAAGCAATAATAATATCATTATGGTTTGTAATTCCGAAGTATGAGTATCTATAGTTTCTCCAAACGATGGTATCAAACATCTAACATATGATTATAACTTTGCATTTCGAAGCTTGATCTTTTGCGATACGATCCATTATTCCTCTATGACAATTTATATTCACAGAGTAGATATTTCAAATACTGCTGCCTTCTTTTTCCTTGTATATTATTACTATGCGAAAATAATATTTTTAACCGCGAAATACTAGATGCAATTTTGTTCACTGAAAATTAATCCGCTGTCATACACAACTTCTTATGGAAATTTTTTGTTAAGGATTATCCAAATCTTTTCCATGCCACATTTCGATATTAAGGATAGAGTTAAATAGAAAGCATTTTATTTTTCTTCAATTAAATCGGAATTGCGATTGATGAATCGAATACCTCGTCAAAAATAACGAGTATGTCGTTTCATCTCAACACATAATTGGTTTTTGAAAATTTCAATTAAATTTGAAAGTGTTATTTTATTAATTTAATCGATTTGAAACACTTCGGTTAATGGAGTTAAGGTTTTATTTGAATCGATTGTGATTTACGGTGTAAATGAAATAAAAGGTCAATGAACAATAAAAGCTTAACCAAATTAGGAAAGATTTTTGGGAATCGATAAGAATTAACCAATGATACTCAAATATTTAAATGTTTGAATGTATCATCCGCATAATGAAATGCATTTTTATAATTAAAACTGTATCATTTTAATTTAAATACACTCTTTAAGTCATGTAATGCATTTAATTTCGGGAAGCCCAGACGATTAGTTGCTTGTCACTAATTATATTTTATGATATATTTAAAGAGATTACTGGCCAATATTTGATTTTTGAAAATATCACTTAATTTTTAAAAAATGTTCATAATTTTTAATATCTCGAGACAGAATTTTTTTAGAATGACGCATGAGAAAGTAACTTTGTTTGTGCTATACGGAATGAAACAAATTTTGATGAAAAAAGGGCACTAAGCTGACGTTGGTTAATGGGAATAAATTTTGAAGAGCTTTACTTCAGTTTTGCTTGGCACAGAATTTTATTTATCATCCTAGTCACCTGATTATCGTAAAGTAGTCTTAGATAAAGAAGATTATGGGTAAAAGTAGTTCCAGCTGACATCGGTATTTTTAACAAGCCCTTGGAATATTAAGTGACGTCGAACAAAACGATCCGCGCTAAAAATACCGCGGCCTTATGAGGACAGTAATAGCCAAGAAGGTAGATTCTATTCGCGGTAGGTTATGCAAGTCTAATTATATGATCCCGATTGTGGCAGAGAAAATTTATCAAGAACACATCCAAAATTTCATAAATCTCATCAAATTCTTCATGACATAGATCTTTAACGGAAAAAAATTGCATTCGTAATACATTCAACTCGATATCTCCTAATCTCGTAATTCAATACGAGTAAATGTGTCCCAGATATTCATAAAACCTTAAACAAAAATGCTTACTTTTACTCGCATGTGTGTTTATTTAACGATTTTAAATCTAGAAACTTGTTGGAGAGCTCTTTACAGAAGGAACCTCACCTGTTTTAGAACTTCTTTAAGTTCACTCGGTAATGAGTCTAATGAAGTTGTCGATCCGTGTTTCTCGAATATGAATTTTGACTCGCCTAACTTGCGCGTATGAAGTTACTAACGACGTTGTCCCTCTGCAATTAAGGGGTTCTTAATAAAGGCATCCGTCAATTTTCTTTATGTGCATTTATATTTCTCTCTGACAAGTTTAAGGAGAACGTTTGTTTGAATTGTTTTCTATTCTTTTTATATGATGATGCACTTATTTGGAAGAGTATTTAAGTATGAAAACGAAGTATGAAATGAAAACATTACATGTGAAAGATATTAATTCAATTATGTGATGCTATTGATAATTAATGATTAAAGAATAATTTATGAATCTTTATCACTTTCAAGATATCTTTCTATTCATGATATACACGCTCTGTGACATACACTACACGTAAAGATTTGCGATTGTCCAATACGTAATGTAGAAATGGATCCCATTCGTGAGGAACAAAGGCAAAGACCTTGCAGAGTCAATCCAAGCTCAAATCATTACGCATAGGGGATGATCGTCAATGCATTTCCTAGCTATAATTCCTAGTTCGGAAAATTACAGGGAGAAAATGGCTCGACGGGAGCGGTGTACTTTCGTCGGTGAAAACACGGTTTACGGGACCTTGGGTCGAGCACGAAAGAAAACATCGTTCGTAGAAAGGAAAAAATATGTAAGTGTTGTAATTTCACCACTCAAAGCTGAAACGTGTGTGCGTAGGAGTGGATCGATAAATCGACAGTTTAATCAGTTCGGAGAAGAAGAGGAACGAGTGCATGCAGACATGTGTGTGCACGCGGTGGGAGAGAAGATGCATTGGCAAATCGAAGTAGCAAAAGGAAATACTCGGATAACATCCATGAGATGGTCCTCCTTTATTGGTGGTTGGAACTGCGTCATTTTTAAAGGGACTGCCTATCAAGCAGTGTCCGCCAAGAATGATTTATTCAATGAAAAAGGACTTCCCCATCCATCCTTTGAATCGCGGAAAAAATTCCCTCTCCTTCGGCGGAGAGAAAAAGAGAAGGCAAATATTTTGGAGTGATTTGATCCTATGCTGTAAATGGAAAAACCCGCTTCCCTTTTTTCGAGATGCGTGCTTTGTTTTGACCGAGTCTGTTCCAACGCGTTTTGTGAAAAGGATTTTAATTTGTCGAAACGTAGATTCACTTTACGGATTGAACGAAAGGCAATCTTTGGTAAGATAAAAACGATTACACATGACCAACGAGTGTTATACTATTGGCGATTGTTCAAAGAGAAGCAAAAGGAAAATAAATATTTTAATACAATATCGATTCATTTAATTGGTGTGCCTGTTAAAAAATAAAGAGCACTTGCGCATTTACTTTAGTCAAATGGGCATCACAAGAAAGATTTCCATGTGATGCGGCTCAATGTCCTTCGTTGCTTTCAGTGCCATTGTTAAACAGAAACGATTTTTTAGAGGAAAGAAAACAATGACAGACAGCTGAATTAAAATGATAGAAATCCAAATTTACTGAATTGGAACACATCTATGCATTCAATTTAATCTTGAAGAGCCTATTATTAGAATACTTTCTTTCATTATAATTTAAACTCACAACATGTATCAGAAATTTTGATTCTTAAATTTATATAAAATTTAGTCAATATATCCCGTTTCCTCCAAGAATTCCCATTTGCTATACTTTATTATATTTTTGATTATAGAATTAGGTCCCTTTTTAGTGTTCCATGACGCTTTTCACTGAAATATAGATTTCCAATCTTAAAAAAGGGAAGATGATATTTTTAACTTACAAAAATGTAGACATAAAAATCGATATTATTTTTAAAACTCATCGAGGGGACCGGAAAATTTAAAAATACAGCCAAATAGAGTATGAAATGAATAATGATTATAAGATATAGCATTTTCCGCTAATTAAACAGTATTAGCCATCAAACCTATTCCGTATTTATATTAAACCACTATTCGTTTTATATAGATTTTACTTGCTAAAACCATACGTATTAATTCACAACATAAAAATGGCGATTCTAAATTTTACAAACATCTTTGGAAAGTACCATAAAGAACTCTTTCCTCTATTTTTAAAACGTAATTTCAGCTGTGGGAGAATATGCTGGATTTTATAGTAAATTCTAAAGCGAGTACATGCACACCAGGTCACTTCATCACTTATAAATCTTTCTATAAAATTAGAAAATACAAGGGGAAAAGCGGGGGGCTTTTGTGTTGGTCGGTGACGCTTGCATTCGCTAACTTATGGATAAGATTCCAATTAAAATTGTCCACACCTGCGTGCAGTTGTACGTGTCCAATTAGATAAGGTGTTTTCTCGTTCGCGAACTTATTATTTATGTATTAAATGATAAAAAGGAAAGAAAAAGCGGAAACGGAACACTAATGGTTTGCTTTTCTTACGGAAAATGCATCCTCATTTATTTTGTTGAAAGGTTTTCTTGAAAGAAAAATTAATAGCAGTGCGCACTGAAAAGTAGGGGGAGATGTTGGCGGTAGATCGGTGCGATATGAAAAAGAGAAAATATTCGAGAGAAACAAACGCTGATCATCGAAGGCACAGTTTCTTAACGGAAGAATGAAGTGGGTTTACTGATAAAGCCAGATGATTAATGTTGGCCTTATTTTTCATTCTTTCCACCACAGATGGGAATGCGTGGAGATATAACGCTTGGAAAGGAAGAGGAAGAAGTTGCGAAGGTATGATGAAAGAAGAATTATCAAAAAGGGTCTAAAGAAAAATATAGTAGTGATTGCTACAAGTATCTGATACGAATGTGTTATAGCGTATACCTTTGAGCCATCGTGGATTGATGGAAAAAAGTTGATATGCACAACATGAAGTTTAAACGTCTATTTACTCCTCCAAAAGTAGATAGAAACTGACTGGATGAAGGGACATCAAAGAAAGTAAATGATTCACTAATTAGTATGAGTAACCTTAATTTCATTAATTGAAGTGCGTCTACCTTCGGTCCAAACATACCCTTGACAACTGTTTCCAAGCGAAACAACGGCTGACGCGTGAAAGTGAGTCGAAGTATAAAATAATTATTTCTCCCTCCGCATTTTTTCCATTACGTACGAGGTAAAATGGATCCAAATGATTAAAAGGGAAACACGGTCATCAAAGAAAAAATAATAATGGAAGATTTCCAAGGAAAAGGTAAAAGGTTTTTTTACGAAATTAGCCTAAGAGTTGGAACGGAACTGAAACCCACGAATGTAGCTATGCACGATATTTTGAATAGTGTGCTTATTTTATTGTACACCACCTTCCACTCTCTTTGCAGTTGTCTCCTTAGTTTTCATCTCTCGACGCGTATCTCATCCACTTTCTCTTCCTCTCATATAAACCCACCTTCACAAGTGTCCCTTTTTCGACAAAAATTGTTGGTTGGCATTGTTTTCGCTCTCATTTTAAGGGCGTTTCTGGTGTATCTCTCGCTGGTTTCCCTTAGCTCGTATTTAGAGTTACAGATACCTAATGAACGGATAACTTAATTTTGTAAGTATTTTAATTTCTATAACATTATCTCATCAAACGTAGTTATGAAGCATATATCTTGTTATCGATTTCCGTAACATATCGATTGTCATTTAACTAAATCTCAATCATCCCCTCTGAAAATCGTTATTCTTTCAGCTTGATCCAGTCAATACTCTGCTACCATCCCTGCAAGAGTGCTCGATAAAGACATCCCGCCCATAGTTTTGCATCTTTTGGATATCTCTCTAGGTCTGCTCGATGATCCGATGACGGATTCCAGCGGCTGCACTACGTTGGCGCAGCTCTCGAAGAACAATTACGGCGCTGGGAATCAATCATTTCCGCTAGACAGAGTGCGGTGGACGCTTTATCCGATACATCATCCTCGGATGGGATCGGAAAAAAATCGAAAGGCAAACTTAAAAAAAATTGCACGTGAGAAACGTTCCCGGTCCGGATCCTTGTATATGAGAGTATCCGAGGCTCGGTGTCACCGATATTGCAAAGTCGGCTTGTTGTGGTCGCTGAGGGCCCCTATCGGACGATATCAGTCGCCATTACGACGTCCTACGGTAAGCAGTTTTGCCAGACCGCTAAACGCAATCCAAGGACGGAAAAGTTTTATTGCGGCATTAGAGATAGGTTATATGTCCGTTGAATTTTACAACCCTTTGAATCACTGCCTTTTCAGCTCTATTTCTTCCACTCTAGGAAGAGCATCGCCGATACAGAGATGTTGGTCTATTCTGAGTTACGATCGATATAGAAGAAAAAATCTATGATAGGCTTTAGGTTTACGATCACAAAAAGGACGTTATGGTAACATAAAAGTGCAAAGAATTTTTCATGAAAAAAAGTAGAAAGTAGCTTTCTGGAAATTGCTTTTTATAATTATTTATTTTGAATCACCTTAGAGTAATTAATCGGAGACGTTGGAGTGACTTTTTATATCAAAAAATTTAAAAGAAGAGATAAAAATTTGATAAATCATAGGAACATTATGTAACTAGAGACATTAGAATGAGTAAATGTAAGTAAATCATTTTTAGCTTTCTACTGCATCTGTTACCATAATATATCCAGGGCGATCGTTAATATCATAATTATTGATTTGACATAATCTGAATTTCCGGTCAGCTAATTTAGTATCACGGAGCAGTTGAATTCGTAATGAGGAGCATCTCCTCTAATATTCATATTCCTCTCATGTAGTGTAAATCAATCCGAGATCTGTATTCAGACTGAATACGCTTCGATGTGTTATCGAGCGAAACACGGAGCAAACTGCGATAGAATCGGAAGAACACTTTATTTCGGAAAACAAGGGACATAAATCACTTCCCTTTCACACGCTGAATACTTCAATGAGGAAACTCCGTTATAATCAGACCGACGATGAGCCAATCAAAATTCACCGACATAAAACGTAAAAAATTCACGCCATCATTTAAACTGATTAACGATTCCTCCGTGCAATAAACAGTTCCCATCGACGCGGATCGCGATGCATTTTTGATGGACGTTCCGGAGTTTTTAATTCCCAGGGCAATTCACTTAGCAACACACGCACAACCGCCCCCGCGCGGACCAAATATTTGTCGGGTAAATAGAAGCTGACTCACGACCATAAACTTCTCGCGCTCCACTTCCCCGATGACCACCGACGAACGTTTCCTACATCACGCGACCTTTGCCGTACTCTTGCCCGATTCCAGTTTTTCCTCCGCTTTATTACTTTTTAAAGCAACCGGAGGTCTTCCTCGTAAAGGAATTAATGGTCTTCCGTGCCTACGCTCGGTTTGTTGACCCGGAGCCCTTGTGTCCTTCCTTCGTTGCTGAGTAACTCGCTCTAAGAAAGAGGGATGCTAAAAAACGCATCGATGACGAGCGTCGTTAAAAATCTAAAAGTAGAGCTTTCGATAAGAGAAAGAGGATACACCGTAACTAATGGAGGAAGGGGTCGAATTCATGGGACTTATCCTCCGCAGGGCAGAAAAAAATTGGAGAATTAGGCAAATCGTGTTAATGCTTGGCAATTTTCCAATCAGAGGTCCCCTGATTAAACCGAGCGCGAAGAAAGATGAGTCGGAACTAAGAGTTGCAATTACTCGATCCGGTTTCCGTATGCGAAATAAAAGAGCGGCCGAACTGGACTCAAGTGACGTGGGAATGATTAAAAGAGTGGATTTCCTTTGCAGAATAGACGAGGATTGGATGTGATTGCTAACTCTGCATTCATCCACTGGAATATCGCGTATTAACATATTTGTTGATGAATGAATCAATTTCCGAGGAATCGATGTCATCGCTAATCTAAATCACTCATGAAGGGTTTATGGAATGGAAATGATACGAATCAGACCGAAAGGATGAGAAAAAAGGACCAACTGCGATAGTTATAGTCGCTATATTAAAATTGATATATGATTCGATAAGAATTTCTAACGTAATCTTACGGTTATAAATTCTCGTAGATTAATTCATTGGTAGATAAGAAGATTGAAATCAAATATATTCACATCGTTATTCGAAGAACATTTTCTCGTGAATTTTTATTTATGGGTTATGAGATAAAATAAATGATGATTTTTAGATACATATATCCGTAAACCTTCCTCTTTCTATATATTGACTCGTATGATATTTAAAAGAATTATTTGAGTTTCTACTGCTTATTAAAGAATTATCTGAATATCTTTTCAGTGGAAGAGTTTAAGGAATTATTTGAATCGCGAAACAACTTTCTAAATTCTAATAAATTTCCAATAAATAGTTCACTAGGTAGTCTCCTAAGCTATCGATTGGGCAATCTATAAATCCTTAGGGATTTTGATTATTTAGGTCGAAATCTCTGTCCGATACAAATCCTGCTGTGAAAGGAACGCAAACGGCTACATAAACTAGATGATACCAATTTGTGGCACTTGGTAGACCGCGCAGTAGTGTTGCTACAGCGAAACTCTGCGCACATGTAGAACGAGGTCAGGTTAATAATGAGCAAGACATCACTGCAAACACGTTCAATTCGCTCGTATTGCTGTCAAGAGTCACAATCCTGGAGCGACGAAAGGCAAAATATAATCGTACAAGGTGAATATCTCATTTAGAAGGGCACAGAAAACAATGATATAGAATATGTTCATAAATCTTTCAAATATCAATTCTTTCATACCAATGTTGCGAACTTATTCCGAAATATAAGAATGTCATCTGGTCTTTCACATTTAAAATCCTTTAAATGAAAATCTTGATGTCAATAAATTTAAATAAGCCTAAACTTTTAGATATCTATGGTAATTAAATAAAACGGATCCCAGTCAAACTACGGAGAAAATTTGCTAAAGTAGTCGTAAGAATTATTCGACTTTTATCGAATTTTATTCGAATTATTAACTCAATATTTATTACTTTGATACCAATATAAGGCTTTAAATTATTTATCATTAAATAATACCGCATAACCAACGTTAATGTTTTATTTTTCAAATTAAATCCACAATCTATTTCAAGTAAATTAGAAAGAATATCCTTAGTTTTCATAACGTCTTCTGTTCAAAAATGAATTTTAATACTATATTTAAAGGTTTTAAAGCGATTTTTCCAGCAATAGTTTTTCGCAATAATTCTTAAGAATTGTAACTGGTACATAATTAATGTCATTATGATATCTAATTAGTAGATGAATATTTTCTTCTTAGGAGAAGGAACGTTGTAGGGCATAGTAATATATTAAGTGAAGTATATTCACCAGCATGGAAATTTAAAAGCAAGAGCTCTTTCCCACAACTACCACTAGGGACGGATGAACTGGAGGTGGGCAAATCTCTCGCCTAATTCATCAGGGATCATCGATATCCCTCCCGGACGCCCAGCGGTAACGAGAGAGAAAAATCCTTCGGATAAAAATACAAGAGATCCTAAACCGATAAAACGGCTGAATATCGAGGTCTAAAAATAAGGACTTTTTAATGGGAAGGTTAACGCTTCAAAAAATTTCCCTCGCACCGAACGTGGGTTTTAAGGCGTCCTGAATAAAGGGACAGAGATTTAAGGCTCGTCACGATAGACGAGTTTATTTAGCGGAGGAAGGCGTGGATGAACCATCGGCTATGAATTATTGCGGGGTCCATAGGAACGTTTTTGGCTCCGAGGGAAGTGTATCATGAATGGCCGTAAATTACTCAGTTTCCTTTTTCCCGCCTCTTCGGGGGAATGACGTCGGGTACCTGATTAAGACAATGGGATTAGCGGAAAGAGGGCGCTAGAAGTACTTTTCTCTCTTTAAGAGTGTCTCGTGCGAGGTGCGTGCGGCCGATTTCTCATTCTCTCCTCGGCGTTGCATGACGCCATTCCGGAGCTATCTCGGGGTGAAAATCGTTTCGTAAGCTGCTCCGGTTCATTTTCAAGCCGAGCTTCATTTTTCAAAGGAGAATTTTCCTCATCTGCGAGCTTTCGAGAGGCGTCGTGTATCGCTGAAGCCTCGTGGTAAAAATATGACACGTCGTTGACGGATCGGCTCCTCCGTCGCTGATCATTTTTAGGCCATAAAGTGCACGCGAGAATTTTAATCGAATACTTTTTCTCTCTTTGTTGAGGAGAATCGACGGTGATCGACCCAAAATTTTCAAATTATGGAATCGAAATGAAACCCTTCTTAAACTCAAGAGCCAAGTATGAAATAGAATTACATTTAACGGATAAATGAGCGTATGATTGCGTTGTTTCAAAACTAAGGAACGAATATCACTCTTGAAGACGAGAGGTAGAAGGTAAGATTTTTAATAGGGAGCATTTCTCAATGATGTTATTTTTGATATCGAGATTTTTAGTTTTTAAATTTTATAACACGTTTGTATTAAAATAATTTTATATTTTCAGGGCTCTTAAAAATTGTTGTGTGAATAAACGATGGAACCCAAATTGTATCTATGATGTATATTAAAACGTTATCCTGAATAACATGTATTACTTAAAAAAATATTTGAATATGAGATATCTAATCTCCTTGAAAAGTGAAATATAAATAAAAAGCATTTGAAAAGAGAAATAGTTAAAGGTATAACTCAAGAATACCCAAAGAATCAAAAGTTTTTATTCTTGAAAACATTAAACTGTATAAGACAACTTTGGAGAAACACAACTCCCTATTAGTTTTCATTCTCAAATGCGTATTCAAGGAATTTTGAACGATGCCAAGGCCGATTTGACTGATTGTATGAAGTAGAACATTGGAATTTCAGATTTCTTCCATCCATCAAATTTAGCACGCACGAACTCGATAAAAAAATCTCGAATTCAACAAGCAAATGAACTCATTTCACCTGAATTGTGGTCAAGGCGAGGTTACGAGAAAAAGACAATATTGTGCAATAGATCGAAAAATACTCGATCCGTCCTCCAACCAAAAAGTAGCCTTCGAACATCAAAAGATGGAAGATAACTGGATCACGTGACTAAATATCAAACCCCTCGCACGATAGGCCGTATCGAATCCTCCAGAACGTTTCACCAGCGACCTTCAAGATAGAGAAAAAGGGAAAGATAAGGCAAGGGAAAGGAAATTCTTTATAAGAGGGAGAGATAAGCGTCTATCTCGAAATTAGCCGCGGATTACTATATCCTCGCCGTTCATAAACATTTGTTCGAACTCAATTTCCGCGCAAAGGAAGACCCTGTGTGCTCAACCGAAAATGGAGATTACGTCACCGAGTGAAAGTGTGATCAGAAAGGGAATTCATCCGCGTTAAAGACATAGAAATAAGGTCGAAGGACAAAAGTCTTGCAGGGAATGGGTTTTAAGGGAAACATTTGCTCGAGCTTTCATATCGGCCAAGAATTTCTAAACAGGCCTGGAGCGATCGCAAATCGCCGAATCCATCCCGAGATGGAAAAGCCAGACGTAAACATTTCAAAGATGAGACTTCCCCTGAAGAGAGGGGAAAACACCACTCGAGTGAAAAAAAGGAAGACAGACAAAAGCATAACGAAGCGGACGGGAATTTGGAGATCGAGTACGTAACGGGAGTGGGATTGTACATTTGATGGCGGTGAAGGGGGACAAAGAAGGAGATCGCTTTCGAAAGGGTTTAAGATAGGACGGATAAGGGAATACCTTCGGAAGGCATGTGAAGGGGATGATGGTCGGAAGATAAAAGGTTCCGAGAGATATTGCTAAGGGCTTGCTTGCCTATGATTCGAAGAACACCTTGCGTAAACGTTTCCGTAGGGAAAGTAGGGAACAGAGGCTTTAAATGAGCGACACTTAATTTCCTATTTATCGTCACGGTTATCGATGGGGAATGTTAAGAGTGTTGTGTCTTTTTACGACTCATGCCTGTTTAAATGTTGTAGGGATACTTGATCCCGAGTCCGGATGTCGGGCGTCGAATGGGCGTCTGAACACTCCAAGGGACGTTCGTTTCACGCTGCGTAGATAAAAACCGCAACGATGCAAACATCGAGGTGAAGGATGGGCTAAGTCGTAAAGATGGGCACAGAAACCTAGAAAACAGCGCGGGATGATAGTAAATATCGACAAGTTTCCGAGGAAAATCTTTGAGAAATACTGCGTTTGAAAGCGGAGATAAAAGGCTTTACTTTTGGTCGAAGCTTACTCTCATATACTCTAAATCCATGAGAGCAAAATTTCATGCAAAATACTCTCCACATTTAGGAAATTTCAGAAAGAATTTTTCTTCAAAGCCTTTTCAACTAATTATCCCTTATATTATACGGAGATGAACATCAACACATTCATATTCTGTGTTTAACTGTATGAATTTAAAATATAATATTCGTGTTCTGGAGCAGAAAAATAGAAATATACGGTTGAATTCAATTTGTCTCGTGACCAGCCTTAATCGAGGATGTGACACACCAGAAGGAATAATATTAGGTACCTCTTAATTAATTTGTATATATTTTCAACGCTGTTACTTGTAAAGCAATCGTGTTTGATTCACTGAGTATAATTTTTGATCATTTAGCTTATGGAATAGGGAAATACCAAATTTATATCTTTTTTATTACCCATTATACTCGTTATCTGGTTCTATTTCGAGTTTAGAAACATTTACTTTTACGATTTCTCCTGTTTTACTCAGTTTTCTACAAGAGGTAGAAAAATATTTACAGGAATTATATAATTACAACATTTCCGAAATAAAATAACAAATTATATCCCAATCTATTGAATGTCTTGAAAATTTAGCTTCGGGAAATTTCGCTCAATTCGTAGCCCTCTTTAGCAAATCTTTCAAAACGATCGCAAAAAATGTGCAAGAGCCCAAGAAGCGGTATCTTAATTAATAATCGCTTAATATATTCATCAGAACTCAGGTGCCGCATATCATTACATACGTATCTGAAACTACCAAGATGATCTCCTTAGATCGCTTTGGCCTTGAAAGTCGTTCGCGATGGTAGAGATACTACACGGGTCAGAGAATTTCGCCCACGCAATCCTGAAACAATCCTCCCCTCGATCCACACCTGAGAAGCACGCTACAGAGTTTAAGAAAGCACGTCAAAAGCGAGGGAAACGAAGGAGGTGGACTAAGAAATGCTGCGAGAAATTATGAAGAGGATATTGGAATGGATCGCGAGAAGATGGATCGCGCTAGTGGGGATTGGGGTTTTTAAAGAAGGACAAACGGAGCGAGGCAAACGGAAGGCAGAGAGAAAGAGGGAGGAAAAATGACCAGAGCCAGTATCGATTTGTGGTATAAATAGGCCCCCATCCCACACATCCAGCACAGTGCCCTCTCACGACCTCTCTCTCAATAAGTCTAAGGAGTCTCGCCCACCCATCTGACCTTCCCACCTCTACTCCCTTCATCAACCTTTCGCAAAATATGCGCTAAACATCTCCGTTCTTTTGGGCACCCACGCCCCTCCGATGCGTTTATGCACACCACTCGCATGAATGGAGGGTTTTTACATCGCCATCTGAATGGAGTGTGCCGCGAAAGGAGGTGGATTACGTGGCCACGATTCTCGAGTTGCTATATCTCACCTCGGGAGCCCAATCGAGGTATGAGACCTGTAAACCCACGATGTCGCTTTGTTATCTGCTAGTAAATACCTCTCCATCCCTTTAAATAAAAGGAGAGTCGAAGGGCTTCCTCGGATATGAATATTCATAAGAACCTTTACGACTTCCGGGATTTGAAGCTTTAGTATCTCGCGTATGAGGAGCGAAAATCGGAGTAGTTTGTACTGTACAACGTCATAAGCCGACGAATTCCGTAGGAATTCATCGGGCGATGGTTAAGTTTTTTGATGAAGGAATCGATGTCGATTAAATGCTGTCCTTTCAGAAACGTAATGAAATTGGAGTCAGGAAGAGTTTAAATAAATGATATTCGAAGAAGGAAGACAAAGAGAAAGATGCTGAAGAAGGAAGAATTAATTTCACAATATTTTATGATAAATAGAAGGATAAAGACCCTGGCGTGTTTTACGGTTATATATCATATGGTAATGTGTATTTGTATCGCATGAATGATTTCTATTTTAAAGAGCAGAGAGATAGATATTTTATCTTCGAGGGGATTAAAATACAATTCTGATGTTTATCATATGTTAAATAGCTACAGATTTTACGAATATAAAATCAGCAAGACGATATCAGTTAGCAAGAAGTTACTCATGATGGTTATTGAATATTTATTTTCTAATAAAAAAATCTTCAATGAAGAATTCTTGGAAATGATCCTATGGAACAATAATTTATATATTTATAATTATATATAAATGATAAAGGTTTCAAATATCTTCCTAGAGGAAGAAATCGCTGCGACATAATAATCTAGTTTATTTTATTAGACTACACGTACATAACCCAATGACTATTGAATAATTTTAAAGAAATCTTACGCATTTTATTACGGGCTAAAAATTTTTCTAAAAGTAAAATATTTCTCAGTATGACATACGCAATCTCTCGATCCATTGGAAGAGAAACACTTAGAATGGTATATTTCCGAGAGACGACATAATTACTAGCGTTCGTAACCACGATACCTCTAAATATTCTACCTTTCAACTTTTGGGAAGAGACATTCTGATCCTTCAGAATGTAACAGAGTTTCTTTGTAATTATATCCAAGAGAACGTGTCTAAGGGAGGAACAATGTGAAGATCGGTGACGTAAGAAGCGGAGTAAGACGGGAGAAAGAAACAGCGTCGCTTGCGGAAAAAAACTACACGCGCGCCTCAGGGACGGAATTAGCAACCGACGCAAAAACACTTTCGAGATGGCAATGCATCACAACTCCATCCATCTCAACTCCCTCTTTACGCAATCCCTTTCTCCATGGATGAAGCCGATGCAAAGATTCAACAATGGCACTCCCACATTGGAAAGGTTTTCCATTCCACAAACATTCCATGTCCTCCCCATTCTACTACCTCGAGACGCCCTCTCAAATTATAACCGTCTTAATCTTTTTGTTTCTCCATTTACCCTCTCGGTTTACCTTCGTCTATTGCTCATACATCCTTATCATCGGAGGAAACCTTGATTTTGATGGCCCACGTAAAACAAAGTCCAAGATTATTTTATAAGTCAAACAATTCCAACCTAGTTTTCCTCGTTATACGTCTCGAGGTCTGACATTAAGGGTTTATCCTATCCACGATACACAAAACGAACCTTTGTTTTAAAGGTAAGGCGAGGGGTTGAGAAGTGTTTGTTCGCCTTTCCATTTCCCCCGGTCCGTTTTTTTCTTGAAACCTATCGTCACTTTCTCTTTAGACCTCAATTTCCCAGCTGAATAAAGTCATCGGGTTAAAGGTCGTGTGTATATTGGTCCCAGCCTCCATAATTATCTTTGGAGCTTTAATAGAGCTCTCATACGTAAATGAAAAATTCTCTATCTCCATTCTCTACCTATGAAAACTCAATCCTCCCAAAATCGTCCCTTAAGAAAGCCCTTCGCCTCTAAAATCATTCTTGCGAAGTGCGGGACTTGAATTCCTACAAGAAATGAAATTAACTGCAGATGGAATCATACTGCTAATTCTATTATATATCTATCAGTATTCATAAAGCTATATTCGCGGTTTATATCAATTGTTAGGAGTAAATGAAATGAAATTAACAATAACAAAACTCCTATGTAAAGAACCACTATTCTAGAAAAGACGATAAAAGATTCGATTAAATTAGAGTTGACAAACAATAATATCAATAGTGATAATTTTCAATTAATTCATCCCATTACAAACGAATATGACTTAATTATTTATGTTATATAAATATATGTTATTATATTATGAGTTAATAACATATATATAATAAATGTTATTAACTCTTTAACGGAAATTAATAAATTTCATTTCATAATGTTCCTGCTCTTCAGAAATGCTTTCCATTCCTGATATCCAATTTCATTTCACAATTTCGTAAGTTTACCTGTAGTAGAAGTATAGTAGCTATAGAGGAAATGGCTTCTGGAGTGATAAAGAATATAATTTGCGATTATCTTCATTAATATATAATTCCCTTTATAAAATTACTGATATGGCTCCAGTAATAATATTATATAAAATATGCGTTGGAGGTAGTTTTATATTTTAGCAAATTAAACGATTTGGAGAAAAAATATCTCGGGCGATAAATCAAAGCTAAAATGGCTAATTTATTCCATTTCTGTTTTACAATGGTAAATTATACACCAAAATCATTATTTTCAAACCCCAACGGTTGGATATCGCAATTTTGCTTATCTTTTATTTTGTAAATGAAATCTGGGCAACCGATTCGGGCATCGAATTAAAGTGGGATCCCATCGAGGGAGAGTTTGAATAACCTTAGCGTCATAAATTATCACCCTGATTCGCAGAGTAGATATCATTAACTCTTCCGTAAAATTCTAACTTATCCGAAAGGATAAATAACGAGCTACGAACACACCTTTCAACTGAGGTCGTAAAAACGCACACGGCACCTTGTTGAGTTAGCTCTCCTTGTCATGCTCTCTCTGCTATTGATACGCGCGGAGGGTGGGTAAATTCCGACAGGTCTTAAATGAGGAAACATTTCTCATCTTCCCCAATCCTAATTGAGTACCTTAATCAGCAGCGCTCTGGAGATATATTTATGTAAAGATTGTACATGCTGCCTTCGTCGACCCGAAAGAGCGGTAAATTCTGGGTGTGGTAATCGCTATTGAAGGCAAGGGAACACGTCTGGGGCGCCGTATCATGGGGTTGCATATGCGCCTGCATGAGTCATAATAAAATACCTCCCATTATGGAATTTCCTGTTCCAGACGGGGAGAGTTTCAAGAAAATGAATTCAGGTCATATTTCATGAAATTATTCCCTGAATATGTTACATATATTCTATTAAAAAATCGCAAGTAAGTTTATATTCACTTACCTAAAATAAGAAGGCAACTCTAAGCCTTGGGATTTAGGTCCGAGCGAAATAAAACGAATATACCTCAACGAAACTAGAATCAACGTGATAATAAAATATCTACCACTTGATTTTTTAATATTTTACATGTTGCTGTTCTATTGCTTCTTCTTCCCTTTGGTTACCGAAAATATCTCTGAAGCAGATTGGAATATTTTGAATGATAATAAAAGCTAATTTAGAAAACTTACATTTGAACATTATCTAGTAGATAATATACGAGGTCCCCGCTACCTTTTGCGAATAAAAACGATAATGATTATAAAAAGGGAAAATTATTGCTGTAACGAGTCTGTCCAAAAATTCAAACTCCCCGCAAACTATACTACGTAGCTAATTATTACATATAACTTAGCTGCATTTATTGGTTAAACATTAGCCCGTAGACACGTGGTTTTCATCCGTTGCAACACGATTGAGGGCATCTTTCAGAAGTAGATTTCTCTATCTCTCCTTAAAGGGGTAAAAAATTGAGACATTCCTCATGTATCAAGCTCTTTGCCATCTTAGGAGAGGCATGTGTTCGCTAAAACTCGTTGAACTAAGAAGATAGCCATCGCTTAATCCTTTCCCACCCCTTTTTCCTCAATCGCGTGAAGGCGCGTGACTGAATATAATTGCGTCTCAAACGATTTCATGTCCATCCCCACCTATTATCTTTATTCTATAGGTTTCATTCTTGTTTCACTTCTCTTGAACAGCTCGGGCTATAAGATTAGAGCTCTCAGTTACCGAAAATCTGCTACATTTACTTTCGATCGGAGAGGTTAATTGCAGATGACATTTCTACACACCTCCGTATCTTACATTTCCAGACACTAGATCGTCTGCAAGGTTTTGCAATTCATTTTTCCTTGAACACTTTGCCAGACCAGACTCGTAACGCGAGAGAAATTTGCGTTTGAAGAAATGACTCTCCGTTGGTGACGTGATTCATGGCGGGTGATGTACTTTGGGATATTTCTCCGACATTTTTCTGTAGATAGCTCTATAGAGTAAGGATTTTTTATTTTCTGGAAAATTTCTACGTCCCATAAGAAAACCACTTTGTCGATACATTGTGCCGAGAGTGGGTCGTCGAACTCTAGCGGTCCAAGAATTCGCCGATATTTCAGCATATATTCAGCCAAGGCGAAACGGAAAGATTAGAGGAAGCTCGTCGTATAGCTTGTCGTACGCGCGCAAAAAACCTTTATCCACCGACCCCGATTCCATACGAAATGTCCATAATATTGAGAAATTATACGCTCGGTAATTTATACACCTATCTTTCCTCGAGGGACTGTATTTATAATGGTCGCTGCTCGTATTTTGCGAGTGAGAGATAAGGAATTCCTATTCGTTTTCCTTTCCTTGGATTATGGTCATTATGAGGAAAAACACCCCTCTTCACCGGGAACAGATAAAAACAACGCTTTCCACGAAAAATAAATAAATAACCTCTCTGCTGTATGTAAATGTGAATGAACTCACGTAAGGTGGAGATATCCCTCGGCGAAGTTGGGTAAAGAAGGGGCAGAATATATTAGGCAATTGATTTTTTCTCCCATTCCTTCGACTCGCTAATATCTCAAGGTCTCCTGATTGCAAGGTAAAGAAGGTTGAGAGGGCGGGAACGTTGGTTTTGCCCAACGCCGCCAATAGTAATCCAAAATACCTCTTCTGTCAAAATATCACGAACTAATTTACTCTCCTGCCTACTCGTGAATAATATCTCCTTTCCCACGGATAAACTTTAGGCTACAAATAAAAGAGAACTTGAATCGATAAATCGTTAAACTTTTACATAATTAAATAGCAATCAAAATAATTACATAAATTTAAGTTATTGCGTTATGTTGAAGATTTTCATTTCCATGGTCATTCCATGTATCATCTTGAATTGACGTCGCGAATTTCTCGATATCTCATTTTTTGAAATACCCTAAATAAATTTAAGAATTACATAAAGCTGAAAATTTATCTCCATTAAAATTACCATAACTTTAGAACAAAGGGATTAAATGGATGAAATTTTGCCGACAATATCCTACGACAGCTAACGTGAGACTGTTACTACACGTATTTAAAATATTACGAGTTTCTGAACGTTTTTAATTCAGTCGCAAATGGTGACTCAACAAGATCGATTCGTCGAGCTTTTTAAGGTGCTTTAAGTGGGGATTATTTCAGCGCGATATTTTATCTCGAAACTTTACTGAGAGACTGATTCCTGCCTTGTTCAAACAGAGTTGAAATTTTTAACACAGCCTTAGGTGACTAGTTGGATACTGCTAGTGTAATCTTTGCCCAATCCCTTCCTTCAATATTCCATTCTATTGTTGCATTGTTTGTCTCCATACACCTGATTGTGTGTTCCGTGACATTGTAACAGTGGATCAACATAACGCTCGACGACGTGGATAGCAAATACTTTCAGAAATGTGTATTTGATCATGAGCTGAAAGTTGGTTTCAGCTGAAAATGGTTATCTATTTGTTTTATAGAAAACAGATTTGATAGATCTTTGACAATATCTTTCAAGAATCATTTTCATTATGAATCTTCTTTACCGGTGAAAGGTCAAAAGGACGGCTTTTGATCATGTTTAAATGTATGGAATTCGTGGAAGTAGTTAGGAAATTTAAAATTTTGGTTAAGAAAATAGAGGAATATGCTTGTATATAAATATCAAAAAAGCTTATGGTTTACTTTAAAATATGTCTTTATAATAACATATACTTGTTTTTTCTAAATCATTATATTTATTTCGGCGTAATGTCTTGAACAAATCACTTAAGTTATATAATGATATTATTGTCGTAATATTATAAAAATTTTATATTTCTAACATTTATCTCCTATTTTATGAATAAATTATATATATCAAAGGTAAAATCATTCTTTCAGTTAAATACTGTACTATATCATAGATATTTATAGATAATAATTGTCTAGAATTTGCTCCAAGAAATCACTCCTTAGCTAATTTTTACTCTTAGTTATATAGATAGCTCATAAAATAGAATCTACGTTATGCGAATTTTTCATGAACAAAGAACAGCGTCACAATTCAAAGGAAGCAATTTCATCACAATACACTTCAATTTGCCATAAGGGCGAACAATATAAACGGCATTGGAGAGGTTGAAAGACAACAAAAAGAACTCGTTGTTGCGTTTCTACTCGAGCACAGAATGGAACACATCCATCGGTTTGTCGAAGTGCACATAATGGCAGCGAGGTTACATCTCTCCCTCGAAGGAGGGCTGCTAAATTTAAGAGTAGGTTAACAACGGATGTTTTATTCTCCCCTCGGTCTCTTTTGAAAGGAAAACAAGGCGCGTTTGACGCGATAACGATAAAAAGAAGCGTCAAAAACGGATTCGTGTCGCCTTGGAAAGAATGGAGAGCAAATATTTTTGACCCAATATACTTGAGGGTGAAAAAAAGAATCCCTTGGCGTCGCTACGCTCGTGTCTCGGCATGTCCCAGTAAAAAAAAACGAAGCGCTGTCGTCGACGTTTTCAACTTTTGAAAGACGATGTCGAAGATAACTTTGCGGCGTTCGCAAATGACCCCGATTCCTTTCGGCTTACTATGGGTTTTGTGGAGCAAAAAAGACTTCGTCTGTACGTGTGCTTGCGTGGGAAGGTTACAAAGTCTGAACGAATCAGATCGATCGCTTTCACTCATCGAAAATAAACGACCGTGCATACGAACGTTGCATTTCCCACATTCCCTTGTCTCTAAGTTTTGTTACGTTTCCCCTTCGAAACGATCGTTTCACTTTCGATCAGTTGATGCGATTATATTTGGGGCAGATATGCGATTGAAACCCGACTGGTTTCCTTAAGGACTCGTGTCTGAAAAAATTTACCGTTCTCGCGAATTCAATTGCTCGGTCGCATAATCTCGTTTGAAATAAACGCGACTGGTGGTATTTCAAGAGTTTTTTAATGGACGGTGAAGCAGATAACGGTTTCAGTTCTCTGAGATACGCGACGTCCTCCATTTCTGGAATCCAATTAAGCAGCTTATGCAGAAACAGACTGGAAATCGATGCTCTTAGTATAATTCGGAGGGAGATTTGTTTTCTAGAATATTTCGCCCGTATTGTGACACTGTTGAAGATGTAATTCGTTTAGGAATGATTACGACTTTTCTTGAAACGTTATACGTCTTGCAATAAACCCGAGGAATGAAGAGCGTGAAAAAATAAAGGGATTGCTATTCGTTTTAATTTGAATATCTTACGATTGCAATAATATTGTAAATTATAATCGCGCGATTTAATTGAGAATTCCTGAATAGCCGATGCTTCATTTAAAATTATGGAATAGCTCGTAACAAATATCAAAAACCGTATACCATATTAAAAAGCAAACTGCTCAAAAATATATATTTCTATCGTTGGCTGTATCTTCGCGATCCTATTTGCTGAAGTATTCCACACGTGCCGAGCATTCCGATAGTGCAAATGATTAATGGAGATAGAACTTATCTCGCCGAGCGCTCATAAGTGCGCGAGTAATAAATGGAAATGATAAGCTTCTCCGCGGTCGCATACCGACCCCGTGGCGTGGCCCATAACATTACGCCCTCAGATATCGATTGCGGAAAAATTAACAGTTCGCATCGTCACGTTCAAGGCGAGAATACATTATAATAAAGCGAGTGGCGGGAAAAATACTTTGAGCGAAAAGTCTCAAGGTCGCTAAACAGACGTCCCTCACTCGGTGACGGGAATAGAAAGATATGTATTTATTACGCGGAGGATGCATTTTTCAGAGACGTGATCGATAGCACTTTCCACGAATGCCTCCGCGTGCCCCGGAGAGGGGTACCGCTCCAAACCTTTCACGGACGTCCGATAAAATAAACACGCCCTCCCGTGCACATCGATTAGCGTCCGCCTATTTTAGCTAAGAATTCGGTCGCTCTGGATTCTTTCCGAAGGAGGTCGGCCGTAATGGGAATCGCTCGGTGCCGAGGTCGGTTTCTTTCCCACATTCTGAGAAACGCCTTTCGGAAGAACGCCTTAAAAATTACGCGTCCACTTAATAGAGGGAAAAAGGGGTCGTTCGTTTTACTGAGCTGCCCGCAATCTCGCCGCAGTGATCCGCAGACAATGGAGGAGTAATTCCCCTTCAAATAAATATAAGTAAACGTGCGGAGTAGATCTCCCGAGAAATGTGTCAAGGGCGAGACGTTCCCTCTGGAATCGATGAAGAATTCTATTCGTTACTCTGATCGATGCAACGACATTCAAAAGGCTATTGTTTGCTCGGAAGTAGTCTCTCTCGGGCCAATCGATTCCCCACCCTCTTTTAAGAAACTCTTCGTATGCTTTGGGATATTAATCCTGAGGGATGCAGCAATCTCGTGGGAAGACGTCTTCCGCACTCCTCACCGATTCAGGTCTTGAACATCGGATTCGCTCATTCAATTAAGATCAATTTGCGAGCGAAAGTCGGGGAGAATTGTAAGCATTCAGTATTCATCGGAATTGGATCAGAAAAAGAGAGTAGATGTTTAACTTTTCACGCTCGAAATGGAAAAGTTCGCGAGTCTTAATTTGTGGTAACCCACCGCCTACGGCCCGTGCAACGATTTGCGTGAATAAAAGAAGCTGAAGAGGAATGACCCTAAATATTAACGCTCCTGCGAAAGAACTAGGCATGTGAGCTAAATAAATAGACGCGTTCTCAGGTTTTACACTTCTCGCTTTTATTCATCGATCTTAATTTTCGGTTTAATTGGTCTGTACTGGTGCCGATATAAATGCCAATATCAAATGCACCGAGTTAATAATCCAATTAATAAACATCTCATTTTCTATATGAATATGGTTAACTTAGAAAATATTATTCCCTTTTTTTATTTACTACATATCTCGATGCGGGAGGTTCAGAAATAATTTGTAATTTCCACGTTGATCGAAGTGTTTTACTTCTTATCTTAGGTAAATATAAATCGCGAATTTTTGGATAAATAGTAAAGTACATCAGTTTATCCAGGATACCATTATATTTTTCTCAATTGCGCAGCCTCGATGATTGGTATGTCTGAAAATGAGTATAAAATATATATGGAGTCAGATCAAAATGATGCAAGTCATTCTCTCTTGACAAATGCCGATAAGGTCGTCTTTTAGCGTATATGGAGCGCGATAGAAGAGTTTACATACACTTCTCTAATTCCCATTGAAATTCTTTGAATCACATACGAACAGTCCCGCACTGGTAATCTTATTAGGAGATATTTCCTATTTCTGCTAGTGCTACATCGAAATCAGAGAAAGAAATATAATTTGCGAGTTATTTTAAATGGCACTATTAATTATTCACCCACAATTCAACAGTCTCGCACACTGTGGTCGTGGCCCTCAAATGACCCACTCGAGATATCTAAGAATTATTCAGTCGCAATGGTCGAGAATTTGTCTTAATAAACCCCTCGATTACTTCTGCGTGACTTAATACTAATGATCATGGGGAGGGAAGAAAACCCAAAGACCTTGGAATATTTTCCCCGAAATTAAAATCTATCTCCTTTTTTTCCGTGGGGTATTAATCCAGGTTTTTCGCTTATTCACGCCACACCGCCCCTGACTTCGTCTTTCACGCCGTCTCTTCCCATGCAATACGTCTTCCACGCCCAACTCCTTACACACAAAAAAGAACGTCCTTCGCACGGAATAATATCGGAGATGTAAATTTATTCTCCCCCTTTAGATCCTTTATTTGCGTGTCCATTTTCCCTTTGTCCCTCGTGGGAACACGCAAACCGAAAATCAATCCCTCTGGACGCGGGGAAAATATTTCTGGATTTCTCCACGTTATCTGAACAAATTCAATTACGCGATCTCCTCTTATTTCGAGAGTTTATTTCGCACTCGGGCCGAACCCGTAATTTGTGTTCATCAAGAAGAGTGGCTTGCCAACGTTTTAGACTCGTTACATTTGGAATATCTCTCCGCAAACGCCATCGTTTTTCAGAATGTGATTCTCGGAGCAAAGCCGTGTTACATTGTCCTTTTGAGTGGCAGATATTCGAGTGAAATAAGGATCCTTTCGAAGGAGAAACGGTTCATTTTGGTGGTAAAAGTGACGTTAAATTTCTTTCCATCCTCAAAGAGATTCCAAGAAGAAAACTTCGGTCTTGAATCTGAATAAGAATTTGAATTTTACACCAAAAAATCCTTCTTGATATTTTGATGAACTGTGCAATAAGCATTCAGGAGATAACCGAACATTTATTTGCATACAAAATCGTCTGTAATATGCAATGCAATATCTGCGTAACTATAAAAGTAATGGAAACTTGTATAGAAAAGAGAAAACCGCTGAAAGAGACAGCTTTTTCGTTCTTATTTCGGTAGCAACCTTATCACAGATAGAAGATATTGGATTACAATATAATGACGTTCTCGAAACAAAAATTCCAATTTGGGCCATGACTTTGCAAATATACCCGCATTTCGTATTGAGGCATATATTAGAAAAAAGAAATTTATTTTATCGATAAGGTGAGTGACCGCCGGGTTTGCCATTATTCAAAGTCCTTTTCAAGGTTTCATATTTGCATCTAAATGGCAGTTTTCTTGTTTTTCGAATACCTCTGTGATTTTCTTATTCAATATAGATCCGCCTTTGGGATCCATTGGAAGCAAATGACACGAAACTATAGGCTATATAAGAATATTTGAATACGAAAGGCGGTTAATCGGCTGTTCGATCAGGAATCGATATCATTCAAAGGCCTCGAGGAGCAGATAAAGTTAAAGGTCAGCAATCAAATCTCTTCCTCAGCCCAATAGATATAACAAGTTGATTAGAAATCTTGTTGCCGCAGTAACCAGAACAAAACATTGCTCTTTCTTATGTGGAAAATCTCTCTACCAATTATCTACTAAAGATTCTACGCATAGTACTTAAATTATTTCTTGGAATATGGCACTTATATTAAGTTCTTCGCTTTCTGCAAGGAAAAAACTTGTTAAACCATCCAAATAAAAATTTCCTAAATGTACATCGACAATATATCAATAAGCACTAACCAGAACTGTCCAAAGTCTACAGAAGCATCACATAACATGACGTTTTTAGTATTAGGATAGCTTGAAATATCTTCTCATTCCACAGCTTATTTATGATGGTGTAAGACGTATAGTGACGTGTGGTGTAGCTCTCTGGCTTGTCGGGCGAATTACTATTCTCGTACTTTGTATTGGAGAAGATGGTAGACTACAGGTTCATTCCGTGAGAATTAAAGCTAAGGATGTGGCAAAAATTCAACAGAGGAATTAACGGACACATTCCGAATAAATTGTATTAAAGTAATAGTATTTCCTGCAATATGGAGAAGAGGACTAGGAGAAGGAATGTCTGAGGAAGAAGACTTATAGATTAAGGTAAGTTAAGATATCAACATGTCCTAATCGGATATAAGACAAAACTAACGTCTATTACGAAAGATGACAAATCATTAACTCACTTCATACATGAGTCGCGGAAAGGGAAGATGTCAAGTACCATTTCTGCGAATTTTTCTGTCAAATTATAATGTATAATATTGTTTTTTTTTCTTTCGAAAGCCTTCAGATCTTTTCCCAAAAAGGGTGGACGTTTGGACTGACGCTCGTTTTCGATATCGCTATCTAAGGATCCAGCTTACGTCAAACAGATTAGGAAACACCTGAATCAGATATCCCAGTGATAAGTGCTCGAGTCAACAGCACGTGTATTAGATAACTATGACCTTAGGCCATCGGTGGAAAGTCCGAGCTTTTTAATCGAGTTCTTCGAAATAATATATTATTACTATCCATCGGTATCAGTTAAACTTCGTGCAGAAATAGAAGGAATTTTTGGAATTCCTTTTCCTAGGCATTCTATCGATTCCTTGTTGTTTTGATCTGATATTAGGAATGAGCTATTCAAGTACAATCTTCTTGTTTGCCCACAAAACATTCTCTGGAAGATGAGATCAAAGGTGAGTCATCATGGATGGAATTAATCATAGAACGAATTTTCATTTTCTCTCGAGAGGAAACTCTTATCGAATAGATTATGTTACGTTGAGCAGAGAGAGTGACGTCTGACGTCACTCGTACGGACAAGGAAACAGTTACACGCGTCATCGATTTTATTCTTTTTGAGAGAAGGGGAACACAAAACAACATCCTGAGCTTTCCTTCCGCTCATCTTATTTCTCCCTTGACTTCCTACGGACTCAATGGCCTCCATAGCAAATTGAATGCGACGGAAGATAGTTGAGCAAGGAATCTAAAAGACAAATTCGTTAGCATTCCTCGTGCCTTTGGGTAGAAAAGGTGTTTTATTCAGTGTAAATTATTAATCAGAAATTATTGATAACTATTACTGCGAAAAATCGCACTCACATACTTCTACCTGAAGACGCCCGCAGGATGGCCGGCGAAACTGTCGTCAAGACTACAAAAACCAATCGCGGTGATTCCCGAAAAAATTTACGGAAACCATTATTGATAACTATTTTCGATATAACTAAAGGAAATTTTTCTTATATTTCCTATATATTTTGTACTCATTAAACTCTTAAGGAAGTTTAACGTGGCATATTTACGAATATCTTTATTTCTTTCGATTGGAAAATTTATGCGCACACCTTTTCCAGTACCATCGATATCATTACAGTATCGTATGAGAGTGAAAAATATTAAGATGTACGTATATGCTCTTTTTGCTCCATAGATGTAATCTTGAATAGGCTATATTTTGTTCAATTCTAAATTATTTTAATATATTAATAAATATTAATGTAGCCCTACATCCTGTCCCCGATTGAAAACGATCAAGATATATATTTATTCATTAGCGTGTTTCATGGAATTCAGTCAGAATCTACGATCAGTACCTACCAGAGCTTTCTTGCCGTTATGCTAAACACTACAAGGACACAGAATTCACTGAGAGTCACTTCTTTTCTTTAAAAATAGAGTTGCTATTCGAGATAATGAATGAGGATCCTTCAGGCGATACCCGCCTTTACCTTTCTCCGAACGACCTTTCCCTTTCTTTTTACAACATCATGAAACGCATATCTCGAGTGTTTCAATTTATATCCAAAAGTAAAATTTACTCAATTTATTCTCAAGCTATTCCTAGCACGGAATCAATAAATCCTTTAAGCAAATCCATACTCCGATATCGTGCTATTTACGTGTATGACGCAACGCAGCAGCTCAATTTCGCACTCATCAGCGATAAAAAAAGTCCTCCACCTGGTAAACGCTCGTAATGCCCGACGCGTAAATGACTCCGCAGAGAAAAAAATGTGCTCGCATTTTGAAGGATGTCCTGCAACGTCCGAAATTGCGGATGGATGCGGTGGTTTCGCCCCTCTTTCCAAAATCCCATATCGACTTTCCCCAGCACCTCTGCTGAATTAGAGGAGAATAAAAAAGGACGACGTGCGTCGCGTAGAATAGGGACAATAATAAATAAGGCCTTCTTGGTTTTCCTTGGCAATTCTCCCGCAGGGCAGTTTGGAGGGTGCGCCGTAGGAAAGGGCCCATTTCTCCTCTTTCGTTAATTTCGCTCTCTTTTCTCGGAACAGAGATTTCCTTGCGGAATTGAGGTGGCGCGGATGACAGACGCTCAGGAATGAGACACGCAAAAATACCGCCGGATTTCACTCGGAGTGAGAATTTGAGGCTTTGACTTCCTCGAATTAAAGAAAGAACTATTTGGAACATTCTGACTATTACTCGAGAGCCGCAGTTAATAAGTCTCCGCGTATTTTTTAGATCCGATTGCACATTTGATGAACTAAAATTGAAAAGGCGAGAATATTTTTATAAGTTCCAAAATCTAATAAAAAATTATTATTTGAATAATGCTTAATTATTCTCCGCTAACCACTTCCTTCTCTTTAATTAATTTTAGTAGGTGTACTGCCTTCCAGTTCTCACTACCGCAGTAATATCTTTTACATTAATCGTATTGATTTTCAATTATGATGTTATTGCACACGGATATTCTACATATATACCGAGCGTTATTAGAAGATCGAAATCAATTTATCGAATATTTCAGGCGCTTATCGTTGGTATAATTTCTACGAAGACAGTATAGTGAAGAGGCAACTTTATTAGATCATAAATAAATTTTAAAGCGATAAATTTAATCTCTTCTACTGGAGATTATAGATATTAAAGAGAATATAGATATTCGTAATGAGAGATGATCTCGCTATTGGTAATAGTAGATTATTATCGACTACTCAAATTTCACTCATTAACTTTGGTAACGAAATCGCTCATCCAATAAGATAAAAGTTTAACTGAACTATTCAAAGAGAACCCGTGCGACAATTCTATGAAGAAACCAATCTAAATAACAGCTCTCTTACCAAAAAGACCTCATGTTATTCCATGAACCCAACTCAGGAACTAAAATTACCAAATAAGCTCCAACGCGTGCATTAAATCCGAACTCTTCTCTGGTTAATTTCGAACAAACATCCCCAGTCTCGGGACATTTGCGAGCAAAAAATAATAAGGGGAAAAGAAGCGTAAGTACAAAAGCCTACGTAATACGAACGCGATGGAAACACGCTGAGATTAAAGCCCGAATGGAAGGAACTGGGACGTTGAGAGACAGATTCAACCCTTTAAAAAATCTCTCGCATGTCCGACGTTTTAGAGCCCCTTCTCCGGCTTCGCGAGAGAAAAAAATATTCCGAAATATACATTTGTGGATGACGGAGGAGGCCAAAATGAAAGGGAGAGAAGGTTGCGTCGGAATATCTCCTTACGCGCTATGGCAATAACTTAGCCGGGAGATGAGTAGAATGGGACGCCTTCGGGCGAATTCACGCCGCGAGGTCGATTGTGGCAACTTCCCCGTGTCTAAGAAGTGAATAGAGAATCCTATGAAGATTACGGGCGAATCGGTTGCCGTTTCCGCCGATGACGTCGGCGTCAGCAGCCTGCGTTCTCGAGCGTCGCTTCACCGCTTAATTCTGCAATACAATTTCCATGGAAATATATACACGTATCCAAGTGGTGCTCTGGGGCGTTGTATATGCAATTAAGTGGAAATGTTATTTAAACTTTGCCTGAAAATTCTCCCTAAGTGGGACTCTTGAATTTTTGGACGAAATAATCAGAGCACCTCTCCATAAAGAAGTATAACTTGATTATACTTTCTATAATACTTTTTAAAATGTCCAATTTTCTTGGAATTTTTCTAAGGCGTAGATCTTACTTCACTAGATATTTCCAGTGTATGTTTTTTCTTTTGTTCCCTATCTAATTGTGGGTTGTAGTAATATAATAGAGGTTTTTTTATTACCTGTCTTATTATTCATTTGCCTTAGCTATTAGTAATACATGGTTTTTGACTTTTCGTATTTATACTAGAAAATATTTTTAGTTCCTCCTTATTTTTTAGAGTATTATAAGTATGTAGAAATTGAATTTCAGGCAACCATAGTAATACACGTCTCTCGCCTAAATTAATGAGCCCCCATAAAGATATAGCGGTAGATATAAAGTAACCATTCTCCAGTTAAGGTCATTTAGTATATTTATAATTCTGACACGAATGTTCTTAAGTCTTCTCACAGATATAACTTATATGTATAGATGATTGATGTCAAACGCATTTTCTTGACAGGTATGTTTTGTACTTACGGCGATACCTGCCTTAAACAGAATGCGAAATGAGGACAAAGTGCTTATCAAGGAAGATTATGCATTAAATAGAGGCATGGGCGAGATTGGGTCGAAAGCACCCTTTCTGGTGAATAAAGCATGGATTAGGTAGATACGGGGCGCAGAAGGAATGTAAGAACTACCGATTGAATTTTAATATGGCAATATTTCATGAAAATGTAGCGGATGTTAGCATAAATTATCTCCTCGAAAAAATAGCTATCAATGTTCACTAATATATCCATAAATGTAAAAATAGGAACACAACGCTTAAGTTATACTTCATTTATTATCTTGTAATATTCGAATTTGACGTTTCGTAAGGCTCATCTTATTTCGTAGTATTTTCATTCCCAAAATTTGGAAGTTCTTATTTCACGAAATAAAGAAACTTCGGATGATTATGAATCTGACAAGAGATGAAAAAATAAGAGAGTTTAACGAAAAAAAAATTTACTCGAGTTGTGTGGTGAGAGAAAAATGCTCCATATTGCTTTCTAAAGATGAAATCCTCAATAACGGAAAGAAAAACTGAAGCACAATATATTCTAAATTGAGATGGATTCATAGACGAAAAAATTATCGAGTCGAGGATGCTAATACATTGGGAATAAACATAAATCCATGGAATAATATAGAGCACATAATTAAAGTTCCTATAAGAGAATTTATAACAAATATAAAATTTCTATTGCATATTTTACGTGCTTAAAATACTTTTTAAGAGTGGAAACCTATCATAAATTGATTATAAAGAAGTATAAATTATAGAAAAGGACTATTCATCAAGAAACCTCATTCAGAAGAAGCGTATGGATCCTAGAGTAACGAATGAGTATTTTTAAAAACACCTTATATTTTGATAAATTATTTAAATTTTTAAGTATAATTTAGATTGGTATATTGATTGTAAACAGTATTTTTATCTCAAAATCTTTATTAGTTATCATCGTCTAATCTGTCATGGAATATTTTACTTAATCGAATCAATTCTATTTGAAATATTTTCATTATATCAGCGATATTTTTTAACGCTGTACACTCTTTGTGATATATTTATTAAAATATTTTTGTTAATATAAGACAATATTGAACGGCTTGGAAGAACAATTGAATTCAAAGAAGCACTCCACTTGCCTCAGAGTTCATCACAGGTATGCGGTACAACCGAGATTCCGTGCAAACAGAACGATGCTGGAAATAAAAGATCAATCCACAAAGCCGTCGATAGCTCGAAAACAGTTGCATTACTTTTGGCAGCAAAGAACGCCTCCCATTAACCGCAGACGTGACTTCCGATAGAGTCTAATCGGCCGCGTTTCGTTTATCACAGATGGGGAAAATTAGATTCCACCCGAAACAAAGGAGCAACTCCATTCGCCAGAGCGAAATATTTCCTTTTGCCTTTGAAGGCAATGAAGGAAGAGAGACTGCGGGAAATTGCTTTGTTACATGAGGCTTGAAGTCCATTCGCTTGAGAAACGGCGCGAGGCTGTTAAGCGATCCGCATACCCGTTGCAGATAGACTCTTCCGTTAAAACCTCACACACGCGTCTCCATGTGCGTTAAGTCCGTCAGAAATGCGATTTGGGTCCACACGCCGAGAGTTAAGCCGAAAAAGGAAGGCGTACGATTTAAGAGGATTTTTCCGAGGGAAACAAAGGGTAGAATGCAATAAAAGAGACTCTTCCTCTCGCTAATTTCGGGCACCATATTTTCTCTCTCGACGGAATATGCTTCGTTGCAAAAACCCTTTCTTCTCCAATACTGCGCACAATTTAATATCATTGGATACACTCTGCGTCGTGAAGAATGGAAGCGGAGATTTGTACAGTAGAAACGTCTGCACCATCTTAAAACGTATATGTTACCGCCTCTTTCTTTCCTTTGTCCATCTGCTGCGAACGGACGCCTTTAGGAAGAAATGTCCATTATTATTTTTTGTCTCGTGTCGGTATTAGCTCCGTTAGGTCTCTCGACAACTATGGACAGAAATTTTCTTGACTACTAGCGAATGAGTACGGCTACAATTTGCGAAAGAAAAACCATGAGTTGAAATAAATCCAACCGAAGTTTTAAGTGTACGGTATTTTCGTGTCATTATGAGTGATAGACTTCTATGGCAGAGAAATAAATCTGTAATAATATATACGCATCATGCGCAGAAATGTCATAAAAGCGATACATTTTTCTTATGAACTAACTTGACCTTTTGGTTTAATTCGCTCAGGGATGTGTAATTCTTGAAATTTTACGGATTATAGCATCAAATATTTGTATTAAATGTTTTTCTATATAGAAGATATTTGATTGTATCCGATTGCTTTACAGTAAAATAAATTTAACTTACAGCAGAACTTTTATCAAAACTTATTTCACTTCCACGTAAATTAACATTTTGATTCGTTTCCCGTATATATACAAATAAAGAGAATTATAATCCCGTTTATATTCATTGCTATAAAAGACCATTAAACTGAAATTGAACTTTTCACAATCAATGGGCAAGCAAGCCCGAAAAAAAATGAGAGTCGGAAATTTAGGTTATTGTTGCTACTATTTCGAATGGAATCTTTAATAAATTTTTGTTCTCTATCGCTGCACAGCAATCCCTAGGCGAAATATTTGATTTAATGAATTAACGGCATTATTTGGGTATCGTTCAATCGATTATTTCTGTTTGAGATTTAGTAGCATTGTGATAAAACACTATCCGTTACATCCATTGCGTTAAATTCTTTTTTATTACGGTTTAAAATTTTATTAATTAAATTCGAATGTAAATAAGCAGTTGTTAATTACGTGATTATAACCTTTTATCTTGCTGTTACATAGATAATTCACTAAATGAGGATAATGGAAATGAGATAAACGAGATGGAAAATTATTTTTGAAGTACCTAAGTTCAATCAATGCATCATCAAAATTATTTCTTTCTCTTCCTTCTTGATTAGCTTTATTACAACTATTCAAATATTCTAATCCTCAATGTGATAATTTTTACTCGTGATCTAACTTAATTCTTCGCTTTTTTAAAATTGATCCTGAGCCTTTTACCGAGTAATATCATGATGGTTTTGCACACGAATACTATCTACAACCACGAACTCCATTTCAAATTAAAACTGCGACGCATTGTGATCGCCATTTTTCAGGGAAGAAATCGTGGGACGGAACTCCCTTTCTCCGCGATTCGACACAATGCAGGAATAATCCAAAAGAAATGACATTTCAGTTGGACTTCCCCGTCGAAAAACAACCCTAAGCACTCTCGATTATTATAAAGGGGGGTCGACAGAGACAACGATTCGACGGAGAAAAAAGCAAAAGGGAAAGTGAATGACGGCTGAAAGAGATTCAAAGGATGTTCTGGGGGAGCGATATGGCAAGGAAATCATAAAGAGCGATGCAAGGAGAGTGGTGCAGTAGGTGTTGGGAGGTGGTGGTGGTGGAGGTTGGAGACCTTGTAAAGGACACAGGGCAATAGAAATGAGGGCATAAAAATAAATGAGTTAAAAAAATGGTCTGATGAAGCTAAAAAGAGAAGAAAGGCGTGACTTCTAGAAAGGGCATGTGAGGTACGGATGGGTTTTGATGTTGGTCGGGGAAGGGGTAGACGAATTTATAGATGAGGCGGAAGAGGTTCTTTTCATGTATTAAAAGGGGAAATATGAAGGGAGAGGGTGGTATCTGCTGGCCAAAGAAATGTGTGTGGTATTTGTTGGCTTATGATGTCGTGGTGGAGGTGTATATATTGGTTTGGTGGTGATATTGTTTGCTCAAAGGGCGGAGGTATATGGCCAATTTCTCGGCCTCACCGTCATGAAAGAGCGCATTTTCCAATAGCTTTCTTAGTTTCTATGCCAAATATTTCATTTGTATGAATAATAAGTTTCTTTATTGTTCTCTAAAGCTAATAAAAATTTACTTACATCGCTCAAATGTAGAGGAGAAAAAAGTTTTGAAAGAGGAATTGATAGGAAGTTCTACTAACTAACTAATCTTGCATGAATGTTTAGATTAATTTAGGAGAAGAGTGTAGTTCTTAATGCATATAATTTATATACGTAACTTCAATATTGATTTTATGGTTATAAGACTAAAAGCCTTAAATATATTCCAGAGTTTAATATGATATTAAAAATAATCTAATGAATATTTAAACATTTTGATGGATTTTTCATTGTTAGTTGTATTTATTATTTATTTAAGCGATAGTTTCTATCGATTATCTTACATATATTGAAATAAATTAAATCAAACGAAACACTATACTCCAGTAATTAATTCGCATTAATTTAAATTTTCAACATTTTTAAACAATTTTAAGAAATTTTTAGTATACCATCAAACTTTATAGAACTTAATAGACTCATAAATTTTATATCAATGTCAACTAAACGAGCATAGAGGTTTCGTACGAATCCATGCCTTTGAAAAGTCATTCTTCAGCATATTATCATATTGGTAACATGTCAGTGATTTCTCTTTCTTTTCATAAGCAGTAGCTTCAGTTATTACCCTGTGCTATTTGTTAAAAATTTCAGGATATTTCAAACGCTATAAGGTGAGTGTTTTCCTTTTTATTAAGGAGAGCTTTACCAAAAGATGAAATCGAAGATTCTTAAAAATTGAGATAATCATCTTAATATTAAAAAAGATATTCTGAAGATATTAAATGTCTTTTGTCCAAAAATTGAAATTAGCATCAATCATAATCGAAAAAATAATATCGCATACTATGAATTAACAAATTCAGTTGGTAAAACATAAAGCATCTAGGTTTTAAAGTGCTTCATATATCGAATTAAAAATTATTTTAAAGTATTCATATAGTATGTTTCACAGAAATTGTTTATAATATATGATGATGAAATTTTTCATTTCACAAATTTTTATTACTTACTATTGTACCTTATTTCCTGTGATTAATGAAGAAATATATGTTAAGATCTTATACTAACTGACATTAATGTACCTCAACGTCATCCTAGAGTTGAGAAATAATACACATAATACTTATGAAGGTGAATTTATAAAATAAAATTCTTGGGATTTCAAAATGAATATTTTCTTTAATAACTATCTTATTATTCACATATTCATTGACATTCTGGATGAATAGGTGACCATAGGAAATTACCAGAACATTTTATCCTCTCCACGGAATTAAAGCGAAATTTCCTAGAAATCTCAGACGCAGCTGCGATAAAGCCCCTCATGAAGCGAGTTAAAGTATCTGGAGGAGGAAATTCCCAGCCACAGTAATTAATTTGTGGAAAAGCTCGGACGTCGAGTGCAACGTAAAACCGTAATGGACGTTCAAGTGGTCGAAAATGAAAGAGGAAAAAAGGGAACTGCAAGTGTTTAAAAAGAAGCTCTTTGGGCGGATTCACGCATGTTGGTTCAGAGGCGAAAGTTGCTTGGGTGCGGTTGTGGAGGTCGATTTAGAGAAGTGGTCGGCGTGTGGAATACCCATCTCTTTTGTGTGAGCAAAGAGTTTATACGGAGGGGTTAGAAAATAGGAGGAGCGAATTGCGGAAAATATAACATAAGGTTCGAACATTGATCAACTGCGGAATAGTCTAAGTTGGCGGGGTCGTCGGAGGAAGTCTAGTTTGGGTTCGGCCGCAATTGACGTTGGAGATGTTGGGTCGAGATTCTTCTACTTTAGAGGGATGGCTTCAAAGAATACAAAGGGTTTAAAGCTAAACTAGGACTACTGCTTGATATATATATATATGTATTCCTGCCGTAACAGCCATCACTCTTGCGAGAAATTATTTTCGACTCAGTGAACCTAACTCACCGGGGTCTCATTGGAGTAACATATTCATTCGACTGAGAAATGTATGGCATTCCTTTTTCCGTCTTTATCTATGATACCTAATAACAAGATTTTATTTCCAATGGAAGAAAAATAAACATGAAATCAACCCTTAATTATTTTTAATCTGTTTTAAAATTACTGCTAGCTTATAATTGTGGAATTTGTGCAAATTAAGAAATCTGTGGATATTTACATTTACCATGGGCATTTGCCGGCCTCGTTGGCGGAATGGTTAGCATGCTAATCTTCTAATGCTGAGGTCCCGGGTTCAAATCCCGGCTGAGGAGGAAATCTTCCTCTCAGGGTCTGGATGTCTGTGACGTCCGTTGCTGAGTTTAAACCACACCGTAATTGTCCCGAAAGAGGATGTTTGTGCGGTCTTTGTTAATAAATAAATATTGACCACTATTCACATTAAGTTATTCGTCAAATGAAACTATAACTATATTTTACCAAAATGTTAAAGGTTCGGTAAAAATATTAGTTATAGTGGATTCGATTCCTTATTACACATTTTGTTTTCAGAATTTAAAATCCCACAATAGATTTTGTATAATGGAGTTTTGAATCTGTAATATTAATTATTAACAATATGGTTAACACTTTAAAACTTTTCACACATGAAATTTATCCTACTGCTGAAAGATTTTCTAGTAGTTTAGGAATCAGTTAGTGCTTACAAATTTTAAACCTATTTTTACTTCAAGAAAAGCTAACCGATAAAGTAGTATCTTAATTTAGGTAAATTGGTTTTGCATAAGGTTTCAATTGAATTGAAAAATATTCACGAAGAGGCATTTTTACAAAATGAGAAGAGGAATAGATTTTAGGATGTCGATTGAAATTGGTTAAGAACATAGAGAAGTGATCTGATTAAAGGAAAGTGAGAGTTGGAAACGTGATTGGAATCAAGCTGACGATGCGTATAAAGATCGATGGGAAAGGAAGAGAGCAAAAGGTATTTGTTTGCTGAAATAGGATAGACGAGAAAAATGGAGAAAATAAATGAAGAGAATAAGGCAGAGATTGGAAGAAAGACTAATTTGACTTGGAAAGCAGGATTGAAGAAAGAGAGAAATAAAAGAGATGAGAGGGGATTATGCTTATGTTGTTGAGTCTATAGTTATAGTAAAATATTGATGGATAAGAGATATTTATAAGGTGTATGATTTATTTTTAACATCACTGATAACTATTTCGTAGAATACTGTATGCACTATTTGAATATTGGATGGTTGATGCTAAGATTTAGAGTAAAATTAGCAAAAATTCCAAATATTTCGGTTCAAAAGCTATCATAGTGTTATGAGAGATGACTTTAAATTGTCATTTCTGCTATCTTTTAATTGTGATGTTATGTGTGATAATTGCTGCTTCTCTAATGTTTCTTCTTTAGAAAGATTAACCCTAATATTTGTCTTCAGAGTACTTAAGATATATATACCGTATTTCCCGGCCTATAAGACGCACCGGCGCAAAATTTACGAAAAAAAAACTAAAATACTTGGATAATAGGAAAAAGAATTTAAATGATAACGTTTTACATAAAATCGGAAATTAAATATTAAAAAATTAATTAGCAAATATATCAGAGTTTATTCATCATAGAACCCCAGAAATTCCTCACCACTGCTGCTAAAATTATGCGCATAGATATTTTCTCGGGAGTCGTCAATTTCCTCGAAAAAGTGTTATTATCAAAATTTTTAATGAATTGAACTATTTTCAATGGCTGACACACTAAAAAATACTTAATGGTATTTATTTAAGCTGTCAAAACGGTTGCTTATTATAGTACGAAGTTATAACCGTGATATCCGTATACCATCGGCGCATAAGACGCAGGCTAATATTACAGCACATTTTGGAGAAAAAAATGCGTCTTATAGGCCGGGAAATACGGTATATATATCTTAAGTATTCGAATGAATATAATAACAGTATTTATAGCTCAATGAAGTATTCAAAGAAATAGTAATACGTATTTAACAGCATTATTTCTAGAGAAACATAAAAACTCCGAAAAAGAAGGAAGACTTTCGATTGGGGCAATTTAAATGCGGTGGAGACCCCTAAAACTTTCCATTGGACTGTCCCATTTCTCTGTCCTCGCCATTCCAACCCCTGCATCTCTTCTCTGACCTTCCCATCCTATTCCGTTTCCCCTTGTGGTGCCTTATCGATTATTTTCCTCCCTCACTTCTCCCAACAGTTACTATCTCTTTCCTTCCACCTCTTCATTTCGCTTTATCGTATACTTGCATCTCTCTCAAAATTCCCCATTCTCATATTTTACTAAACTGTATGCGACTGCCGATGTTCGATTTCTGCGAAATAATAAAGACATCCATCAAACTTCCATTCTTTTCGATATCATGTTTTTCCAACGTTTACAGTAATATTTTCAATCTGCAGCACATGTACTTCGTAATTTATATTTCTCCCTCTACTGTGCACTACTATTTACGACGTTCCCATCCCGTTCACACTTTCCATATATAAATGTATAAATTTCTTGATTTTCCATTAAATTTATTGCATTATTTGAGTTCTGCACTTATGCTCCTTCTCTAAATTATCTTTCTTGCACTTCTAGCTTGATTTTATGATGTAAAATATGAAAGAAGATAAAAACAAGGTCTGACTACTTTATATATAATATAGATGCTTTTAGTGATAAAACCTGAAAAACTAGTCCTAAAAAACTCTTTGGAACCTCTCATTTAAATACTAATGAAATCTTTGTATGCTTTACCAGTGATATATATTTATATTTACTGTTTTCAGAGTCCCTTAATGTAAAAGTAATCTGACAAAACGATGATAACTGTACTTCAATCTATAGGGATATTTTTTTTCTAGTAAACCACTTTCAGTCTTTTTAGAGCTTTGAATAGATTGTTACTTAAATTTATTGAAATAAGTGCAGGTCCTCATTATTATTCCAATAAACTCGGGCTCCTTCAATTCACGATTATGTTCCCTTCCAGAATTCAACTTTTATACCTCCCTATGTTAATGCTTAAATTATTGAATGCACAAAAGAGAAGGATAGTACTGATCTTCGCAGAGCAATTTTGAGATCCCTAGCAATGTTTAACGGCCTAGTTCCTTGAAAACTAGGTCGAAATAGCAACGCAACCATAAAAATCCGGATGTGTTTCACTTGAGTACTTTTGTTGCTGAACAAAAAAGGATTTACATTTATCTTAACGGCAATTGATATTATAAAGATTACGTACTCGGCAGATATGGCATCTTACGTGGTTCATTTATAGGGGAATATCCTTTTATATAGGCAACACACGGTTCATATATGCATTAAGTGGTTGCATAACTTCACGGCTTTAAGTTGTTCTCAAAGCAGTCGTTGCTCTGATTGTAGTATTTGAGATCGAGGGATGAAGGTTACACATCCATAGCAGTAAATTACAAATGAATTACGTTCAAGTGGGTTATTAGCATCTTTATGATCTTTGGGGAATCAATTAGAATATTATGAACATTGATGCAAATCTATCGCTCAATTATTTAGAAATCTATCTGCGATTTATCGAGATTAGGTCTACCATTGCATGATTTAAATAAAATTTAGATAAAAGTCTTTATCTATATTTAATAGTTCTATATATAAAACCTAATAATAGTATCCAATCACCTGTATAACATCTTCTAAAGTAATATTGTACAGTAAAAGTTTCAAATGCTTCATGAAAATACTAATATGTTATAAATAGTCATACCAGTCAATCTTAGATTAATAAAAATTGAAATTTATGTTTTTCGTTTAGTATCGTTAATATTTTTGGCTGAATATTGAATGCAATCCTTCTCTCTCACTCAAATTACTTGGACAACGTAAACTCTAAATTGATTGGTTTACTTGAAGAAGATAAACGAAATAAATAATGGAAAGTTTTCTTTTAACCAGAATTGGTTCCATTTAGTTTATTTGACCGATTTTCTACTTTGTAGCGTTTGAATGAGACGCAGGGGATAAAAATATTTTACGGATAAAAAGTATATAAAGGATAATAGCTATTATAAATATAAATTATATAAATTATAATAGCTAATAACTATCACAGATACTTAATCAGAAGATGTAACGAAACAGGTCAACGAAGAAGCTACGATATTAAGTAGAATAGATTGCTGACGGATAGTAGATATTAAGGAGATAGAAGTGAAATAGAACGGAACAAGTACATTTTTCCTCGCGATCGAACATCTTTTAACTAGTCTCGTTTATAGAGCGACAATATTGAGCAGCCCGTCGCTTTAATGGCATTTCAAGAAACGTTCTCCATAGCGATAGAGGACGTATGAGAGTCGTTACATATTGTTTGCTTTTGTAATATGACCTCTTCGTAATAAATCCAGGTCAGCTCGTAATAGTGAGTTCTTAGGGACGGCGAAAAAAGCCCATTCTGAGACAGTACGAATGGGAATAATATCGTGAAATTTTTATCTTCAAATATCAGAATATCCTTCCACAGATGGAGATCTAATCTGAAAATGATTTGACGCTAGTACTAATTTAACATTGGTATTACGCAGGGCTTAAATTATGTTCTCAGATCTATCTTTTTCACCTTGAATATAAAACTCGATTTTTCTTCCGGAAAGTCATCTACGCTCACCACACTCTTTAAGAGATTAAAATTCGATACGATTCTTCGCGGCTAAGAAAGCGTCACGGCTCTAACATCATCCGATTTCATTTCAGAGACATTCAGTCTAAAAGCCAACAGCACTTAAGGACAAAAAAATATATTTTTCTCGTTTTTTCATCGACAGCGTTGACCTACATGAGCTCAGCTTATGAAGTACCGCGTACATTATTCTCATTCGAAACAAGAAGGCTAAAGAGTAAAAAAAATGTGTACAAACCATTAGCGGCATCGGCGCGAGAGACTAGGGGACGCAGTAGAAATATCGACATCCGGATAAAAGAAGAGACATATAAACTGGAAGGTCTAGATGAATGCTGTACCAAACGTCCTCTGCAGACAGAATCAAGGACAGACGAATGGAAGGACCAGTACAATAAGTTGAAAGTTTATAATCCTCCTGCATTTATCGAGAATATCATCTTATTACGGCATTGAAATGCTTCAAAATGATACTGATGTTTTACGTAATAAAATAAATTTTAAATTAATTAGAAATATTTAAATACGGATTGGAAAAGAACGGTAGGTTTATTAATATTTACCACTTTCTAAATTTTCGAACTCTCTTTCATTCAATTACATTGAAATAAATTCAAGTTTCTTAATTATTTATATTAATTTCAACTAATAGCCTTATAACTTCGTAGTTATTACTATACGTAAGCAAAGAAGAAGGAAAAATACGAGTAGAAAAATACTTTATCCAATAAAGTTTTCTTGCCTCCCATGCTATCATGGAAAATTAACGATATAATTATTTAAGATTGTAAGTATGAACAATAGGATCTATAAAAAAATAATATATGATATAGAAAAGATTTTAGTACGCGGATTCCGACAAAATTATAATAGTAAATCAATTCGAAGGCAGGTTGAACGAAAGATTCGAAGAACGGTTGAAAAATATAACATAGTCGAGGATGGGTAAAACCCAACAATTTCACCCTATTTGTATCGCCGGCGCGACTCATAATGATTTTTCGCCAACGAGGGATCGGTAGTGCTCACGCAATCCGATCACTCTAGTCAGGAGAATATCACTTTAGTCGGAGGTGACATCTGGAAAAACGAGAAAGAAGTGACTGGAGGGAGGGTATCGCCCGTATTCAATACGAAGCAACACAATTTTTCGCCCCACATAACTGCACCTAGAGCGCCCTTTGAATACCAAAACCCGTCGCTCCGCAATGCGAAATGATTATGGTCAGTTGCAACAGTGCTTTGTCGCTTTGCGTTATAAGAGAGCTTGCAACATAGATTGCACCCGTGTGCGTTTAAGAGGGGGAAGAGGGGGGAGTGGGGGAAGGTGCGGCGAAGGGAAAGGGGTAGTCCCAATGGGAACTACGTGTAGAATGGTAAGTAGTTTTGGGAATGTGTTAGTGGAGGGTTTCAATGCGGACCGGCAAGAGTTAGGGGGCGAGTGATAAAAGGGGATGGAGAGGGATGCTGGAGGAGAGGGAGGCGCCAATGCAGGATTTCAGCCAGTGCCGCCAACCGATGGAGAACAATTATAGCGCGATGGCTTCCGAACCCACCACGAATCGAGCGCTCGGAGATAAAGACGTCCGAGATGCATAAAGTCGGAAATGATGGGATTGTTTCGCCATCCTTGAGTCGATAGCAGTCCTCACAATTTAAGAGTCCCTAACGGAGGAAATCGTCTTACATCAATCCGGAGACAATTAAAAAACCATCCCACGGTTTCAATTGGAAAGAGGATGGAGACAAATGGCGCATGTGTCTCATCGATTCGATGGAAATGCCCATTTGCGTACACTAGTCCCAAAAGAGAGCTTCGGGAGGAAAAAATGTAACGCTGGTGGAATCGACTTCCCTTAAAAAATCACGAGGTTTCTCGCTCCAAATCCACGAGTAGTTTATGGGAGTATCAATTTTCGAAATTTGGCAAGACTCCCTTCTCTGGGGAAGCATGATTCACGGAGGGGGATTCACGGAAGATAGTAGGGGGATGGGATGAGAGATAAGGAGATCTTTCCGGAAAACGTGTTCAGAAGTATGAAGAGTGAGAATAAATCAGACCATTTTTATATTACTTAGGAGGAGAAAAAGTAGTTATGACCCATTCCTACCCCGTCTAGTAATTCGAAATGAATTACGTAGTGTATCTCCTTTTCCGACAAAATATTTCGCTTTAAAAAATTAGGATTCTAGTCGGTTATAGTCGCTTACTCATTTGAACCTCACCTTATGGTTATAATCAATTGAAGTTTTCTGCGACATTCCTTCTCTAAACCCTGATATCAATCGCTACTTTTCAGAAAGATTCAATTGTCAGAGAAAAAATTTTAAAAGAAAAATTTAAATGTAATTTCCACTATCGACCTGAGTTTAATTAAAAATTATATCTCGAATAAAATGTCGAATTTTAAGCCATAATTTGTAGAACTATGTAACTTGGTGTGGAGTGACTTCCTACAAACCACGAAAATAAACTTCACAAATCTAATTCATTATTTTCTCTTTGATTTTAGTAATAAATTATAAACTTTAAGAAACCAAAACGAGTTACATGGCACTTCTCTATAATGTAATTTTAATGTCTCGTGAACGGAGCAAAGATTAAAGCAGGGAAAAGTGATAAGGGAAGACTGGCTCCGTTCGGGAGACTGAAATAGGCTCCGTTTTCCGTAATCCTGCCACATCCAATCGTCAAAGGAACCGGAAGAGTGTAAGAGATAAAAAAAGATCATCTTGGAAAGTGAATGCTCTTAAAACTTTCAGGGAGAATGGAAAATGTAAGAAGTTGAGAGAAGCAGAATGACGATAGATTGCATAGAAAATGTCCTCAAATCGCACACTTAGGAATTGTGGGTTATTTTGCGTATCTCTTCTCAAGAAGAGTGAGAAACAAAAGAAAAACAGAGAACGCACAGTGGGGTAGGGTTTTTTGGAACAGAGGACGGAAGAGTGAAAGAGGGGCATTTTAAGAAGAATCTCCGGATTTAGGACGGAGATAAAAAGCTGAAGTGGCTGTTAAAAAGCGATTAGTTATTTTTTGCTAGGATGATCCTTTACGCAGGAAGAGAAAAGGGAAATATCCTTAAGTCAATGGATTCTGAAGGAGAGTAACAAAAAGAGAACTTAAAGAGCGCGTAAGACTGAGGGGTGACTGTATGAAGTTGAAATAGAAAGAAAACCTTCAGAATCCTCATTTCAGCTGATAACGAACATATAAAATGAGAACATAATTTCTTTTTCGCATCCCTTTACTCGGTCAGGAGATTTGATTCGCTCTAAACTCTGTTTTCTTTCTCCCAAACTCCGTTTTCTTTTGTCGGATTTAGCGTCCGGAAGAACTAACTCCGGTGATTAAGGCAAGTAGTTGAAACTTTGGGCCATCGGCAGAACTTTAAATACAGGAACTGTAATTAAGGCGGGATGTAACACCGAACGCGGGACTCCGACTTATTTACAGTAATGGCGAAAGTTCGCCGCGTTTAACATACAGCCGCATAAACTAAGCAGTCTGTGATACCGTTCTAAAACTACATTTAATGCGGCAGAAGAAAATACCATAAGCTCGGTGTAAATTAAAAAGATCTAGTTAAGTTCTCCGGGAAAAGTTGGTCTGAAACACCTTTCAAATATCAAAGATAATATACTGAAAGATATTCGAGATAGATAGTAATATCTGATTAATATTAATGGAATAAAAAAAGAAAGTGAAATGACAAGCATGCTCATTTATTAGAGTCACCTTAAGCTTAATCATCGAGAAAATCATACACACTATTTATATAATGACATTCAACTAATTTTTATTTGTTTCAGGATATAATCTGTCGTCGTATATTTTAACCATTAAACTTAACCTTTTTATCTTTTCTTGTATTTATCGATGAGATATCGGTTATTCTTTAATGCCTACAATATCGGGTAAAGATAAATTTTTCACGAAATCCCCTCATATTTGTGCACAGGCTGAGAACTCGCAGATGTCGAAAAATCTTAAACTTGCTAACGATGTGAAGTTAAAATTTATCGTGAAACTTTAAGAGCACTTTTCATTTATTACCTCTTAAAATATTAATTATTAATTAACTACAAATATTAGTAACTAAGTACTTTTTAGATATATGAGAAGCTATGAAAAATGAATAAAAGAGAAATAGATAATTTTTATTTTCTTAGCTTCATCTACTATTTATAAGAAAATTGGCTTCGGTGAGTCGTTTAAAGTGATAATTATAACAAATTAATGAGTAAAAATATCATTTTAACACTATTAAAATTAAATTTTTCTCTATCAATTTCAATAACGCGTATACCTTAATATTTTTCATTAAGATGAAAAATAATCTACACATTTAGAATACATATATTAATGTATATAATTCGCTGAATGCTTGAAAGGTGAGTAATTATTTGCGCAAAATAAATAATTTTTCATGTGCCCTAATAGCATTAATATATTTTGTCGGTGTTTATTTAATAAAAGAAAAAGATATTTCCTATCCCAATATCATAAAAGTCTTATTTTTTATCCCATGGTTAACCTTTAGAGAAGATGTAAGTGAAGAGTTTTTCCTAGTTTGAGTTTCAAAACATGCATGTCGCCCCAAAGAGAATAATATTTTAATATCGAATGGTGCGGTCAAAATTCTTAGGTCAAATTGTATAGAAATGCGTTTTACTTTCTTTTGGTTTTCGTATTTTCATCGTAAGACTTTTCCTTCGATACAACGGAAAAAGTTTGACGCCATTTGAATGGAAAACAGCACAACAAGAAAAGAAACTATGCGGAAATGTAACTTTACCTCCCTCGAAATACCAATTGAGGAACATATAACGTACATTCTTCGTATAAAAAGAAGAAAGAGGTAAGGAATGTACTTCCTGAGGGATCTAGGGAAGATGAATCGATGACAGATAAGAAATGACTGGAGAGGAAACACCCTAAAAGAGAAGATCTACGTAAAGAATGATACACCGCCAGGAAGTGACGTCAAGTTACAAATGGAACAAACAGGAATGAAAGGACGAACCACCCTCTGAGTTGTGACGCAAACAAATATTTAACCATAAGTTTTTCCTTTTCAATCTTACGTCAAAGAATCTTTTAGCTAAAACGTCCTATTCACTCTTGGATTCCATGAACCCAATTCAGTAAATTTTCATTTGAATTCCATTTTAAGGGTTGAAGAAGGAATCGTATTTTGGGTTCTAAAAATTCTTTCAGCGATAGAAAATATTCGAGAATGATCAATATATAAAATTGATATATAAGATATTGTGAAATTGTTATCTAAAATGTATACAAAGTATTATGACTCCTAACGATGATCTCTTAATTGTAGAAAAAGATACTTCGCCATATAACTAAGAAAATAGATTTTGGATAGATAAATTAACTTCTCTTATAAGTGAAAATAATTTTTCCTTTCTGCAACAGATTTTATCACTTTTCAAGAATAAAGAAGTTTTTTCCTCTCCAGAGAGGTTAAAGAAACTTCTTGAGCGAGAATGAGAATAAATCTTTGTCGAGCCTTGCAATGAAAAATATTTCTGAAAAAAATTTGCCTTGCCAAACGCAAGAAAAACTAAAATAGCTGAGGAACTAGGTTACTACTTCCTTATCTATCTTGTTCAATATAAAAAACACATCAGACATAATTTTTGAGGAGGGTCCCATTTTTCTGGAATCGTGATTTTCAACATTGTTGGTAGTAATAATGTACGAGTAACGTAGAAATCTTACGATCTTGACATTCATTTTAACACATCATGAGTGCCTTAAAGACTGTATTTTGGCCAAGTAAAAAACAATATCTCGGTTCCATAAGATGGTACTCACTCCATTTGAGGGGGAATTCTGGAAGACTTTTTGGCAAGCACCACACTATAATCTGAATTAATGTCTTTATGGCCCAATAAAATGGAAGACACTAGTCTGGGAAGAACAGACGCATCACAGACGTACTTGAAAAATGAGGTCTATGATTTTTGGAGTAATTTCAGTCATAATTTGGCATTGCCATCCCAAACCCTCCTTTCTATCATGTCAATTACTATAGAATATAAAGTTTAAATTTACTTACTGGTACGTCAGCTATTAAACCTACCACATTCATTGATAAATAAATAATAAAACCAATATAGTTATTGACACGATTTCAGAAAATCATTGTGTATACTTAAAAAAAATGTCGCGATACGTGCCTATTCTCTTTTTATTTAAATTAATAAATCAATAAAAGTTTTGGAAATGAGTTGCTGAATTCCAAACAAAATTATGAGAAGAAATTTCAATATCTTATTCCTTTTCCTTTAATTTTCTAATGATGAGGAATTTAATGTTTACAACCTCTGTAGTAATTCAGCATTCAAGAAGCTCGAGTACAATATTTTGTTTGTTTCATTTCTAAAACATTGAACTTCAATCGTAAAGTAATTTTTTGAAAAAGTATATAATAAAAATTTAGTTTGAAAAGATAAAATGAATCGACGGAATATCTCACTAAGATTCCCAATGAAATAATTGGGATTCTCTGCATTCATTCCCGAAGATCTATTTTCTCGAGGTGAACTTAGAAATCTCCTGCAGTGTTTCTCTCTAAGCAATCGGAGCCTCATGAATTTCAACATTCAATTCATAACATTTAATTTAATTAACGGTTTTAATTGCCATAATCTTTCTGTCCCATATCAACTAATATGCTGGTCATATACTTAGTAAACAGATATTATATGCACTCAATATTTCAAATACGGTCAAAAATGTCTGGGATTTACGATTCTTTCGTTAAGTATTCGATTTCTCAAACATATTCACTTTTCTTTTTAATTCAATTAATCTCGAAGATAATTAGTATCATGCCTTACTAATTTTCGTTGTTTAACATTTCCCTATAAATAAATTTCACAGGGAAATATATCTTTCCTTTCTTTGTTTTTGTAACTCAGGAAGTATTTGCATAAGAATGTTTTATAAATATAATGCTCTAGTCGTACTTTTCAAAAGATATAGAGAATGTAATGTACAATCTAAATATCCTATGCAATTTATTTTTTTCAAATTTTGGCCTATAAATGAAATGGGAGTAGGTCAGTATTATTTTCAATAGAAGATTTAGATAGAATATTAAAGTAAGTAAGAAGGATAATGAGAATCTGTTCCATAAAGAGGCTTAATATTTTCTACTAATCTCCGCGTTATAAATAAGCACTTTTCATTTCAAAAGGGTAGAATCAGATGAGCGGAAGGATGGTTGCAAGGAAGCACTTCCTAAAGAGATTGAACAATAAATACTTTCGTTAAGTGAAAAGGGCTTCGGGCAACGTGACCGTGATTGTGGAGACGCGGAAATTTGTGGAGAAAGGGAGGACAAAGAATAAACATGAGTGAAAGGTGAATTGTTGCGTCGGACGTATCTGAACGATAATGACCCCGAGAATCGTCATTAGAGAGAATAAAGAATCAAATAATGGATGTTTTAGGACATTATGAGAGAAAATCAAACAGATGAACAGAGAATTATGACAATCAATTTAATTTCCGCTATTTTTTTGCGGACTCAAAAAGAAAATTGAATAAACTCCACAAACTGTTCGAAATTTTGTAGGATAAAATGAAAAAATTTAAAGGGAGTGTCTTTTGAATGTAGAATTTTTTAGTTAGAATCAATGTTCACGTCCCTATTAAATGTCGTGCCCTTTTTATCAATTGGTTGGATCAGGTGATATGATGTAAATGTCAATCAAATATGGTCCAGAGCATTTTAGTATCACGAAATCTCTCAAAATTTTATTAGCTTCTTTCGTTCTGAGTTAAAGAAAACATATAATAACATCTACTAATAATAGTATCTACATCATAGATGAAAAGATATTGCTATAGAAATACCCATGACCATACGATATTATTATAACGTAATCTCTTCTTTGAAGAAAAATTATTTTAAATTAAATACTTATGTGGTGAATCGATTTTAATGCGAGTGTTCTCTAATGTGAAATATAAATTTAACAACGAATGAATATTTCGAACTAATTCTTGTGTCATTTTTGTACAGTAATTTTACTTAAAATTTCCATTAAAATACAAATTTTACACTTAAAAATTATAAGTAATTAATCAACTATTAATTTATCAAAAATATAGAAAATCATATTCTAATTCATAATCTAATAAAATCATATATCATAAACGAAGTTACAATAGCGTCGTTGATAATTTTTAGACTTATTATGAAAACCTGAACCGTCTACAAGCAAAAGGGATGGGTTATAGAAGCTGAAAAGGAAAGGCTCTTCGAAAACAAGTGCTATAAAAAGGCGACTGTGATGAAATGAAGGCTCTGATTCGAGATCGGAGAGTTAAATGGAAGAGGAATCGATAAGATCGCTGGAGTAAGGGCACAAAAAAGGGCGAAGTAAACAGGATCAGAAGACGGAAGTTAAAGACAAATGGAAGTGCGTATTAGCTCAATCAGCACCAGATATAATCGGGTGATTGATCTCCCGACGGAAGGGTTAAAGCGCTGCGATAAAATCTCAAATATCCTCGAATATGATGAACTCAAAATATTTAAATGGCGTAGTGGAAAGAATCGTTTAAATTTTGTTTAATAAGTCCTAAAGAGTATAATTTTAAAAAATATTTGATATTGCCCTAAAATAACTATATCCTTATTATTTTGGACGTGTTCGATATCATATGTATAAGAATATTTTTAAATATTACTAAATTATAAAACCTGATATATCATATATTAATATAATTATCTTACCTATGTGCATAGTAATAATTCTTTTTCATAATGCAAGAATCATAAGACATATAAATGTTATGAAATAAAATTTATATCATCTGAAAGGTAAAAGTAAAACCTTCTGAAAGAATCGAAGTGAGAACATGATCATTTTAGAAGAATTTATAATGGCCATTTTATATGAATATATGGAATCAATATTTCTTCTGTGAAATCATAGGTAAATGTCCTTAAAAGAAGGACAGAGTATATAGTATACTGCATTATTCTGATTCCGTTTACGGTACAGTTTAATAGTATAGAAAATTGCTGTGCAAAGGTACATACATGTATTGAACTCGCATTGCCTTCCAAAATCGTTCTCAGAAGGGAAAATAATCGGAGAGAAAAACACGTTCGCAACTGAATAGATATCAATAATCTTTTAACGACAGACGCTATGAATGACAAATTAATACGACTCCCGAAATGAAAAAAAAGGTTTCAAAGGGGAATCTATTCCAAGAAAATAAAGTGTTTTAAAGGTCAAAGAAATTCGATTGGAGATAGCATACAAGGGTAAAAGGGTAAGGAGCGAGTCAAAGTTTAGGGCGAAATAAAAGGTTTTTAAAAGACCAACGGAAAGGTTCGGTGCAGAGGGAGTAAAACCGGAAGAACGATAGGGGACACGTGTGTGGGCGGAGGGGATACGTGGAAATAAAAGAGGAAATCCTTTGGATGGTCTTCAAGAGGCGCGCATCGAAACCACTAAGATGGCCCCTCTCCCGAAACCGCAACCCGCCATTAATACAGAGAAACAGAAACTTTTTAATACAACTTTACGATCGTCGTTAAAAATATTATTGCGGCTCTCCCTTCGGATTCAAAATGACATTTTCGCGTGATCGAATGTCGCAATAATCTCTCAAAGGGCCGATATTTTCGAGAAAGGCGGGCGCTAACGTAAAAAAGGCGTTTTAGGTGGTGAGGCTTTCGAAAGTGAGGCGTAACCACTTCCTTTGAATGCTAATCCCGCGCGTATATCCTTAATGAACGTCGAAAAAGGTCTGAATGATTCTTGAGCCGGTTGTTTCTTCTCTCTACAGCGGACGTTTCCTTAGAGAAAAGCTTTATCTGGAATGGTAATTTATGCCGAAATGTAAGCGATTATAGGGAGACAGATGGCGATGCAAACGATGGCCATTTAAAGTTGTCGAGAATTAATTAGGGAAGGAAGGGATCTACGAGAAATAAATTTCTCCTTTTTTCCTTTCTCTACTAAATTTAAGAGTATTTAACGATTTTAGTTTGATGGAAGTAAGATAATTAAATGTTTAAATTATTACTATTTGGATCATTTTCAATTAATAATCTTAATCAGAAAAACGTATGGAAACATAATTTTAATTTATTAAATGAAAGAATTTATACTTAAATTCAAAAATCAGAGGTGATATTAAATTTTGATAACATTATGATTTTGATTTGATGATTTCATATAATAAGGCATTTTATTATCATTATAATGTTTATAGAAATACACTAGAATTATATTTGTATCATAAAAGAGCTATTTCGTGGTCTTTAAGAATTTAAAATACGTATACGTATCAATATTTGTACATAAATTACATTGCAACTTAAACACATATATTTAAAACTTATAAATAAATTCGTTTTAACTCCTACGACATGTCATCTTTATTAAAGCCTTCTTTCACTAAGTTGTCTAAATATCTCTTCCTTATGGCAATTTACTAACCTATCAAAATTATTTATTTTTATTTGGATAACCGTCTCACGCCCACATCATCGTGATCCTATTGATCGAGGAAACACTATTTGCAATCTCAGCTCAGAAACATTGATTCAGATTATATTACATTTCCTTAGAAGGTCGGCAACGAATTTCAGATCAAGTGAAATGGAGCGTAGAATTCCATAGGCGATTTTATAAAGCTGAAAAAACGCGGAGATCAAGAAAATGGAGCGATTCTTAGAATATCGCAATCAGCCCAAGGAGATCATACGCGCGGTCGAGCAGAAAGGGTAAGATGGGAAACAATGAAGAAAAAGACCGAGTAAATCTTGGGAGACGAAAAGGAGAGATTTATTTTTCTCAATAGAAATTCTTTTTTCTTCAACGGATATTCCTTCAACCTCTCCTTCCTTCATTTCATTCACACACTGTTTCCCGTTACACTCCTCAGACAATCCGTGCGTCGCTTTAAAAAAGTCTCCCCTTAGCCTTTCGACAATTCACTCGCAGAGTGGAAGGAACCGTTTAAAAGAGCTCAAAGGAAGATTTGTTTGAACTTTGAATTCTCGGAAACATTCTTTAAAAGATTATTTGCAATGCTTTCGGATGAGATACGATTTGGATGAAGGAACTTACAATCTTCTGGATGGAGATGTTTTTAGCGCCATATCAATTATTCCACTCAAGAAAACTGCCTGAGAAATTGAAGCACGTGTAAATTTCCTTAAAATACGAAAATTAAGTTCAAGGATGATATATTAAATGATTATATATTATTTTTTGGTTTAAAGTTAGAGTAGTTAATTTGATAGTTTATCAGGCTATTTCCAGCATATCCAGCTAAAATTAGTGGCTTTTCTGAAAAAGAATGATTTTTTAAGTAGTTCAAAAAAAAGTAAAATTGAATGATGTGTTATTGATAGCTTTTACGTTTATATTTTCTAGAAAACTAACTGTCCTTATTCATTGCTATATCAAATATCTTTTTTAACCACCATCCTATAAATCATACCACAAATAACTACCAGCTTTAAATACTTAATAGAATTGAAAGAATAGTTTACTAATTTCTCATATCTGAAAATACGTAGGCAATGACAGAGACTTACGTAGAATTGTATAATTTCTTTTAAGTGCACATTTACTCTTACCGAAAATTTTTTAACGCCCTTTACGTCTTTCCACTTAAAAATTTTCATGGAAGTTGAGCTATTTCTGTTGGAAAATCGCTTTAAAAAACTCAAAATGATAATGGTTCCCATCGTTGTTAAGTGAGCTCTTAAGCGCACCTTTACATCCGTTATTTTTCTCGTAGAAGAGGAACATCGAATGATTCGAATATGTGCCGAATGAGCAGAGGTTTCTGACCTCCACCCGAGAGCGTAGTTCTCTCTCTTCTACGCTACTCCGTCTGAAATGACGACTACGCGGCGCCTCATAGGAAAAGATTGTGTGGGAGTTTGGCATTCCCCCGGCTTGTGACCCATTTAATTCCTTTTTACGACCCTTTACAATAACTTGTAATGGATTATTTATTACCATATCGCTTGAGTGGTATTCTCTCATTTTTTATTTAATAACTAAGTTCATAACTTTCAAAAAATAACTTCCAAAAAGCATTTTATCCTAAATTTATTGGAAATAAAGTTTAACGGATTATAATGTTCTTTAAAATCTTACATTATAAATTTTCTCTGCCTTAAGGAATGGTGTGGGTTTAATATCCATCAATATTTATAAACGTCATGAGGTTTAGAAAGATTTCCCTTTCTTTTAGATTGACAAATGTTTATAATAAGTAAAGAAATGAAGAATGGATGCTTAATAATATACAGATTTAAATTTGCATCATCTAATATTTTAGAATAATGTAGAATTCATTCATCAATATTTGTATATATGTATATTAGCGACCATAAGAGAAATCTGTTCCAATCGAATGCGATTCAGCCAATGAAGTTGATTCCTATCCGACTCTTCTCTAAATGCGATATTGGAATTGAAGACTTTCGCTCACAGTTTCTTTTAAAAGACAGTCTTCGTATAATGACCGTGGAGATCGGTCTTCTTTTATCGGAATATTTCGGAAGCGTTGCCATGGCCCTCAGCACCTCTTAAAGTTTAAATAAGGATCAATAGTTATGGAGGTAGACTACCACAAGGCGCCTTTCTCAAGTACTTATCCACCGGTCATAACTGACCTATCAGATTATGAGATCTGAATCTCAGCTCCTATGTTCGATTGGATACTCAGTCTCACGTAATCTCGCTGTAACCGCATTCCTTAAATGGATGCGCAAACGCCGCCCTAGTTCCCACAATCCTCTAGCGACCTCGGGAATTCTGACGCGATTGTATTCTCACGAGGAGTTTTAAATCAAACTTCTCTCCGTTCGTAGAAACAATTCTGTGATGGAAAAGTAAGTAATGTTCCGTTGGCCTCCATGTCGGAGGATGTGTTGATTAAGGAGCAAATTTTTCTCTATACGCATGGATGGGATTCTTGCTCTCGTGTTTTAGTGTAATAAATATATCCCGAAGTCATTTTCCTTTGAGGCTTTTAGGATACTAGTAATCTATAACTTTTGATAATTATAAATATTTCTAAAGATCTCTTCATGGATATTTCTTAAAGCTTTTCTGATAATGTTCACTTCCATATGATCAAACATTACCTACCTCTCTTGCCATCAGATTAATCTGATATTTAAAATAAGGAAAACTTGAAAACAACCTGAATCATGTAAGAATTTCTACGCCCCACCAAATTCCTCTACCGAAGGAATAAAGCGGTCTCTGTCATTTAACGGTTCTATATTCATAATCGGGAAAGGTTGCACCTCATGTAAACAACCCTTGGCGAGCCGGTCGCAATGTAAATGGGCGGATAGAGATTTTGGAGGTAACCCCTTGTGAATATGCAACCCACAAAGACCCGCGAGTATTGCGGGAGGCCTAACAAAAAGGTTACATAGGAAGTCGGGATATTGAGGATCATGGGGCGTCAAGAGGTGGGAAATACAGCCTTATAACTTCCTTGCGGGATCGCTACTGCAAGCAATATTTGGTCTGCTTGTTTGCGTGGTTTCTTCCTCTGCCGCGGAATACACATCCCGAGAGGAGAAGGTTCATTTCCTCTCTCTTTCCCGTCAACCCCTCTCCGCCTAAATATCTTCCTCTAATGCCTCGATCCTCTTATTTAAGGAGTCACCGGAGACATTTTCGAGATACTCAAATGGTTCATCCCGAAACCTCCTCTTGATGCCTATCTCCCCTGATCCCGCAGCACTTGCTTCATATCCTTTTTGTTACAAAAAGACTCAGGAGGGAAGTCATTTATTCCCTTCAATTCTCTCAAAACCTCATTTTTTCGTTTTTACGATTCTCCCAAATAATTTCCTCTCGTAATTGCTGTGTCATTCAAAGGAGCGGTATGTTGTTCCTTTTTGGCAAAAGTTTTGATTTTCATCTTATTTTCCTAGTGTATTTTAAAATTTATGACTTATCCCTTACAAAGCAAAATAAAATAATACATTTTCCCTTTCTTCTTATTAGAAATAATTATGGTAATTATTAAGAAGGAAAAACGTCCGATAAAAAGTAAAATGTTGAGACGATTAAGTTTTTGCGACATATATCGTCACTAAGAATGAAAATGACCTAAATAAACAATCATTTTTGTTCAGCTAGGTGTTTAGCCTAATTTAATACCTCTCGGCAATCAAAAGTAAATGCGTTATAATTTGGGAACTCATATTATGAAATTTCTTCATGAACAGAGGAGATATTTTATTAGTAATATCATTATAGTTGAAGTAATATCACCCTGAAAAGGAATTTACACATTCTGTGTCCCAAAGCTTTGGATGAAAGACAAATCCCCTCTCACGAAATAAAATAAAAACAAATAATATTCGATTTAATTTATATGGCTCTCTCGTATGAATATATTTAACTTATTTCTAGCCCTGATAGGAATTCTTTGCCTTTCCAAACAAGAGTTATACTCAATTATAAATGTCTAACTGGATGAGGAATGTAAGGCCAGAGCATTAGAATTTCAGCTCTTATGTGCTGATAATCTATACAGAAATAGCTCGGTTCCTTACTACTTTCATGGCAATTATAATTACCAAGTTTCTTTCTTCGCATTTACGTTCGTGAAAACGGAACCTCATTACGGAAATGATAAATGTTTCAGGCACATTTTGGGGACAGACACTTCTCTTGCATTATCCTAACTAATTACCGCAAACCCAAAGAAAGAATAAATCACAGCTTCTCTTTCAGATCCGTTCCCATTCGCTCGACCGCCGTTACTCTTCCGAAATTTACTTTCGAAATCAAGAAATTTCCTCGGAGAGCAAGTAGTCTCGAGTTTCTATCCAGGCCTCAAGGCGCCACCAAGTCGCATTTTCCAGTGGGGCCCCCTGCAAACCACAAACTCACCCGCGCTCTGAGGGCTGTAAATCCTAGTCCAAAAAAAGCTTCTCGGATAAAAGTCATCACCAATTTCCTCTCACCTCTCTCATCTTCTATCTCATTCCCTCCCTTTCTTCTCCTTACTCCATACATCTTCTTCCGACCTCTCATTTTGTCAATTTTTCAGAACCGCCCAGGGCAGTCCCTTCCCCATTACGTCCGCTACTCTTTTCCCCTTAAATTCCCTTTCTTTCGCCTTATTCATTCCACTCTTCATCACTTCCTCTTCCTAATCTCCTTTATATTCCCTTCCCTTTGTTTCACGCCATTCTCTCGGTAGTCCCCAGATTTTTACTACGCCTCAGCTCTCCACTGTGGAGAGTACTTACAGATTTCTAAACCGTGCCCTCTTTCGAGGCATCTCCCACACTCGAGTCACACTCCTCCAGCTTTTACTCTCCTCATTCCGTTACTTTTATCCCCTCTTCAATTATTAAAGGGAAAGTAGAAATGCTGGAGAACGTGAGGAAGGCCCCATTCTATCAATAACGCAATAATAAATACATTCCTCCATTTTCTCTGCATTTTATCGCCTCTCTAAACGTCGTAAAAATCTCCTTCTCTCAGTCTCTGGTCGCAACTCTTTCACTTTTTTGAGCTCCCATCTCCAGGTCCCGAACCCATTATCTTCCCTCATCTTTCCAAACTCATCCTCTCTCCTTTACCCCCATTTCTTCCTCGAATCCCATTCCGGTCGGACCACCCCACCACCTGGCTCTGGCATAGAAATTACTTTTCTTTCCCCTTAATCTTTCTTCCACCCACTCACCTATTTTCTATCCCACCGATCCTTTTCCCGCTCTCAAATTCAAAGCGGCCGAATTATTCTCGCTCCCCTTCCGGCTGGGTCCTCTCATTTCGGAAGCTCCCCCGTTACGTTATATACTTCACCGTATGACGCAAGGAACCCTCCCCCACACTCGCCCTACTTTTGTCCTACAACGGTCCAAGGGTTCGGCTATCAGATGGGGAAGAATGTGCAGACGCCGAAGGTCGACGGAGCACCCTCGTGTGAAACTCCGCGTTGGGTGAAATTAGGGTTGTCCAAGATCCCCCACTCCTTCGTCGATATCAGTGGGAGGTAAAAATTTCTGTAATGGAAACGTTGCGGTTTTAATTGCAGCGTGTCACCCGAGACGAAGAAAAAGAAGTTAGGAAATCTTCGTGATTGCTCAGGAATTGGATTCCCAAAGGAGCTATAAATGGGGCGAATTCATCCCGGGAGAGGAAATTGCCTGCGTTCGAAGCGGTCTGTTATAAAATAAATTCGGCTGGTCAGGGAAAAAATATTCCGTGGAACGAGGTCGGAGGCATTGAGCGCTCTGGTTTCCATATGCTGAAGAGCAATTCTCCCTCGTTGATAAAACTATTAAAGCGGGATTTTACTTCCGAAGCATCGCTTGCAACGGCTGCATAGAGATGGAAATGGGAGCATGTAAGTCAAAATTAAAAATACAGGAGATTCATGTGCTCGTGCTGTGATTCGGCGCTTTAAAATATTATAAGTACATATGATGCCGCGAAAAAATGTATATAATACTTTCTTAAGAATTAAGCTGAGCCCTAAAATCCATTTCAAATTTTTCAACAAAATTTATCCTTAGGGGTATAAAAGAGCAGTACAAATTAAGATCTGTTTATTCAGTCACGTTATTCTCTTAATTTGTTTCCAATCAATAACTATTTCAATTATTGTGCCGCACTAATTGTTTTCCTTGTGTGATATTATTCCTTATAATTATCCTACACTGAAACTCATTAATCTGATTGAGATATTAATGGAAATTTGAGACTATCAGTATATCTGTCTTATGCAGTATACGGTTCGGTAATTTCTGTAAAGTATCTACAGTTGTGAGAGGGATAAAAGATTCATGTAAGAACTCAGTTAAAAAATGGAAATCAAATACTTCCTGCTACTTCACTCACTGAAAATAATGGAGTTGTTCTTCTCGAAAAATAATCCATCAAAGAAGAACTAATTTTTTCTTTCTGTTTTGATTAAATTCTTTTGAGAAACATTATTAACCAATAATGATAATGAATATTAATATTTGAGAAATATTCATAACCAATATAAATTCAGAAGACATTAATAGTAATTAATTTACTAAATTATTTCCCGATAATTTTAATCGTATCTACAGTAGAAATTCTCGAGAATACAGCCATTCGACCTTCAGACGTATTTCTACGTAAAATTTCATCTTTTTCCACTCAGAAATTCCATATTTCCGTCCAACTTCATCCTTCACAAACAATCTCCTTCGAGATAGTCCTTTGATCTTGGAGAAAAGGGCCCATTTACTCATGAAGCTTCTTAAGTATTTCCGAACACCAATTTCCTCAAGGGGCTCCACTCTTACCTAAAATCATCTCATTTTGCTGACCTACGGAAGAGGAACGACGATTTACTCACAATATTTTATAAATGAATTTGCCCTCTTCAACAAGAAACCCTTAAATGGATTATTTCCTTCATCTCGTGAGTAGAAAGGACTAGAGCACGAATGCTCATTTCCTGGGACTTTGATGCGAGGGCAAGATCCACTCGCATTTTATTAACGGAAGGGAAACTTCTCTTTTACTATCTCCTAGAGGATATCTCTATCTAACGTTCTCACTACCTCAACCCGTTTCCCCATGCCCTCCGCCTCTATATCTCTTCGACCCAGCATCCGCGCCTTTTGGACCAGAGCCACGACATCCCTCCGCGTCGCCTCATAGATCCCGTTCCTCCGGTTAAAGGGAGAAGCGCATCCATTCCTCACGACAGAATCCTATCTTCCTTTCTTTCCCCCTTCACTTCTGCACCCGCTGGCACCATCATTTGCTCCACTTCTCCCTCTTCCACACCCATTCTCGACTTTATCCCACTTTAACCCGTTATGTTTTTGCCCTTTCTGCAAAGGGATCGAACGAGAATATCTACGGCCACTTTAAGGAACGAAATTTTCTAGGATCGCCCGGTATTCTCTCGAAGAAAGTTCCTTTATTCCTTCGCAGGGGAGTATTTGAAACGATTTGTCTACCTTGACTCTATCTACCGCGAGATTTATACGCTGAAGTCCGAATTCGATTTGGGAACGATTTGTGAGTAATGATCGTTAAAACCCAGACATTATCAACGTATCCAAGAGAAATAGAAAAAAATGATCAGATAATTTTTAAAATTAATATTCTCATAATTTTTCCAAAGGAATATTTAATGTGCCACCAATTTTATTTGCTTACTTATATTTACTTAGGATTAGTTCTGATATGATGATGTAACCAAAGTTAAAAAACGTAAAGAAAAAACCTTAATATCTTAACAGTACCAATTAAGATAGTAAAAACTTAATTGAGTCCATGACTCAATTTCTTCGTCAAACTGTAAGGCTCTTAACAAATCTACGAGTTTAATGAAAGTAATTTTTCTCCGAGATATTTAATATCATTTTATGATTGGATTCATGAACTTTAAAGGCTTATTTTTAATAGTCTATATCTAATTATTTTTATTTCAAATTTACGATAAACATTTTATTCAAGCTCCAAAACTTTGAATTATTCTCATTTTAAAAGTAAATATGTTAAATAAATCAATATATTAATCACCATTGAATGATAATTTATAATGTATTAGGGTAAGGATGATCATTTCCATGATAAAATATCCAATAGTCTTTTAAAAAATTACCGGAGAATAAAAACTTTTTCGATGGTAATATAAAATGCTGATATATGCTGAGGATAAGCAATTCGCCTTGGATGGTAACACCACATTAGGCCCTTCTGCATGCACACAGAATAACAATGCACCAGCGCCCATCATATTCTGCACGATCCGCACAAAGTCGAGCATCAGCTGATTATCTAAATTTCCAGAAACCTGCTCTGTCCCCAAGGCTCTCACATTCTCACAAAACGATAATCCACTCAATAACCAATGCTCTCATTCCGAAACATCAAATGGAAAAGAGTCTTGCAATCGCCCGGCAGCTAAAGGACTTGTTTTTATTTCCGAACGAGTGCTGACTTCACATGCGGCGAACGAGGTTAAAAGGGAGGCAACCCTCCGTTATCTCCCGCGAACTCCCTTTGCAGTCGCAACCCTCTGCTAATCTCCTCCACGTAAAGGAGCCGTCGAACGGGGGAATCTCGGTCACCCCGACACCTATTCTTATCTCCCGCGGCCAAAATCCCCCTTTTTTCCCGAGATCATTTCCGCCGATTTTTCCTCAAGCCACACCCATCGCACACACTGATGAACGTAATGTTGCCCTCATTCTTGATCCGCTGAATCGCCTCTTTGCCGCAGAATGACGATAATGGGTATCTCCACATTTAGGCTGTCCATTACGTAAACCTCTCCTAATTGTTTTATTCCGAAGATGGCAATGTGCCGTTACGTAACTGAGGAAGATTTCCGGGCTGCCGCTTCCTATTAAACGCAGCACGTTCGGGCACGCTTCGAAACAACAGCTTTCGCCCATTATTTCACGCCTTCATAAATCCGAAGTGCTTTGCTTCCAATCTTCTTCGTATCCTTTTCGTAACTTTTCGCAGTTATCACGTACCACTTGCAGCGCCACGTTCCCCAATTGCCGTCAGTGTTACTAATTGCTTCTTGAATCTAAGCCCCTAAAGCAAGAACCCTAAAAAAGCAGTATTTAAAATTATCTTAGAGCTATAGTAGCGAAATATCGTGAATTTGACCTTTTCATTTTGAAAATATATTAACCGGCAATAAAATTTTCTTAGATATGTATGATTTTTCACAATAATCGTAAAATAAAGTACATGAGCTATAAAAGAATGCTTATTTTTCGAATCTTCGAATAAAATTATGTAAAGTATATATATATACACTTAAAAGTATATAGTCAATAAAATTACGGAATGTCAACTGAAGTGATAATTGAATGCTTGACAATTTAGATGGCGTAATTTTTGACGGAATATTTCTCCTCGTATATTATACTTCTATGTTATTTCTGATAATATATATGACATCCTTTGATTCAGGCATTACTGATTTTGTAGTCCTTTACTTGAGGATATTTTTTTATGATCATACGATATTAAAGAATATCCTCCATATTACTTTCATCTCCATAAATATCTAAAATTTCCACTCCTATCTGAAACATCTTGAAATTCCAGTTATTTTCCCGATAAAATATTCTATAGGATTTCCCTATTTGGCTTTTCTCTCAACTGCATCCAATAACCTCTTGTAAAATCATGTAATCCAATACTCTCCCACCCATCACCTCGGAACTTTTCCGATTTTGTCTATGGAACCTGTTCTCCTTTCTTTAAAAAAATGTTTCGAAAACCTACACAACTAGATTCCCTATTCATTCAATAGCAGATTTAGAAAGAATCTTTCGGAGCCGAACTACCTAGATTTCGTTTGAAAATGAGATAAGTGAAATGAGAATTGAAAATATTCCTATTTCTGGAATGAAGCCTCCCCTCCGAAAAAATCGTAGTAAAAACGAATCATATTTATAAAAATCCTACGGGAAATTAAGAGTAACGTGGAAAGTTTGATGACTATTTAATATTCAGATTTTATGCATATATCACATCTTGATAATCGGATTAAATGAACCATCGAACATCAATAAACAATATCTGCCGAGATTTTCACTCTCTTTTAATTCGTTTCCACTATAATGCAGAAAATGCTTTTAACCTTCCTTAATTGCATGGATTTTAGGTAAATATTTGCATTATACCTTACTATACATTTTGTATCTATTCTTAAGCAGAGAAGAATTCCCTCGCCATTAACGTGCTTAGATATCCAAAATCCCTGTAATTGAACGATTTTGTTCCTCTTACGAGAATCTAATGTTGAAGTACGATTGGGTCAACTTAGACTAATGAAAAACCATATTTTCTTTTTTATAGTAGCCAATTAAAATGGTTGTTAAGCTAAAAGATTACAAAATTAATTCTGTTAGAGCATCTTTAAATTCTCCTAACTGTGTTAAAATAATTTTCTGAAACCAATTATTTGATTTCTATAAATGATCTTAAATTAACTTTCTCTATAGATAAAAAATTCTCGATAGTTTTATAAAATTTTCATAGAATTTTATTTGAAGAACAATTTATATGCCATTAAATAATAGATTCACAATGTGAATCAAAACCAATTTTTTAATACGATAGCTCTAATTTTCTTTAATCTACCTCCAAAGGATATTTATAAATCAATTAAATAAAGTAAGCTTAAAATAGTAGATTTTCATTTAAATTGAGCGTATTCCCGGGAGCAATGAAAACAAACGAAACCTTCATCAAAATGGACCGTCAAGAGGCAACCTTGGCTTTAATTCAGGGTTCGTTGTCAATTACGCATGCATTATGAAAGCTCGCGCTCTTGGGCCCATCTACAAAGATTCCTCAAAGCGATAATTCCATTAGACTCGTCATTCTCGGAGCACCTGAGCGGGTAAGAGTCGTTAGGGGCGATATTTCCTCTCTCAGGCGCCTCATCACGCATCTATATTTCAGCCTCTCGTGGAACACATTGTCTCTCCTTTATCACGCATCTCGAAAGTGAAATCGAATGGCGCAGCTCGAAATTGGGTTATGGGGCTTCCTCGGGGTAGCTTACGATACCCCTCGAGCGAATCTCTCGTTATCAATAAATAAAAGAATCGATCACCGTGATAATTTTATAACCTCGCTCCGTGCACGACATGTTTGAGAAAATCCCCTCCTCCATTCCACGAAGTGTACGTGGCGCATTCATTTTACCCATATTTCACGGCCAGGAGTTTTTTTTAACGACGTAGGGATTGAAAAATAGGATTTCTATCTTCCCCCTGATCATTGTTAAAGCATCTCTTCTTCTAGTTTTTAATTCTGGAAAAATTGGGTTACGAATTGCGGAGAATGAAAACGCCGCCAGATTTCCCGGTGAGTGTTCATAAAGTGCAAAGTGCGACTCTAATGACGTGGCAGTGAAAGCGTCCTGCGCATAACCGAGGCTCAGCGATTTTCTCTCGATAGTTATGGTTTTACCACCATTTACCTCAATCCCGTTTTACAAAACGGGATTGAGCCATGGTAGAGTACATTTCCTCCTCCTACATATCCCTTCCTTGCGTAAATCGCACTCTCAAATTACTGGATCATCCCCTAATTTAATCACTTAGTCGGGACAGCAACAAAATTTGATCTTAAGTTCCTTTATCTCTTCCCTTTTCCTTCCGAAGATCTTCATTTTCCATTGTCTACATTTACCAAGAACAACCTCTCCGTATATGCAATCATGCTAATGATCTTCCTTTTATTCCTTGTGTAAGTGAATTTATGCGTTGACTGAATTATAAGATTCTATATTCTTTCTTTATATCTTATGCTAAAGCTCCTTCCTTATGCACAGTTTTATAATAGTATTAGAAAAACATCATTGCAGGTAGCAGCATAAGCACGAGGAGATAAGAGTTTTTGCATAATCAATAATTATTCTATCATTCATCAAATTAAGAATTAATCTTCTTTATTCTAAAATTAATTACCATCTTTCTATAACTCCAAAAGGACTGTCATATGGATTGAGTACGGAAATTGTTGTTGAATATGTTGAATATCATTGATTCCGATGCATATATTTGATAGTTGATTTCTTTGAATCTATAAACAGCGAAATTTACTGTGAGTTGGCTAAACATTCGGCCGTTTGGACGCTAAATTGCATCGATAGCAGGAAACGACTTAACGCAAAATGGAGTCGTAAACATAAGAACGAGAACAAACGATAGTAACCAGACTGAGATTTCTGTCATATTTATGCACTGACATTTAATGTTGAAACCCAGAATGACTGTAAGGAATTAAGTTGTATTTGCAGTTTTTCCGATACGCAGAAATTTTCGCGATCCCCATATTTCGTACAAAGCATTTTATAATGGATTACTATGCGGAAAATCATCTATCGATTTGATGTGGTCGTAAGATGACGGTGCTCAACAAGTTTAAACGAGGATATTTTTCCACCGCCGTTTTTATTTTTCTTCCAACGAAGCCGCCGCGGCCCGACGCGTTCTTCTTTTTGCTGCGGCAGTTATTCTGTGCCGCCAACTTCCTCAACTAACACCACCCACCGTAACTCTATTTCCCCGCACTCATTGGTCTTCCCAAGTCTCTTTTTTCTCCTAAAATAATACGTCCGCAGCGTTTACAAATCCCACGCCTTCTTTTTTCTCTGAGACAGCGCATCTCTCCACGTAGCACCAACTAAGGGGGTATTACGGACTCGGTAAGCCTTCCCATAATTCGAGGAGAATTTTCCAGCCGGATCGTGGCCAGGAATTCGTGGGAACGATCATCTCCTAAGTGAAGCAAGATGCTGTCTCTTCCCCTCTGCGTCCAAATCCTTCGTCCACCACGCAGCGGTTCTATTTGTCTCCGACCTCATTCCGCTACAATGGAATGTCTCTGATATCGCCTTAAATTGACTATTCTTCCGTATCGTAGCGACGCCATTATAGTTACTATTTTTATCAAATAATGGTGTAGTAACCTAAAAAATTCGATAAGATTATTTTTTGAAAATTTAAAGAATCAAAACAGTCGTCTTTATCTTAACTTAAAACAAATAATAAAAGTTAACAATTAACAAAAGGATGACAAAAACCCATTCAATCCAACACAAAAATAATTTTTAACATAATGCCAATTATAATTAATTACAAGTCTTTTTTAGTAACTCCTCTCTTATATTTGGTCCTGATTTTACAAAAACAGAAATTTATATCTGGATGAAATGATCCTAAGAGCATAATCTAACTAACCACCAATATTTCTCTTATTAAATTGATTTTATAATTATTTCTAATGGTTCTTTACTCTTCTTCAGTACAATTCTCCTATCGTAGGTTTATACCATAAATACTTCAAATATAAAGTGTTATTTGTTGCAATGAACTCCATTAAGAACTCAATAAAAAAAACATTTCCTAGACACTGCAGCGTTTATGCCTTATATTTCACTGCGCTATTTTATGCGGCCGTTCAATCTCTATGTGCAATATTTTTATTTAGTCTTTAGCTTTTATTGTACTTTCATTTCGTTTAAAGGCGACAACGTGTTATTCAATCTTATCCTTGGATTGACAATATGTGCCAATTGAATGTTTTATTTCTCTTAACAATTTTTATGATTCATTCGAATGATAAAACTGCTATCTTTGTATATCACTGTTTTCATTCGATTATTCTTTTCTCGTATTTCTTTCGTAAGGAAAACGTTTTCGTATGTATTTTTTTCAAGCCATTGAACCGATCACCATTTTGTTCGCGGGATGAATGTGCTCCAGTAAAACTTCCTTCCACACCCCTACGAAAGTAAACCCTTCCGGATTTTATTGGATTAATCAATTCTTTACTCTCCTCGAACCTCCGCTCCGAAAAATTTCCGACGGATATCGAAATATTGGTCGAAAACCGCGTTTCTTTTACTACACCAATAAACATGTCACTCGAACCCACCCTTCGTTTCTTTCGCTCAAAATATTAAAAAGTCTTTACGCTTCTTTTCTTTGATAAATCTCGGAGAGTCAAATATCTGTCAAAGTTACGCCCGAACGAGAAAAATTACGTACGAATCCATCTCTCGATGTTTCCTCTTTCAGAATTTCTTCGACAACCCCTTTCATCTCGAGACGGGATTCCTTTTGTGGGAATCAAAAAGTAAATGCAAACACTGAAAAAGGAAACTTCGATCGAAGTCGTGGGCGGTTTCGAACCTTTGTCTTTCCGGATCACGAGATACTTAGCGGGGAATCAGGCCATGTATGACTGCGGGCATATTCATTGCTACTGCAGGTGGCGGAGGGAGAGAGCATGATCGCATTGCCACGGCAGAAAAAAGCCATAAAAAAGATGTCACATAGAATATCGCCGAGGTAATGAGAAAGGGATTATTAAGTGGACGCGTCTCTTTTTTCCGTCGTCTCCATCCTCGACTTATCTCCTCATCACTCACTCGATGTACCCACGCGTGCTCGCTTATTATAAATATGCGACGTCTCGTTCTCCCTCAAAGGAATTCACTTTATTCCAGACTTGCTTAGAGATCGTGACCTATCTTAGATGTCTCTCAAGACTTGTCTGTCTTTTCCTAATTTGTAAATTTGTATTTCTTGTTTGGCAATTTGAATTCAAGGGCCAAATCCCTTTACAGCAACTAAATTTTTATTTTCTAAGCACCAATTTAATAATAATAGAGCGACTATATTATGCAAAATTGGTACTAGAGAGTACATATTAGTACATTTTCCATTTAACTGTTTTTTACATAAGGAAAAAAGAAGAAATAATGTATAGACTTCTTTGATTATTAAACGTATGAAACGAATAAATTAGCAAAGTTATTAAATTATGAGAAATTTCTGCTGTTGTTGACCTATTTCGTTCAACAAATTTTAAATATTTCCTTTCGTAATCTATTATAATAATCTTTATTTTTAAATAAAGAATTATGATATTAAATTATCCAAACTTCAGATTATTTTATCCAAAATTTTATAGTTTTTTGAGATTGTTACACCACGTATTAGAATATTTATTTATACAACTTTATTAGTTCTGCAGTTCTCGATTTCTCTTAATATCGTACCTTATTTTTACTTCTCTTACTCAACAAACATTTGCAAGTCCCAAGTAATGCATTACTTATTTTGAAATCGTCTATTTCTTTCGTATTTTTTCAAGTACTAATACCGATAAGAGTATTATAAACATCTATATAAATATCTAATATAAATAAATTATACAATTTTCTTACATTAGGATAATGACGCCAGCATGAATTAATTTCGCGTATAAGGAGTTTTTTCATTTATAATGAGATATTTCAATTTCGAAGGTCGCGAGTAATGATTCTCCTCGTATAATTTTTAATCTTACGTAAATTCTTAACTCCATTGTTCTTTTGAACTCAATGGCATACCTCGTGAGCGTAACAGAAATCGCCATTTGAGAGAAAAAGGGAAAATCTCTCAGTCGCGAATTAAAACTATTGAATTTTACTCTTTGTCCTTGAAGGGATTCTAAGCTAGCCACCGATCCTTTAATTATATTCCCTCGCCTAATCAAGAGATTCCTCACATATTCCCTCGAGGCACTTGGCGTCTTTGATTTTTTACGCCGCTCGAGAAGGGTACGTCGGATCGATCCTCGAGCACGGAATCAAGAGATGAGCGAATCGATGCTTCTTTGAGCTGCATGCCAAAACATCCAGCGTAGCATTCGAGAGGCGGAATCTACCAGTAATCATCGACGCAAACAATCGAAACGTTCGGTGAAATTGTGTTGTAAGATGTTTCCCTATTCTACGAAAGGGGTTAAATTTTCTCCTAGACCAATAGTCATCGTAAGCGCTCGAGAATGATTTTCCTCCCCTCGAACCCGCATTGTATCGTCTCTGCGTTTTTTTTCGATCTCTCTCCCCTCCGCCGTTTGGCCCATTTCCTCACCTACCTTAATTACATTTCCGAAAGTACTCACTCATTACTCTCCCTTCGCTCCACACCTTCGATGTGCTCCAAAAGTCCCCTCCATAATTCTGTTTTCTCTTCGTCACCACCTCGCAACACATAAGCGTCATTCATTTGAAAACACCACCGCCATCTTCCCATCTAGCACGCCCCTGCTTCTCTTAACCGTCCCTCTCTCCGCGTACCTTTCGACAAAACAACCCTTCCACCCTATTTCCTACGACTTTAACCCTTTTCTTTGGTTCTCGAACCAGGACTCCTGTTTCGTTGCTGCACAATGTCCGTGCACATGTGTGTCCCATGCAGCATTCCAAAAACCCAGTTTTGTCCCCGAGATGGAGGAGTCCATTTGTAAAAAGGGGAAATGGGTCACTTTTGTTTCGACCTGACAACCGCCCATGGGCTGATCGTCAGAGATTACTACAATTTTTATGAGAACCATAAATCTCACTGTTCTCTTAATCATCCTATGCGTTTCCGTTACATGTTCCATTATTAATCCTCCAGTGATTTGAACAAGTTCTTCTAGTTCTGATATACGATATAGTTTATTGCAACGTTTTGGAACGATTCTAAGAATATCAATTTATCAATCCTAAGAATGGGATGAAATGCTGATGAGCTTTGTGCAAAAGTGATGATATTAATAAATTTAAAGTTTATAACCTCTATTCTCTCCATTAATTATAACATAATATTAGCAAATTCAAAAGCTGGACAGGAAACCTCAATCAAAAACATATAACAAAATTTTCCATAATATAATACTGTGACTGATTAATTTAAAATTGTTATATACTTTTATTACTTTAGAAAATGTCTCGCTTTCTAATCTTAATCCTTCAACTTAACTTTACACACGATAGAGTGAACTTTCTTTACGGTCCATCATTTGATAGAGATGAATCTGGTTTTCAACTGCTGATTCACTGATTTCTCGTATACTTCCTTATTTCAAATCTAAATCTGCTTAAAAGTCGACGAGTAATTGCTCCTGTGAATTTGTTTCGTTAAAATTAACACAGTTATTTTCCTTCATAATTCAGTCCTCAATTGAATTTTGCGGTATATGGTATATCTTTATGGATGTTGGTGCAAAAGGATTTAATTTAGATACAAATAATACTAAATGATCAAAAACTCTTTCTCTCAATTTCTTACTTTTTTTGCAATTCTTCAACTTTTCACCCTTTTAAAATCAATGAATAATAAACAGCTTTCTCCGATGTTAATTTTTCTTTTGAATGACTCAAATTAGGTTTGCATTGAGTAATTAATACATTAAAGAGTAATTAGGAATATTATATAGTAGTATTCATGGTATTGTTGTTGATATTCTAAAAATTTAATTGAATCATCAGAAATTTGGCATAACCTAAAATTTCAGTGTTCAATCCCTTTCTTTCCCTTCTTACGACAACTTTCTTGTCCATCGCCTTACGCCTCCGTTTACGCGATTTCCGCTCATCGAAGGCACTTCTCAACCGAAACATCCGCAAACGTTCGTTTCGAGGCGACATTTCCGAAAACTTAGCGAGCAAAATAGCCGAGAATAAATCTCAAATCCTGAATTTGCAGTAGTAGTTCCTTCCATCTTCCGAAATAACGTCACCCCTACATTCTCATTTGCTCCTATCTCCAGCCGTGACTGGAACCTCTTTTGTTTCCAAAAGCGTTTTCGATGGCTTTGGACCTTTTTAAACAGCGATGTTTCCGTCCTCGAAGCGATTTTTCATCTTCCACTCCCCCGCATTCATTCGTCAACCCTTTTGTCTCGCTTTTGTAGAGCGTCCGCTATGAATCCTCGAACCAGAAAAGTTGCGCCCGACATGAATGACCGACGCAGAGATTCGCGCCTCTTGCATAATTTCATTCCGAGCTTCATAATGCGATCTTTTGTTTCCGCTTCGATTGTGTAGGACAAATCGGAATCTCATCGATGGAATTCCTCTCCGCGCTGTTATGGCTCGTGAATAATTCGATGGGACGCCCGCGTCGATAAATGTTTGTTTTCCAAAATCGCTTTCAAACCCTCTACCCCCACTCCCGCGACACCAACGAAAAATTAAAACTCCTCGAAACTCCCTCGAGTTTGACAGGGGATTTTGGCACTTCTTTTTGGATCGCCATTCAGGGCACGCATTACTCTGTTGACATTAACAACCCTGAGCCGCCGGCCTAGAGCTGTTAAATATTTAACTAACCCCACTACGATTCGTCGATGATGATATTTTCCCTAACACAATAGAACCGAGTTTTTTCGTAATTTTTTCCTGTTCAGAGTAGATTGAAGTGAGATGATCCATGTCACGAAGTAAATAAAAGGGTTATCTATCTCCCAAATAATTTTTTTGTATGAATAATTCTATGGAGAGATTATTGTCAACGCTCCATTTTAAACCTAGATAACTGAAGTGTAAATCGAAGTAATAAATTTATGAATTTTCATCATGTTTGCGATTGATATTTGACGCAAAATTCTTTTAAATTTACATTTACAATATTCATCGTTTGCTTCATTTTTAAAATAAACCTTAGTGTGTAATTAACCATAATATTGCAATTTAACTGCAATGCATAATGATCGAGATATATTACTATAGAAAAGAAGAAATTTTATTTCAAATCTACGGTTCTTTTTGATTAATTTAATAATTTTAAATAACTCTCCCCATGCTGTTTTTACATAATCTTCTTATAGCCTTTCTTAATAATCAAATCATTTTGTAAGTTTGTATAATAAAAAGGGGTTGAATAAGGTTTTTACAATTGCATTTTCTACTACAAAAAGTATGTCGAAATTCAATTGCCGTTGAGATAGTTCATTCTATGAAATTATTTTAGTAATACTATTGCAAATCTTCTATTGAAATATGATTTATAAAAATTGATCTGAAACTGCATAATGAGATAATAATGAAATAAATAAATATTTTTTCCAGTGATATGCACTTACATATTTGACTTTTATTTTCTATGATTACTGTCTGAATCATTACATGAAATTCATCCCCTATTCTTAGAGCGATGAATTCCACCGAATTTATGATACATGAACTCATTTTCACGTTTATCTCACTTCTATACGGTGACTACCCGTTTGGGACATTACTTTTATTTTATTCGCCATAAATCCGCTCTTGCCCCAAATAATGGATAGCACCTCATTTAAGAAGGATTTGTCTGATATACAACGGATTTTATTCAAAATTCTTTCATTATATCCAAAGTTAGGCGGCAATTCCGCGAAAAAACTAACTTTTGTCAGATTACTACACCAGTCATTTAAGTACGAATGGATAGATGAGGGTGAAATCCAAATCATTTGATCTGATAATGACGCGTAATCTTATTTTCGTAAATCTTGCGTGAAACTTTAATTCCGAGGATTTTCGACTACCGATTCCTCGACTGAGCCTACAAAATGATACAATAATAAAAGTGATATATTCATTTTTTTTAATTCTTCTTTCTCTTAGCCGAGAAATTTTTTTTATCGTTTCCACATCGAATCTACACATCTGTACACGTTTTCCTACAGCGTCTTTCAGAATCACTTGCAGCGACTACCCAACTCTAAGAAGCTTCTAAAATCTCCTTTAACCTCAACTCACCCTCCATGGGAATTTTTTCGCGTGATGGCCAACACTCCGCATGGATTGGGGAATCGAATCCTGTCAAGTTCAGAGTTACCCGCTTCTTCCAAAAGCCTTTAAATAAAGATTCTCTCTGAAAAATACATCTCGAACCTTTCTCCTTCGATGCTTCTCCTCCTATATCTCGTGCATTAAACCTTCGCTGTTTACTACCGTTCGTTCGCCTCGAGACGTCACCGACCCCTTCATCATTATTTTAAGTTCCGATGCAATCCGTTTACTTCCTCCGGTGCTTCAACATCTCGTTCCTTTATTTAGCTCTGCGAACCTCCTTCCCTGCAACGCCTCCGCAGCCAATAAAAACATTTAGATATCGATTCGCGCCCCTTTAGTTCACCCTCATCCCCTTAAGAAATATCCTTATCTCACCGTCCTTTCTTATCTACTCTCTTAACAACGCCCTTCTCCGAGGCTACTTTTTCTCCCCCGCTTTATTTCGCACTTCCATCTCGTTCTTAATCCAAACCTTCTTTTCAAACCAAGCCTTGGTACCTTTCAGCGAGTTCTTTTTCACTCGGTCCCTCTTTTATAAACCCTTCAGCTTGACCCTATACAGAAGGTGTACCATAAGACGCTAAGTAATTCGGAGACGGAAAGAGTAGATTCACGCTCGATGGAGGTTCAGAGAGTGTACCGAGCCGCAAAGAACTACAGCATTTGCATCACAACTGCGATCGGAACGGAAAGTTTTTCTCCGAAAATTTGACTTCTTCTACAAAAGAGAACCTACATTTTCTTCATCCTTTGATTACCGGGTCTGAACAGAGGTGGAACATGATTCGGAGTTGCGAGTTCGTGTTCACAAGCCATTATACGGAATGAGAAGAGTGACTTCTACTCCTTAAAAGCGTTTTTTTCCATCGAGCTTAATCAAAGCTCTCTGATTTCACGACTGCATCTTTTTATTCACGACGGTTCGAGTGCAACAAAATTATGTTTCATTTTATGTATTAATTTTCGTATTTTAAAATTGTCCAGAGAACGAAATATATTTTTTGATATGTGATTTAATTGGTAGGTAAATTCTTAATCACATCTCTTATCTAACTAGAAAATAATAAATCGTAGATTACTTGAGAAATAAAATCGATACAAAAATATAAGGTTATTGATTTTCCGTAACACTGAATATCAATCAAGGTAATTTATGATTTCCCGATTTTTAAAAAATTTAAAAGCTCTGTTTCTATAACATAGAATACCTTTTTTACGTAGGAGGGCTAAAAAAATGACGAAATTTCATTAGCTCTTTTAATTTTCGTTAAGGATTGGTTTTCTCGACTCATTTTTATAATATGCTTCTCCAACTTGATTTTGAATAATGAGAAAGCTTTAGCCATATGCAATGGATAGAATACCCATCCACATGTAAAATTTCCTTCGAAAAAGATAAATTTAATGGAAAAATACTCCAAAGTTGTTTCCATTCGATAATTTTAATTCATTTTTCGTGTAATCCAGCACAGTTCATCGTGTTTCATTCTTATAATCCATCAGTTATTTGACATTAGCATATCTTCTCCAGTTCTTGTTCCAATAAAATCTTTTATAGCGGCAAATTAAACTGAAAGACTATCCTTCCACTGAGCAACTTTTTCATTTTCTAGCATTCCTATTACACTCCTAAACTCCTCCTGAACCATCGAATTCCTTTGTATCCGAATTCCAGGCTTCTGCTCCCTCATACTATGGATACTGAGTCAAGGGTTCAATTCTTAGCTACTTGAATTCCGATCGCACTTCATGGGTCATTGCTACTGCTGTTATCGTTTATCATCCCCTAGATATCGCGCATCCATTACCGAGGGCAGACATACCGTAAATCGCCCGATGGAGTCCCGTAGCGCCCACTATCTCGCCTCTTAATCATGTCAATGAATTGCACTCGTCACAGCGGAAGACGGTAAATTTGGAGGATTTTCCGGTGAACACGACAAGTGAATGATTAGCAAATTGAAACCGGAATCACTTAAGTTTTTATCGGTTTCTCTTGCGACGAACTGCGTGACCAGTGCGGAATGAATATTTAGTGCGACAGCTAAAATGATAATTTAGCTGTAAAATGAAAATGTGCGAGGTGAATAAATTTTCGTAGAGGTAAACTTCCAGATTGAGCGAAATTTAAGCGAACGAAGTGTTCCCTTTATTTCTCTTTCATTTCAGAATGTGAAAAGCTAAAATTTTCATCAAGAGGTACATAAATTACGAGTTCGTCCGTTGTAAATTATAACGATGAAAGTAAATCAGGTGTTTGACATTTTAAATATGCATATCATGAAATGAGGTTCAATATGACCGCTGAATTAAATTTAGAATAAAAATTTTCTTGGAAACAACCCGCGGAAGCTTTTTATCATCCACCGAAAATTTAGCTCGGCTTATTTGATTCCGCAAACAAGCGGAAGCTGAATTTGCAATGATTCCGACAAACAACGAGATACGTCACGGAAGCTGACATGATGAGCTTCCGGTAGTTTAAATTTTAACGTTTCCTGTTTCGCGAAATATGGAAATGTTGCAATAAGTTTGCTAGTGTCCTAAATATTTATTATTATTATTATTCAAATGAATGAGTGTAGCACATTTTTTATTTGTTGGTTTGATAAGCAGTAAAATGGTATACTCGATATTGTATCAACATATTAATCTTTCTTCTAATTTGAAAGGTAGGAAATGTATCGTCAATCATTACTTCAGCCTTTCTTTTCCATTTATAACTGTGAAATGCATAAATCTGTCGTGTATGCATTCGTTACGGTCTCTCATATAATTAATTGAAACTCCCGATATTTCCGCAATACAAAATACATCCGTGGAAAATTAATGTAACGCTTTCATTTCCATTCATTGCAGTTGACCTATCATGATGAATTGATCTCTTAATTCCTAATGAAATACTCTTTCTTATTGTGAAAGTGGGAGTTTACCAACATTCTCATGTAATAAATTATGTTTGGAAATCAGAAAAATCAATTTCTAAATCCTCGTATTCAACGATTCGGTGTATCTTTGCATCGAATGAATAAACTTAAAATTATTTTATATAATCTGTTTTTAAGATGATAAAGGCATTTATTTGAAGAAGCTTGACACAATTCTTTAACTTGTACAAGAATACGTTTAGGCGATCCCTACCTTTCCTTCGCTCTATTCTTTAAATACGCATATTGTACTATCGAATTGAAAATACCCCTGAGAATTTAAATTTAGTCGTTTTTACGTGTGTATGCATAAAGCAGCAAATTTAGCGGCCGTCCGATGATAATCTGTTAATTCATTGTCTACTGATTATAAACCGAATCATAAGCCGGCTTATTAGTCCCATATCAAATCTAAAGTCTTTTGAAAGTCCTTCCCAAGATTAGCAAATAAATTTATCCTAAACAACCTACTCGTATTCGTCATTTATTCTTGACTTCCATAAATATCTACAAAGCGCTCAGTATAAGTGCAGCTCGTAATGGGTACAAGTCCATTTTAGGGATAATTATTATTCTCTTTGTTAGATATTAATTTATAAAGTTTTCTGTAAAGAGTTGGATATAAAATTGAAGAATGTCTAAGTGTGATTATATTTAGCATCAAATTGCTTTCATTTTTCTACTTCAAATCGAGAAAGACTTTTCGGATTTGTTTTTATTACCTACGTTATTCTATATTTATCATATAAAGTCGGTGAAACGATTAAATGCAAAAATAATACCTACTAGTCTTTAGACATAAATGATGTTTTATTAGTATTCAAAAAATAATTTTATTTCTATTTCTGTCTTATATTCTCTAAAAACATTCTTAACTTATTAGGAGATGAAAATGTTAAATCAATTGCTCTCAGAATCTATCGACCTCAAGAAAAACGTACGCGTGTTGAAAGTGTTAGGTTGCGAGCGTCCACTTTCACGGAGGCGTTTCAGAGCCCCAATTACTCAATAACGAAGGAGCATTCACTCGGCAGCACCGAACGGACAGAATTCCTTCGTGACGAGCGAAAACTTCCTATTGTCGTACTTCGGACACCATTTGGCCTACGACCTCATCGAGCGATTCAAGAATCACAAAAGGACGGTCGAACGAGACGTGGAAAAACGTCATCTTAAGCCCTCTCCATCGGTGGCGAGGCTAATGAAAACTGGGTCACGCGGGAGAAAAACGCTTGCAGCCTTAATCCCATCCGCAGAAACGCACGGCTTTTCGGTTGCCCCAGTTGACCCTCGGTGCGTATCTACACCCTTCCCCCACTCTCCCGTTTTTGTAAGAATCCAGAAATCCGGTAGGGGCTGGAATGCAGGCCGTGGGGGGAGTATCGAGTGACGAAAGCAACCGAGGGGGAGGGGAACAAAGGGGAACATTTTTGAGGGTATCGGATAGGAAGAGGGGATAGCGAGACATCCACCCGCTATCCACAGCACTTCAGCAGAGTAAAAGGCTACAGTAATCCCCCTACGGAAGGCATCCAACTCCACCCCTCTCTGTCCTCTTTTTCCCTCCTTTCCGTTCCCAACCCATCTTACTGCCCTCCCCATGGGTTTCCCACGAGGCCCATCCCACGCCCGGTTCCCTCCTCCCTAACCCGGCAGAATCGACCAGGAGAGCAGCACGAGGTTCCCGCCAACCCTTCGATTTCACTCCCCCGCCACCTCCATGTCTTTCCACGAAGCTTCCCGTCCTTAACCCTTTTCCAACTCCCTCGGATGCACGTGGCGTTTGACCCTCCGAATTGAAGAAGGGTTTGTGCCAACCGCGTTTTCATTCCCACGCGGAATTCAATAGCGAATGGAGTGTTTCGCGCATCTCGTCTTCCTTCGCGTCTCCACGGATATCGAGTATCGCTCGATGCGAGAGCAATCGGAAACTACGGATCGAATCCTTAAATGCGTTCCAGTCTAATTTCCAGCCTTATTTTTATCTTCTGTCGAAAAGGTTACCGATCGATCGGTTTACAGGGTCCAGTGACGGAAATAATGCTACGATTAGAGCCATGATGGACGAATTAACATAAATCTCGTTCGCTTGCATGGTTTTAGACTGTTAAATATATACGAGCGTGAATCTTGCCATTTTAATTTCTACCCACACATTTCCATTCTACGAAATCCTATGAGAACATATTTATAGAAACCAATAAATAAGTTAGTATTAGCATTAGGATTCGCAAATGGGTTAGCGAATGTTGAAAATCAGACCAAATTCAATTGTTGAGAAGAAATTTGTAATACATAAACATATGATGATTGAAGAGAGTTAAATTTTGTATAATAGCACTGATTTAATCCTATAAAGATGAAATCAATGTGAGAAGGCGTGACATCGTGGAATGCCATAGTAATAAAAATAACTTAGTAAATTCCACAGAAAATTTACTAAGTTATTTTTATTCCTATAAAGATAATTCTTCATGATTTATGACTTTTAAAGAAAGATGGTGGAACTCATTTGTAACTGTATGAATAAACGCGGGTGAGAGAAATAATCGGAAACCGGTCGCAAGTTATCGAATTATTTTTATCTCAAAACAATAGACGGTTCATCGCTTGACGCTGATTTTCAACTTTTTTTTGGTTGACTAAACGTATGATGGGAATTAATGTTGATAGGCATTAAATTTGCAGTTATATACGAGTTAACCCAAATAGAAAGACCGTGAACTTAATAATAAAAAACTTTGAAATATAAGATAGATATATTGGAAAATTGGGAAGAGAATTAAATTCGGGATGGAATAGAAATTGGAAAGTACCCTCGCGTTCGCTTTAAAGTCTTTTAAAGGCTGCAATGGAACGTTGGTTACTGTACATCGTATGTAAATATGATTACCATCCAGCCTAACGGGCAGCGTGTGGCCTCTTTGTGTAGGAAGAGAGAGTGAAAGGCAAAGGATCGTGAGATATTTCGTATGAGAAGTAGAGAGAGAGATAAGGGAGTCGCGGCGGGTTCCTCGGGGAAACGAATAATGAGTAGCGAAGGCGGGAGATAGAGAATGTTAAAGTACTCGGAGGAAAAAATGAGAAAGTTTCAAGCGTTATGGAGGGAAAAGAGCATGAAGAATGAGGGAGAGAGGGTTTGTGCAAGGAGAAGGTAAATGGAACAGACGGAGGATAAATATGAGTAGTGGATCGATGGGGTTGCACGTGAGAGGGAGAATGGAGAGACCCTAAAGAAACAGAAGGAAATGAAACGGCAAATAGGAGAAAAAGAGGAAATAAAGAAGGAAATGTAGAGAGAGGATGCGTTCCATGTGAAAAGGATGGGTCACGTTGGACCCAACGATGTATGTTGGCATTCATCCCTTCCGAACGGCAAAAAATCTTTGAAGCGGAAATACGGATCTGCGATACTGCGCCTAGACTTATAAGAATGACGTCTACGCAGAGTTTCCGATTCTTTTTACTTTCGTTCCATCACTGATATGTGATTCTCACTGTGACTCTAACTTTTGGTTTTAACTCCCGCGGTAACACGTCTTCCATCTCGATGATAATCCAATTCTTCTTCATAAATGATCGTGATTCTTAAGCCGCTTCTCATTTTCTCTCGCTTATGCGATTTTCCTAGCTTTTCTACTCTCGGCTTTAATTGCCCTGCTCTCGTTCCGTTTCAAAAGATTTCACGATGGCCTCTTGCAGGATGTAAATCATTAGCGCGTGGATTATATTTCGTTTTCATTGCTTTCTTTTAAGCAATTCATACGTATACTATAAAAACGATTCCCAATGAAAAATTAGGAAACATCAGTCTAAAAGCTTACGTTACTTCCTATTGCTAAATATCTGATTTATTACTATTCTGTTAATGATTACTTTTCTATGAAAAGAGGTAGAAAATTTGGACGGTTCATTATAGTAACTTAATGCATTAATATCATGCTATATATTTATTCTCGATATAAATGATTTTCTTATCAGTTATTATCCGGCGAATAATGAACGTAATGTTCTAGAGAAGTAAACTTTCATTTCACTCTAACTGAACTTGATGAAAAGCTGAAAAGAATTTCACTTTACCGAAAAAAACGGAAGAAAGCTTTATGAAAAGTTGTAGAAGAAGCAAAAGAGATGAGTTTGTGAAGTGAGGTCGCTTGTGATAGGGAAGGATTGGATGAAGATGGTTTAAAAAACAGAAATTCCAGAGAGGTAAGGACAAAGTTATATCATTTTAAGAGAGTTGGAAAGTCCGTCTGCAGAACTGTAGAGCGAATGAAATTGAATGGGGAGAATGATGTTGGAAAGCGGAAGATAAAAATAAAAGAGAAACAGGTAATGAGCCGAGTGAAGTAGTGTATGAGAAGGGTAGAATGGAGCAAGAAAAGGAAATGAACCTAAAAGAAGGAATGAGGATTCAAAACCAAGAAAATAAATTATAAATTGCTCGAAACTAGATGTGTCTACTCTGGGATTAGATTCAGTCTCACAATTTTTGAAAAAGAAATCTCACAAAACATTTTTACTATTCTGATTATGAGAACGGATGTCCTACTTCAGCAGGATTTCGCATGTAATAATTTTTCGCTCGAATCGGAACTGCCGAATTGGAAAAGTTTTTAATACGCGCAATCTAGATTTCAACACTTTGGTTACTTCCAACTTGATAATACTCGAATTCCATACCGTTATATTATAAAGGACTATTCTCTGCAGAATCAGGCGATTTAAATGTGATTGCGAGGAAATATAAAATCATTCTTTATATACTAATATCGGATGCAGAGGCATTGGTACTTATTTCCCATTATCCCTTGAGATATTTGTATCCATTTAAATGTTTTTTACATCACTAAAATTTACTTTCAGACTAATTAAAAACACTTATATTAATTATACATTGAAAACCAGTGTCCCGCATTCCTAATAATAACATTGCATTATGGAAGTAATGTAAAAATCCTAATTGGATATTTTTGAGTCAGGAAAGACGTCTCTTGAGTTTTTACTTAATATTCCTATAAGTATTAAATTTCCCTCAGAAGGAATAATTATGTATTCAAATATGACATACAATTTTGAAGTGATTTGAGAAGTTCAGAAATAATTTTAATAACAGTTGGATAAAATTTGAAGAATGTTCATTGTGATAAATAAGATTATTGCAGGGATAAACCTGTTCCTGTTAAATAATTTAGAATATCCTAATGCTAACTTCGAGTTAAAATACTGGAGTCACTATTTTTCTTCATTATCATGGAAATGTTAATTATTGATGGGAAAATTTAAAAAAGATGCAACTCTTGGAGATGAAGAAAAATTATGATCACCATGACTCCGGTTGCGAAATTCAGTTTTGTCGTAATATATCACTGCATGATTGTTTACAGATTTCGATTCCCTAGGGAATGTATTTCACAACCAATTCCCCGAAATGTTAACCTCTTGTCCAATATCTCAATGAGATAGGGGCTCACGGATTCGTATGGATTTTCCTACTCAGGTCAACGATCCCTCCGTGCAATCTAAAGATTCTGGTTTCGTTCCAAGGCTGATGAAGGATATTTGCAGAGATAGTGCCAATCGTTATGCAGATTGATTTATATTTAGGAGGCCTTCAGGGTTAGATATGCTGTTTATTAGCCTGTGAAAATGTGATGGATGACGATTTGGAAGTCTCCTTATCTGACCTTCGTGTAAAAATGACGAATTTCTCTCCCTAAACACGCAAATGGGAAGGAATAAATTCTGAAGCCGATTAGGAAAACAAGGATAGCTTCGTGCTACGAAATAGTATCGGTGTGAGGCCAATAGCCTTGTGGAATCATACATTTCATCATCGCTGACATTTTTCATTCTTGACCATATTTTAAAAGGAAAACCACCAAAAAATTATCGAAATTATTTATTAATTCACTCATTTAAATAATGCGGATATTTTCATTTAAAAGCCACTAATAATGTGGCGTTTGATCTTTTTAAGATTATTGACTTATCCCAAAATTTTCCTACAGATACCCATTGGAAAGTGGTCTATGTATATAGGTACTGTCGATTTATGTAAAGGCTGGATAAGATTGTCTCAAAAAATCTAATTTAATCAGAGATATTATGCAATTTGGCTCCTCTTTCCTCGAAAAAGCATACCTCAATTTCTACATGAATCAACACAAAGTCACAGGATAGTTATTTCATTCGGAGGAATTTACAATAGTTCAGCTGTATATACAATCGATTTCAGGTTAACAATGAAGCCATCTTCGGTGGAAGAACGATAGTTTCGCTTATGGCTTCCCTAAAAATAATACTCGTGTAAGGGCAATCGATTATACGACTTTAACTTCCGATTTAACGTATATTACCCTACGTGAGAATTTTGGAACAACTCTTCTAAGGAGAATAAAATAGATATGGATTTTCTCTACATCGCTGATAAATTAGACACGGAAGTTTTGCATGATCTAGAAAGAGTTTTTTAAATAATAAAATAGTATAAGAAAGGAGAAATATGAATAATAAAAGAAATATCTGAAAATGAACGATACAATTAACTTGAAAGAGGATATTGGTCATTCACATTATCTATCATAATAAACTCTAGAATAATTTTATCCCTGGACTTTTTTGACCAAAAAATACGTCTATTAAAGTTCAGCCAAACTTTCCATTTCCGCCCCGCTGAAGGCACAACGTAACATAATCTATTTCGTATCTATTTATCAATCCTGCGCAATTCTGCCATCTATCACTCCTTTTATTTCCAAAAAACATAAAACCGCTTCAAAACTCCGACAGCCGTTGCTGAAACGGTTCCAAAATTAAAGCACCCAACGACGCAGCGTTTTTTCGAACGATGAAAGAGCGAAAAGAATCAACCGACGTAAAAAAAAAGTTCGGAAAACGGACGCGGTAGGTGGGGAAGAACGAAAGAGTGAAACGTCACCTGAAACGACCGTCTCGATACTAAAAATGCAGCAATAAGCGGAAGCAATGCTTTTTCTCATTCACTGAAGATGAGCGCGAGGAAACGCTGGGGAGATCGGGGACGAAAAATAAAGGATCGCTCATAATGGGTCAAAATCGATATGCATCGAACGTGATTTTTTCTGTCGTATCCGTCTCATCCCGCGGGAGGAATTCTTGTTGGAAGCAATTACTTTAAAACAGTTCTAGTTCCGAGTCGCCCGGGGGTAGAGGATCGTTTGATTCGATAATCCGATTAAAAAATTTTGATCACGTGACCCAATTCGCTCTCGGAGACGACCCGTGTAATAAGCCACTTTCCAAGTTGCTCGTTTTTTTTGTGTCCCCGGAAATTTACGTCCATTTACGGAAAGTTCGTCGCAGTGCTGCTAATCCTGCAAGCAAACGTTTTCACGTAAAAATGTTTTAATGGGTGATTATATCAATTTATTAAATAACCTAAAGTTACTTAATTGACGTGTATCACCGCTGGATGTTACCAAAGAGGTCCAAAGGTGGCGTAATTGGAGCAAGACCGTAAGGTTCGTATGTGACGATGATGACAGAACTCATAATCAATGAAGATCTCGTTTCTAAAGAGAGCTGCACTTCTTTTAATTCTTTCCCAGCTCTGAATGAGGAAGAAGTGGAATCGAATCATCGAGGCCTTCTCAGTCTTTTCTAGAGGTTTCCTCGAGGCCTTCGTCAGTAAGTATTCAGCGTCCCAATCACGTCCCTCACATCTGTCGTCTTCATTATGACGTAGTGCTAATATTAGATTGAAAATGCATCGTAGGCTAACGTCAATTCTTAAATAATTACTGACTGCAAAAAATTAACGTAATGAAAAATCTCTTCCGTTGCAATCAACATTATTTTTGCTTGCACACAAACTGAAACCGTAAGCTACATATGCTCCAAATATTTTGATACAGAATAGAGAATTGCTTTCAATAGATTCTATTTTATTCCATGCTTAATGCACGAAAGAATTAAATAAGAAACATTATTATTTAATCTAAGGAATACATGACCTAGCAGAATGTTTCTCAAAATCTACACGAGTTTCTTCCTTGAAACCTTCCCTCCTCGAAGGATTGAGTCATTTCCAAGAATTCTTTGGTTGCTGAATTAAATTTCCTCAAGCCAATTATATTTTGGAAATGGACCAAAATATACAAAAAATGTTTAGTACGTCAGAAAATTTGAAGCAAAAAATTTCATGATAAAAATAAATCAAATTCTAATGATTTTGTAGTGAAAATTTCCACTATTTATAATAACGATCTACAGCTGAAATTTATCTCTTTATAAAAATAAATACTTAATATTGTATGTAGTCATTTAAAAATGTAATTGAAATTAAATATCTTTATTTCTCTAATACATTTTTATAATTTCGTGTGATCTTTTCATTATAGCTACAAATACAACTAATTTTGGAAGAGAGGGAAACAAAGTTTATCGGCAATCTTTTAAAGACCCATTTTGCGAAAATGGGCGATTCATTTTCATAGGGTAAATTCAAGGTTTATGACACTGATTTGAATTATTCTCAAAAAAAATAAAACGCTGACGCTATGAAAGTTTATTCAAAAATTTTTTTAAAGATTTTCTTGAGTTAATTTAAAAATTTCCATTTGTAGAAAACTAATCGCCTAGTTATTAAGCAAATGTGTTAAGTATTAACAAATTACGATACAAATTTGCACGCATTTAATATTCTAATTATTTGAAAATTTAAAACATTTTGCTTTATAGAAATACTTCAGTCCTTCTGCGCACCTTTTCCTGAATATATTTTTTTGAAACGCTCAATATTTCTTAAGATAACCATCTCGGAAAATGCATATTGTTATGGAAATATGGACTCGACCAAGGGTAGATCATGTTGATAAAAAGGGTTGTGGATTTGATTGCATTGGAAATCGATATTCTGACGAAATTCTTGGCAAAATAAAGAGTTCGGTGTCAGCAGAACAACGTAGATCACATAAATAGCTTTTCTCCTCCAATTCATTTAATTATAATTTAAGTCATGTTCAAAAGAATGAGAATAACCTTTATGTTATCGAGTATTAATTTTATTTTAAATGAAAATGATATTTCACTATGAAAATTAATGTATGGAAACATTGCTTTTTTCGATGCGTTCAAAGCCTTAACTTTAGAATCGTGAAGATAAATATATATCTTTTAAGAGAGCCTCTAATGACGAAATGAACTTAAATTATCATCGTTAACACAGAAATTTTTGAAACAGCATATTCATGTACAAAAATTAAACTCATTCTTTCTTCTTTCGTATTATATTTATCTCTAAATAGGCTGTCCCTTATATATTGACTTCTATATAACTATCAGGGCCCTTCGATCCAAAAGAATCGCAATCCTTCAGAGACAACTGCAAGAGAGCACTTTTTAAGCAGACATAAATCTCAAACGCCGTCACAATCCTCTCGATCAAAAGGAAACGAGGGAGAATATGATGAAGGGTACGATGCGCGGAATACGATCCCGTGGACGCTGATGAGGAATGAGGCCGCGAAAGAGATTAACCCATATGAAATGAGACGCAAGGGGCTGAGATTCTTCCCCGGGTCACGTGAATCCGCGTTGAGAAATGTCGACCGGAATAAATAAAAAGTGCGATTAACCTCCAAACGTGGCAAAACGAGAAAAGATCGGTAAAGGCGACGCCATTTAATAACGCCTTGGCTTACTTTCAAGGGGTCAAGCAGATGAATTCCATAAAGATGGTTCAAGCGATACAGTTAACGACGCCGAAAAAAAATGACAATTTTTGTGTGCGATTTGAGTTTGATTGAAATGCGAATAATCGATAGAGGTTATGGGGATATCGTTTCCTATTCCTATCTTTTTACTTGCATCTAATTTATGCATTTGAAATTATGTTGCTCTATTACTCCATATCTCTGTTCCAAACATTTTCGCGAGAATTGAAACCTGACAATTGATTTTCTGAAATGATCAAGATCATCTGCAATGCAGTCGAGAATTATTTCATTGGCTGAACAAGAATTGTCTTTATGGATCGAGAAACAAGTGTCATTAGTTAGCTATTTCATTAATGTCATTTGATCATTTATTTGGCACGTGCAATATCCATTATGATTCTATGACCTATATTTTTAAGAAGATCGGCTTTTTATTAAGCTCTTCTCATCTAAAACCCTAAGAAGACTCTAACTTTCTGTTATTTCGATTAGCCATATGTGTAGTTTTTCAGATCTTTCAGAAATTATATATTTAATACGTTGATTCCTACATTTTTCTATCAACAACTCGACTCGGCTTTCACGGGATCCACGTAAAGCAGTTCTCTTAATTAAATTTTTTGGGATCGCATCTGTTATAGATTGCGAGATTTTTTCAAGAAGCACTTTATTATGTGAATCATAAGTTCCGGACGTAAGGTGACCTTTTCTAGGAAGTGAAATCGGTCGTCGATGCACGTGAATAAGCCCTCGCCTATTATATCGAGGATTTCTTTTGCTCTTTTGCACTTGGTCTCCTCGAGTCGATTTGATTTTACTAAAACTGGAGCGAGATGAGTGCAAATGGTCCAGACCACTCCTGCAACTTTTAATGATCGCCTCTGAAATTCTGCCAATTTTGTAAATCCCGTGAACACTACTGCTCGAACACCACTTAAAGCATTCCGTCGATGCGACGCATACGAAATTTTCAATAAGATCACAGTGAATCATTCCTTGAACATTACCTGAAAACTATGTATTATGTTTCGCTAAATAGATTATCAATCAAATAAGCAACATCTGAATTAAAGATATTTTTAGAAAAGCAAGTTTGAGACTAAATCATTTTCCTCTTAAATCATATTATGACACTAAAGCATAACATATTTATCTCAATATTTTATCATAAATATCCTAAAAATTGTTTCCTTCGTTGTTCTACACTAAATATCATTGCTAAGAAGTCATAGCAACCAATTATAGAAACTTCTTATTGAAAGATCAACTTCGTGAAACGTTCACGACTTAAGTATAATAAAGGTCGAGTTTCGATAGCTTACTTGTGTGTGGCTTAAGTATGTATGACCTAGGTTATGTTCTCTCAAACTCTTGATTTTCTACTGTTAAATTTCAGAAATTATTCAGAATAATTTGCAGGAAATATTTCTTTAAAATTTATGAAAAATTCAATTTCAAATCTATTCACAATTACGTAGTTTTAAATAAAGTAAGTATAAGAACCTCAAATTTACTTTGTTACATCCAGGTCAACAAATATTTTCATTTTTATTCTTAAAAACAACTAAGCTTAGAATATAATCATATAATTGCATTACCATCAGCTAAAATAATCCATAAGATGACAAAATGACAGCTAATTAAAGTATAGTTTGCTATTTTAATAGCATACTCTCAGGTTTAAATTAATGCTGTATATTTCACAAATTGTCCTCTATTATTACATAAATAGCCAGAAATATGTTATTATTATAGATTACAAATACATTTTACTTTATGTATGAACCGGTTTTATGGATAACTAGACTATTAATTCTACAATTATTTTCTATATTATCGTTTAATTTAGAAGTGAAAGATTCGATCAAAATTTCCTCTTTAAAAGGAATATCTCCGCCTTTCGCAAATAAAATAATGAACTGATAATACGCTCCAATTAGTTCCTTGATCATCACTGAACTTTATTTCTCCAGTTAATTACGCAGAGATGAAAAGACAATCCACGAGAGTAATTAAGAAGCAAGAAATGTCATGGCTTCATCGGTAACGATCATCTTTTCAATTTAATACGACGAGATAAAAAAGAAGAATGGCTTCCGAAGTTAATTTGAATATTCTCGAACATCTTCCGTAAAATTTACCTTAGCAGAAACCTTTTTCTCTGCATAATTACATTAGTAGTTCAGAGGATCGCATTTCAATGTAGCCCTTTGAGGAATTTTATTCGATCGACGTATGCACTTATATCCTCGTTATTTTGCGGACGAAGCCTTCGTCTGAGATGAAGATAATCTCCCGCAGTTTGACTGGAGGGGAAACGGAAAATTAAATGTAAGCGCGGCAACTAGAAGATAGGAAAAAAGAGAAGAATGGGTGCACGAGATGCGGTGAGAGATATTGGGGTCGCATAAGAAATACGATATCCATAATTAGAAATGTAATTCGAAAGAAGGGAGTGAATCGAGAAAGTCATAACTGATTGAATTCAAACTCTTAGAAATTAATTGGTAAAAGAAAGGGTTCTGTTGTGAGTTTCAATGTATATTAATGAGGTTAATTGATGATTATATTGCTAGTGTATCAATGAACATTATATCAATATATATACCAATGCCTTCATAAATATCATCACTTAAATATACTATGAGAATTCTCCTTGTGTAATTTAATTTCTATCTCTGTTACGTTGTTCCTTTTAGATTCAAATAGATCAGTCTGGAAGAAATTAATTAACTGGAAGACATTTCTATAGTCAAATGTATATCAGTTATACATTTATTTTTTATTTTTATAGCCATCCATATGACAAAGAAAACATTGAACGACCTGATTTGCCTTAATAGAAGTTGAGCCTAATAAATTCAAATAACTTATATTCAATGCTATACTAATAGGAAATAGTTTGCAAGACACTCGACAAACGAAATATTGCGATGAATGAGTTCCTCTCAAAAAACTGACGTTTGAGACGACAATAAGTACTTATCCTTTATTAATTCAAAGACTGTTTTGATGCTCTAAAACACAATGCTAGACTAGTGTTTTGTTTGCATTATTTATTTATTATCAAAGACCGCTGGACAATTTCAGCGTACTTCTAAATTTAAACGGATTTCACAAATATCCGCACCCTGAGAGGAAAATTTTCTCCTCATCCGGGATTTGAACCCAGGACTCAGCGTTAGAAGAATAGCATGATAACCATTCCGCCAACGAGGCCGGCAAATGATCTTGATTTGCAACTCGTTCGCGCAGTTCTTTACCTTGATCTCTTCCATTTAGGTCGTAACGATATGCGACGACTTCTAGGTGGAGGTGAACGGGTTACATAAAGAGCCATTCCATTTATCGCAACAGATTACGTAAATTCTAAGCGCGTGACCCGATCCACATTCAATCTCTCGCCTGACGTTTCGCCTAAGCTCAGCAAACTGCTTTTCCCCGCACATTAGATCCGCAAAAACACCACAGGAATTAGGGCCATCAGATGAGAGTAAGGAAAGCGATCAATTTGATATGTTTAAAAGCATGCACGTGACGATTACGTGGATTTCATTCTGCGACACATAAACGCCTTGGAGGTGGGAAATTTCTGAAGGACGTAGAGCAGGAGTGGAGATGAAGTGCCGAGTAGGCTAGGATGCTCGAGAGAAGGTACAGAGAGAAAGAAAACAATGGTGGTGTTCTTGTGACATTTTTTCCCTCGGTATTGTGACGGCAATAGAGGAGGGGAGCGAATGAGGGTGCTATGGAAAGGTTGGCAATCGATTCCGTCTTCCTACCATCTTCTTCGGAGGAGAGAGGGGCAGTGAATTGGCTGAGAAACGGATGCTGTTTGATGAGAAACGCTGCTCGAGAGTGGAAATGAAAGGAGACGCTAACACCTGAGGTTTCTTGGAGGCCAAAGGGGGACAAGCCAAAGGCCGCAGGTCACCTTCGCGCCGATCAAATCAAATGTCCACTGCTTTCCCGCGCTAAGTGAAACGTCTTTTTATCGCCACCTAATACTCGGTCGAATAGAGAGGCCGATGCTTTGCGAGAAAAATACGGCGACGCTAGAGCGTTAGTCGCTTGTTGAAACACGTAGAAGTTAGAAGTAGGAAAGGACAACTTTAACGGACCCGCAATGATAATGTCTAACCGCAGTGATAACTCGGCTTATCTTACTCGTTCCCCTGTAAATTATTCTCCTAAACTCGCGTCCTTTCTAAAGACGATCATCATTGCTCTCATATTTTCCAGCATGCAAGCGTTCGGAGACTGAACTTAAGAAATTTAAAAGTACTCTCCGTACTCTCGGTCGTTAGTAGGAAGGAATTAATTACGGAGCGCACTTTGGTCCCCGTTTCTTCGCCATAGATGCAGAGCCCAAAAATGTGTATCTTTACAAGTTTAACGCAATCACGCTTTGAGATAGGAAGCATAAAAAAAGATCGTTTTTCTTTGGGCAGCTCGATGTCGTGCGTGTCGTCGAGGAATTGTTCGTCGCATTTTCGAAAAAAAATACATTTGTTAATTTATTTGTTGCCGCGATAATAGACGGCTCTTACTCGATAATAAAATGATTCAGTCGGTGGTTTTTTCTGCTATATCCACTCTCGCTTTCCCTGACAAAACACTGCTCTCCAATTAAACTTATTACTCGTTATTCTCTCCGCTTTATTATATCCGTTCCATTTCTGGAATTAGGATCACGAATTCGCTCGCGGCGCAAAACTCGCGGAATTGGAAATTTACGATAAAGTTTACCAGACGAATAAATCAAGGGAAAAAACACTCGTTCAATCATGGCCATCGGTTAATGATTAGAAACCGCGGATTTGTCACACCGCCTCGGGATGAAGAAACAATTGTTTCCAGCTGAAAATCCATACTGATAAAAGATGAATCGGGTCGAGGGACAAAAAGGCAGAAAAGGACAGAGCTATTGGTCGCGCAGATGGGATTCCGCAGGGCAAACACAGACACCCTCGGGGCTACTATACCGCGATAGAGAAGGGTAATGGAAGGAAACTTTTATGACGGGACTGCGAGATGGAGACACAGCCTCCTAGATATAAGATTTATATCTTAAGGGGGATAGCGTTGGGGAAGAAAGCGGGAAAATGTAAATTAGAAAGAGAAGGAAAGCGGTGGTATGTACGCTCACGGCGAAACTTATGGGTAGCATCTTATAGATTCGATTCTTGGGAATGAGTGCAGGCGTGTGTGAGGTATCATCAACGTCCCTCGAAGGCGCAGCTGGAATCCCGGAGACCTTTGGAAACGCGATCTAAAGATGGGACGAGAGGAAGAGGAATTTCGATGAGAAAAGAAATGGGATGGAGGAAGTAGTGGAATGAAGGAGGTGAAGCAAAAAGGAAAGATGTAAATGGGCAAGTGCCGCTGAGGATTTGGCAGAGCCGCATGGGGATGGTGGTACGGGGCAGAATGGCGGCTTCAAGGACTATAAAGAATGAGGAGTGCGTGTAGATACGGAAGGGCACTCGCAGCGTGGCAGATTCGGGGAGAGAGGATTATGGAGGATTACGGTGAAGAATGTGGAATGAGGTTGGGCGTTGGATGATCACCAGCGAAGGGAAAAGGCGGAAGAATAATTGGGGTAAAATTGAAGAGAGAAAAACAGAGGAGTTTATGGAGGCGGTTAATTCCGCGGGGATGTCTGAGCGTTGCAGTAAAAGATGGAACGAAAATGAAGGGTGGCTTTCAATTTGAAAAGAGAGCGTCTGGGAATACAGAGTAACTGCGTTAAATGAAAAAAGGATTGGTTTCCCGCTCTTGGGTCTGTTCCAAGTGCCGCCAAGAAGAATATTTCGATCTTCGAGCGCTTTCAAAGGGCATAGCGAGGATGCTAAACGGAGAAACCTCACGTCAAATTCATTTACATTATCCGGTGAAACGAAGAGGAGTTTAATTCGAAAATCAAGATTCTATTCACAAATTGGAATGCAGAGTGCACAGTTCAAAAATATTTCTATTTAGAATTGCATTCCTAAATTTTTATGTTTTTTTTAAGAATCGTTTCAACCGATTCTCATCGATTTCAGGTTTATGTAATATATAATGAAATTAAGATTACCTTACTGTTGCCTGGTTTTTCTGAAGAAGTCGTGTTTTTGCTGTTAAGAAATAGAGTGATTTCCGGTAAATGATCTGGAATGACCTTCGTAAGAGAAGTATTAGGACCTGAAATGGAACTGTTATGATTCAATAATATACTGTTTTTCCCTGGATGATCTTGTACCAATAGTGTAAGAAAAATCAAAAAAATAATCAATATTTGTAAAAATAAAATAATTTTTTCGAAAACCAATTATGGGATGAGACGTATGGGAGTTTTCTTTTGTATGTGCGCTTACATAAAAATCAATACCATCAAAGATTTAAAGCCTTCGAATCCTCACCTCCATTATGCGAGCGGTGCTTTTTACTTCAGCAGTAAGCATATCTCAAAGTGCAGTAAAAGGTTTGCACCATCCAGCGATCAATATCAATTATTGCTCCTAATGATGCTGCAAATCTTAAGGTTTTAATCACATACGACAAAATTAATAAAAACCCAAGAAAACCTGTCGGCATGAAAGTGATTTATCAGGAAAGAAATCATGGCAGTAAACAAGTAAATTATTCTCATGATAAAATAATTAATTATTATCCGATAAAAGATAGATAAGAATGAGGTTAGTATAAGCTTCAATCTCTATTGATTTAACTAAAAAGAAATGTTTCATTGTAACGAAAACTTCCTTAGAAAACAGATTTAGGATGATCAATAAATTTTCGATTCTTTTGATCTGCTGGAGTGAATTCAACACGAAATTCGGAGGATATGTTAATTTTTTGTGAGGAACATAGGTTCCATTAACTGCGTTTACGTGATTTGTAGAAAAGCTATTTATTAAACAAAGGTGTGGTGATTAACTTCAACGATGATATTTTAATACGCTAAGACGAAATAATTTTGAGGGTATACTACATGATAGGAAATTATCGTTCGGAAATAAACGCTACTTCAACCTTACTGGTGTGATTTAGTGAAGTACTTGGTGGTAAAAGTGATTTTTAAATCATGTACCACGTCAGACTACGTTACAACTTGACGCGCTGATGAATGACTGTGCAAACGTAGGGTGCAAACGAGCGTTTACCACTGCGGTCGACAGTTTCAGACGATCAAAGTGTTGAGTAGTGATCGAAACCGTTTCTGTGCCGGCAGATAACGCCCCTTTTCACTTCTGGACGCCGGAGAGCGAAGCTGGAGATTTGAACGACCGCTACTCTTTCAAAGTCTCCGTTCGCCCATCCCAAAACCCGCCGATGTCAGCACCGCCTGGAACCACTACATTTTCAAAGCAGTATACGGCACTCCCAAACGACTACCACTAAAGCATTTCAAAAAAGAGTGCATAATAATTCTCTATGAATGGGAAGTATATAAGGAAATAAGAGAGATAAAAAAAGAAAGTAGTGCGCGAGTCTAAAGTGCGATTCAATTGTGAATCAATACTTCATTAGTCTACAGAGTCTTGTTCCGCGTGTCATTGCAGGAACCATGCCAGGCAACTAATTAAAGAAGCGAACTAGCGTGCAACTACTCAAAGAATAAACTTTCTTGTATTTACGGAAAATACCCACAGAGGCGGACCCAGGTTTATTCTCCCTTCACATTTTTGATTTCTACCTTCGGTTTTCCGAAATGTGTGGTGACGCACATTTGTAAACAGGCGTTTCAGTTTCGCGCAATATTTTAATGTGAATGTGTTCACTCGAGTTAAGATGCAAAATGTTAGGGAATGAATAGGGTGACTACCAACTTTCTATTTTGAAATGCACCTGAGTGAATTGAACGCGATCACTATTCCGTGTCCCACTGCACCTACTCTGGGTCAGCCACTGACTGTTAGCATCAAAACTTCCACTTCACTCACTCGCTATTGGTACTTTTGTTATCTATGGATGAGGTGAAGGGAAGGGAAATAATCGAAAAGGAAATAAGAAATTCAAAGTTTTAAGAAAGAATGTATAAGAAAATTCATAGAATATAAAAAGGAAAAAATAGAAGAATATAAATGTATTTAAGATGCATCCCTGTTTATGAAGCAAAGGGTTAACACACTCACCAACGTTTGTGCTGCGCTCTGGTGCTGGAAAACGGAAGAGGAGATTCTTTAGTGTCATGTGACAGGAAGAGACAGAGAGAGAGAGAGTAAAAGAGAAAGAGAAAAAAGATACAGAGACGGAAGAAAGAGAGAAGGGAAGAGACGGAGTCGGTAGTTTTATTTCTGGCAGTTTTGTATTCTTCCCGCGACCCACCGTCAACCATTGATCTGAAAGAAAGGATCCGGGTTCGGGAATACGCTCACTCACTCGTATTTTACATACCACAGAATATGAATAGACACACATTTGGTTAATTTTAGTGGCCAAAGTCATTGAAAACGACCCAATGACTATTTCAAATGTATATATATGTAAACAAAGTGGATTTTGAGTGAGCTGGAACACATGAGTCAAGGACTCAAGTAAATTCGAGTTTTGATATTTCAACATAAAAAATTGGCTCTCTACAATATTTCCGGACATCAAACAATAGGATAGGTGTAAAATATAAATTAAAATCATTTGAATGTTTCATAAATAAATGTATATAATATAATATTAATTACTTCAATTATAAGTAATTTTCACTTGAAAGAAGTGTTGAGCAATTATTTTCAGCCAGTATTTAAGCTACTCACGAACATACATTCACACTCATATGGTCTTGTTTATCTTATGATAAATATAAATCTTATTCTTCATTTAATCTTAAATTAGGCATATATAAACTTAAAAATAAATACATAAAGTACACGTAAGTTTATAATATTGCTACTAACAAGGGAAAAAAGATTAAAAATTAGATCATTTTCAAAGAAAAACATCGCATAAATAGATTTCACTCAAAGAGGCACTCCATTTCTTTTCATATTGGATTAGATAAAGTTAAAGAAAGATTCAAATATATTCGACTTTAAAATCGATGCCAAATAACGCTATCATCTATTGTTGAAGTAATATGCTAAAATTTTTAAAATATATGGAGACTTCATGTAGTGGAAGTCTAAAATAATGGGACTGCAAAATGACCATATGTTTATAGAAATCTATGAAGAATCATATTCCAGTCGTTGTACAATAGTGTCTTTGATCGTAAAAACCAGCGATCTCAATTGATACATTTCTGCAAGCCGCCTTTCGGCGATATAGAATACATAGATCTTCTTTCTCGGAACAATGTAATTTAAAGATTGAAATTATATTCATTATACGTTATACAGTAATTATATAATTAATTAATCAGTAATTTAACTAATTAATTTCAATCAATTGCCAATTCTGGTTAATTGGTTCTCATTGTGCACACTTCTAATAACTTTTATTGTTCGTCCCTATTTCATCAAAGTAAATTCAATAGGTTGTTATATGATAATTTACATTCCTCTTTTTCGTTTAGGTATTTGAAACCTATCGAAATTAAATAATTTCCTTATATAGGTATCCATCGAAAATACTTTGTGTCGTAAAATCTCTCACAAAAACGGTGACCAAAGTTGCATAGATAAAATAGTAGATAAGATTTTTCGATCTCTTTTTATTTCTAAATCTTGTTTTTACTGGATTTCTGTATATAAATTTAATTTCTAGGGGATTTAAGTATAATTTTTTTAGTTTAATCTCTAGTAATATACTTATCACAATGAAAAACACGTTCGATGAATTTATCATGCTAATAAAATACTTAACTGAGCTGTTTAACGTGCATAACTACCAGTCAATAATGATGATGTAATATATCTTTCAATCACATGTATGCGAATTCAAAATGACGAAAATACATTTTTAACTTTCGCGTGCAATCTATTACAGATTTGAGAGCGAGTTACCATTTATACAAAAATCATTTCTCAAAATACTTTAAATGAATGTTTTATTCCCAGACTGGATTGAAAGCAGAAGAGAATGTAACAATAATAAAACTTGCTCATTTTTTCCTATCATTCGATCTGTTACAGAATCACAGAATAATCGTAAATTAATGAACGTTTCTTTTATTCGACTTTATTTTACCTGGACAAACATTTTTTCCAAGACGTTAAATCACTGAAATGAACTTCTACGTATAATACCTATAAGATAATTCAATCTATCGTATGAATCGATGACACTCGTGATTCTGAACTTTATTTTCTATTATCGCACAATGAAGAAAATTTTATTAGATTCTTTTTTGTGATATTGTTTAAAATATATTTAACCCACTGCTAAATGCGTTGCCATCCACGGCGACAGAGCGACGTCTACTGGTATCGAGCGAGGATCGAAGACATTCGGAGCCTAAGAAAGCTCCCGTTGTCGGGGGAGGACACGAGGAAACTGTTGAGGGAGAAACGCCCTAGCGACGCAGGAATCTCTAAGGACGAGGAAGGTCGATTTGCCGGAACTGTATGAGAGGATATTGGGTTGCGCAGCGGAATGTGTCAATAATTTGCAGTAAATGTGCTGCTATCTTTAGGCCTTTGATTGAGAAAACATCGCGTTTTCACAACCGTATACTTTGAAGTGGGATTTGAAAGAATGGACGCCATCTCTCATGATTCCAAGCGAGTCAACTTTATCGAATCGAATGTATTGTTTATCATATACGATAGTTGCTTCCTTTCCTTTAAAGCACTAGAACAAAGAACTTGAGCAATTCTATGAATTTTATATCTTTAACTCTCGTTTAACTTCTCTTCAATCAATTACTATTTTTATCGTTATTATATTATTGTTGCAATCGTATAAACACTCTTCTTACTGTTACTAATTATGCATATATTTATAAAATCACTACAACAAGGAAAAATTTGATCCTTTTGAATTGTGCATTTTAAATTTTCATGTACTCGGAAATGATAATGAAAGGAATACTTTTTTTCTATTTTTTTGATTTAATTGTTCACTTTTATTAACAAGCTAGTAGAATTCTGTTCAGAGTTCAAACTTTCACGCTACCTGTATTCTGTCCAATTCATTTTTGATCTAAAATTACTAGAGAAATATACCAGGAATTATGTTTGAGTACAATTCTAATAAACCCTCTTTAAATTTTTAAAACTTTTAGTTTTGTAGACCCCTAAACAGCAATAAGACTGATTTTCACAGAACTTCTAATCTATTTCTGAGAAAATCACTTATTCAAGCAAATTTTCTAGTCCTCTGTTGTCTAAATTTCAAAAGAGTAACTTATTCGTAAAGACTTAAATTTGCTATCTGATTCCGTAGCATTACGCACATGCACTCACCCAGATGTTGGAAGAAGACTAGACATCACTATAAATCGCGTGGAAGGATGTAACTTGAATCAGCGTTCCATGAATTCAATTTAAATCGCTTTGTTATTTCCAGGCGTCGTAAGAGAAAGGTTTTTGTGAGAATATGCCGACCTCAGCGGGCTGTGGATTGTAACGCAGAATGAATTTTCGAGAAATTAATGGCATGGGTATATAATTCGGGCGGTTGTGAGCATAAAGCACGCTTTCGGGGAAGTTTCTTTTTATGGAATACGAAAATCCACCGTCACAAGGTTAACATAACTATCCCATTATATACTTTTTATTTTAAAATAGATTAATAAAGAAATTTATTCATTCTCTGCTCAATATTGCAAATGGTATGCCGGCTTGAATTCATAGCAATCTTTGTATGTGCTTTAAAGCTTTCACTTTTCGTGTTATTTGAAAGAATTATACTATTTTGAATATACATTATTGTTTGAATATCCATACAGCTTTTATTATTCCATTAAAATATATAAATTATTAATAATGTATTTGTGAGAATTATATAATTATCAACGTAAGTTAAGTATAACAACAAGTTAATAATATATTATTCCGTTCATCCGTTGTTACTTTTTGCGTAGTTTTAAGAAATCTAAACAGTTCAAATCGATTAAAGGCAAGGAAATAATTAAAGTCTCATAAAGAGCCTGTTTTAGGTTTTCAAAGGGAATACATCTTAATTTCCAAACTTGATTAATAGGTCATTATCATGGTAAATATAGGTGTAGCACGAAAGTCAAAAATACTTCTGAACTTCCATCGAGTGAATAATTATTTAATCTTTAATCATCTCATTCTATGAAACTGTAACATTTTTCTTTAATACATTACGTCTTTGTCGTAAATATATATTATACTGAATAGAACTCCCTCATAGTGAAATTAAATAGTTTTAAGCTGTCGTTTTATCCGCTTGAATACATTTAAGTATCTTTCACAACACCCTACGATGATGAAACTTTCTATTCTTCTGAGAGTCGCGAATTAAGAGAATATGTATTTATATACGCACTTAATATAAATATACTTAAATCCATCCACCCTTTTAAGTCCTTTTTCCTTCTCAGCCAACGACAATTACGGACGTAAAAATCGGGACAAGGGATGTCTATTATTGCGACTGCCCTCCCGCGAGAGAAATTAGAGATCCGTCTTCCGGATGAAATAATAACGGGAAGCGTGAGATCGCTTATTCATCGAAAAAAACGGAGGAGATATATCCGTAAAATTTGCATTTTGGCGCCGGGGAAGCAAAAGGGGGACTTAAAAGATTGAGCGCGTGACACACGACTCTAAAAAATCGTTCAATTAAATCAGATATTCATTGATCGAGTTTCCCTTTCTCGCAAATATTCGTTTGGGGGGCGAATGTACCAAAATAGAAGTCTGACGAAGGGAAGAAAAGGTCACGGAGGGAAAGAGAAAAATAAGTGCTAGAATGAGGCACATTCCTCGCTGAGAACTGGGAGGCTAAATTGGAAGTCAGGCTAACTCGACCCATCCCAAAACCTCGGGCTTTGCCGCGCTTTCCCATCCTCCGGATATGGCAAGCCTCAATATAGTGGAAAGTGGAGAGGATTTTAGAGGCCACCCTTTGTTCCCCTTTTATCTCTTACTTTCCTCTCTTCTTGCACCTATACCGATTCCTCACACTCCCTATAATTTATTCCGAAGATTCTGCTATGTCTTCGTCTAATTCTTCTCCTTTGTCTTCCTCTAAAGCCCTCCATCTATTTGTCCGGCCGCATTAGGGGCAGAGCCGGAAGCAATTCCGATGAGGATTATGGGACCTCCACTGATTTACCTGCACGAAGCTCAATTGCAGAACGAGTCTGCTCTTATTTCGTGAAATATGGGTATGCTTTTTCGAGGGATGTACACCGTTTGAGGAAACGAATTTCGGAAATTACTACGAAGCGTTGCTCGCTTTTCCGCGAACACTTTTTAAATCCCGTTTTCCTACCGAATTTCCCTCATGATCACGGACATTATTCAAGGGTTTTCAGTCGGAATTTTATTTGTCATTACAAGAATAGATTTATTTGAGAAATTTTTTAAGGTTTTATTCCCTTTATAAATTAAGTTTTCGAATATTTCTCTTTTAAACTGCCTTTAATCAACTTATTATATCCATTTATCTTAAAAATTTAATTAAATTCCTTCTTATAAAATCATTTCATTGAAAATTTCATCAAATATTGCAATTTATATGTGCCATACAATTAAATAAATTACATCTGTAATAAAATAAAACCAAAGCATCGATAAATAAATTTATGACAATAATTTTAGTTTTTTAAAATTAATCGATACATTTTTAGAAAATTCGTTGCCTGGTTCAATTACAGAAAAATGAAAGAAAATATTAATTCACTTGATCTAAAACCATTGTAATATATTTTTTAATACTAGAGAATTTAGTATTTTAAATGAACTTGCTGTGAGCAAAAACCTTCCATGAGTTCCGAAGAATCTTATTCTGAATAAATCAATATTTTGACGTGGGTAGCTAAACAGAATGTATTAATATATGATGAAGTTCTGAAACGTAGACATTGCGTGCTCTCAATTCTGCCAGAGTGAGTAAGCTATCGCTAACGTTGATATTTTTATGTGCCTAAAGAAAACATAATGGGAAACATTTGCCTTAAAGTTGACGTATAAATGACATGTTATAAGAACGATATTATCCAGTGTAAACGATGGATGGAAACAGTCCAATCGGGCAATCTCGCAAAAAAAACCTTCAACCTTTCCATCAATTCCTCCTTAATTACGCATTCCATTCTGATCTACATCATCGCTATTACTCTTCTTAATTTATTTTCTCTCAATATTAATACGTTAGACCAAATATACTCTTTATACGCCTACTAATCAAAATTTTATGCACGCATCCATCCTCACGGAGTATTTATTCAAACATTACCATGTTTTTCAATTCTGGCGGCTGAACTAAGTCCTGATACATTTCACCTCTTGTTATCTCTTCGGTGCAGTTATTATTCTCCCGCTCCGTTTCTTACCCCACATTCTCCCCTTTTGCGTCATTCCACGCTCTTCCTTCTCTCGCCTTTCCAATTTCATTGAAAATTTGATCAAAATTGTTTTCAATGTTCGAATGTTAACGTGATATCGACAGTAAATACAAACTTTGAATAACTCTAGTAATTATTCATTGATCTATTGCCTCTTCAAAACCATCGTTTTAAAACTGATTCGATAAAATTTATTCCTCTGTATATTCAATGTAGTTAGAATTAATAAACGAGTTCAAACAGAATACAATCATTTCAACATTTTAAGTTAATTTTAGTTTTTCCTCTGATAGTTCAAACATAACACTGGACGCGCGTGAAATATTTGGGGAATAAGTAATCAGTGGATCAAAAATGAAGTAACTAAAATAAATCGATCACTCTCTCTTACTGTTCGCGATTAAGATTCACTATATTCAATAAAATTTCAGTGAGATTCCACGATGTTTCCCAATCCTCCTTCAACCATCCACAGCTTACAACCATTGTATCATTGATATTTAATTTCATTCAATTTCTTGGTCGATTCCCCTTTCACGATGTTCTTTTTTTCTAACGTATTTCTGAAGTCCTTGTTTTCTTCTCATTTAATCTTCTTCCCAATTTCTTCTACTTCCCCTCCCATTTTCCTTTCCCTTAAACCTAACAAAATATTTCTATTTTCCCCTTCTCTCTTCATCTCCGACTTATCTTTCTCCCAAATAACTTTTCCTCGGTTCTCACCATCCGATTCCTCGTGCGGCGCTTCCTCTGACCAAACCTATAATCAATAATCGGTCTCTATCTCTGGAACCCCCTTCATCTCCCTTCCAGAAATCCTCCCCCGAAAAACACACACAGAGTACAAAGCAACGAAAGAAATTATCAGGAGGAGATAAATAATGGGCGAGAAAGAAAAGAGCATGGATAAATGGTCGGCACATTAGAAAAAGTGGGCGATAATTACGTTAGGGGGCGACGTTCGAGTTTCCATCCACGTCTTGAGAGAGATATTGAATTAGCCCCATCGCTTGACCGAGCTCAGAGATAATGTTTTGATACCACCCACTATTTATTATCCTTCCAAGGTTTTATTCTAAGAAAAATTTGATTGTCGTTATCTCTCGCGCCCCAGTGAGTTAGCAGATGGCGATGTACAAAAAATTGGTCCAAAATATTGGGCTAAAAATTTTATGGGGTGCAGGTATTATTTTATTGAAGAAAGAAATCGATTTGTGGCCTTTTGCTATGCTTTGAAGTTGTTAAATTTACTATTGAATTAAAATAAACAATGTCCTTTTAATGAAGACATTTCTAATTAAAAGGAAAAAAGTATTTAACTCAACATTAATTAAAAAATGAGAGATAACCCGAGATTTTACACTATTTTGAACCTATTCTTGCCATTTAAACCTCTCGTTTCAATTCGAAGATATGTGAAGAAATGAATTAGAAACTTCTTTTATTGTAGGAGATAAGAGAAGTACACCTCTATCAATCACGACCATTTAAAAATGTGCAAGTACTGTACAGAACTCCTTTTGATGGTATGACATCGTTAAGATAAATGGCATCGAGCTTAATGCCTTGGCATATAGAGTTATCATATACTCCACATAAATCTATTTTCTCCACCCCCAAGCTTCTTGCTTGACGGAGCACCATATTATCAATATTTATTTTTTTTCGAGTGGTCCCGTGACATTTTTTGATTGCATCTTTATTGACGTCATCTGGATTCGAAAGGAAGGAAGTTGTATTTTTAGGATCACGGGTAGTAACGGAGATAACATAGTTTCAATGAAAATAATTCTTCGGCAAAATTAATTTTTTGGAGGAGCTCTTTAAAAAATTCAAACCTCTTCATCTTTAATGGCTTTTTTATTCAGCCCTGACACCAAAACTATTACTTAACAGACATTGTTCGCAATAAATCGATAACTCCTTTATTCCAACGTCCATCTTTTTTCAAACTATATAAATTCAACGTTGGTGGTGCCATAAAGAAATTACATTTCATCTCCTGCTATTCCGATATTTGCTCTTGAAATTTAGAGTACTTTTGCAGAACCTTGAACGACTTAATACCCTTCGCGTTTTTATGAAAAAGGTAATTTATTATGATTATGATCCACTACGTCATAAAGCTGTATATCTCACAGATAAGGAATGGCTCAATCGTAAAATCTTTTATCTCGAGAATCGCCTCGAACGCTTTCTATTTTCCTTGGAAAATTACCTCCACACCTTATATCGAATGGACACAAAATAGGTTCTCGTTGGGGATTACGTCATTTTCACTTATCTTACGTTGATATAAGCAAACGTATGTTCGCTCTGAAATTGTAAAATTGAACTGAAAATAAAATAAATTGATTAAAACTGAATCCGTATTTCATAAATCCCGTTTAAAAACATTTTGAGCATGCCTTCATATCTTTTTTGCGAGATTCGCTCATGGTAAAAGTAAAATCAATTTCAAAAGAGTCTACAAACACTTTTCTCTGTTATATTTGATTTTTCCTTAATAGAGTGGTTCATACATTTTACTAATATAATTTATGACAAACGCGCCAAAGTTTCCAATAAAATTTAGAAAATATGAAAAAGCGCGGAAAAACAAAGCAAGTGATAACGAGAATAACTGGTTTGCTCCATTTAATTAAGAATCAATGATTGTTAAAAATAACTTTTTGTGTTAGTGTAATTAGAACCTATTTGTATTATATATCAGAGTATTACAAATTAATATTCATCTAAAGTGAAAATTTAAATTTCCCACGAATTGTAATTGATCTTCTCTATGGTAATATAGAATATTTTATTCGCTAATAGAATTATTTTTGGTAATGTCCCGTATTTGAAATAATTATTATTTCTCATATGTTCCATGTTTCTGCTAAGTATTTTAAACTTCTTTACCAATTTCAATGAAAATTACACTTGACATCTCAAAGCGGATTGCCAACGTCATTGTTTGAGGCAACAATTATTGCTGCTTATCCCTTAAATGATAAAAAACGACTTAGATAATAGTAATAACTTTCTTTTCTTTCAATTTAAAATTTAAAATTCAGAATCGATCAAAAGTGAAAATGCTCAATAACCTTATAAACAACAGTAAAAGTAAATTATTGAAAAATTAAAACTAATTCCATTCAATGTCTACTTCTTACATGAGGTAGAAAATTACTCCTTTCAAAATCATTAAATTATGACCATTTTCATAATAACAAGTCGAATTTTATTTTTCAAGTAAATAAATTTTTATGAATTTCGTAAAGATTTTATGAAAGGAGGTCATTGATTTTTCGCTCCTATCTTAAAAAAATTGCTACAATATGATCCAACGCTTCGAATATTTCATGAAATAATTTATCCAATATTTACATACTACATTGAGGAGAAAGTATTTTATCCTAGTGATACAATCGTTCTGAAAAATCAACTCATAATTAAATATAAAAAGGAAGAACTTCAAACGCTATTACATTTTTGACACAAAATCATTTATATTTGAAGATGTTATAATTATTTACCTTGAATAAATTTCTATCAACACGGAGCAATTGCATACAAACACACAGTTGAATAAATATTTATAAAATATTTTCCAATTTTAGCGGTGATAGGCCCCCCTCAAATATTATGACTCAATGCATTTTATCGCAATCCCAATTTGGATCAGTCCTTACTATCCTCTTAAGTATTTATTTCTGATCGATTTGATAGACTCAGCATTCAAAAACTCTTTCTTTGGGATTTATATTTAACTTTTATTTACTATACTCAATAAAGATATCCATAATGTCTTAAATATGCTGAGAAGAGATCAAATATTGAAATGAAAATACTAGCAGAATGATAAAATACCGGCATGTATCACTATATAAGATATTGCTAAATTCTAATAAAATGAATCTCAACGTATTTTGATTACAATGATTAAAAACTGAAGGTAACCATGTCATTGAATTATCTTCGTCGCTTTCATTGAATTCATTCGATTTTTAGATTTAAAAAAATAAGTTCTCTGACATTTTTTTTAACTTTCTACTTTAATAGTCTTAAGTAATGTCCTTAGTAGATAGGCCTTGGTTGATTAACCAATAGTTTTGATTGAATTATATCAAGAATTTATTTATCTCCTGAAAACTGCTTCAGATTCTGGTAATCGCATCGAGAATCTTCCATCCCTTCTTTTAGCGTCTTTAAACCCGCTCGGTTAATTCATGTCCTTTTCAGTGGAAGTATCAAGCACAACTTCTTTCCAATTGCCAAAGGGTTGAAAAACATCACCTATAGCTCGTATGTGTCGGGAACTTGCAAGATTGCTCGAGCACGAATTATTCCCAGAGCCTACTTGATTCGACCACGAATAAAAGGAAGACTCCAGAGGGAAAAAGGAAGGCGACCGTTTCATATTTTTACCTGCGCCGAGCTCATAGGCCGCGAACGCAATTGAAAAAATTACCTTAAGTAAAGAAAACATTCTGGAGAGTTAGATTGGTGATCATGAGAGAGGGGAAATCCCGCCGGAAAACGGAGAGGCGTCCATCCTTCGAGTTAGTTGAACGGATGAGCAGTAAAATGTTGAGAAATTTGGAGGGGATTGGAAATGGGGTAAAGCCCTCGAGGGAGGGGAAGTATCTCGAGGGAGAAGAGCAGGGACGCATTAGGGGGGGGCGCCGAGGGAAGAGAGAGGAAGGGCAACCGAAAGCATGTTATCGATTCGGCTCTCTTCTCCAGCTGCCGCGGCGGCAGTCGCCGGTGCCTGAGGGGGTAGAAGGGGGGCCCCTCCGCGACCATTCCAAACTCCACCCCTCTTTCCCCGGCAGTGTCCTTCTCCCCCAGCGGCCTTCCTCAACACCAGGCGTAGCGTGCTCGACGCATCTTCGCGACAATAATTGCAGGATCTTACTTTTAGCTATCGCCCAGAGAGACCCCAATGGATGCGTCTTCTTCTTTAATTCCCCCGCCCGATCTCGCCGATATACTTGGAGTACAGAGCCATTATCTAGCAACTTTCGCGTAACCTCAACCAGAGCCAGATGTCTTCCCCCGGCTCTGCTCTTTATTTCCCCCGCTCTTTGTTTTTTTTTTCGAGGCGCCCGAGATTGGGAGGTGTTGATTTTTTCGATTCGCGGAAAACTGCCAACGAAGGAGTGCTCGGCCAGATTTCGTCGATGATTCTGCTCCCACGAGAACTACAGTTTGGGCGGGTTCTCGACACGTTACATAATTTTCAGTTCCCATGTGCCTCCTGCTAAGTACATCACATGGCATATTGATATGAAAATTACTTCCTATATGTAGGGATTTTTCAAAAAAAATAGATCAGGTAGCGTACATAATGCAAATAAATAATAAAGTATTAGTATTAATATAAGTAATAATAAACAATATATTAATAAATTTATAAGAATTAATATTTTAGAAAACATTGAATGGTCTTAAAATAATATCTATAAATGTGATTAAAAATTAAATGTGCAAAGAAAATTATCAAAATCTCCTCATAAAATCAATTAAGTGTATTAATTTAATATTATTATGATCTGGTGAGAAATTTTAGAATATTAGGGAAATATTATATATAATAAATTTAAATATGTAATTTATTGTTCAATTCAATATTTATAAGGTAATTTTAATCTGAAAATATTAATGTGACTAAAGATTATATAAATTTCATAAATGAATGATTTGAAATTTTTAAATGTTAAATATTCTTTGTCGCTCTGCATTATATGCAACATAATTATTTACTATAAATTTGAACTTGACTTCAATTTTGAAAAATCATTGTACGTTCTAAAATTGCCAAATATTATGCTCGTTATAAATGTAAAGAGTATTATACTTGAGAAGATATTTACACTATATCATACGGTAATTAATCTCACTAATTATTTAGCCTAAAGCTTTTTAATTTCTAAAGCTTATATCTTTATTTAAGACTTACGAGTCAAGTTATCAAATAACTCCAAGAGGATGTAAAATAAATTTGTTGAATTAGAATTGAATCACAATAGTTTAACTGTTGAAACTGAATGAACCATCAGCTGAGAATTACATAAACAGAAACGACTTTTACGATTTATAGTCAAATATATTACGATAATAGTGACACAATAGGGATACTTACAGATAAAATTTTTGCTAATAATAACTTTACTAATAAGAATGCCTTTGAGGAAAAAACTGAACCATATAAATCTCATTCAAAAATAATTGTGAAAAATTTATCCTTATGTCCTAGATTCACTTACTTGCAGTCTGTTTACTTGACATTAAAGCCCATTTCTTAAATTAAATTCAAACCAATTAACCAGTAGCATATACTATATAATAATCATATAATACTATATTTATTAAGCGATGCTATTTACTTGACCCTCCCTTTCGTAAGTGGTTTGCTATTGAGCATTACGTAATTATTAACTTCCACAAACTAAGTTATTATCTTAAAGGTTAATGATATTTAGAGATACTACCATCATGTCTCAAACATATAATCATATTTGAATTTTTTAAAATTGCATTATTCGAAGAAGACATCCGATCTTTTTTTAAGATCAGGAGGAATTTGTAATCTCAATTATCAAAGGATCAGAAATCCATTTCATAGTAGGTAAATATCCACTCACAATTAAGCAGGAAAATTACTCGACAAGATCAATTTTTGTCAACTTATCATTTATTATTACTAAATAAATCACTGTGATATTCTTAAATTCTCTCATCTCAAGAATTCAAATGAAAATATGTACAGCCTTTTATGATCAATCTCTAAAATTATTTTTTTAAAATTATTCACAATTACTTTCTTTCTATAAATTAAGTGTTCCAGATATTTGAAGTGCGATCAGCAATGTAATTCGCTGCCCTAATTAACGATAATACGTTAACGACTGCTGTCACTAAAAAATGACAAAATTCAGGCATTTTCTCAAAAGCGTTCTACGTCAATTCGTCTACCTTTATAATTGAAAAAATAAAAAAAAGGTGAGATTAAATTGTGAGAGAACAGTTCATCCACCATCAAATCAACGGTTAATCAAATGATTTGATTAAAAGCGTTGCGTAGTCATAACTAGATCAATTGCCTACTATATGAATGTTAAGATATTTCCCACAGGACATTCATAGCCACAAAATTCTATCTATTTCAGCATGTGAATTTATATTATCATTTAATAGTCGATATTCGATGAAATATGAATGCGTATAAAGATTTTGAGTCCAGCAATCCACCTAACTAACAATGTCCTTAAAATTTAGAGTATCTCATAGAGTTAGAAGATCACACATTTTAAAGCACATTTTAATTTACCAGAACCATTCCACTTTGTAATTTCCAAAAAAAAAATTCCCTAGACGATCTATAAGATATGAGAAATATAATTTTTTAAATCCATAGGACCATTCAACTATCTTTAACTTCTCATGCAATTTGCAGAGATTTGCTTTAAAAGTATGAGCAAGCTTAGTCGTAATTTACGTTAATTTAAAGCTACAATTTTTTTCCCATTTAAAATTTAATTTAGGTATTTTCATCTGCGGCTTGTTAATTAAAGCTATAGCTGAGTTAATTATATAGTATAAATTTTAATTTTGAATAACAAAAAACATAAAAACGTCTACTTTTAATGCTCTTATCTGATTTGGGATATTCCTATTTATAATCACTCGCTCCAAATTTAAACCAAACTAAAACGAATTAAGTTATACCTATGTTTTATCATATTTTCATCCGACTACAAGTCAAAAATTCTTAAAAATGGATCAGAATTAATTTTAGAAGAAAATTAAAATGTTAATTGTATTCTGAAACTCACTACTCTACTTACTATTCCGATAGTTATTACATTTATTATCATCCAGAATTTACGATAGGTAGAACCAAACTTCTCAAAATCGTATGTGAGAATCTGAACCTGTGCATTATTTCTGGGTGACTCTGCTTCTACTACATCCATATCATTATTTTAGATCAGAATACGAAGAGGATTTTCCCTGATTTCTCATTTAATTAATATATTAATAAATTTTACTCAAGCAGTTATAATGTTCTCGGGCTTTTCAAGTTTATTAATTTCCGGGAGCAAGTACCCACTTATGCTCATGAATCATATTTTATAAGTCCGAATATATATATATGAAATATGGGTAGAAATATTCTGTTATTAGTTATCGTTTTAAATCCCATTCTCTTAATGCAGTTTACCATTCGATTTCTTTCGAAAAATTTGTTTGAGACAAATTACATTTTCCTTCGCTGTGTGAGACAAGGGGATTTCGATAAAAATAAAGAAAATGGTGCAGCATTAACAACCGTTTAAATATAAAATATTCATTAAATTATATGAATATGATTTAAATATAAAATAACATAAAATATGGATACGGTAGGATTAGATAAGAAATGTTATTTCCCGCAATTTATCCTCTTACAAAAACTATTTCCAATGATAAGTATGATATGCTAATTGAAAATCCGTCAATCAAGTATCAAAATTATTTAAAAGAGAGAAAATGATGAACAACTAACTCAAGTGGCTGAATTCATTGTTCGAGATCATAGATAAAAACTTCGATAACTTAAATCATCGTCAATAAGTCCTCCAATATTTTAATCTTCTAGTAATAGAATCTTTTTAAGTTTGAATGTAACAGTATCTTGAGTTTCGTTAGTCTGAAAATCATTTTTCAGGACAAAAATTTTCAAAGATTTATTGTATAAAATATACAAACCTTTAAAGGGACATAAATTTTTGTCTCTCATCAACGTAGAAATAAGATATAAGAAAACTACACATGAATAACTAAGTATGAAGTTATCAATATCTTAAGGCAAGACATTTTCTATTCTGCTGAGTGAAAATGATACTCATTCTTGATCTTTTAAAATATGCTACATTATTAAGGGTCATATAATGAATAAAATCTATGAAAATTGCTTTTGTCGAGAAGATTAATTTACCTTCATAATGAAACTGGACTTATTTTTGTAAATTGCCCGACCTAGATTGGAATTATTTGAAATTTTGTTTTACAACGGAATAAAGTGAATTTTTCATTTTTTTGCATTATTATTTCATCCTAAATATATTAATTCCTTCATTTTTGCGTCAGACAAAGCGCATTCTTAACCTAAGACATCATAGTATGATTTTTTAAGAAACGAACTATCATTAATATTTAGCAAAGAATATCATTTTTACACTTTAAAAATTCTTAAATATTTTTATTATTTAGAAGAAGAAAGAGTATATTAGTACACAAAATATCCCAAATATTACTTTCCCTCAAAAATAAATTACATGATAGAATATTTATATTATAAATTATACTAATCACTTTTCTTTTCTCATATTTACTCATCTTTCTTGTCAAACAAATACTATTGCAAATAGAAAAGAAATTAAGATTCTATATATATTTTTAAAATTCCAAATAACCCTGAGTTTTAATTATAGAAAGCGAAGATTTGTCCCTCTTGCTTTTAAGGGCATGCATGCATGCAAATGATTTGCCATTTTTACATTTATATGATTATCCTTCCAAGTAATTATAATTATGACAAATAGAGTGTGAAAATAAAATAATACAATTTATATAAGAGAGCGCAGCTTCGAAAGAGACTAATGCTAAATCAGTTTCATCTATTAGAAAATTTGAGAAGATTTCAATTACAAAATGTACATTTAAGAATTTATAACGTTTTGGGTCAAATGAATTAATGCAAATACTTTCAGACAGTAAAACAGGTAACTTTAACTAACGGGAATAAGTGAACTTTAAAACAGAGACTCTCGCTCTCCATAAGCATAAAGCAAAAAGCCCAAACGTGATAAAACTGAGTTGGCAAAGAAGCGATTTTCCTGAGGGTGTCTCGTGGCGAAAGGCATTCTGGTGCGCCGAAGCCTCCGAGAGAAGCGTGAAGGGTAGAATTGGACTACGAAAATCCAAATTTCGTCTAATAGGTTAATTTTTCTAGGTGGTTGAGTAAACTCCCAGTAAAATAACAGAAAAGGGGCAGCAAGCGAGGCATCAGCGGCCTCCGAGTACTTACGGATGGCATCAGCTGATCCGTGCTTCGTACGCGAGTCACTTTGTTCTTGTACAAGTTTCTCTTCACGCACCGTTCGACGGGCCGATTGAACTTCATGAAAGAGACGTAGGCGAGGTACAGCATGAACAGGACGAGGGCCTCGTACCAGTAAATGTGGTTGTCGCGGAAGCAGAGGATCAGCGTGATGAGGCTGACCGAGTAGAAAGAACAGTCGCGGAACAGCGGCCACCACGTGAGACTTAGCACGGTCCGGGAAAAGAGCGCGCACATGCCGATGACGAAGAGGATGTTGAACACGGCAGAGCCCACGATGGTTCCGATGCCCACGTCGTCGAACGAGACGAACACCCCGATGACGGAGGTAAAGAGCTCGGGGGCGGACCCTCCGGCAGCCATGAAGGTCGCTCCTGCCACATCGTCCTGCAGTTGCAGCTTCTCGATGATAACGTCGAGGGAAGGAACGAAGAACTCATCGCACACGATGGCCAACGCCACGAACATGTACACGACGCCAAGGATGTGTAGCACCACCGCACCTTGCCGCCTCTGCTCGAGGGTGAAGAGGTCCGTCGGGAAGAGCGGATCTCGGTGGACCTCTTCCGTGAAGTTGGAGGTGTCGTTGACGTCGTGGACTTCATGGTGGCCTAGGAGGACGCGGCCTCCTTCGAGGTGGCGGATCCTATCGGGAGGCGGCGGGAGAAGGCCGCCTCCGCCGCCTCCGTCGGCGAGGGCCGCGGCGAGGGGAAGCGCGCCGAGCAGGAGGCAGAGCCCGGCGAGCGGGGGCGGAGGCGGCATCGCACCACACACTCTCCCGCACGCACGCGATGCTCGCACGTCAGGTCATCCCCGTCCCCGGATGAAGTCTCCGCCGCTCTCTCGCCTTCTCCTGCCTTACTGGGATCTCCGACGATCCCTAACCGCAGCCTTCCGAGTTGGCTTCTGGCGCGGGGGCGGACGGTGGAAACGGTCGATACGTCCGCGCCAGCGCCGCTCGCGGTGGTGGAGGACGAAAGCGACTCTCGGACCGGCAGCGCCGCGCAGACCGAAAGACTCGGAATTCTGCGAGGTGGCGTGAAAGTCACGAGGTGCGAGTCCACGTCAAAGCGGAACGGTCGAAGGAATGAAAAATAGTTCACCCTTAAAGCGTTCGTCGGCTATTTTCCTGGTCGGCGATGACGTAACCATACGCTCCCGTTTTATGTCTGCGACGATAGGGACGTCGTGATTGGCCGACTACCGAATGACAGGTGAGTACATGATTTGCCGCTTCGTGATTTTCTATCCATTAAATGCAGCACCAAAGCTTAGTGGTCGATGCGTGGCCAATGTGCTCGTCTAGTTAAGATATTAGTCAGATTGTTTTAGGATTCTTGTTTTACAGAGAATTGATCATCGATATTCAGAAAAATTAAATGATTCCTGGCACCTTGAAAATTCTTGAGAGAAAAGAGCGTTGTTTGTGGTACAGAAAATGTTTGCTGCTTGATTATTACCTATCCTTTAATTGTAATTTTAAGTAAAAGTTTCATTCAATTATATAAATTTAAAGATAGTTGTATATTTTCTAACAGTAGTTTAGATTATTGTTCGCATCCATACGTATAATTAAAAATACATGGAGCCATGAATATATGTTTTAAATATTTCTAAGAATTTATTAAAAAAATTAATATTTACCTATGATCATTTAAATCAGAATCATCACAGAAGGGAAATTTAAAAGAGTTACCGTTGAGATTTAATGAACTTTTTTCGTATATTATGATCTATATGTAACTTTTAATTTCCTTGAACCAAAATTTAACAAGTTTCCGTTTTTAGAAATTTCGGAAGTGTTTACATATGATGCGTCACTTTAACTTTAAAATAAAATACATCTTATTATGAATAACATTTGAATTTTTGTTTCTTATAGGAATATTATTAGATATAAGACCTCTCATTTCTCTATTAATGTCCACAATCTACAAATAGATTAATTAATCAAAATCTAGAATCACTGCTGTGAGTAGAAAGGTAGAAAAATCGGAATAGGTCTGTTTACTTAGACAGTTTAGCTCGTAGAGTAAAGCGAGAATTCCCGCGCACCATTTCCAAAGAGGTGAACAGCCCTATCATAAAAAGACATCAGTATAGACCCCGGCAAATCTCATCAAATTTTTTCCTTGGGATCCTTTTCAATGTTTCGTTGACTCATTTTTGTAGTATCTAAAAACTTTCCAACTCTAATTATCGTAACTTTTATCATAAAGTGCCTGAAAATTGAATATGCAAGAATTCATAGATTTACTATAGCTATTAAGAAAAATATCAGTGTTTCAAGATACAGGCAAATATTTTTACATGCATATGCATCATACGTGCTTTGATCAAGAAAAGGGAAATTTATAAATTTTGCGCGTTTGGACCTCCGATATTCCAAACATTTTTTTTAATATGGTAAAATTAATTGTCAATTTCTTTGCAGTTTATTTTAATTGTAGCAGTCGCTAAGGTAACACGTGTTCCTATAAGCTCGGCGATTTTTAAAGACAGAAGTAATTCATAATTTACGACAGAATTTTTAAGTTCTTTTTAATTATTGAAATAGGAAAAATTCACCCAGAGTTTTTTGTAGACGAATATCGAGAATATCATTACAGCATTGTCTCTGACTAAAAACTATGAACAAGCAACGAATTATGAACGGGTGCAATTATCACAGTGCGAAAGCCATGGTTTTCCTTTACACGAATCAGGGAGTTTTTTCGAAAAATATTCAAAATATAAGCCAATCGATGCCAACAAATTCAATGACTACTCTGATTGTGATTCAGCTATTTTTCATAACGTTTTCTTTTATCTTTTTCTACGTGTTCATCGGTCCTTGGGCGTATGGGCCGTTAGTAATCTCCAACATGTTCACGCCCATCCTATAATCGCTTAAAGCAATCGTAAACTCTTATTTTACTCGTAACAGACACGTCATAGCACTATGTTAACATTTCACACTCTTTGGTAAACTCTATTTCAATTTTATGCACAACTTAAAACGATTTTTTTGATTGATTTTTTTTCAACTTATATTTGTTTATTATCGACTTATTTCGATTTATTAATTTCTCTTTTTTGATAAAACCATGCATTATGTAATTTGAGTTACTCTAGAATGACGAACAAACACAAATATTATTAATGAATATATTGTTAATTACCTGCTGGGTTAAAACAAATTTGGGCGAAAAAAAAATGTCCTGATATCAATTTTATAAAATATCCTAAACTCTAATGACTTTTTACCTATATAAAGTATGTGCAACAGATAACAAAACGACATTTATCACCAAATGAAATGTACATTTCATTCAATACACAGAATTTTGAAATAAAACTGAAATTATTGGCCTTTCTGATAAACAGTGTTGGATTATGCAACAGAACAATAGACTTCAATTCTAGATCTATCCATACATAATGATCTGGAAAAGAAACAATAATAATCTTGACTGTACTATAAGAATTGGAAACAGTATATCGCGAATTCTAAAGGAACTAAGAGAAAAGTAAAAGATGCATGAAGCACTTATGTTAGGATACATAATTACATAGAGAATCCTGTGACAACAAATATTCTTGCTATTTCGGAATGCTTATTTTGGCAAAACATTCAGCCAGAGTTTAAATGTATTTTCCAGAAATGTTAATAAAAATATACTAAAGATCAATCAAAGGCTGTGGTACTTCCTTTGCACCACAATCTTTATACAATAGTCTCACACCCACATTTTTAAAGAACTTTCTTCTTTAATACATGGCTTTAAAACATGAGGGTTACAAAAATTATGTAATTATTATAGGTTGATATTATCATAGGAACTTTATTTTGTGTGTGTCTGGGGAGTAATAAACTCATATTAACAGAAAGATCAATAGTTCTTTATTCATTATTTTAGTTAGAGAACAGATTTTAGGTTTCTGAGAATTAGGGCAATAAGTTTCATTAATTATATCAGTTTTCTCCAAAATAAAACTTTAAAAGGATACACAGCTACAAATTCAAATAAAAGCCTTTATTGTCCATGGAAAAAACATGTATTAAATATGAAAAAATTTTATTTTCCTTAACTTCAAAATAAATAAAAAATTTTAAGGACTAAGAATCTCAATCAATGGTTAATCACATAAAAATAGGAACATCTATAATTAAAAGAGAAACTCTTTATCGTCCATTCATCTCTTGTGATACAACAAGTATTTAATCAATATCTGCTGGCTTTAACTGTCTCTCTCCCTCATTCAGATAAATCATCAAAGCTCGATGAAGGAGAAATGAGCCAAATTCCCTCTTTTCAGAAAAACTTAAAGAGGAAATTATTCCATAGTATTCACCTCGCCTCTCATTTTTCAAATTTCTTAAACCTATGAATGAAAAATTGTGGTTTATTAAACATGGATATTTGTATTATAATCACATTATTTATTTTTGGAAATTACACATTAAAAATTATGCTATAATGAATTAAAGCAATATGACTATCATAGCTAATACTTAACAATTTTAAGAATGACTAACCAAGTGCATCAATAATTGCAGCCTCTCTTGTAAATGCTTCAGCTGGAATAGTGTTCTGGAATACATGAAGACAAACAACACCTGCATTATCATTCCAGATTTCTAGGATATATTTTACCTTCTTTGAAAGCTGTACATTGATAAAAATAAAATTCATTAGGACTTTCAGATACAAGCATAGAAAATGACTCCATTTATTATAAATCTATTCACAACTCAAAACCATGAAATTTTAACTAAATTCACTAAACGTACATTATATTCATTTACAATCAGGGATGTGCAACCTTCCGCTATTGATGGCTGCACTACAGACTTTTTATTTTAGGAACGGCCGCCATTAAGTCCAAGTAAACTCAATTATGCTTTAAGATTTGAGTAAAAATTTACAAATTTCACATTAAAAAGGAGTATGATATACCTGAAATATTCAATTTATTGGTCTACATATGTAAAAAATGTTTGTTATGTAATATGTTATTAAAAAAACGTTTTATAGCAATTGTCTACACATCCACAGCCTCAAAAGTCCTTGCCCACGGCTGCAGGTTGCACACCCATGATTTACTAGGCAATGGATTATAATTTACACATTAATGATAATGCTAGTAATGAATAGGGATGAAAAATTATTGATTAACACTTCTCTAATAGTTATTTAATAAATTACATATGAATTGCTTTATTACTTTCATAAAGAACAAGTACTTTTAAATTTACAGGAATTTGTACAGATTCTGTAATCATAAAACAGGAGTAAAAGGTAGGAGCTTCAAAATGCTGATTATTCCAGCTACAGTCAAATGAAAAAAAAACATGTTTCAATTTAATTCACACTAAATAAATAAAATATAAATAATGAATTCCCAGGAATTCATAAAACATTATAAAAAGAGAATGAATGCAGTAAACAACCATCTCAAATGATCTCCAAACTTTATGAATAAAGGTAAGTATGAAAATATATATGAATGCAAAGACTGATCAATAAATGATAAATATAGAGATAGAAAGGTGGACTGACAAAAAATATCAAAAGCTTGACTTTGAACTTAACCTCCAACATTATAACAAGTGTTGTTCTAATATTATTTACCAAACTACACCCATAAAACCAAGTACACACATAATACCTTCTTTAGTGAATTTCCATTCCTCCATGATGTTACAGCTTCATAAAGGTGTGAGTACGGACGGGAACGCTTTCCTTTGCCAACATAGAATATCGAAGAAAGAAAATCTTTCCAATACTGGGCTTCTCCGATACTGTTCAGACTATTCCTTTTGGCTCTATCACTAGCCCATCTTAAAGGAAGGTTATTGGTTATTCGAGGGTCCAGTAGTAAGTAATTGAATGAACTCTTTTGTGATCCTTCTCTCCAATCCTTAAACTTTTTCTTCTCATCAAACTGAGCCATCATTCTTTGCTCTACCTGAATGTACTTACTATGGCTTAGGAGCCAGGGTTTTGCAAGAGTTCTTTCAAGTTCACTGCTGAATTCTAAAAGGACAACATGAAATCTACTTACTTCCAAAGAGCATTATAATGTAATGGGTAGGTATTATAAAGCTAAAGATGAAGGATAGAAAGAAATTATTCAGTTTAAAGTGGCAACTCAGAAAATCCTAATGATTTTTTTTTCAAAACAGTTTCAACAGTTAACAACTAAAATGAGCAAAGAAAATGGTATTGATTTTTAGAAACAATCATATTAAAAAACTAGCACACACTTTTTGAGTACAACTGTTTCAAAGATTGCTAACAATTATTAGGGCTTTCATATTCTTCAAAGTTAAAGAAGTAAGTATTAATTTATTTTATATTATTATTTTTGAGTATTATATGTTTGAATGATCAAACAGTTCACATTACAAGGATGGAATCCCATTGATACTTTATATATATATTGATTTTCCCCATAAGAATACATGGGCTAGAGTTACGAAATTTTTATTAATCCAATTACCTAGAAGATCTTAATTTTGCACATGCATATATATGCCATTTCCTTATATTTAGCTGCCACCATAATTTGTAAACAATTGTTGGTTCAATATCTAGGTGTCCTTAGCAATATATCCATAAGAAATCCATAGGAAAATCAGAGCACATTTTGAGGCACTTCCTTAATATATTTACTGATAAATTTGGAGAATTTATTAATTAAGATGATGACGCTTAAGCAAATGAAGAATATATTTTTTGCAACATGTCCTTAGTTTGATGCCCAGTTAGGAAGATAGTTGCCATATGAAATGCATGGGAGTCAAACTTTCTTACAATATTATATATTTTTTGTTGTATGGCCTTGGTTCAATGCCAGGGCGGTAATAATCCTGCCATAAGAAAAGCATATGAAATCGAAGGCAATGCAAGGAACGCTGCAAATATGTCCTTTAGTTAGCATGACTTATCCAAATAGTCTTTCGAAAAAACTTACGTTTTATTATAAGATATATTGTCCGATTGCTTGCAAGCAAGCGCACCTATACTCATATTTAATTATACCTATGCATTTCAGTCAAACACAAAATTAAACCAATTTCTTTTCTTAATATTATTTTTTAATTAAAGCATTATAAAAATCAAGATTAAGCTAAAATTTTTTCCCTCCTTTGATTTTTAAGAAAAATAATTCATTCAAGTGCACAAATTATAGCCTGGCATAAGTTAGCCCAACCAATTTCATCCATATAGAAATCAGTTCACACATTGACAAGTTTATCACTTTTTGTTAATGGTACATGGTTTAGATCGTTTACAACAGACACATTGCTATGCTTGGAATTATTCTTTACTTCAAGATTATCATCTCATGATAACAAATTGTGATTAATCAAAGCCTAAGGTTATTTGTAAATACCTTGAAAATTAATGAAAGCAGAAATAAAATTATTGAAATCAACTTACTTGGTATAGGAGAAGCTGGCTTAGCGAAGTATTCTTTCATATTATTTTTTAACATATCCTTCTTAAAGTTATGAACTTTCCTAAGATACACCCTCTTTGTTGTGGCTGTGATAGGACCAAGGGGACAGCAATAACCAAAAGAGATAGCTTTCCGAACTTCATTCCTGAGATCGTCTGTATTATAACTAGTCAATGAACATTCACTACTGCTCCTGGGAACTGATGAAATTTAAGTCATGATTTAGAAGGTATTTTAATTTTATTTTAATAATTGAAAATTAAACAATATTTTTACATTAAAAATGTAAATATGTATAAAATTTAAAAATATGCAATGTAAACTATAAAGAAAAGAAGTTGTATTAAAATTTGTTGGTGTCATTCAGAAAATTATGCCCACTTCAATTGAACAATTAGATGAAAGGAAATCATTTTCAATAGTCCAAAAATATGAATTCAAAGAGCAATATTAGAAGGTGAATACTTAATAGTACAAATCTGATCACTGAGACGGCTTTTGAATCATCTCTCATTCATTTATGAAATCACTGACTCAACTACTCTTTTACAAAAAATTAAGAAACATGAGAAAAATTAAATGAAAACTTCACAAAACATTAAACCTTCAAAATAAAATATTTAATACCATATTGAGAAATATCTTACCTTTGCTGTGTTTCTTTGGAAGGTTACTAATGATATTGAAATCAACATTAATCATAGATGAAATTCTCTTCTCTAATAAAGCAACTCCTTTCTCTTTGTCAGTATATTCATAAATTTCTTCAGGTACAGTAAAATACTCTTCACTTTCAGATCCATTGATTGATATATTGCTTTCACACTTTTTACTTAAATGGAAATTTCTTCTATATGTAACACCTCTATCTCTTTTCTCAGAAACAGGACTTATACTTGATAAAGTTGAGTCAGAGTTACTTCTGTTCAAGTATGACTTATCATATAAATTGTTCTTTTCAAAAGCTATGCTCCTAGCTTTGAGAAGTGGAGATGATCTATCAGAGGATAAAATAGAATCAGAAAATATATTGTACGTACGATGTAAAAAATTATCATCATCAGTGATGTTATATGTTTGATTAGATACTGAAGTAATTGAGTCATCTTCATTTGAGGATCTAACGTCAAGTAATTTAAAAGATGTATCAAGGATATTTAGTTCATTTTCAGTGTTATCACAGACTTCTTTCAGGTTAATAGATTTATCAATTTTATCCTTCAATAAATTATTATCATCTTCTCTTTCCAAAGGTGGTTTAATATAGACTCCCAATAAAGGCCCTGTTTCAGTGCATTCACTTTCCTCAATTTTACCATCATGGCAGTTCAATTCATTAGAATTTGAAAAGCATGACTGACTAGCTAACCAACAGTTTGACTGCTTCCCAGCATGAACTGAATCATCTAAAAGTACAACTGATTCCTCCTTTGAGTCAATATCAATTTTCTTTGAATCAAAGGATGCAGAGATATTATTTTCATTTATGACTTTGCATCTACTTTTATCTTCCTCCTCACTTATATTAGAAAGGCAAATCCCAGGTTGACACTGATAGGAAAGTAAGAAAAGTTCCAAAGAATTTTTAAAAACTTAAGGAAATGTAACTATTTCCAATCATTCATGACAAAAAAATGATAGATTAAATATATTTTTACTTTATAATTTAATTAGAATATTACAAAGCTTAAAATAGCGTTAACTACATAATTAATTTTGCTTACCAAAAAATAGGGGATATTAGGCAATACTATAGGCCTCGATTTACTCCTCTCAGGCACTGAAACAGCCTCTTCTCTTTCACGAAATGAGTCTAATTGTAAATATGACAATAATTCATCAGAAATCTCTCAATACATGTAAGACATTGATAAACTCAACCACAATGATACAATCGAAAAAATATCTACTACCTTTATTGATGCAAGGAGAACAATATGGAAGGTTATTTTTGCCCAACATGCATTTGTAACTTTGTAAAAGTTCAACACAGCTAAAATTTCCTTCCTTATGGGCATAATACATAGGACTGCAGCCATCTTCATCCACAGCTTGAGGATCACCTCCAGCTAACAAAAGCAAATGTAGATTCTGTACACGTCCTCTTATTGCAGCTACATGAACAGGGGTCAAACCTTCACAGGATCTAGATAGTTAAAATGTGATTACGAAGAGAAAAAAAAGTAATCAATATAAGAAGGTACATAATAATGAACATACATTAAAAACAACAAAATACTGTAAATAACCTTTGCTTTGAGTTAAACTGTGTCCAGTACATGTTCACAAATACTTTTTTATTCACAATATGCTTTTTCTATTGATAATAATATACATAATGATACTTGTGTTCAACCTTTTGTTTGGTCTTTATGTCCATAAACTTCATACTCAATTTCTTTCATTTTTTCGTAGTTCCATACCTTTCTTTTAAGTAATTCAGTATTTTGTCCATAATAGTATTTTTAATCTCACACTCTTTTCGATTAATTTCTTCAGAAGTTCCTTCACAAAGCATCTATTTATTCTGTTGAAGAACATTTTCAATTATAACCACTCCAAGAAGACTAGCCCCCTTCAGTAAAGTCCAAAGTTAATCTTTCTATTTACTGGAAAAACTTTTATTTACCGTATTTTTCGGACCATAAGACGCACCTGGTTTTTAGAGGAGAAAAATAGGACAAACAATATTCTGAACCAAATAGTGTAATAAAATATTTAATAGTCTTTATTTTGGAGGTGAGATTGAGACTAGAAAGTCTCTTCTTCCATCTAACCTCTTTAAAAAAAAGTTTAAAGTACCAAAAGAATTAGAAAGAGAAAAATAATGATTATAAGAAAGATTTTAGTGGATATAAAAACCTAAGAAATTCTTAGGAAAAATATCCACTGCAGGAAAACACCCACAATGAAGGGAGGTGTGAAAAACCCGCACAAACCTACTGATAGAATTAACTAAAAACAGAATACTAAAATTTCAATTTTACAAGATAATCAATGAGTCAGATCATGTTAAATTTGAAAACATATAACTAAACAGGTCATTAAAAACATTCAATGGTATGTTTAAGTTGATTGCCGAAAAGAGAGGCGAAGTGTAGATAATAAAATTAGAAGATATTGGACTGAGCTGCAAAAAAAAAAAATATTTCAGGACAGATGCATAGTTAAATGAATTGGAGGTTAAGAGTGAAAGGAGCAGTAGAGAGAGCGTTGATCAGTGCTGTAGAGATGTGATGACTGTTGATACAGGAGATAAATTGGATATATGATTAAGATAAGTAAGACATTTTCTTCTGAAAGATCGGGTGGATATGGAAGATTTTATGTGAGAGGGAATGGTATTCCAGAGCGTGGTAGCAGTTATAATAAATGATTTGTGATATGTCTCCGTTCTGTGGTTCGGTATTAGTAAATTGAATCTCCCTCTAGTATTACAATTATGGACGGACTCAAATCTTACAAATTCGGAAAAGAGATATTCAGGATATTGCATTCGCAAAACAGTGCATGAGAACGTTAGAATGTGTAGTTGTTTGCGAGTTTCGAGTTTTATCCAATCTAATTTTTTAAATGCACCGGAAATATGGTCGAATTTTCTCAAATTAAATATAAATCGAACAGACACATTCTGGATGCGTTGGAGCTTATTGGCTAGATCTCTTGATAGATCTTGGTAAACAATGTCACCGTAATCAAAGTGGGGCATGATCAATGAATTTACTAGTCTACTGAGTCGAAGGCTTTACTGATATAATGTATAACAGAAAAATATTTCATCCAGCTGGTCGGCTGCAGCGGGACCCGCTGTAGCTCTGATACTAATACCCGGCATTAGTGTCAGCGTCTAAGTACAGCGTCAGTATCAGTCTTCTATTCGGACCATAAGACGCAGGCACTTTTCTCCCCACTTTTTGGTGAAGAAAAAGTGCGTCTTATGGTCCGAAAAATACGGTATCTCATTCTAACTGACCTAAAATCTTCAGGTAATATATTTTAGGTCCATAAACATACAATGACCATTCACTTTATGAAGAACTCCATCATTTTTCCTGATTTCTTTTAGTAAAATCTCCCCCATCAGTTCCATTCCCTTCATAAAAGCTGTTGTAACAATAAATTTTAAAAATTCAGAATAATTCAGCAGGAAAAGTCAGTGTTCCTAAAATACCAAATAAATTGTATTGAAATAAAAATTTATAACACAGCTGGAACTCTAACCTAGATTTTCCCTAATTCAGTCTGTCATTCTAGCTAACTGCACTGGCTTTTTCTCTAAAAAATAATACCAATCACGTCAGAGTGTTACACAATTATCCTAAGGCAGTTATAATAAAAGTAATTATACCAAGCTTGAGGACTAATGGGGAAAACTGAGAATTTGCTGTCATATACTCGATGGATTAAAAATGCTCATTAATATTAACAGATTCCTCTTCTAATACAATTAAATCAACACATTCTTCAACAAAAATAAAACTAAATAAACAAAAAATGTGAATTAATTTATGTACCATAAACACGCAAATTATATTAATGTATTATAATATCCTGTCTTATCTCGACTTAATTTTCAAAACCTTAAGCATAAAATGACTACTTAAGTTTCTTTCGTATGGAAGAGGTCAAAGCGATTTTAACAGTCTGACTTACCTGACATTTGGATTGCCACCATGATTTAGAAACAATCTCGTCACTTCCTCAGAGAAAGAAACTGAATCAACTCCAACGGCTAGATGGAAACAAGAAATTCCATACTCGGGTAGAATCAAATTGGGGTCAATCCCGGTCCGTTGAACCAGATCCTTAGCGTCCCTTTTCAAAAATTATACAATGGTTTATTATTCCGAAATTCTTATGAATCTAAAGAAATAAACACTGAACTTACTCGATGTTATTATCTTCTACGGCTTTGTAAAGATTCAAAGTTAACGAAAGGATAGCCACCAGTTTATCTTTTGGCATACTGATAATTTTATTGCTATGGCCATAAATAGGCTAAATACTTCAAATCGAATTCTTCCGACTCTGTCAATCCAGAAGCGACAATAACCTGGAAAGTTAAATTCATACTTGAGAAGCCTTGGCTACACTCCCGGTTCAGTCGAATTTAGTTACTCCTATGTTATTTTGCGGGGAACCCTTACGCGGCAGTTTCATATTACTGCGTATGATTATCTATTCCTGATAGTTTACCGTGTATGTGTTTTGGGCATCATATTTCTATTTATATCGAGATTTTGCTTTTACGATTTATCTAACATATTATATAAATTAATACTATATTAAAAGAATTTTGAAAGATTACTCTGTAGATAATTTCAACTAGTCTACGTGGCATTAGCTACATTCTTCTAAATGAGTGTGTTGTTTTAGCTTTGATAAAAAAACATCAGTCAGATTTAAATTATAGCACACACAAAATAAATGAGTCTAAGAAAAATAATACATATATTAGCTGAAAATTTAGTTTATCTTCAATCATCAATGAATACTTGTTTAATGAGAATTACTGACATTGCCAAGTGAAATATGGTGCTATAAATGAAGTACGGATGAGTGCAACTAAATCATTTATGATCTATACGTATTCAATCAAGCTTCATGAGATTAAAATAGAATTTTAGATGACACTTATAGATTAATGGACTATAGGAAGCATTCTATTATTATAAATTCCATTTCATGCTAAAAAATACCAAACAAAACAAATAATAGCTAGCTATATTTTATAACAAGATTTTTGAATTATATAACTTCAACATACTGTGCCATTTTCTAAAATGTTATGAAAAACAAACACTACCTGACAATACTCAGACTGGTAACCTTATTTGCTGAATAAATAATATATAGTATTTCTACATTTTAGATAACAGTAGTTATTCAGTAAACAATTTATTGAAAGGGAAAAAAGAAAAAGGGTGATATGGTTTTGTTTTCATGCCACTGTAAGCACTATGTAAACTAATCTTATACCATCTAACAATACTTGCTGTGCATCTAAAACAATTTAATTTTACATCAAATGTTATGAAACTAAGAAGGGGAATATGTAAAAATAAATACTGTATATATATATATATTATAAATATATGTATGTATATATTATAAATCTATCATTTGTGATAATTGTCAACGGACATAGTTAAATTCTATCAAACTATATATCTGGAAGTAATAATTAATTAAAAATTTCTTACAATGCATGTTTGTCTAGAAAGTAAGTTACCTTTTAATGGATAATGGCTTATTCAGTGAGAATTTTACCCTAAACATTTGAACATGTATCTTTCACTTATTGTTATTCAATTACAATAATCTTTAATAACCATTTTCATTCCCAAAAAATAATTATTTAATTGGCATATTAAATGAGGTTTTATTTACAGTGTATATTACAACTTAATTACATATAAATAACCAAAAAATTTACATTTTCTTTTAAGTTTCACTTGATATATTTTCAGGTCAAAGCCATGATCACAATAAAGCTCAGCTTGGAAATGAAAACCCTTCAATAAGGATAAAATTATTGATCTCCACCCAAACTTTATATTTTCAATTCTCTTTTATAAACTCTTCACTTATCATAGGCACTTTTATTTAAAATAAATATTCTCTTCCTTTATATTATACACATCAATCATGATTGAGAGACATACATCTTACAAGAAATTTAGAAGGTACAAACACTCATACTTGGAACATTTAACTGAACAAAGATTAGCTTCTTGAAGAAATCTACTAAATGTACCATAGCACAATTTCTAATTTGTTTTCAGGTGTATCATAATTTGAGCATGAACTCTTCAATAATTATTAATTTTTACTTCTCCTATTAAGTAGATGCTCTTATTTACAATTCTGAACTTACCTCAAACTAAAATAATGCCATAAGTAAAGCTTTGTGTCCCTTTTACCAATTGGCCACTTAAATTAAGCAGCTTGATAAGTAACTGCAATTAATTGATTCTCACAATATAAGCCAGAGAGATGATCTAAGAGTGCATGGAACTTACTTGAATGCAAGTGCATTCTAAAGTACAACCTGAGAAAACATGTATAAAATTAACCATATTCACCACACCTTGAATGGGTTCCCAAAGCTGGCTATGCTTTGAGAAATCTTGAACAATATGTCTCCAAATGAGTCCTTGTCTTTAAATTGTTTATTGTGCTATTTAACACCAATATTGCATCCTTACAAATGTTTGATCCAATAAATACATGTTCAAAATTACAACTCACTTAGCTTTCTGACTAAACACTCCACAGTCTTCATACTTCTCCAGCCAATCAATGGTAATTTTTCACAATTAAATGTCTGATATAATTACTCAGGCTAAGTAGGCAAATGAAAATAAAAAAATCACAACTTCTGAAATGTTTGACCTTACATACAAATCTCACTCATAATTGCAAAATGTTTATGCTCCTCAGTATCTTTCGAACACAATATTATTTCACGATTTCACAGTAGTTTGCAGCATATAAATTCACCATAATGTCTCCAAGCTTTCCTATCTTTATGAACCAGTAGGTGGTGGTCTTCTATCATATTCACGACGATAATAGTCTCTATCTTTTCCAGCACCACCTCTCCATTCTCCAGAGCTTCCACCACTTCCTGAATACCTTTCTCTAGGATATCCAGATGGTGGTGTATCTCCTTGCATGTACATAGACTGAGGACCTCCTACATTGAAGTTTCCACTTACACCTCCAGGAGAAGGCCCTGGGGGACCATATCCATGAGATCCATAGTTCGAAATTCCACTTCCATGGAATCTAAAAAAATAGTTTTGGATTTTTCATTGATTCAGCACATGTTGAAATATATCATGTTCAAATTGAGCAAAGAGGGGATCTCTTTAAAAAAAGATTCCACAAGAAATCCCAACTTTAACCAAGAAGCATCCCATCAAAAGAATAACAGCCAAGCAATCGCATGAAATAAAGTCTTCGTAAAACAGATGAACTTACCTATTTAGTAATTGTTAGTATTGAAATTGCCAAGGAAAATTCTATCCTTCAAAATTTATACTTTGCATTAGCCTTACAATATAAGTAAATGACTCCTTTCTTCATATATTATTTGTATTAATTTGTTGTTCAGGAAGAACCCAACTCAGTCTTATTAGAATTTATCATTCTATACCTTAAACAAAAATTAGCTTACATGCATTAATAAAATATATACCTTCTCTTTTCAGGTATTCGGTGATTTCTGTCTCTGTCTCGATGATAATTAGCATTGGGCATTCTCTGATAATTATCAAACCTTTTGTGATCACCACTAAATCTAAAAGAGGAGATAAAACTTATGAATAAATCCATCAATATAAGAAATGAATCCTTAAATTTAACTGCTGCTTTCTTAAAACATAAAAAGCCCATTCACCTATGACATCTGGAAACTTGATCACCAAAACATTTATACATTCATAAGACTCATCTTAATTTGTGTTCTTAAATCAATGATACATTAAAAACACAAATAAGCAAGAGCACATTTCAACATAAGACTTCTTAGAAGTCTTACATTGAAATTGAGGGAAACTAAGAAATCAGTATGAACATTGTGAACTTCAGCAATTGATTCTGAGAGACTTTAATTCATCATAGAAATGGATAGAACTTGTGGACTATGATGAAATTAAAAATTTAAACTTTTAGAACCACTCCTAAAGATACGACAACAAAAAATAACGAAATTGGTAAGTAAAGCAACCCTTCCATTAACATATGTGATTACTAATGACTTTTTGCATAAGACTTTTATACTTCTCTATTGATTTAGGCAATCACATTCTCAAAGAAATATTTTGGAGACTCCTTAATGAATATTCATTTTTACTCTCCCAACTTCATATTATCAAAATCAATACACAAGAACCTTACTACTCTTTGCAATGTTGCTATTTCTCAATTCTGTTCAACACGCATCTTTTTTCATCTTTATGAAAAAAGATGCATGGTAACTCATGCAAAATATAAAAAACTATCCTCCCTTTCTTATATATGATACTAAATTAAGTGAGATAAAATATATTATAATTTTATTAACATTAGATTTCAATTCCAGAACTATAGAAGGGAAAAATTCTTTGGCTTTCTCAAAAATTTCTACAATAAAAAGACTAACTTTAAAATATTTTTTTCTATAAGTAGAATGTTTTCCTTACCATCCCTATAAAAATGTTATAAGTTGAGATTTGATCAAATTCTTGAAAACATTTTTTAATTAATTCATCCATAGAAGATTTTAAAGAAAAGGAGTTAAGGTTTGAATAAAAATTGTGTAGGATAGGCACATAATCTTATACAATTTAACTAATAAGATTATCATTGCTTTTTACACAAAATCAACATATGAAAAGTTATACTCAAAAGAAAGATCATATAATTATTTTCCCATAGGTGGCCTTTATGATGCATTTTGTGTACAATTATAACATTTGGATTTTTAAAATTCTCCATTCCAGCTTTTGACTTCAGATCAATTATATTCCTTGCAGTAATTCATTGATGCAGGATTTCTTAAAATTATAAATCCAAGGCTACCATGATTTGAAGATGATTCACTATTATTTCATAAAATGGAAAAGAATATTGTTTCCAACAGGTTTACTATTTTAATTATCTTTGCTTTACTTACTGATTTTTCTTTGAGTTAAGTACTTCAGCAGGTAAAATGGCAAAGAAAGTATTGATTTAATTAATTAAGAAATAGATTATAACAAACATAAACTAATACATACCTATCCTTAGCATTATAGTCGCGTGCCCCTTGAGATCCAGACCACCTATCCATTCCTACATCCATACCCTGACCACTATGACGACCAGCGCCATCACCCCCAGCTCCGTAGTCATGACGACCTCCAGCACTCCCACCACTTCCACCGTAGCTAGGAAGAGGTTGTTGTTGGCTCTGCTGAGTTGCCTGCTGCTGAGAGAACCCAGAGTTTCTCTGGGGAGTTGTAGGGGGTCCACTCCTAGATGTAGAATCCTTACGCTCTCTTGGATCAGAACGGGGGTCTCTCTCACACCGAGGATCCCGTTCTGGCCTTTGTTCTCTATCCCCTCTAGATTCCCTATCACCACGACTTCCATCTCGCTCATTCCTACCCTCTCTTTCTCTTGATTCCCTATCCATGCGCATTTCTGATGCTCTCCTGTCCTCCCTATCTCCTTTCTTTTCTTTATCACTCGATCTTGGTGCTCTTTCTTCTTTATCTCTGCTTCTGTAACCAGCATTTAAATTACAATTTAATCAATATTCATAAAAACTGAATAAGAAACTCAACAGAGGTTACTTCAAGATCCATTACTAGCCAATGAAAATTTGATCAAAAGATATATTTCATTTATGAATAATAAAACAAATATGCTAAGAACAGACAGATTCAGTTGTTTACTTTTATTATAGAAAAAATCAGCAGGAAAAGTGACTGTGATACTTTTCAAAAAGAAATTTATGAGTAATTATGATTTTAATATTATAAATAATCCTTTATTTGTAACAGTAAATACATATTTACTATTTAATGGTCAGATATTTCTAAGATTTTTTATTATTTGATATCTCTGTTTGACAGAGACATAAGAAAAAGAGAAAGAAACCTTTTAGTTGGAGTTGAGTGTAAATTTTCGCCACCAGATGTTCCATCTTGGTCTTCCTCTAACCTTCGCTTTTGACCAGATGGACCTCTACCTCCATACCCAGCTGCCTCTTTACCAGAGCCCTAATAAGAAAGAAAAAATTATACATTTAACATAAGTGTTTAAACATTAAGGATATATGGTTAAAAATTATACTAAGATTTAATTTAAAAGAAAAACTAATCACCATATCTATGGTGCTCATTGATATTAGCAGTAGATGAAAGAAAATTAAAATTAACTAATCAAAATGAAGTATTAGATCTACACTTTAAGTTACTGAGCAACTAATACAAGTTATATCTGTATTGATTTAAGGCTTTCCTGATGGATAGCTAGTAGAAAAGTTTCTCAGGTGTACAACCATTTAATTATGGTAATTTCAGGAAACATTTGAAATTGAAACTGCCGTTGCCTAAGTTTCGATGACAAACTATGTAATCTTTGCCAGGTAATAACCTAGTTATGAACCAAAGAAACCTAATATTTGTATTGGTAAATAGCACTTCAAAATATAAAACATTTAAGCTAAAATATAATTCAATAAAAGAAATAGGATAGAAATTTGAAAATATAATGGACCAACATGAAGTTTGTCACATGACAAAATGTGAAAGGTTTAATAAAATTAAACAAATAATATAAATCAACATCTATCAACAAACTCAAAATTAACCACTAAGGAGAAATATGGCATACCTCTTCTTTCTCTCCTTTTTCTGATCTTCCTCTTTTATCCTGATCTTTCTTTACGGCATGTTTATACAATTTATACAGTTTCTTTGCATCAAACTCTGTAAACTTAGACACAAAGTACCAGAGATTACTGAAAATAAACAATTATATTATTAAGCAATTATAAGATAACTGAAACGAATGATTTTAAATTTTAAAATATTCATAATTTCAGAGAGATAACTAAAATACAGTGATTCTAAGATAAAATACACACCTTCTCCATTCTTTAGCTCTGTCTGGATCTTTATACACAGATAAACAACGATTAATTTGGTCACCAATTTGAAGTAAGCACTGTCTTGTGTGATTAACTTGTTCTGCCTCAGTTAGACTTTCATCTGGTTTATCAAGGGCTTTAAGGGCCTTTTTAACAGGCCTCATCTTCTCTTTACACTAGAAATTAAAAATGAATATAATTATTACATTCGATAACCAAAATTATAAAAATTAAGTACAAACAAAGACAAAAGGATAGGATAGTTTACTCAAAATGAAAATCTGAGAGGTATGAATGTCTGAATTACTGATAACTATAATATTACTCATCTAAAAAGCAGACAGTTATCACATCAATGAAAATAATTTGAAGACTGTACAGTAATTATCAATTCTGTTATTTTGAAACATTTCATAAAGGAATTAAAAATCAAAATTAATTCTGACCCTTAGTTAATTCTTTTGCTCAATTCTATAAACTAAAAAGATTAACTTCAATTCCTTTTTAAAAATTTTTCTACAATTAATCACAAAAAGTAATTTTTAGAGATTGAATTCCTAATTAATCCTACCTCATTAAAAATAGAAGGATCTAAATCTCCCATTACATCTAAAGCTCTAGGTTCACTATTTGCAGTAAAATGCATAGGTCCAGTGACTTTTTTCTTCTTTTTATTTTTCTTTAAATCTTCCTTCTTTTCTTTTTTAACCTTCTTCTTTTCTTCTTTTTCCCTATGCTCATCCTCAACATCCCTCTTCTCTTCTTTTTCTTCTTCTTTGTCACTTTTCATTTCCTCTTCTTCAACCTTAATTTTTGATTTTTCATTCTTAGCTTTACCAGATCTTTTTGCATTCACGGTTGATGATGTTCCAGTGGATGCATTTGTATTATCATCTCCCGAGCTAATGTCATCATGCTCAATTATTGCTTTGGTTAAAGCTTTGGCTTCTCTTGCTTTCCTTGCTCGTCTTGGCTTAGCCTGTAGATGAAATTATTTTAAGTTTTAAATATATTTGTAATTCAAGTTGATAACTCAAAGAACTCTGCTTCAATTCATAAAATGATTCAAACACGAGATAAAAATCAAGTATTAAAATATTTGAGCTATGCATAAGTATTTAACAGCTTACCACCCCCATCTTTTGTTCAATTAGCTTTTTGAGAATCTTCAGGAGATAATCAGAACGTGATTGCAAATGCTTGGCTTGAGGTTTTTTCTCTTCATTGGCTAATATTTTATCACCAATTCCTAATGATGGATCCATTTTGATAGCTTCCCATGACCCTAAACCATACTGATAAATGCCTCTAAGTAGTTTGGAGTCATCTTCTACATCCCAAGGAACATCAAAATTTGCTGGTTTCACCCTAGTTGCAATCAAAATAATTTATTTAAAAAAATAGCAAAAGTTGTGTTAAATAGCACAATTAGATGATCAAAAAGTATTAAGTATAGGTAAAATGTATATCAATGATAATGTATTATAAACAACATCAAAATGATGAGTTTGTACAAAGAACTATTACCTAGTTTCTAGAACCCATTTATTTCTTTCTAAAGGATCAGAAGGAAGAAGATCATCCAAGGGCTCTAGCTCTTTTTCGCATGCTAATAAGCTTTTAGCATTCACTGATACACCACTAAGTTTGAACGATGGACCTCTACCTTTCCTCTTCTGTGCAACTGTAATAAAAAATAAATTATTCATAATTATACCTTATTCATCAGTGAAACTTTTGAAAACTAGAAAAAAATAGAGCCAGATGAACAAATTATGAAAATATAATGAAAGCATTTCTGCAATGAGACACAAGAAAACATATCCACAGCTAAAAAAAGTAATAATTCCTTTAAAAGCCACAAATGATGAACAACATAATTTTACATTTGGATACAACCATGGAAAATGTATCTATTAAAATCATGCAGCTGACCTGATAGGTTACTATCCTCATTTACAGCTGATTCATTTTCTTTTTGAGCCACATACTCATTCATGGCAGCAGCACATCTCTGCTTCAATAATTCTCCTAACTTTCGTAACTCAGCCAGAGGCTTTTCTTGGAGTTCAGCATCACAAGCTACAGCCTCTAATCTTCTGAGAGGAGCAGGAAACTTTTTATAGCTCTTAACAAACCGCCGTATCTACAAAAATAGGAAAAATAAATTTCCATTAATTAACAGAGAATTCTACTCAAACTTGTTCGAATAATCAACCAAAGTTAAATAGTAGTCAAATCAACATTTTCTCATTCAAAACTTGAATATCATGATATTTTACTCTCTGATAAATGATTTAAATGAGGCATAAATTTTAATATTGAATGAATAAAATAAATGATGCATTTTTCAATAAATCTCATTCTTTCCCATGCATTTGGAAGAACAATTCACAAGAAATACACTGACCTCAGCATCAGTGAAACCTTTAATATTCTCTCTTGGAATCATTCGGGGTCTTCCTCTTTTTTTAGGTCTATCCTCATCACTGCCTTCATCACTTGAATCTCCAGACTCATCAGTTTTCTTCTTCCTTTTTCGCCCTTTACCACCTTCTCCTACAAAAGCCAAGGCATTGTTTGTAACCTTCTCTATCAACAGCATAAGTGGTAAAACCTGACATTCTACAATATTGCACAAAAGAACTTTATTAATTTCATGCAATTGCACAATGAATTAAATAACATACCATCACTCTCAGACTGGTTTATTTGCTGTAGTGTTTTCCTACTTCGAGGAGGTAGATAAAGGTCTTCCATCTCTTTCTGCTTTTCTTCCTCTTCCACTTTCTTACGAAAATTTTCAGGAATAATTTCATCCTAACAAGATTGAAAAATCATAATTATGAGAGGATATTAATAATATACCAAATTTGAAGTTTTAATATCCCAAAAAGGAAAACTAGGAATGAGTTACAATTTAATCCTTAAAATCCATTTTGCATGCATGCATGAATTTTATCTATGTTTAACATGCATTAACAGCCTATTCACAGTTAATTTAAACAAATAAAATAACCAAATAAACAATTTATCAAGAGAATCTTTTATCCATTGTTTAGGACTCAAATCCATACCCAATCCTTGCTTTCATCGTCTGCTTCTTGGTCTAAAGATGGAGCATCTTTGTCTTCATCAAATGCAGCAAAACTAGCAACTTTAAAAGCTGAAAGGAGCTCATCTCCTGCCATAGTTGGTCCTTCATCTCTTGTTTCAGCACGGCGCAATATTTCATCTATATCACACTATAAGCAAATTATAAGTTTATGTGATCAAAAAACTGTATAAGCAAATTGTAACTATTGACACCCATATTAATTTATTATAAAATAAGATGACTCACAGTAGGTTCTTCATCTCCATCTTCTTCATCTTTGAATAATTCTTCTGCTCCAAATTTTAAGATAGCTGTTAAATCTTCCTTGTTAAAAGGAGCAGTACTACTACCTGAGGAAGGATGAGCTTTCTTGTCAAGAACTGTACGACCAGTAGTGTCCATCCGTTGAATAACTAGATGATCCAAAACCATCTTTTGCTTAGCACGTTCTACTATTTCTTCCTCAACAGAACTCCGAGTAACTAACCTGTATATGTTCACCTGGAATAAAATATCAGAAAATTAGAAAGTGACAATATATTTGAAATAATTCAACTTAAATAACAACATTCCTGCAATTATACTGAATCAACTTCGGAAGTGAGAAAATCAATTATGAATTTACACTTGGTTCAAACAAATTATGCTAAAAGAAAGTATTACTCTTGTTAAATGATTTTTGAAATAAATCAGAGGAATGAAATTCATTCTTAACTTTTCATTACATAATGAATTTCATTTCTAACAGTAATTCATAATTTTCACAAAAAAAGTAATCGTATAAAAAGTATATAGTCAAAAGATGACATACCTCAGAATATTGAGCTATTAAACTTTTTTGCTAATTTTTTTAGTAGTTCATAAAATTTCTTTATAATAATGACAAAAAACCAAATAAATAAAAAGAAATTAATTCTTTGCGTGTTTGATTTCATTTAATCCTAATATGAAAAATCAATCACTATTTCAAATATTTATCATTAATAATCAATAAGAGGTGTTAAAAATTTTATACAATGTGTGTATTACCTGGTTTTTCTGACCAATTCTATGGGCTCTTGCTTGAGCTTGTAAATCATTTTGAGGATTCCAGTCAGAATCAAATATTATAACAGTATCAGCAGTTGCAAGGTTAATGCCAAGACCTCCTGCTCTTGTAGATAACAAAAAGCAAAAATCCTGAAAAAAATATTCAGAAATTTATATAGAAAGTGTAATTTTATTATTTATTCAACATCGTCTTCATAAACATCCCCTTTAAGGACTATTATTTTGAAGTATCTAACAATAGACGAGCACCAACATCCATACCACAGGATTTGAATCTGGGACCTTAATATCAGTAAAGTATTATAGAAAGGCCACTGAAATAGTTTGCAAGCCACAGTGGCTTGCAAACTATTTCCGGCAATATCTATAAAAACTTCTATAATAATTACAGAAATTAAAGCCCACTATAAACTAATACATAAACTATATTTAATATTTAGCAACTGGTTTCAAGCAGTCCTTTCAATAACGAGTGCCTAATATTAAATATAGTATGTGAATACAGACAAGAGAGATTTTATTATTTCAAAGAAATGAAACTATCTGTAAAGAAATAATTGAACTCCTATTTAATCAATAACAACTTCCTGCCAATGATACTTTGTAAGACAATACAAAATAGAAATGAAACTGTTGACCAATAAAACAAGTGAAATTATACTGAGATATCTTCACAAATCATTATGCACCATCAACTCTTGAAAAGTAGTTCACAATGCAAGGAAAAATTGTACATGAAAAGAGAAAAATATATATATATATATGATTCACTAACCTGGGAGCCTTCAGCATTGAAATGATCTAATGCTTGCTTTCTGAGTTCTCCCTTAATGCTGCCATCCAATCTTTGGAAAGGGAAGTGCCTCATTTGTAGATATTCACCCAAAATATCAAGCATCCTCACCATTTGAGAAAAAATGAGAACCCTATGACCTGTTTCCTTCAGCCTGACCAAAAGTTTATCCAGTAAAACTAATTTTCCAGATCCACGAACTAATTGCTGTAAAATTTAAAAGTGTTTATTGAACATCTTTATAATTTTTACCAAGCAAATTTAGTACAATATCATTTTTTAAATAATTAATTAATTATGGAGCATTGTTTGGTAAAAAGATACTAACATAAATCTATAGCACTTTAAACATCACTTTCAAAATATTCACTTTTTAGTAACACAAGTGTGGTATCTTAATTTTAAGTCTGAAATGGAAACTGAAACATCCTATAATTGCTTTATGTCCAGAAGGCCAAATTGAAAATAAATACTATACACTTAAAAAAACTCCCACTTCCATAATTCTGGGAGATAAAAAATACTTCTAAAGATAAAACATATTGAATTGACTTACTCTAATATGCTCCTCTGCTGGTGGTCTGACATCCATATCAATAGGCTTAGTTAAAAATGCATGGTTACAACACTTTTTCAATTCTATCACAATATTAAGGAAAGTTGTGGTAGAACCCTTTACACCTTTTCGTAAAGCATTATAATTTTTGGTTAAAATCCACTTATAGTACTGCTTTTGGGTCGAAGTCATTTCAACGCGAAGAATTTGTTCTACTTTGGCTGGAAGTGATTTTTCAACATCTTTCTTCACCCTTCTTAAAATGAAGGGCTCAAGCTGTTTATGTAACTTAGCATAGCCTTTTTGAGCAGAATGTTCATGCTCTTTCTCAAATTCATCCCAACTGGTAAACCTGTGGAAAAAATTTATTTAAATACACTAAAAATAGAAGTTTGATAACAAAAATAATAGTCACTCGAAGAATAGTACAACAAATTATTTACTACCAAATGCTAAAAAACTTTCCAAAATGAACTTAAAAATGCAGGAGAAATAGTTAGAATATAACAAAAAAATGATTAATACATTAATATTTTCTAATATTGATTATTTACATGTATTTTTAAATAATAATTGATACCTGATACAAAAATAGCAAATTTTAAATTTGAATGGTTGTCATTGTGACAGGCTTTCAGATACCTTTCTTGGTAATTCATCATGAAAATTTAATTTTACAGGCAGCATCATATTCTAATAATTAAAATTAACCAGATCCATAAAACAGGATACAAAATTGAATTATGCTAAAAGCAGAAACAAAATAAATTGATTTTATAATCCATCTACCCATGAGAGTACCAATACCAGCAGCAATAAGACACCAATCTCTTGATAACTTCTATGGTCATACTTAAATTTATAGCTGTTGTACAAAATAGTATAAAATGAGACAACAGAAACAATAGAAAATGAAGTAAAAAATTTCAAATGAAAGAATTTTGTTCAATTTGTGTTCAGGATTAAAATACACTAATCTCTATTAAGTGTAGCTAATTGAAATACAGTTAAAAAAAGTGAGTGCAAGATAACTGGTGATTTGAGGAATGATAATTGTACAAAATTGACTTTATTCATTTCGGATTACTTGAAAATGAAAAATTTCCATAAGTAAATGTAAGTTATATAGAAAGAGTTCTTAACCGAAAGAATCAAGATAATATAGTTTCCAGCTAATAGAGACTAAGTTTTACTCTTAAAGGTAACATGTAATTGGAATTTCAATTCAATTGCTAAAAGTTTTATTCAAAATACTAACTTGATGATTTAACTGAAAAATCACCCTGTCCACTAAAACTCTTAAAATTTACTATTAATTACAATAAACATTGTAATTATGACCTGTATGCTGCAGAGTCATGCATAAACACATAAAGATAAGACAACACATTTCTAGGATTTTGTTTTAATTTAATATAAATCTCTGTTCAAGACATTTAGCCATTTTTCACAAATTTACATACATGCATACAATTTCAACTTACTTCTGAGGCATAATAAAATGCAATAAGCTCCAGAGTTCTTTCAAACTGTTTTGTAAAGGAGTTCCAGTAATAAGAAGACGGTGGTTAGTGTCAAACTCCATCAAAGCCTTATATAAAAGTGAATCATCATTCTTGAGGCGATGAGCTTCATCAACAGTAAGAATTGCCCAACTAATACTTCCTAGGAAAGCTTTGTCTTTCAATACTATTTCATATGTGGTTAAAATAGCATTGAATTTTAAACGTTTAGAACTAGCATAGCACCATTCATACTGTCTAATCTGTAAATAAAATTTACAGTATTTTAAGATGTAAAATGCAACGTAAATAACCTATTATTATATATTATCATATATATTATAGTTTACTCACAATATTTCGAGAATTTACATCACCCAAATATGTCACCACATTCATTTCAGGGGCCCATTGTGTGAATTCTCTTTGCCATGAAGTCATTGTAGACAAAGGAACCACAAGAAGGAATGGGCCATAAAGTTGATGAGTATGGTATAAGTAATATAACATACAAATTGTCTGAAATAAAGTTTTGAAATATCAAGTTTACAAATAACAGTAAAAATGATTATGGTTCTCATAGAAAATAAATCAGCCACGATGACAAATCATTTGCAGAGGCTATATTAGGAAGACTGATGAAACATCAGTTAAGCAAAATAAACTATATGAATTTCAAAAATCTAGCACTAGAACTAACTTTGGCCAACACTTCTTAAAAAATTGCTACCTCGCCAAATGGCAGTGCAATTGAAATTAAAAAATAATAATTAACCATTATATACAATATATTTACATTATAAGACCAGAAGCATTGTTATAATTCAAAATACAAGAAATAGAAATCACTCTAAAACTTTGGCAAGAAAATATATTTTGTTTTAACTTTTTTCATTAAAATAGAGCAGTTGAAATATGTGCAGTATCTTTTAACTGAATGTTTCAATTGCACACACTCATACTTCTTTATTTTAAAACAATTGTATTTCAAGCTTATTACCTGTATAGTTTTCCCTAAACCCATTTCATCAGCAAGTATTACAGAATTTTCTTTGCACCATGAATGGATCAGCCAATTTAGACCATTTAATTGGTAATCTCTCAATACTAAAACCTGAAAGTAAGGTTAAATAAAGATAGAATGATTAAAATACTCTAATAATTACAAGTCTGAGTAACATAATATAGGGACAACAATCATCAAATTATGCAATATTGTATGTTAAATATAAAAATATAGAGGAGACTGAGGATACACAGTTATAAGGATTATCTATCAATTTAAAATATAACAGCGAAAATTTTCATGAAATGCCTTCTGATATAAAATCAAGAGATAAAAGTATGATTACAAGAAGATTCAATATAATTCATTCACATAATACACTTTATGAAAAGGCTCTATCACTGACAGCTGTTGATAATAGCATAGCTCATAAAAGGTTATCATATAAAACTCAATGTTAAGAATTCAAAATTTATCAATGCAAGTTCTTACTACTCTTATCTTGTATGCATTTTACATTCAAGTTCTATTCACAGCAAACTCAAATACTTCTCATCAGCACTTAAATCTTTACTATGCACATAGTTTAAAAAACTCAGAGGCCATGCAGAGATCAAACTGGATTTAAGCCAATAAGTTCTATGTGTAAATATATACACGAAAACTTTGAATGGAAATTAAATTATTGCATGAATTATAAAAAAGAATGAAAGAGAAATATATTTATAAACTTTATGATAGCATGGTACACTTCTCACGCTAAGTATATTAACTGGTCTATCCATAAATTTCTAATATTTATTTTTAAACTTATATACCTGATCTCCTCCCATGTACTCTGGTTGACTTTTTACAGGAACAAACTTAGGCCTACTTTTCAGAACTCTGCAATGTTTTGATGGAGTCCTTTTTGATTCTTCTCTTTCACGAAAAGCATCAATTTTTTTGGGCCATTTCTTAACTATGAGTGAGCCATCTTCCCATGTGGCTTCAGAATATGGAAGACTTTCCCATTTGACATAATAATCAGGGTTAGGTCCATCAGGTTTCTGAAACTGAGCTGAAAAATAAAATTAAAGAATAAAAAATAAAGTTAATTCTTACCTTATAATATGAATTTCACCTATAACCATACCAAGGTAAGAAATCAATTGCCAATTGCTATGAATGACAATAATAGAGTAACAAGTCATTGTAAGATAACTTTAAATGAAAGCTTCAATGAAACAATAGATTGCAGTACTTATTTACTTATTCAGTAATTGGACCTCCCCAATGATGTTAATTAATGTTCCCACCAATATATTATTCTTAATCATACATTATCTAATAAAACTTAATAAATTAGTTACATGACAAATCAAAAGATACAAATTGCTCAAGGCAAATCATTTTATTTTCTTTAACCTGCTTGGAATATATTTTATAAAATATTCTAAAACTCCTAATAGAAAAAATAGAGTGATAAAAACTTAATATTTACCAATAATTCTTTCTACGTAATTGTAAGATTTAAGAAGTTCTTGTTGAAGCTCCAGTTGGCATTCAAAGTATTCAATATCTTCTGGGGATGCATGTAATCTCCAAATTCTCAACTCTTCTTCTCGTTTCACAAAATTTTCCAACTTCTTTAACCCTTTCACCTGAAAATCATAAAACTAATTATACCACCAGGTATAATTAGATAATGCTACAAATTAGTAAAATGATCTAAAAAGATGAGCATCCATGGTTTCTGGTATGCTGAATTCTTCATATAATTTATGTTGATGTGAGCTGCTCTCCAAATATAGTTAATGGATTTCATTAGGAATATTTAGAAGATCAAATATTCATGTCAAGGAAGAATGAAGTCACTGAGGTTGGGATTAAAATCAGTAAAAGGGTAAATTTTATAATGAGGGATGAAAATAAATATTTAGATGACATAATGAATAATGAGTATTTAATTAATGCTGATGAATATTTCCCACAAAATTGATGATTTTTAATTTATGAAATGAAATTAAATGTTTAAAACACTAGCATACCAATGAAACATCAAAAATGATAACATTGAGATAAATAAATAAATTATCCTAATAATATGGGCAGATAGGTAGAAATAAAAATAAACAATTGATGCATAGCAAAAAGGTACACTCTAATATATGCATGCTTCAAGACAGTACTTTGATATTTCTCCTTGTACTATGTTGATAAAAATAATTTTCCAAATCAGTAAAGAATAATAACTAAAATATCTTACACGATGCAATAACATTAAGCATGCATAAAAAGAATGGCATTAAAGTCCACTCAGCAGTCATAGTGAATAACTATTATTACATATGTATTCAGGATGCAATTACCAATAAATATCAGCTATTGCATTCTTATCAACTAGGTGACTCTTAGTTAATAAGAATCTTTAACTTAATTTGAAGTTCACATTCTTACTTTGTAAATGGCTGATTATTTTGATAACAATATGAATGTACCTTGATTTTAACAAAGATAATAAATTATTTTAATTTTCATAATAATACATTTAAGATAGATTAATTGATTGTAGAGAGGTATTGGTACGATAATCAGCAGTTTACTATCACAATTAAGTTATAATTTTATGAGGAAATATTTAAAAATATTTCATTAAATAAAAAAACTTAAAGCCATCATCCATACATAATGTACTTGCATTTGCAAGTACTATTAGTGTGTGATTTTTTGTTTCCTTCTTGCAGCAGTGTCACAGACAGAACATGTTTTTCGGGTATGAATCTTGCTTCCAGAAATAGGAATTTCTTAATGAATTGACTTGCAGTCAATATCTCTGGCATATTTTCTATTAACACACCAGTTTTCCGAAATAAAGCAAATTCCCTGATCTTATAATAAAATTTTTTTGAGGTGGTGTTTCCATTTGCTGTTCACAAACAAGTGATCCAATCTTATGACAAGGGCTAAATATTGAAGGCATAGTAACCCTGGGATCTCTGGGTAAGCAAAATCCCTTGGATTTCCTTATCCCAGAACAACAGTGGGAAGCAATCGAGAGGTGGTCTCATAGAGAGGTAGAGGATATAAAATTGAAAGTGTAGATAATACAGTTTTATGTACTTTATACATAAATTCCATTGTGGATGGCCACACTTCGTGGAACGATATTCTAATTTGAGGGAAAAAAAGTACTTCGTATTTTTTTCCTTCAACTGATCTTCAAAAAATCACCTGATGATGACATATAAGCCAAAACTGGTTGTTCAATAAAAAAATCCTGTGAAAAATACGAAGTACTTTTTATCCCTTCAACTAACTTTCTACATTTGCTCAAACAGGACTTAGAAATATTTAACCCACAGTTTAAAAATTAAAGTTGTCCAGTATAAATTAATATTGCACACACACAAACACACAATGACTGTTTCCCAGAAATATCTACCTTAGAAAATTCCCTACATCTTATTATGTCATTAATGTACGACATATAATTCCTAAAATCTCCTTGAAAAAGTAGTAATCATAAAAAATTAAGAAATAGGTCGTTGTGATAATTAAAGAACATGAATTTAATGGTTTTCACTAAATCAAACCTCCTGTCAAGTCCAAATCATTATTGTAGATAGATATTCAATTACAAATAAAAATTAGCCAAACAATGAACTATTAGATAAATTTTTATTTTAAGGGCATATATGTCAAATCTGATGACTATATATTCAATTTACGCATATAAAATAAATGGCCAACCATAAATTTTAAAATGTGCTTCACCAACAATGATTGAAACAATTCAATCCTAGAGATTTTTCCTAAATGAAAACTCGCTAAGACCTAAGAAAGTAGATGGGTAAAAATGTTGTCCTACTTTAGAACAACACTGTTCATGTTGAAGTGGTTCACTGATTGAAACCATGAGTATGTTCACTCTCTTCTATAGAATTAAATGTTTAATATGTCTATAAAATAAAATAGGAATATTACTATCACTATATTATATCTTCAAAAAATATTACATTAAATCTCCTCCTCATCCACTCCTCATCTTAATTTACTTATTTAAAAAACCTTTGTGAAGTAAAATACCTTTAATTCCATGATTTTTTTAGTTATATACATTCTCAACATAAAATCAACCCTTTCTTGACTAATCATAAAAGAAAGAAAAATGGGAATTACTTTGAATAAATAATACAGTTACAGATGTCATTTAAAAAGGGGCAAGAAGGGAGGAGAAACTATTAGACCTCATAAAGCAAAATAAAGGTCATGGGCAATAAGATCTGCCAAACGCGGGAATGAACAGAATCCTTTAGGATTAATGAATTTTAACAAAAAGAAAAGAGACTCGCAACCAAAGAATTAAAACATTTTGATTAAATTTTGACAATAGAAATTTTTAAGGAAGGAATTTCAGTTAAAAAAATTTTTTAAGTATAGCTAAGGAGTTATAAAAGTTTGAAATGATTGTAAAATCTTCTGGATATAAAATACAAAACTCTTTAAATATACACCCATTTGTCTATTTGACTTTCATACTCCTCTAAACTCCATAGGTAGTAACCATAAAGCTAAGAATTGGTATTAAAATTTCACAATTGGTGGTAGGAATGATTTGCTTTATAAATATTTTAATAAAGCAGAAACTGGTTCAGTATGAATTCAAGAACAAAAATAAATGATTATGCTTAATAAAAATAATGTTATATTATCAGAGTGAAAATGGGCTATTAGAAGAATCAATTATTTATATTTTCAAGTTTTTAAGTATAAGAATATTAATAAATGAAATGTCACATCAATTATCTGTCAAAAGAGAAAAAGCAAAAGTTATAAAAAGAATAGCAAAAAGATTAAAACAATTCAGAAACATTTTCTTGGATAAGCTGAAAATCCAATGCGTAGAATGATAATGATGACATAAGAGATAGTATTCTTATACAAATTGTAGCATGTTTAAAGGTTCATGATACACAAATTATAAAATTTAGGATTGTTACATACTTTTACTTCTGCAGAGGGCATTGATTTGATTATTTTAATACATACTAGATTGATTGTGATTAATCTAATAAAAACTTTACAAAATAAAGAAGAAAAGTTATATTAAGCAAACTGAAACTTTGTGTTTTATTCAATGTTTATAAAATAATATTTATTTCAATTAACAAAACTATCATATCCAGCAGAAATTATTTATAAAACATAAAGAACCAGTAAGAAAGAGTTTAAGAGAATAATTATAAATTATAACATCATCCTCAATATTCAACAAAATCTACGAAGGTACTTAATTATGAAGGGCATAAATTAAATGCATTGTTTGATAATATAAATGGAAAATATAAAATTGGATGCATAAGCTTGAATATTTCATAAAGAAAACAATCTAAAGATGAATGGTAATGGAAATTTATCAGAGGAGAGAGATAATTAATAGAACAACAGAGGATTGGACATCATCCATATTGGAAACATGTCATTTTTCTAATTCTTATTGTAGGAAATATTATCCCGTGACTTTTATTGATGGTGACATACTATAATCGTACAAAATGCAGGAAAATCTGAATAAAATGGCACATGGGTACACATTTAGAGCAGCCTTGATCTAGCAGGACTCAATGCTATAGTTATTTACAAGCAGACTACTGGGCATCAGAAATCCAGATGCGGAGTCTTGCAACAATTTGTAAAAACGACTAGGGAACAACAGAACCTAAGTTCTCCAAAGAGATCATAAAAAGGAAATAATTGACTCAAATGATACAACACGAAGACACTGATATCAACTCTTCATATAAAGTAAGAGTAATAACACAACAGAAAAATGTAAAAACTGCAAACAATGGGTTAGTAGAAATAGTATAATGAATATGACTGTGAAATGTTTCTGTGGAGTGATTAATTTGAAACGGAAAAAACTGAATATACAAGCATGCAAACAAAAACAATACTTTTTGTATTTTATGGATCATTTCTGTCCTTTTTACTAGGAAATAAGATATAAAGAATATAGGATAAGATTCTTTTTTCATAGCGGTGATGTATATTGTTTCTTCAATTACGTTATCACATGATCTTTTTAAACTTGTAAATTGTTAAACTTTAAAACTGACTTGTAAATTTTTAATATATAAATTTCAGGATTTTCTATTGGTACAACAGTCTATTAGCATTAATTGAACTTAAACAGAAAAAAATAAAATTATGAACTATTTGAGACATTCCCTCTCCATAATTATTCACCCAAGCTTAGAGATAAATTAATAAACATTTGATGAAAGACTTGGAAATCAAATACGCCTGCCCCATGGCCTTCTTAAACCACAGGTGGTGTCCTGAGGAAACTTTCTGCTGTTCTAGGTCAGGTCAAATAGGCAAATAAGTCCCACTGCAGCAGTTAAACCAAAGCAAATATTTCAAAATATGCCGTACTGCTCTGCTCTAACTGGTAGGGTATCATGAACATATATTTATCAACAAAATAAACTTAAGTATATGCTTAAGTTATTTCATCGTAACTTTTTTAGAGGTATTGCTTTGTGTTTATAGATTTAGCTGCATCATGAATAAGTTCATTTTAATCGATTAAATAATTGGGACTCCATCAATATTTTGCATAAGCCAATAATGCTTTTCCAATTTGTTAATCATATATTGTACATCAATGTTAAATAAGAGAAAACTGAATAAGAAGAATTTTAGAAAGGGAATAAGGCATTTCTTACATTTTCTAATAATAAAATTATTGCTTCGGTAAAAATATATATCTCTGGTTCAAGGATATAAAGCTATAATACTAAATAAAAAGTACGTGCAAAAAGTATATATGTCAACTTAACTTTCAGAAACTAATTGATCCATGCACCCTACATGCAAGAAAAGTAAAATTTCCCAAATAAATTTTATTTTAAATGAAACACCTCCCTATTTGAAAGATATCAATCTTGAAAACTAGATTATAATTTTCATGAAATAAGGTCAAATTTATGAAGTACCTAGTTAAATATAAATTACATGGATAATATAAAGAACAAATATTCATAATTACTGTCAATTAACACTACTTCAATAATATTGCTTCATACAATATACATTCCTTTCTCCAAACATTTTGTAAAGATTTAATTAGAATTTAAAATACGTAAAGCATTTTGAATTCACTTAAAATAATACGGAGAATTATGACAATAATGATGATGAAAATCTCAGAGGATCAATTATCAAGATAATTTTGCAGAAAAGTCATGAGATTTGACTATGAACTTTAAGTTTAAATAAAAGCTATTCCATCACCATATTACCATACATACCCATCATCCAATTACACTTACCATGCTCACAAGACTTAATATAGTAAGTTCGTGCCAGAGTTGATCTCATCTAGACAAATTATACTTACTTTCTGATCTTTTAAAGATTGCTCTGATTCCCAAGTATTATGGATATGTGACCACCCTTTCCATTTAATTAGATACTGAGTTTCTGTCTGCTCTGGATCATCTGGATCGAAATCTTTATTTGGATCTCCATTTTCTTCAACAGCATAAACAGTAGTTATACCACCAGTTGCTAAAGGAAACAATTTATTTCAGTAATTTGATAAAGCAAACACAGTTAGCAAGATAGACTGAAAATCCAATAGTTTTTAGCAGACCTCCTTTCTTTCCGATTCTCTGAGCTAGAATTTTCTCGATTGTTTCAGAATTGTCAGCTTCAGCTGGGATTTCAGGCTGAGGCCATTCAACATCAACAAGATCTTCCGATCCAGTCCTATCATCTTCACTAGCTTCTTTGTAGCTAACTTGAGCTGCATTACGCCGAGATGTGGCTCTGATTTAAGACATATGATTTAGGATAGCTATACAAAATACAAAACTGGAGAATTTATAAAGAGCAAAAAATTACCTTCGATTACAATCTCCATCACTATCAAAACTAGACTCTTCATCAGATGACTCACTTAACCTACGACGACTACTTTTCTTGGCCTGATGTTCACTCCGAGATCTAAATACCTTTGAAGAACTTTTAGATTTCATAGATAAATGATGCTGCTTTGGTTTCTCTCCATAGTCCTCTGACTCTGATCCAGATGAATCAGAGTTCCATGTATTAGAACTGTATGAATAATAAATTTCACCACTGAGAATGTATTCCATTATTAAAGCAAAAACATTAAACAATAGAAAAACTCATGGTACAGTAGGTTTTGTTTGAAATTATAGAACCATCAACTGCTCATTTTTTATATTGGTGATTAGATCTTATAACAAAAAATGGACTTCATAAAATGTCATCCAGATAATATTAACAATGAAAATCAAAAAATCAGCATATGCCAAAAATAATCATCTATTGAAAATATCTCGAACAACAGTCTAGATCTTACTTCCTAGTACCACAATCTATTTTTAAAAGTTATAACTGAACGTAATTTGTTCTTCAAAAGTATGAATATTGATAAACAAGACAAATTTTATTCAAAGACATAAATCAACAAATAAAAGGAGCATTCATTTCATAAATATTAGATCAAAATTTTCATCTACTAATATTTTTTAATATATAAAATAAAATATACATGTAAATAAAGGACAGAAAATGGTCTGAAGGAAATTAACTACATGATGCCCTATATAACTGACTGCTACTAATAAAAATTTTTCAAGTAAAAATTTTTCAGAGTAAAAATTTTTCAAGTGTGAAAAAAAATCCTGTTATCGAATATCTATCGCCAGGGACATATGTTAAATTACGTCAAAAAGCATTAATTTACACTTATGACTTTGGAATGAGTGAACCCTTTGAATGCATAAATGAAAAATTTGATTTTTACGTAGATTACTTGGGACATTAAATAATAAATGTAACTTACCAGAGATAATAATTATCACTAAAGCATCATTACCATCTCAATGAATAAAAATCTAACTAATATTATGCTACCACAAATCCATCATATGATTCTGCTATTGAAAGTCCTGACGATTGGTTTCATTAAAATCATACTAAGAACACACATATATAACTCCAGATAACCTAACACTAAGGAATCAAGACAAAATAAATGAAAATTTATTTTAAATTAAACATTTTTGAGATTAATATATATATGATCATGATGTATAAATACATAAGTTTTCTGTAAATTTGTTTGCTTCAATATATCATACATCTTACCATTTCTTCCACATCACCTTTGCCTCTTCTACCCTTATATTTCCTCCTTTCCTGACACACTAAGGATTGAAAATGACTATTATTGCTATTCATCCATATCAAATATCCCCTAAACTTCTGATATTAAAAGTTTCACTGGTATTTTAATTAGAAATATTTATGTTGTTAGATAAAGCTAATACAACTATGTAAAAACCATAGTTTATCAATATACTGGATAAAATTTGCACAATTTTTCCTTCTTTTGATATAGATTTCAGCAAAGTTAGAACCAATCAAATTGATTTTATTTTAATACACTGAATAATTTACTAGTATTAAGAATAAAATAGTCAAACATAATTTATTACTTTCTTGGGGATTTGGATGGATGACTTCTTCTTCTTCCCTTATCACTAGAATCACTCTCAGCCACCTTTAATCTTTCAGGCTCTTTTCTTGATCTTCCTGATCTCCTTATACCATAAACATCAGGATTTTCCTCCCAACACTGTAAAAGGTTGTTCTATAAACAGGATGATGAACAATTTCAAAAATCAATTAGGTTTCACACTCTTTAATTGCAGAAAAGAACTTATAAATAAAATTAACAATAATCTACACAATTCATGTAAAAACTCATAATTTAATTCATGAATCAATTTCATTTTTGAGTTAGGCAATAAAATGTTTAGTTATATAATACTACAAAACAATTTTCATCACTTAATCATTAAGAATCATTCAAAAATATCAAATTAATAGCCCAAAAAATTTACTCCTTAAATATAATATGAATTATAAAACACATAGTAACTGAAGATGATTTCATTAGATAATTAAAAATAATAATAATCGCACAACAAAGGCCGTTTTTACTTGCAGCTACAAAAAAGAATGATAACAACAGAATAAACTTCATAGAAAAAAAAAAAGAATTCAAAGGTTACATAATTATTAATTAATAAAACTAAGTTAACATTACACCATTAAAGCTTTTTTTACAACTTTATGCGAGTATAAGAAACCAAATGTGTTTTAAAAATATATTTTGAATATGTATTTCAGTTTGCTATTTAGTAAATAAAGAGCAAGGAAATTCTAATACTAACTTACCTGCTTCAAGTCAGAAGTTCTGTCTTTTCTAGGAGACTTAGTTGGGCTTGACTTCTTGTCTGGAGAGGATTTATCTGAGTGACTGTCGGAATCAGAGGCACTCCCTGACTGACTGCCAGATTTAGATGAAGCAGATGAACTTGAGCCTGAATCACTAAAACCAGATTTTAAGTTTTTTCACTAATCCAATGATTACAAGTTAGGATGACAATGTTTCTCTCACTATCAAATGCATGCTTATAGTCATACCTATCTGATCCAGAACCTGACCCAGACTGTGAACCAGAGACCGTTCTTTTCTTTTCATTTGATCTCCTATCATCATCTTGGTTTGATTCGTTTTCAGATCCTGATACTGCTGAATTATTATCAGATTCGGATCCGGATTCCTGTCCAGTTTCATCTCCTGAACCCTGTAACATTGGTTTTTCGTATACTGAATAGAAGTTATCACAAGAAAGAACATGATACCTAACACTGGGCGTTCAGGGGTATTGCACGTAATCGTAGAAAATGGAATTTATTTCATTTATCCATCGTCGCTCAGAATAATGGAAACTATAAACTGAAGTAACTGGTGATGTCCTTAGCAGATATCAGACGTTGAGGTCAAATAGCTATGGTAATATTCTACAAATCGCGACGAAAATGATAACTATCTTTCACAAATACTATTTCCAAATGAACTAGAACGCTAAGTTAATGTCTTTTACAAGTATAGTTTAAATTCTTAATGCGCACTACTGGATCATCATCATATCAAAATGGCCGTTCTTTATAGAACAATATTTGTACCTTTGAACAAATACTTCACAAAGGACTCAATTAAAAAAACAATTTTAATGCACAAGCGTCAGTTATGTACAATATCTACAAAATATCGCAGTCAGTTAATTTCGGCAATCGACTCAAGACTTTGAATGTAACGTTAAAATCATATCAAATAGATATTAACTGTCTAAAATAAAGCATGAAACGATAGTAACCATGAATCTTTGAAGACATGCTTCTATGAAGAGCCAGATGGAAATGAATGCAATAATTTCTCGCCATAACTACATCTTCTCCATTAACACATGTACGCTATATTAAAAATCACAAGGATGGTATTAGATACAGAAAAGATTTACTGAAACATCTGAGACGAGGATTATAATCTGAAATTACCTGATATCAACTTAAGAGACGACTTTGCAGACTAATCAGAAAATAAACGTACACTATTAAACAGGGAATTAAAATGGAGTTAAGGTAATCAATAAAGTAACAATTTAATCAGAATTTGATTTTTATTAAACCATATTCAAAAACAAAACAAATACTTCTTCCATGAGAGTGCTCAAGTCTCTTAAACACTGATGAAGCTGCATGAAATTCAGTACCATTGAGTGATGAGCAATCAAAATGTAATGATACAATTCAGTTATTTGATCAATTTCAAAGTTAAATTACATCTGACAGTACACAGAGATAATATTAAGAGCTTCCTCAGAAGCTCTAAGCCCAACTTCAGGCTTAAATTCCAAAAATGGGTCCACTTCAAAAATGCATAATTCATACATCAGCACGAAGTAGATTTAATCGACAACGCAAATTTTATAAAAAAATAGTGGAACACAAATAATTATTCAGCGAAACCCAGCGATTTCAGTTTGTAAACAATGTGGCATGGGTGAGAAATCAACTTCGTTTCATTCAGAAATGGGGAATATTGGATTGTTGGCTACACGCCTACAGCACATACAGATCCACAATAGTATAAACGATTATACGAAAATAATTAGCAATTTATGGTTAAGGTGAATTACTAGCCGAGATTAATGAGACACTATAAATAAAGATTGCACGTCCACAATGAGTGTTAACACCACGCCGTACAAGAAACATGAGGAGAGAATTCCGAAAAATAACAAGAGGAGATACGGATATAAAACGATAGAAAATAAATCACGCCGAAATAGTTAGTAATTTAAATCCTTACCTGGTTCATTTTCAAGCGTTTGTCACAGATTCTCTTCCGCTCGATATAATTTCGGACAATGGAGATTAATAACTGTTACCCATTAAGTACAAAGTTATCTTCACAAATTTAAAGAAAAAAACCTATATACGAATGCATGTAAACAATGAATAGCTTCTATTTCGTTAACACCCTTCGTCACGGTAAGCAGTCTGCCATCTTGCTCTAACTCATCCCGCAACGTTTCACTACGATGAACTTTAACTGTTTCCCTAAATAATCTCTTATTATTTCAAACTAAAAACCAATGAATATTGATAAACATGGATTAATTCCTATAGAAATTAATAAAGGAGCTTTCCCTTTCGACAAACAGTTTCATCGCACAAGGAGACATGACTCTTTCACCTCACCGACAGCCATGATACCTTCCTCACAGAACATCTCCCAGAATCCTTTGCGGACGTTACGTGCCACAATTCAACGCCGATTTCGCCCGAAAATACGTTCCTACTACCCTGCGAACCAATGCAGTCACACGAATCGTATAAGAGTATTCATAGGGTTTAAATAGGATCACAATTTAGGCTAATGTAAATTCGATTTCTGAGATCCGGCGGTTGTTAGTGCAATTCAAGCAATTTTGCTTGAAAGGAGGATAAGCATACAGAAGAAATAACACGGAGATTAACTCCATGATGTGCGAAATGCGCTGAGTTCCACTTGCATAATTACGCTTAAAAATAATGTATGAAATTACCGTTCACTGTAATGGGTAGTCAATGGAAAACAAAGACACCTCTTCTGAATTTAACTTAATATTTCACTCAGATAAAGCTCTTGATATTCCTTCGAATCCTTATGTGCGAAATACAATGAAATGTATTAACGCAGGCGAAGATATGCGCACTATTTTCACACAAGACTTCAAGGAGCTGGAAATTGATGCTCGGTTTAAAAGTCAATAAAAGTAAATCCAAACTTGATCACAGTTTCTTCTGCTTCCTAGGTCTTGGTGGATTCCATGAGACTCTTGTATTATCGGTGATTGATATTATATTGAGTCCTCCCATCTGAAGTCCTTTAATGGCCGACTGTAATTAAAATAATGAACAAGACTTAAAGAGTTTTCCTTACCAATGAAAACAAACGCCAAATGGAAAATAAAATACGAAATAATGCCAAAGTGTCTAATGAAATGTGATACAATAAATTGACATACAACGGAATTAATATTTAATAACTCATGTGGAGAGAATGAACGCTAAATGTTCATGTAACTTTGACTATCCACACTACTGATTAAGCCCCTCCCAATGAATAAGGTCAGAGAAATTAGAGAAAAAGCCAATTCGAACAATTGACTTTTGAATACTTCAGCTAAGAATTCCTACAATAGTGAAGATGAATGATGTGATTTGCAATACTATTTTATAAAGCTTCACACAAAAGAAATGTTTCATGTACACTGTAATTATTGATAACTTAAAAATATTTTTAGATACACCATTCATAGGAACTGAATGAAATAAATTTGTTGAAAAATATAAATTGTTTGTTTTTAATTAAAATATTCGAATATCTTAAAAATCCAGCAGTCTAAAAGTGATAAGGATCACATTTTTTAAAAATAACAAAATCCTATCCTATCCCAGAAAAAAATAACCACTTAAATATGAAATATCATAAAAACATTCCTATGATTGAGCAATAATTGAATTTTTAATCAATTTTCATTAAAAAATAAAAATTTCTTAAATTAATGACAACATTTAAGCATACACAACAATAAAAATCTACCACTGATAAAATTTTCCTTCATATACATCATATAATGTATTTCATAGAATGTGTGCAACTTAAATAATAATTTTCAATCAACAGGTTTTAATTGAATACATCAAGTAAATTAAATTGAGCCTTCAAAATTTTCAACATATTATTAATGCCTGATCATATAGTGTTTGAAAACAAAAAAAAAATGAAAAAGATTGTTTTGAACATGAGGAATTAACTAAGAGAAATAGTTCAAATTCTTATTTTCAATAGAGGTAAAAATCTATCTGTAGTCATTTAGCAGGCACAAGGAATCAGTATAATGACAAAATGGGCAATCACTCAGCCACTATAAATCGTAACCATTAAATCAAGTTTAAAAATATTTACATGAATAACCTTTATTTAAATAAAAGATGCTGGAGAAAAATATCAGGGTGCATTCAAAGCTTTTCCAATAAGAATGGGGGATTGAAAACTAAACATGAATGGGTACAGCAATATTTTACAGCGTTCTTGTGATAGTTTTTGCAATACTTCATTCAATAGAGACAAATCCATCTGATAATCAACTGTTGAGAGAAAGGTTAGATGATTTATCTAATATAAGTCTATTATGAGGATAAAGGGAATATATCTCCTTTAAAATAAATACATGTCAATCATCATTTTTTTACTTAAAGAATGTATACAAAATGCAACTCACGAAGACTGCATAAGGAAAACTTCTACATCGCAAAAAAATGGAATTGAATTAAAAGTATATTTAAAATATATCTTTCATTGAATGACATATCTATATAACATGTTTAACCAAACATACTGAAATTTATCATAAATTTTGATAAGAAAATCAACAATATAAAATTAGCTAGCTCTGTGTGTATGTATATATATATAGTGGATATAGTTTCTGATCTGTAAATAAATAGTAGATATAGTTTCTGACTTGAAAATCATTAGCATAAAGTAACAAGAGCCTTATTAATATCATACATAAAATAAAGTAGTCAACAATATAAAATACAATAAAAAAGTCCTACTTCATCGAGTCTCATCAATTATTTGTGATATACTTTACTGGGGTAGCCTGTTCATGTTTAATGAATAATTATTGATCAGTGATACATTTTCATTTGTATGGAAGAGATTGTCCTCTAATCAACTTTGTAAAAAAGTAGGTATTATATTTACAATTATCAGGTAATAGATTCACACCCTAAAATGATACAATATACATGTAATTTCCTTATCATCTGTTCTTAATTATTTACAATTATCACATCTTAATTGAGGGTGAAATTGAGACTTAAATATCTCCTCTTTCATTTAACCCAGTCAACAGAAGAAATAATATTAGCAAAAAATAGTTCGGGGAATTATTAAATAAGCATGAATTTAGCAGAGGAATTCAAAAACCTAAGTGAAGGTTAGGAAAATGATTATCCACAGCAGGAAATTAAACTCAGGGATAGAGGTGTGAAAAACCTTCACAAAGCTACAAAGAAGTATGTAATTCCTTCAATATTCATAATACTGTTCAAATTATTTCATCAACTATCTGCAAATATCTCCATAAGTATCAATATTAATCAGTAACCCTTCTAGTGTACTTTAGATCAGATTTATTTAAACATTCCTCTAAGAGTCAAGAATATGATGAATGTAAACAATAACATCTATAAGGATTGAACTCTAATTCACCAACACAAAGTGAAATATTTTCCTTTTAATAATATATAGGAAAATTTAGACAACAAACATAGCAAATTAATTGCAAAAGATGTGTACATTATCAATATATAACTAGACAAATAGATCACATATTATTGTATGAATATTTAAATTGAATACTTGTTAAACATATTAAATTAAAACCCAAAAATAATATATATCAAACATATGTTATTAAATCCATAAACCCTTTTCTTAATATGTTGAAATATTGCAGATGTCTCTTACTAGATAACCTAAAAAAAATAGAATAGGATATACTTAAATTTGAAATTCTATAACCCACACCATATTAGTATAGTCAAGAGATTTATGTAAATAGAAAATGATCAGATCAAAAGATTTTCTGAAATATAAAATATACTAAAACAAACTTAACATATTTGCAAATGAATTGGAAATAGTCATAAAATGGAGACACTAATTTATTCATAACAGCAAAGACCTAATCTTTGGATTCATTTTAAAAAACATTCACACACCGTGACATGGTAATTTGAAAAATGTAATTTAAGACATCTGAATAAAAATATCTTAGGATGAAACATTAATTTTCTTTAGCTTAATAACAAATATATTCCTCAATCCAAGTCAATCCTAACTTCAGTCCAATTTTGAAGAATATTTGACACAAACAAATAGATCAGCAAGACAGAAAGCAGCAACAAAAACTGATAACTTAAATGGATTTCAAAGATGTTTCATGACAGATGAGGAACTGTAGAGAACCAAGTAAGATGTACCAAATTTTATACTGTATTTTTTATATCTATGACAAGTCCTGATTTCTGAGGAATAAAATAAGACAACACTATTTAATAGTCCCCATCCTATAGTTTTTGAAGAATGTTGAGAAATATTTAATAACCTTACAAAAATTCATTAATTATAATTAAATAACAAGTGAATTAAATACCAGAAGAAATGTTGCATTATGGAAATACCCCCCTCAGTGATAAGACAACAATTTGCCTAACTCATTCATGCTACCATTGACAAAATTTCAAGAAAATAATAAAAATGGATATTGCTCCGTATGTATAAAGTGAATGTTATTTTCACAGTTAGTGATTAATTTTTCTAGTAGGATTTGGAGAGGGATCAATCTAAACAAAATAATTCAATTCCATTGTATGTATATATTTTCTGATGAAAAGAATAACTTACAAATAAACCAATAAAATGAAAAATTAAAAATGAATCCTTTAACATTAAATAAAATTTAATAATTTTTAAAGGTGTCACAAACAAGAATTAAACATAAAATGAATCACAAAAGATGAAAAATAACCTGAGAGGGTATACTCAAATCACACTTTCAACACTAAAAATGCAATGCTAATATTATGGGAAACAATTAATAATAACGTACTATAAATCTTATAAAATACAAAAATTACAAATTCTGAAGATCAAATAATCAATTTCTGCATCTTCTTCATTCAAATAATTGAGGAAAAAGTAATAAATAAAAATAAGCTCATAAACCCAATCTAGTTTTGAACTCTTCACACTCAAAATTATATTTCTGATTGAGGATACAAATGATAGAGGCTATTTCTAGAGTGAAAATAATATTAAATGTATGAAATATAATTGAAGAAACTAAATCCTACATTTTCTTCTATGAAATGCTAGACTACACTGTTCAATCATACAAACATAAACAAAATGAAGCAAAATATTTAATTAGAAATAATAACAACATGAAAAACTTTTTTGCATAAGTTGAGGGAGCCTTCACATGTAAATTGAACTGGAAACAGTGAACACATGATAGAAATGACTTGACTATAAACAATTCAATGCAAAATTAGAGAATATAGATAACTGATACATCACACTTCAATGTGATTAAATAATAAGTATGTACCATTGTTTAAAACAATCTTACTTAGATTGGTGATTAGCTTCACAATATTAATTTCATGAGATGTTATTCCTGAACATTCAAGTACTAAAGTCACATCTTAATGAGATCATAACAATACCATTTATATTTAATAATAATAACGTTTATGTGGATACCCTGAGAGCCACCTTTCTGTTTTTGACAAGGGGTGCAAGCACCTTGACTAATAAATATGTAATAATTTGTATTCATTTATTTTGGGGTAAAATTAAGTCTATACAGACATTAACCTAATTTTGTTTGCAATAGACCAGAAAAACTGATCCACAAAGACTCAAACATGGTACCTCAAGAACATGAATGCTAGCTGAGCTAGTATGCAAGGCACTCAGCCATCATGGCCAAACAGAGTCCAGTTTTACTAACACTTGCACTTTACATTGATGGAATGAGTGGAATTAATTATTTACTGATTGAGTTAATTACAAAATTAGAAATAAGTTTAAAGAAAATTAAAAAGAAGTTATCAAGAAACAAGATGCCTTAAAATGGTAAAAGAAAGAAAGGATTAAAGATTGACTGATCCAAGGTAAGCAACTTTTCCGCATAACTTAAAATTATAAATTAATAAAAATAAAATGATACAGATCCAACCAGTGAAATTGTGGGTTTGGAAAAAATAAATGAATTTATATATTTACAATCAGTATTATAATGCTCATGAATCAGAACAGATATTGAAATTCTTCACCCATTAACTTTTTTACTACTTATTAAATCAATTTGTTAGAATTGTTTAACTAAAAAAAAACGAACTTTAACTTGGTCAATATAACTTACAAACAGAATGAGAAATACAGATTAAAAAACACTAAATAGATAAGTTCTATTGTATAAATAACAACATATTGATGCAATAATTATTTTGATAATTCTGAAGTAAATAATGCTGGGAAAAGAAGTAATACTCTTGTCCTAGTATATTGAAAGAAAAAAATGGTACTTACCATTCGACCAGGGCCAAGTCCTTGCACTTTCACTCGCACTGTCTTGTACCCTTGAGAAACAGCAGACTGCAAAAGGAATGAATTGCAGTATTAATCGTAAAATATTTACATAGTCTTGAGCATAAAGGAAAAATTTGTATACTAACCGTGCTTAAACTGATTGCAGTAGCTTGAGCAGCAATGTTGGTACCTTTCCTTGTATTTTTAAAGCCTTCCATTCCACATGATCTGAGCATTTTTACTTCCCCTTTAAGTTTTAAGAAGAATATAAATTTCAGGGTAACAGTTTAAGCATAATTAATTTATCAAATACAGGATCATGAACTCACCTTTGCTGTTGCTAATACTTAATATTGTATTATTAGGAGATGCACGAATGTGACATATAGGTATTTCAGAGAATGGAACCCCTTCAAACAGTTTAAATGGTGTCTCTTCATCGGGAAATACATCATCTTGTCTGGATGAAAAAAATATTTCATTAAGAATAAATTAGTAAAATAACAGCTTGAAGAAAATAAATAAAGTAAGCATAATAAGTTAACATACAGGGTAGTTAGATTCCTCTTCCCCAGGAATGTTTTCCATCCTGAAATAAACAACAGAATGCTTAGAAAATAATTCATCGTTAAAATATTGATATATTTTATATCAATGATTAACGATCATCCAAAATAGATGTTATGTTTACATAGAACTCATTTACGGCATAGATTGTAATCATGCAATCTCACTGTGGAAATAATGCACTGCACCTCCAGTAATGGAAGCATTCCTAGGGATCAGTTCTACAGCTTATAAGTAACCAAGTCACACCATAAAAACCGACATTTAGTAAAAATGCGAACCAATTCTATTTGAAGTGACACAAATGATGCACATTACAACCGCTGATAGAGCCTGAGAGCGTACGGTTAAATTGAAGAATATAACCAAAACTAAATTGTTTATATTTACTCATTAAGAATACTTCTGTCTTTCAGAGATACTAACACCAGAAATTATTTTTCGTCTTCAGTTACTTCCAGTTATAGAGCAACATTCACTAACCGATACTCGTATTCAGATATTAGCAAACAATAACAAAAATAGATGACGTATCAAGAAAACGAGTGATACACTTTCATCTAATTGAATTTACACTCACATTTTAAATCATAGAGGCTGTTACAGCCGTAAATTCAGATTTCTCATCAAAATGATGTTATTAGCGAGAGTGAGCTTCAAATGAAATAAATTTCAACGATTATTGGATCAAAGGTGTTCCAAATAAAATTACTACCAAAAAAATGAGGTAAAGGGCATACTGAATGAGACTATAAGTGTGAAATGATGGATGAAGCCACAGATAATGCAATCATCCAAATTCAAAAGTACGATCATTCTTCGTCCTTGGCGAATGTAAATGAGCCGCTTTGACAATAAATTTAGCCCATTTGCCCAAGAGACCCCACCCTTTCTTCAACATCAGCCATATTGGAACTTTAAATACACCATTTGTGTCCCTCGGACGCCATTTTGAGTAGCTCAAGAATTTCGGAACATCATACAGACTGTTGGATTTTCGTACTTACCTCTTCAACATTGAATCAACTACAATCAATCTCTCCCCTTCTGTACCTTCATCTTTGGTAGGCGTTGATGCAAGCATTTCTTTACGGCCCTCTACTTTGCTACGTGGCAAAGATGTATGAAAACTAGCCCTGTTACACAATGAACTACGAGTAGCTGCAATGCCACAGCAAACATTTTTAGCTGGAAAACAGCTCCAACTCACTCTAAAATGACTATTTAAGGCATTATTACAAGAAACGGTAAATATTTTTGTAGAATTTACCAATGTTCGTAACATTTTGGCCTCGAGATTCCCCGCAGGACTTCAGTCGCACTATCACCACTCCAATCCTACGAATGACCTACTCATCAGATGTGCGCGATGGTCGAATCGATAGTGACATTCGATTTTAGTATAAACAAGAGCACTTAAACGTTATGCCAAGTCTAAATTTAATGGAAACATTCTTAATTTAATTATTCGAAAAAAATACAACCTCTAGTTATCTATAACTCTGTAAATAAACACAACTCACATTAAGTCGTAGATATCAGATGATGCGCGAGAGTTCCTTCAAATACAAAAAATGTAACCGCTGAGCATTATTAAAGGAAATGTATGATTAAGTTTAAAAAACATGATTCAAAACAATATATGATTTTTAGCCAGTAGTTCGCCTTAGTATTACCTCAACCCTTTCTGAAACTAAATTAATCCACAGATAAATAACCTTGGAATAAAACCTTAGAACAACCAAGCTTTCAAGTTACAGTAATGAGTGGAACTTATTTCGTTTTATTTCATAGTAATAATCCGATGACTAACGAATTTAAGAAATAATTTATTGACAGGTGATAGAATAGTTAAATTAAAATTACTTGAAAGGATAATTTAAAACCGTGCCATTAGCTTTATCCATCGCTTTATGTCTAAGAAAAGCATTTTATCAACACTGATGAAATTCTTATGTGAAGGATTATCACGGCATGATATCTAAACTTAAAGCGATTAACTATGTGATTATAGAAAATCTCATATCGACACCTTTTAAGGTACACTCTCAGTAAAGAGTTAACGACGAGAGATTTTCTCCAAATTATCTGAATTTGTTTGAATCCTCGGTATCTTTAATGACTGAATATTTAAACTCATCGATTATTCTAAGTAAGAAGTTTATCTATTTCACCTTCACTGATTCATTGGAATTATATTCGCAGTAAGAATAATGGATCGGTATTAATTGCCGATTCCACAAAATTACTGTTAATAACATTTCATTATCTTTTGAATTGACATTTCTTCCGAAGCATATAATTTACAATAAACTTAATAATCATCAGCATATGTCTTTCAGATGTTTTAATGAAATCCTTTTCTTTAGTCGACAAATTTGATCTAGGCAGGGATCTATATTTTCTGTTTAAAATGGATATCTCACTATTCATTACTCAAGAAAGTGTAATATTGTATGTATAAATACGAGTGTAATTTTCGATTGCTTGCAAAGCAGCTTCATCCAATAGATTATCATTATTTGTGTACTCGCAAATAAGATCAATATATCTTTAATTATTAAATCACTAATAGGAGACTCCTGTCTTACATACTTTAAGTCAGTAAAGTAACTTTCCACTCTGAGAATTTTTCTGTCCATTTTGTTCACACAAAAGCTAACAGTGCATTGTGTAATAATGCTTGTGTGAATGGTACAAATGTTTGTGAGACTTCTTTCAAATGTACAGAAATATTCCATATATGCTCCTCATATTGATGCAAATACAAATTTTAATGAATTTCTTTCATGCTATTACAGGATACTATAGGCTTTTACACAGATACTTCCAAGCCAACTAAGTAATTCACTACTTAACTGTTATAAATTTAAATGGACAAGACCTCTAAGCATTGGAGAATTTCCTATCTAATACTCAAGACAGCATGAATTCCTACAAGAACTGCTGATGTTTTCAAGATAAAAAAGACATTTTGTGACCAATGAAGTAAATTGTCTTAAGAGTGTTGACAATTGAAGTCATTATGTATCTTGGTTGACTCATAGCATAATAATCTTAAAAATGTATTGCTCTACTTATGGTTTTTGCCTAAAATTCTTATACTTCTTTCAATATATATAAGAAACCTCTTTTGCGGCAGCAGTAAGGAAAACTTTTCTTTCTGATTCATGATCAACCATGTAAAAACTGCTACATGCTTTTCACAGATTTCCAAATCTTCTCAGATAATATTGCTACTATACACATCAAGTCACAATTTAATTAAGAAACTAGAACATTGAGGTAGGAGTACTGGTGACTGATTGTAATAACAGGTAGTAAAATAGATATCAAAGACATTATTACAGAAAGGATGCAGAGTTATAAAACACATTTTCATCTTAGGCATATATTTTATCACTTACGTTTCTGAGATTTTAAATGAAAATGTTCAGCTAGCAAGACTCGCTTAATTTAATACTAAGTGTGGATCTTAGTTTTCCAAGTAAAATGTGACTATCATTGTACGCTTTAACCTATTCATCATACAGTATCCGGCTACTTTATTGACTTTCTTATCCATCATCAATATCATATTAATCACAAAATGACTACTAAGGCAAACTATCTTGAACTTTTATTACATGTACACATAATTTAATTTCTGATTCAACTCTATTTTCTTCTTCAATTACTAACATCTAAATTTCTTTTCAGTACCTCTTGCGTAATTACATTTATGCTATTTTCCTACTCCTTATGTTCTCTGATTTTCCTTGAATTATACCCTTAAATTCTGTGATGAAATTAAGATTAATTTTAGAAAAATCTTCAGACTAGTATGTTTAGATTGTTATCTCTCCATTAACTAACAAATTTTTACCATTTTTTGAATTAAGGAAATATATCATACCTTTAAAATATTTATCCGATTTAAATTAATACAACTGAATTTGTGATTTTCTAAAAATGAGTAAGCGACTCAAAATGATAAACTATGAGCATAGTAAGCTCCAATTTCTGTTATGAAGTTTAAATAAAAGACATAGAATATGAAAATATGAAGGAGGAGGAGCCCTAAAAAGTTAAGGACAATCAGTTGGCAGTACACAGGTAATACAATGTTCAGCAGAAGAAAAATAATTAATTAATAATACCATTTTATTTTTAATAAAAAAGAAATATTAAGAATTTTTTGAGAGAGTTAACTTTAAGCATAATAATTAAGATTAGCCTTCTTCTTTGCTTGGACCTCCATAATTGCATCCATAAAATCTTCATGGGTAACTACAGCAGCTCCCCTACGAAGTGCAATCATACCCTAAAAAGGAAAAATAATGCTTATAAAATTACAATAATTACGTGGAAAACTGTTAAAATCTAATTCTATTTCTGTTCTAATGAACATGAACAACTTTTGAAAAACTGAAATGAGCATTTGATAAAAATAAACGGTGGCTGTTAAATTTAGTAAATATAAAACAATTTAAATAAGATAATATTTCATGATGAGTATTTCTTCAGCGAGATGACTAAGTATTCTTCAAAGTTATAAATTTCAAGACAGACCACAATTGAGTGTCAAGTTACTCTCTCAATAACTTCAACTTACAGCTTCAACACAAACTGCTTTACACTGAGCTCCATTAAAATCATCAGTGGACCTTGACAATTCCTCAAAATTTACATCTGGACTAATATTCATTTTCCTTGAGTGAATTTGCATAATTCTAGCTCTAGCTTCTTCATTTGGATGTGGAAATTCTATCTTTCTATCAAGGCGCCCAGATCTCAGCAGAGCAGGATCAAGTATATCTACCCTGTTTGTGGCAGCAATGACCTGAAACAACATAGAACACACATAAGATATACTAAGTAATGCTCTTTCATCAATTAATTAAACTTTTAACTTTTGGTATGAATTTTTAACAATTACTAGGATTATACTCATATATGATTATAATTATTAGGAGACTATAAAGAGAGACATATAGGAGAATATATGGATCTTATCCATTCTTAGATAGGGATGGATAAGAGTTGTTGATTAAAAAGTGAGGAGTCGATAGGGTAAATTTTACATTTTTAATAATAAAAAGAAACAGAATATGAAGAAATGTCACATGATTATGAAGATTTTTAATATTTTTCATTCTACATTTAAAGTAAAGAGTACAAATTATAAAATAACATGTCCAAACCTCAAATTGCACAAAAGACTTGGATTTTAGCAAAAAGCAATAATTACCCTCAAAGTCACCCAAGAGTTGTAAATCTTAATATTTAACCTGCATTTCAAGAGTCATAACACACAAAAATAGATAGTGAAGAAAATGTTGATATTTTGCTTCTTAATACCTTAATATCAGAATTTGAGGTGAATCCATCCAACTGGTTCAGTAATTCTAACATTGTTCTTTGAACTTCACGATCACCAGCCTTTTCAGAGTCAAATCTTTTAGTTCCTGCAAAAATGGTAGTTATATTACATAATTTTATAAATAAAAAATGAAAAAATACAAAGGATATAACTTAATAACAGAAGTAATAATTTTTACTGATCCACATAATTCTTTAGTGACTAGTTTCATTTTATTTTCAGATAATCTCTTACTTAATTTCATACTTACCAATTGCATCCAACTCATCAATGAAAATGATGGCAGGAGCTTTTTCTTTGGCTAGTGCAAAAGCATCACGAACCAATTTGGCTCCATCACCTATAAACATCTGAACAAGTTGAGGACCAGCAAGTTTCAAAAATGTAGACTTCGTCTGAGCAGCACAAGCTCTTGCCAAAAGCGTTTTCCCTAAAATATATTACATTTTGTGGATGAATATGTTTCTCAATATAAAGCAATCTCAAAACTTTATTAACAAATTAAAAGACTTACCAAAGTACATAAATAAATAATTATACACTGAAAATGATTTTTTAAAACCTAAATTTTGTATATACACTTTTCTTTTGTTAAGAGTTATAATTTATAAGTTATAAAAAATACTATACAAATATTTTAATATTACAAGAAACAAAACAAACAACAACTAAATTACAATTGGAACAAAGTTGAATATTTTCAAATATTCTGAGATTAGAAATGATATAACCATATCAGGGAATTTTAAATCTTACAAAACATAATTGTGAATCATACTTTAGATAATTTATCTAATTTTATAGAGATTTACTATCCAATTAACTCCAAAATGTATAAGATACAAGCATTTTATTAACTGTGTTTACAATAAGAACTGACTGATCATTCAAACTTTGAACTTGATTTTAATGATTGTCTTATTTCCTTGCACAACAAAAAATTTTATTTTCCATACATTGCACCAGTGAAACTTGTGAAAAGTGAAAGTTTTTCATTGCATTTCACCTTTTAATATTAAGAAATTTCTACACCAACTTCAATCGATACTACTAGAGATTTATAAAATTTCTCTCATGAATTCTGTCTTTCCATCCATTATATATTCTGTCCATTCCATCCAGCTTAATCTGATAAGTGATATTCATAAAATTAATAATAACCTTCTCCATTAGCCCACTAAGGTCCAATTTCAATTCTCTGTTACCTCTCCAAATACAAAGAGAATATTTTCCATAAACAGCTCATGGAATTCCGGAAATCACAAAATGTTATAAATCCTCATCAGTCAGGCTTTAGGAGAGGATTCCCCACAAAGGCTGTACTATTACAGCTTACTAATGATATTTGGTCTTGTCGTTGATAATGGTATGACTTCAATTTCAGCTCAACATTTCCTGCAGTGGTTTAAGTCCTACTTGGAAGGGTAAATACAACAATCAATGTTCTTGTCTTTCTGGTTGTCTATGGCGTCTCACAAGGCTCTGCCCTTTGGCCATTACTTTTTTCCCTCTGTATTAATTACCTGCCTGACAAAATGATTCATAGCAAACATAAGTTATATTCCCTGATGATCAGGACTAAACTACTGGGGCCACGGGCTTGCCAATTTTTTGCATAACGATCATCTGAATCTTACCCAGGAAAAAAATCTGAAACCTATGCTACCTATCATGGGTTTGATCTAGGAGGCTCCAAAGTTGAAATTTTCTACATAAGAATTCAATGGATCAATTTTTGACATACAAAAATACTTGCAGATGACATAGAGGCCTTAAAATTCACAAGGCAATAAATATCCGTCATATCTATGTATTTCTGTTTATCTACTGTATGCTGTTGGTCATTGGTTCAATGGCAGACTTGATTGAAATTTTCCCATTTAAAATACATGGGAGGCAGATTTGAATATTTTTTTTCCCATTATTTCTTTTGCAGATGGACAGCTGTATCTTTGCAGGATTATAGGAAATTATAATAACCTTTGTTTAGAAAAAAGATTGTTACATTTATTTGTAAACTATGTTCTTAACTTACTTAACTAACTTGATCACATATATTTTCCTTTATAAATAGGGAAAATTTTGGATTATATGAAATGATGCTGACTCATCTAATTATAATTAACAAAGTTAATATTTACCAGTTCCAGGAGGTCCATACAGGAGAACACCTTTAGGAGGCTGAATTCCAAGATTCTCAAACTTCTCCTTATGAGTCATTGGCAGAACCACAGCTTCTATTAACTATAGTTGGATGTTAAATTTTATTTAAAATTAAAATAGAAATTTACAACTATCATAATGAAGATATTAAATAGAATATCAACTTTTGGTTTTAAATACTTTAATAAATACTTAATATTTTTCATAGACAAGAAATCACTCAATTTTTGGAAAACTTAAATTTCTTCATGTTGCGAATTTCAGAAATTTTCAAAATTCAAGAAAGTATTTTCATATGCTTTACCCGCATAGAAAACAACTTAATAGTATCTCATTTGAAATGAATCAATATCGATAATATGGATGGTTCACTTCCATATACAATACATAAAAAGAGAAAGAAAGAGAGAAAGATTTCAGTTGAAAGATAAGAAATATCCTTATCCTAGCCATGGAGTGGGAAAAAGTTAAAAAAATGATTCCTCAAATTCAGAAAGGAAGGTGCAATATCTCTGAATAATAATAAACATCAATATTAAATTCTTTTACTTTTAAATTTTCTCACTCCATTCACACCTGTTACAGATGTCAAACACTAATTTAATTTGTTCAATGCAATAAAATCAAAAAGGATTAATGTTATAAATATACTTGCCTCCTGGATTTGTTTGTCCAATCCTCCAATATCAGAATATTGTTCAGTGGGTCTCTCATCTACTTCCATGGCTTTTACTCGTGCATCGTATTCTGCAGGCAGGGTTTCAAGAATTAAATATGAATCTTTATTTACACCCACAAGATCACCTGCTTTAAGGCGCTCAGGATCAACTAGCCCAATTACAGGTAGGAAATATGTCTAAAAGGAAAATGAGAAAAAATTCACATTTTGGTAATGCATGTTAGTATTAAACTAAAGGTTACATTTCAACAAAATATTTATCTTTAGTGGAATTTCATAACATGATATTTTATGGAAGTTCAATCACCTCTTTATGTCAAAATTCATAATTTATAAAACTCCACTATTCCGAAATTAAACTGGAATTATTTATTTCCCTTGAATGGAAACATCAGTCTGTCTTAATTATTAGGGGCTGAACCTTGAACTTTAAGTATAGCAGAATTATTTATCACTTAGTAACAACTTGAAATCCTAATCAAGCCCCCAAGATAAAATAGCTATAGCACAATACATCTAAAGAGTGATTGAGAAAATAATTATAAAACAAGTGTCTACCTGACGAGTAGAAGTTTTTATAACAGCGCATTTCCCTTTTCTTTGAGAATCAAGATCAACCACAGCACCATCTTCTTCTCCAGTGTCCTGAGGGTCAACATCTAATAGCTGTTGAGAGACAAAGAAAATCCGATATAATTAGAAATAGAAATAATGATACTTAGTTAGCATTAATAATAATTTAAAACTAAAATATGCTTAGATACAATCGATTTGTTAACTATTAAGAAATTCGGTTATAAGGTAATATCCTTGTGGGATATAGATAAAGAGCAAGAATGATAGCTCCTACTGTTAATTAAATGATAGAAAGCATCTTCAGTATATGTAAGGATTGTCACTGTGATTAATGCGAGTAATAATACTTTCACGTATACCTCTATTACGTTGGATACCAAGTATGGTAGCGTTTGATTAACTTTAATTTTCTCGTTGTTTTCTTTGATTTTTTCATTTTGCGCTTGCAACTCGTGCGATATCCTCATAACTTCACTTTTCATTATTTTAATTTCGTTATCTAGCAGTCTTGTACGGCTAACGATTTCATCAGTTGACATCCGCAGCACTTCCTCACCAAGAGTTTCCTAGAGAATAACCAATGCATTATATAAAAAAAGCGAGGAGCAAAGGAAAATTAAAGAGATTATAGCCTCGTAATACATATAGAATCAATGATTAACAAAACATAAACTCATATAATACCTCGGCATCTTCCCAAATTGACTTGTCTTCCAACGTACCCAGTGCCATTTTATTGATTTAGCTTATTCAAAATGAATTAATGCAATAATGATCGATAAATAGAAAAGATATTTGTCCTGATTTTATAAGTTCTAAGTGGTTAACACAGCAACAAATTCGTCCCGTCACTGTACAAGACAGATGAGCGTGCAGTGAGCGTAATGTTTGAACTCGTCCATCTAGCGATATAAAGAATAAACCTATCAAGTTTGGTTACATTGGCGGCAAATAAAAGTTATATCGCAGAATGTATGTTTTCATCATAGCAAAAATAGTTTATTTTTATCCTAATTTGATTTCTGTATAATCTAAAGGGATAGCATTTATTATCCACTCTTGAATGGCCTTCTATTATGGACTGATGAAAATTGGAAATTCAGAAAATTATTTGTAATTTAAGCCGTAAAGCTTTGTCTAGAAAATCTTCGACGTATGCACGTACTAAATTTTATTCTATATTATTTTGTATGTTTTCCCTGAATACTATAAAATATGTTTTTAAGTTTACATGTCTGTTAACAGTTACAACTGCAAGGGCGAAGCGCGTAGCGTCTTCTCGACAGGTTTTCCAACATGGCTGGCGGTGAGGGTTTAACGGCCACGACTACTCAGCCGAAACTGACTAAACAAGATTTGTCCACATTGGTATGTTAACCAATTATTTAATTTATTAACATTTATAAGTGGTGTTCATATAAAGTCACTAAAAGTCGCACGTGGTCATACATCTCATTTGTCATATGCTGAGCTCAAGGGTTTCGTTCATGCCCATTAAGATAATGTACATAGTTATGAAAATTAAGCTTTTATTTCAAGTAATATGTGATATATATTAATAGTTTTTTGATCTTATTTGATTTATTTTAACAAAGGCGGTTGAATTTTGCAGTTTTTGGGTTACGTCACCATGCGGTGCTCCGCCTCAAGGTACAATCACATTTTTAATAAGTTGCAATTCTTTGGTTTCAGGACGTTACTAGCCTTACTCCTCTGTCTCCTGAGGTGATAAGTAACCAAGCAACTATTAATATAGGTATGGGTCTTTCGTAAATTAAGTCGAAAATAGTAAGTTTCCTTCCTGTCCCAGCCTAATCAACTAATCATGACGTTTTGAGAAACCGAAGGTGCTGATTTCGGACTAATTTCCGTCATAAGACTTAAAAATTTTGTATTATTCTTTCATATTTAAGAAGTTCAAAACTTGTTTCGTCATCAAAATAATTCTCTGTTCCTCTCGGACTCCTTGAAATGGAGACATGGTGAGCAAAAAATATCCATCCATATGGGCCGCTCATTCATATTTGTTCTTTTAGAATTATTGAATTTGTTTCCTTGTTCGCGTTCCACTATTTAAGGCATGATCATATCTATATTTAAACATTCTATGTATCCCATCTTTTATAATGTCTTGTTATTTTTCTTCACAATAGACTGTAGTTCTCTCCTGAAAATTATTTTTATTGTTACTATGGAGTTTTCATAATGATATAGTGGTTTTTAGAATTAATGCTTGCTCTTTTATTGATATTTCTTTAGCTCACTTATTTACCAAAAAATTAATTTAAATCAAATATGAAAAAATTCCTACAAAAGTATTGAATGTAAAATATCATTCAAGCTTTAAGTAACAGTTGTAATCCACTCATGTTAGTTCTGAAACGTTTGATTCTTACAATAAATTCCTTACAATATCATTTTTGTTTGAGGTGCAACGTTGAGAAAGATTATTCACAAAATAGTTTGAATGTAATAATATCCTGACCTGGTTTGATTGCATGACAGAAAATTCTTATCCCTATGATATTCATTCAAAGATAATTTTTTAGTCACAAAAATATATTTAAATAGTTCGTGTTCATTTAAGATAGTTTTATCAAGGAAGAAACATTTCCTCATTACCATATGTAACACCAATTTTCCTATAATTCTAGGTGTAATATTGGGATCTTTAATTTACAGGGAAGTAATTTTGAATGGCCTATAACCCATCTTTACAAGAAAGTCAAGAAAAAGTCATGTGTTCTTATATTTACTTTATTTGTACTGGTTCATATATATATGAACCAGAACCTGTAAATTAAAGATCCCAATATTACACCTAGAATTATAGGAAAATTGGTGTTACATATGGTAATGATGAAAAAAAATCCTGACTGGGCAGGAAATTTTCCTTTTAGGGTGTAGATGTTTGTGAACCTCCATTGTTAAGTTTAGGGCCACTCTGTAATTGTCCAGAAAGTGAATGTAGATGTTGATAATAATTAAAGTATGATTTTTATATTATGAAAACTTGATAATGGTTAATCTTTTTGCAGGCACCATTGGACATGTAGCTCATGGAAAGTCAACGGTTGTGAAAGCATTATCTGGTGTTCAAACGGTCCGATTTAAGAATGAGCTGGAGAGAAACATCACCATCAAATTAGGTGAGAATAGTTTTTTGTTGATTGAAACCTTTTAAGAGACAAGTTCTACCCTTGGTTGATTAACCCTGAAAAATTTAAATGGTCGATCTGTTTTGAATCAGTATGCTAATTCAGTTAGCCAGCTGTTGGGTAGAAGTGTCTTTTTACCTATTGTGGCTCCTGATGGAGTGAAGAAAACATGTAGAATTTTCAAATTACAGGAGCCAAAGAGAGAGCTGAGTCTGTCCAGCCTACTGAAGAAGGAGAAATAGTTATGTCTTCAGATGGGCTTCCCAGTGAAACTGCTGGTGCTAGTCATTTTGCTGAGTGTGTGAAAGGAGAGGGGAATTCAGATATTTTAGAGTGTAGAACAGTGCCTGGCAGAAAATTGAAGAAGAAAGCCAAAAAACGTTCTTGGAATGAGGAGGATGAGTATGAAGTTGAAAGAATACTTGAGTATGAATATGATGGGGAACATTGGTATAGAATAAAGTGGAAAGGCTGGAGTAATGAATACAACACCTGGGAGCCTTTGTCAAATTTATCTAACAGTAAGAAGCTTATTGATGAATTTCATCGAAGAGCTGAAATAATGGAGAAAAGGGATGAACTCAAAAGATTAAAACTTGAATCTGAAAGTAAGTCTATCAATGAAACTCTTAGCAAATATATTGAGATTCATTATCCAAGAAGTGAAATGGATGCAATCATCAAGAAATTGAAAAGGTTCCCGAAATGCCCATCAATTAAGGAGGTTGAAAAATGTGCAAGAGCTATACTGAAGGATAACCTAAAGTTTGAATTCAGGTCAGAGTATGGTGCAATTGGAAAATGGGCTATAGCAAAGGCCAGAGAGAAACAGCTGAAAGAGCTTGCTGAATGGGAAAACGAAATGAACAAAAATTGTACTGACCCAGCTGGTATTACAGTAATAAATGATGTGGATTTGGAAGGTCGTCCATCAAATTTTAATTACATCAACAAGTACATATCTAATTCCTCTATCATCATTCCCTCTGAACCACTTGTTGGATGCGAGTGTGGAAGTATTTGTAGTGCACATAACCGTGGATGCTGTGCAAAACAAGCTGGAGCAAATTTTGCGTACACTTCTAACAAGAGGCTGAGAATCTCTCGTGGGTTTCCAATTTATGAATGTAATGCACTCTGTAAATGTCAAGATGCTTGTCCTAATCGTGTTGTCCAGTTAGGAAGGCAGTATCCATTGTGCATTTTCCGAACTTCCAATGGATGTGGCTGGGGAGTGCGATCTATGAAAAAAATTCCTAAGGGTACTTTCATTTGTGAGTATGTAGGTGAAGTCATTACATCAGACGAGGCTGAGAAACGTGGGAGAGAGTATGATGCACAAGGGAGAACCTATCTCTTTGACTTGGATTTTAATCAGACTGACCTAAGTGATTGCATTTACACAGTAGATGCTGCAGTGAATGGCAATCTGTCTCATTTTATTAATCATTCTTGTGATCCAAATTTGGAAGTGTTTGCAGTATGGATTGACTGTTTGGATCCAAATTTACCCAGACTTGCACTTTTTGCTTGTAAAGATATAGATTCTGGTGATGAAATAACTTTTGATTACTCTCCTCACTTTGTATCTGGACCTGTTTGTCAGCCATCCCCATCTCGTCATGCCCGTAAATTAAATTTAGATTCGTCTAAAGTTTGGACTATCTGCAAATGTGGATCTGTGAAGTGCCGGAAGGAATTGTTTTGAAATAATTTTTGACTTTTGTGTGTGTGAAACTATAATGTTTTTAACTGGTTGTAACTTTAGTTTCTTTAGTTGATTTAACTTTTAACTGTAGAAATCTGGTATTACCTTTTTACTGCAAGTGTATTTTGTATAGACATAAGGAGATCATTCAGTGAGAATTTTATTCATGTAGCAAAGAGTATCTGATAATTGTGGTTCTATTATTTTGTCCACATTAAATAATATTTATACTGTTTGCATTTTCATCATGTTTAGTGTGATATTTTATAATTCCTTGGTAAACAATAAAATATTTTTTAAATTTTAAATTGATGAGAAAAATTTTCCTTCCGATTTTTCCCATTAACTTCCTGTTCTTACTTGATCTAAATGCATTTTATAGTGAATTATTACTTATAAATAATTGTGTACTTTGCGGTTTTATCTTTGATAAATGAATAATTTTGAATATAAAATATATTTTATTGAATATAGGTTGAATTGAAAATGGATAGTGATTCATTTTAAAACATATGCTGTTTATATTAACCCCTGATTATCAGAAAAATTTCATTTACATAAAGTGCTTGGCATATTTAAAATTGTTTTGCCTAAATTTTCTGAAATTTCAATGGAAATTGGTATCTATTTAAATGTTTGAATATATTTCCCTGAATATAATCTTGTTGTTGAAAAGATAACATGTATAGTAAATAAATATTCATTAAAGTTTACTTTTCAATTCTATCAATTTCTGGGTTTAAATATTTATTGAAGTATAGTCTTGCATAAGTTCATTGAGGTACAAGCAAAAGGAATAAGCATAGATGTAGGACCTCTACTGACTCATATAACCTAATGGTTAACTAATAGGTTATGCCAATGCGAAGATCTACCAATGTGATTGTGAGCAGTGTCCTCGTCCTGCCTGCTATGTGTCAGGAGGTTCCTCAAGGGAGGATTCTTTACCATGCACCAGACTAGGATGCCCTGGTCGTTTTCAGCTGGTGCGGCATGTTTCTTTTGTAGACTGTCCTGGTCATGACATTCTCATGGCTACTATGCTTAATGGTGCTGCCGTGATGGATGCTGCTTTACTTCTTATAGGTAATACATGGTTATCATATTTAAATTTTTTTAATTTTACAGTTCATAATTGAGGAAATATCCCAAAAATCTTCTATCAAGTTTCCTACTGAATTGATAAAGAATATATAGTAAAATCTATTTCATTAAACACTTATGGCTTCAAAGATTAAGTTTTCAACATTAAGCAATGATATAATTATTACTGCTTCATTTGAATTAATTTATCATAAATGTGCTATGATAGAAAACATTTTCTTCATTTCATAATAAATCCCCTACCTCTAGATTGTGAATATGTCAATCCTGCAAATATCTTAGGTTTGTTGTAAATTCATCAGTCATGTTCTTTGACTTGATCATGTAGTGATTAACCCAAGATTAGTAGTTTTTTCATTCCTCAATGATATGATCAGTTTATAGTGAACAAAAAACTACCTATAAAAATCGCTTACCTGTTTTGATTATGCACAACTATTGCTTGAGATGCTTTGCAAGTGTCAAATCCTCAACTAAGTGAAATTATGAATGATATGCTTTCAGTCGACAATTAAAATTTAGCTGATTCTAGTTTTCTGCATTAAAATTCAACAAGAAATGGCTGAATCTCTGTAGTCAGTTAAAAATCCCAGGAGAAAAATTACCCTGTTATATACCTATTTGATAGTTATCAATGAGGAAAGATGATTTTAACAAGCATCTTCATTAGATTTTACTCTGAAACTGAATAATCCTTATTCTTAAGATATACCATGCTCATTATGAAACTGTCACCACTAATTGCTTGCTGATTTTCAAATATATAATGTTATCTTTTATTAAAAAATAGCTTGTTTCAGGTGAATAACTCAGAAGAATCATTCAGGGGTTCATGATAATCATAAAAGGGTCCAATTATAAAATGAATAGGATTAAATGCATTAAAAATATTTATGTATGAAATTTGTTCCCATTTAGTAGAACAGCTGATAAAATTTCTCTTAAAATTTTTTCGTCCTATTTTGATTATCAATATTTGGTATTTTCAAAGAATGAGTGAAACCACAATTATTACATTATATAAAATTGTAGAAGTTCAGTTGCATTTGTGTAGATCAATTCTTAAAGGGATTTACCTGTATCTGATATGAGCATGAGTGCCAGGACTGGAATGATTTCAAGCTGTTCATAGGGAAGTTTCTTCACCCAAATATTATCAACCTGATGGCCATACTTAAAACATATTACCATTAATATAAATATGGCAAATATTTAATAAATCTAAAAAAAGAAAAAAACTAATTCTCAAAGAAATTTTATAAAAGCTTGATCTTCAGATTAAGTGACTTATTTTGTTGTTGCTCTTTGAAGCATGGAAATCATTTCTACTTGATTCTAAAATGTCATTTAGAAATATTTTTTGTCAGAGTTTTTTTTCATAGCTATTTTTAAAAAAATATCAACATGAGCATCTAGTACCTTTTATATTTAATTTAATCCTTGGACACTTTTATCTTTATCAGCTGGGAATGAATCATGCCCTCAACCCCAGACATCAGAGCATCTTGCTGCAATTGAGATCATGAAATTGAAGCATATTCTCATTCTTCAGAACAAAATAGATTTGGTGAAGGAAGGTCAAGCTAAGGAGCAGTATGGGCAGATATTGAAGTTCGTTCAAGGTATTTCATATATTTTGTTTTTGTGTGTAATAAATCATATGTAATTTGGTAGATACATGTGTGTGTTATAAATCAAATTTAAAATGAACCTCATGTAAATTCTCAGTGCTAAAAGTTAATCTTTGTGATCAGGCACTGTTGCTGAAGGTGCTCCAGTTGTGCCCATTTCAGCTCAGCTCAAGTATAATATAGAAGTTATATGCGAATATATTGTGAAGAAGATACCTGTTCCTGTGAGAGATTTTACTTCCCCACCTCGCCTAATTGTTATTCGCTCATTTGATGTGAACAAACCAGGATGTGAAGTAGATGATCTGAAAGGAGGAGTAGCAGGTGGAAGTATTCTTTGTGGAGTTTTAAAGGTCAGTATTAGGTATTTGAGACAAATTGCTTATTTCAAGAATTTTTTAAAGATATATAGTTTGTTATATAAGATGCATGTTCTTTAATGATTTTATTGTATATTTTGTTTAAATAATGTCTTAGTTTGCATTGTGGCTGAAAGTATGCTATTTAAAGTTTGACCAGGACTGTATCTTCCTTCAAGATCTAAACTTGTTTACCAATTCCTCTCGATGAAATATCTTTTAAGGAATCTAGTTATTAAAATTGATTATTGTATAAAAATGCTCTACTAAGCGCTAAGTCTGCTTACATCTTCTGTTAAAAGTGTATGAAAATATTTGCTTTGGTCTAGCATCATGTGTAAAAATGAAAGCTTTATTTTTTATCCATTTATTTTGTATGTGTCAAACAAATAATATCAACATAAATTCTTTAATTAGTTAAGACATTGAGTATCTAAGATTTTAAATTGACTTGTTTTCAATTGTCAGTTATATTTTTATAAATAATCTTTATTGAATTTAAGGTGGGAATGGAAATAGAGGTTCGGCCAGGCTTGGTATCTAAAGATCAAGAAGGAAAGTTAACTTGCAGACCTATATTTTCTAGAATTGTATCTTTATATGCTGAGCAAAATGAGCTTCAGTTTGCTGTTCCTGGTGGTCTGATAGGTAAGTCTGATTCTGCCTCTATTATGTAAGGCTAAAGAAGCTGTGAGAATTTTATTTCAGAAGATTATTTTTTTTAAGGAATTGTTATGCTACTGTCTTTGTTGAGAATCTTTGGCTTGATAACATATACTTTTAACTTATGTTTTAATGACAGTATCCTTTCAATCTAATTAAAATCTTCTTAGCCTCTATCTTTATTTTAAATTTTAGAATATAGTTAGACAAATATTGGCAAGGCTTGTGCTGATTGGGTGGCTCTTTCACCTAACCTTTTAGTTACGGGTCAAGGTTATTCAATTCCAATTACCTCAGTGTTGTTCCTCTTGTGATTCAATACTTCTTTTGAAGGTGTTGGCACCAAGATAGAGCCCACATTGTGCCGAGCAGATCGTTTGGTTGGTCAGGTTTTAGGAGCTGTGGGAGCCCTTCCTAAAATTTTTATCGAATTGGAATTTTCTTATTATCTTTTAAAACGGTTGTTAGGAGTACGTACTGAAGGAGACAAGAAAGCAGCAAAGGTAAATTTCCTTTTTGTTAAAGTTTCAATTTTTGAGATCTTAATATAATGGGTGAATAAAATTCATTTGTTGTATTTGGTGTTATTAATGTTAAATGAAGTGGTAGTAGTAATGTAATCTATAATTAACATTTTTAGGTCCAGAAATTGACAAAAGGAGAAGTCCTACTTGTGAATATTGGGTCATTATCAACAGGAGGAAAAGTTATTGCTACCAAAGCAGATTTAGCTAAAATAAGTCTTACTAATCCTGTATGCACAGAAATTAATGAAAAAATTGCTCTCAGTCGCAGGGTGGAAAAACATTGGAGGTGATTATTTCATCCTGTACTCCTTGAATTTAACCCTTTTGTTGGACAGCTTTAGTAATTTTCAACTTTTTTCTAGATTGATTGGATGGGGGCAGATATTCGGTGGGGAAACAATAGAGCCAATAATTGATCATAAACCAGAATGAAGATGTATTTCCATGAATTTGGAGTTCAGGCTTTACAGAGTCAGCTATTGTTTCCTTTATGCAGGACTGGTTGTTTTGTATTATGTTATGTGGATAATGGTGTGAATAAAAGATTGAAAAAAAATCGTGAAATTGTTGTCTTGATATTATTAATTAATAAAATTAATATTAAAAGTTCATTTCCATGATCAACTTCTATTTTGTGGATATTTTCCTTTCAGTTCTTGGAGCCTGTAAAAACTACCTTAATAAAAGTATATTGTAAAGCGTTTGCTATTCTATCTGTCCATTAGAAGAGGTAGCAAGTGTATGCTAAGCTTATTTTATACAAAATGTTAGGCAAAAGTGTAACCGAACCCAAAACATGCGCACATAATATTGAATTTAAAAACAAATAAATAAATTAAATTATATTAAATATTGATCCCGTTTCTGGACATGACAGTCACAAACCAGTTGCTACCTTAAATCAAGTACAGTGGTACCTCGAGATATGAGTTTAATTCGTTCCGTAACCTTGCTCGTATCTCGAAGCATTTTTCCCCGTTGTAAGTAATTAAAATGCCATTAATCCGCTCCGGTCCTATGAAAAATCCACTAAAAATTGTAAATTATGAAAAAATATGTTTTTAATTAAAAAATAATCATGTATAATTAACAAATACATAACTTTTATTTTTATTTGTTTCATAATTTTATTTAGAATAATAGTCTTACTTTGGTGACGGACAAGTTCGGGTAATGAAGGTGGACGGCGAGGAGGGATGGAGTATTGGCACTCTATATAGACACATACGTAAACGGCGCTTTTTAAAACTTAAAACTATTTTCGTAAATTTAAATTAAAACCACTTCATTTATTTCAAATAAAAGAAAATACTTAAATCAATGCTCTTAACTTAATACTTGAACTAACATTAACGTAAATTTAATAATCACTTGTTTCTGCCTTCTTGGCTGCACTTTCTGAACTGTAAAAAAGTTCAGTAATCACGCAAAAATGATTACAGCGCACAAGATACACTTCGATTCAAGCGGGTAACACGTGTGAGTGATAGGGAGATTTTCTCAGATGATGCTCGACCCTGCGCACCAACTAGCTGGATGTTCCGGAAACACGGATTTGGGCTCGTATCTCGAAAGAAAATATGGCCCGAGCTCCAGCTCGTATGTCAGGCTGCTCGTAACTCGAGGTACCACTGTATCTCAATTGACTGGGTATTTATTTTTATCTATTCCCCAGCCAAGTAATGACTCTCACATTGCCAAGTGCACGCTCATTATCTTATTCACAAATAAATAATAAATCTTGGAATAGAAAAATTGTAGGATTAAGGATATTGCCCACCTAAGACCCTAAGAGGGGCTCAGGACATTCCACACTTGTAAAGAGTGAAAGATGCCCTTGGCTAGTATGTTAAAGATTGAATCAACCTCTTGAGGATGGCTGATGTAGCTAAAACAATGATAGAAAACACCTTCATTATCCTGATAAGAGCCTACAAGAAATTTATTAAGATGTATCCAATGGATTCCACTACTGACACATTGCAGTCCAGGTAGTTGTGATGAATAAGTACAATGATCCTTAAAATTGAAGTTTGAAGATGAAAAATTATGAAATGTTGAGGTAATTATACAAATATATTATAAGTGCTCTTCGAATTTACATGAGTATACCTTAACCCTCTTACTGCGGATGGGCCGATCTATCGGCCCGGCGTGCTTATGCGAAAACTGCGGTAGGGCCGATCTATCGGCCCTGCTTTTCTACTCAGCAGAACTCCTCCATTAGAGCCTATCTGTTACTTCTGCTTTCTTCTTTGTTATCTCTGGTGCTTATACGTGAGAAACAAACCGATAGTTGTGCTGAATGAGGCATCTTTAATTTTATTTTTCATCTAATATGATGGTATATACGTATCTCGATGAGCGGCGTGCACTCAAATACTGGAAAATAAGGTGTTTTAAGGTTTTTTCTAGCGTTTTTTGAAAAGTTATGTTCTTTATAAAGAAAATCTATCCGCAGGCATAAACCAATGACATGCTTATCGTTTGTAATTAGTATTATATAAGACCTTTCCTAGTAGTGGCTTCAAATAAAAATGTCACCCGTGGAACATCAAAATAATCCCTATTGGGGAAGTAAAGCTTTAAAAATGTACTCCAAAAAAAAAAGAGAAAGACATTTATAGTGTGCTAGTTGATAGTAAAAGAGGAAAGAGGAGACGAGAACGCACCTTTAGTGCAAAATGTAAGAAATTACGTAATGGTGTATGCTTCCCGCAACACAAGTGCCAGAGGGTAGATATTTCTTAAAATGCAATTTTTGAATAAGCTATCGCAATTTCTTCAGTAAAATTGTATATTTCAATAGTTAAAAGCCCAAGCTTTTGACTGAATGTGAAATAATAAACATTTCTTTTAATTTTCTATGGCTAAACTATCGTTAAAATGCATATTTTGTATTATTATTTATTAGTTTCCAGATATATAAATTTTTATAATATTAAATAAAAACGGTAAACGCGCAAATTTATTTTCATTTCGAACCTTATGATATGATAAATAAATGGTAAAAAATATAAGGATGAATAACCGTATTTACAATTATTACAACTTACTAAACAAAAACCTGCATTTTTGCGGGAAATACCTCCGCAATTTTGGCATACACCTCGAAAAGTGGGTCCGCAGTAAAAGGGTTAATCTATGAATAGTTATCTGATAAAGCAGTAAAAATTTAAAAGCTCAAAATAATTTTATTATATCAAAATCTCTTCAATTTTCTAAAATAATAATTTAAAATTCCATATCTGTAGAAATTGATTTCCATACTAATTTTTTTACAGTAAAATTTACAATAAGTCCTATTATCAGCAATAATTATTCAATAGGTATATACTTTCATTGCATGATTATGCTACATTTCATATAAAATTGTTCTCTATACTAAAAGGACCCTGCAAACAAATGGAACTTGAAGCAACAAAATTTTTGCTTGAAGCTACATTCATTGCAATGGAATCCAGAAGACATCATGGAAACCTTCCTATGTAAAACCATATGAGAATTACTTAAATCACCAAGATAGTTTACTAAGGATTTTTCTTATAGGTGTTGCTTGCTTCAATTCCAAAAAAGCTTGATCTCTTCTGTAAAGAACTGGACAATCTAAAGAAATACACTCAATAGGTTCCATTCGTTTGCAACAACTTTGGCAAATCTGAAAGTTAAAAAATATATTTCATAAAATTTTGATTTTCAGAGTAAGATACAATATTCATGGTGATTTAAAGTTGATAAAATTATATTCCTGAAATAGTTAGTAGTTATATGACCTGAGGAGTAGAAAATAAAAATGACCGTAACTTCTAATAACATATCTTAAACATAATTATCAATGATTATTACTATTATTCTGGTGATAGAGAAAAGATCCCCTATAATATACCTACAGAAAGACAAGCTGGGGAATTTTTGCCCTTCTTCCCTCAAGTATATACATGCTGTGTCCTGAAAGTAGTAGGACTGATTTTTTCCTGCACATTGGAATAAATGAATAAAGCAGGAAAGAAAAAAATGGGAGTGACCTTTCCAATAAATCCAGATACTTAGGGCTTGGGACACGAGAGCTGTACATCATGAAGAATAGAGCTACTAACCTTTAACTGCTGCAGCTTGAAGAGAAAAGACATTTATTGGAATAAATGAATAAAGCAGGAAAGAAAATAATGGGAGTGACCTTTAAAGAAGATAGTTTATTTTATTAAAGTCAACCAAAGGATGGGAAAGTTGACTTATCAGCATTGACTTCTTGATCAACAAAAAATGGAAAAATATAGAGAAATTATACCAAAGAAGAAACTCAGAAATTCTAAAAGACTGTTTGCTCTGAAAGAAGGCCACTATTATAAATTAATTATGGTCAGAGGGAGGCCAGTCATACTGTCATCAAACAATAAGGACCTGGGCAGAGAGATGAAAGAGATAAACATCTGGTGCAGTATGCAGAATATACTGATATGTTCATAGCAACTTCAAGAAGAAAGAAGTTGAAATGGAGAGGCCCTAATAGGATTATAATTAACCCATTTATGCCAAGCGTTCCATTTTTGGAACGGCAGTTACGCGAAGATATTTTATATCCTATCGCTTACAAGAATTCTGGGAAGTGGGTGAAAACTTCCTGCCTTCTTTGTAAGGGTATGTATAGCATCACCGAATTCACGGAATTAGTCACTGAGCGAACACAGAGCTAGGTGGACGTTGTAAATCCTAGCTTCATTTTTTTGAGTTGATTTTTCAAGACCCGCTCGATAAACTTTATTTACAACTTAAGTGCTTAATCTTCTATAGATTTAATTTTTTTTCTATTAATACTTGAATACTCACTATTCCATGTCATAATCAGAAAATACAGAAAATTTTATACATATACAAGTTAGAGGATAGAAAAGTTGAGAGTTCCATTTTTGGAACACTAGGCACAACTACTACTGAGACTTCGCCGTATATTTATATATGGCCTTTATCATGTTTTTTAATTTTTACCACTTTTAAGTCTCAAGTTGCGTAAAACATTAACCCTACACAAAATAGCTGACCTGTTGTAGACAAATTATGACATAAAAGCAAATGCAATTATCATAGAACCTCCTGAAAATGCAACAACTCCTGTTTCTGATGAGGACAAAGGTGATGAAGAAGGTGGAATAATAAATAATCTGCCTGATTCTTTGCGTGCCCCTGCGTACCTTGTTCAACATGATTCTGATCCAGAAGAGAGATGCATCCTATTTGTACCAAACGAAACATGCTTCAGCTTTGACGAGTCCATGATTCCTTACTTCGGTCGTCATGAATGCAAACAGTTTATTCGTGGAAAGCCTATTCGGTTTGGGTACAAGTTTTGATGTGGTACCAAACGCCTAGGTTATATTTGTTGGTTTCAACCATATCAAGGTAAAAACCCAAACACTAATTATGAGGAATATGGTGTCAGTGCATCCGTTGTCCTACAATTTACTGAAGCACTCATGAAGGAGCACCCTGGACATAGCACTTTTTGATACACTCAGTTCAAATGGTCATCAAGCAACCGGCACAGTGAGAAAAAATGGAATCGACAAACCCCTATTGGAATCAGAAGATTCTCTAAAAATAAGAAAGGGTTGCGTTTGATTACAGAACTGATGGCAAAGTCAATATGGATGCTGAATGATAACAGTGTTGTCACAGTTGCATCATCTGGGGCTGGCGTCAATCTGCTGTGCCTTGTCAATCGCTATTCACAAAAACATAAAAAGAAGATCCAAATGCAGCAGCCAAATATGATAAAAGTATATAACTAATATATGGGAAGAGTAATCAGAGAGGATGAAAATAATGACTAATATAGAGCATCAATTCATGGCAAGAAGTGGTACTCAAGCCCTTTGTTCTGCTTCGAATTAGCTCTACAAAATGCTTGGCAGCTGCATAAAACTTACGATCCAAAGCCAATGGATCTTCTGGAGTTTCGTCGCTGTGTGGCATGCCATTATCTGAAGACCCATGGTAATTTGGCCCAAACTGAGAAGACCTTCTTAGAAACGCAATATTGACTCCCGTTATGATGGCCAAAATCATGTAATCGCAAAACAATCAAAGAAAACCAAAAAATTGTAGAAAGCCACAAATAAACCACTTTTTGCTGTAAAAAATGCAATGTTGCCCTTCAAAAGTGCCCCTAAAGTGCTCACAGGACTATCATACGAAAGAGTACATTTCACGTATTAGGTAGTGCTTTTGCCTAGTGTTCCATTTTTGGAACACCATGTAACTCTGTAACCATATAACTTTTACTAAATTTTCTTTCAAATTCTTGTTTTTTAATTTTTTTAAACTAATATATATGAATATCAGACAAAAATTCAAAAATTTTTACCTTCGGCATAAATGGGTTAAATAGACTAGATACTGGTTAACAAACTATACTATAAAAAACTGAAAGGTTTTGAACAACTTCAACATGGGAAGTGTCCATGGGATTGTGAGATGTAGAACAAAGATCTCTCCGTGAACTAAGCACAATAAGTTGGCTTTTAGCAAGAAAAATGGAGGCAAGTATTTGCATACTGCAAGAAAATGTGAAATTTCAGCTGGAATTAAAAAAAGATATTTGCAGTTCTTAAGGAAGAAGAAATGAAAGAAAAGTCAAAAAATTATGATGGAGGCAGCTGAAGAAGCGGCAAGTCCTCTGAGAAAACCGAAAGGTAAAAATTTAAGCAAAAAGCCTGGAAAAAGATAAAACAACAAAAGGAATTGAAGAACTCAGATACTCCCAGAGATTTCATTTAGTATATTGAGATATGCAAGTCAATAAGGAGTGCAATTAAATAGGTCATCCAGAATTTCATAAAAGAAGCTATCAAGAATATGGAAGAAACCAAGACAATACCTAGCAATTAGTAAAAAATGATTCAGACTAAAGTACAGAAATAATGAACTACATATTTCAAAATTTTATATTAATATAACAATAATAACTTTGGAATATTACCATTTACCATCTGATTTTCCTTCTTACTTGCGTGTTTCCATGCATGTTACATATATTTCAAATCCGGAATATATTTCTCAGTGATTATTAACTACTATATGTTTCATGAATATAAACTTTAAACTACAATTGTAAACATAAAAATATACTGCACTATCCTAGTTATGTATCTCTGTTCTCTACTTCACATCTTTATGAGCAGGATCACAATATTTTAGACTGATTTAAGAGAGCATATATATCAGTTATTGCTAAGTTGAGAAGAGAACTTGAAATTTATATTAGAATGAAACATTCAACAAATACACTTTCTTAGCAAACTAAGTTTAAAATATCTATTTTAAGCAGTGTATTTGATATCTAACAACCTGAAAATGAATATAAGCATTAATGAAAATAAGAATCACTAATTACTCAGTAATTAATCTTTTTGAAATTTCCTTATTGTGCTCCTTAAATTCTATAACATAAGAAATTATATTAAAAAAGGAAGGTCTTCTAAATCTGATCTTCTAGATCTGACTAAATAGTTCATCTGAAAATCTACAGTGGTTAGACATTTAAACTTCTAGTTTATGGAACTTTGAAACAAATATTTTACTGCCAGTAAAATTTTTGAATTAAGAGAAAAAATAAATCACAACATTAATTTAAAATACATTTTACTCAAGTTGAAAAATTAGATGGATAGTGCAAGGTAAAGGATAATAAAACAAATTACCATTGAGAGTGAATATTAAATTTTGAGAGATTTACATGCCTTACCTTAGTTAGACTAGCAACACTTCGTTCCCATGAGTTACATCTACTTGCCAAAATGAAAGCAGTTTTATGAGCATTTTTCTGGCAAAGCTGACATAGAGCTGCTCGATTCCCAGGGTCAAGTGGTTCTCCACAAGTAACACAGTCTGATGATGCAAAATATGCAGATATAGTACTTTTTCTGAACCCCGAAGATGTCCCTGGATTACTTTCCACACTATTTATTCTATTTCCGAAATTGAAATCCAAAGAAATGTCAGAACCTCGTGGTTGAATAAGTGATCGGAATTTTCTAGGCATATCTGCATACCTACAATGGTCAAGGAAATAATCTTTATGGAATCATGACATTTTAAAATTTAACCAGAGAAGTATAATTTTAATGTAGTTTTACTGAAAGGGGAATTCAGAGGAATTTAATTAACAGTTAATGACAAAAGATATTAAATCATGCATCTATGGTACAATTAATATTTTTGAATGACAAATTTTGAAAATATCAATGATCCTAAATTGGATCGTATTATTTCCATTTTCTTACTCTAGTTACTTTATTTTTTATGACAGAAAATTCAAGCATGCTGTTTTAAGATTCTTTGAAGTTATAATTACTGTACACACATTTTTTACATATTATATAGTATTTATTAATGTAATACCTATACATTCTTTTATGATAGCCTGTCTAGGGCTACTGACTGAACACTCGGTCATCCTGGTTCGCATACCATTCATGTGAGATTTCTAGCGATTGCATTTTCACAAGTAAAGATTAGAGAAGAAAAATAAAATTACCAACCATGACTCAACATCCACGCCAATCAAGGAGAAACAACGCTGCAAAGGTGGAATAAGAACTTTGGTGATATAATAATGGGCATTCACTCGTGCTGGCTGAGCAGAACTTTCTGAGGGTACATCTTGATTGCTGAATATCAACAATTCATAAGGAGAGCGGACCAGCTGGAAGAGGGGCAATCCAGGAGGGCCACTAATTATCACATAAGGTACTCGCTCTCCTGATCTAGGCTCAGCTCTTCGATCATAACTGACCCAACGTCTGTGAATAACAAACCAGAATTTTTTTTAACTAAGTAATATTTCATTAAAGACAAACGTATGTACATATAATGCAAATTCATTATATTTTTCAAATATATTAAAACAATATTTTTATTTAAAGTCTGTCCAAGTTTTATTGGCTAAGAAGACAAAGGTATTTTTGCTTTTTCCATGAATTAACTAAGCCAGATAATTGTAGGTTTTACCTCTAGTGAACAGTCACCAAAGGGCCACAATGACTAGTTCTGTATTTGACGGCATACGAGACGCACTTTTTTTCCTGGATTAGATCTCAAAAAAATTACCCGCATCTTATATGTGAAGGTATTGGTATCAGTGCTTCAAACTATTTGTTTAAAAACATACCCTCGGAAATATGACTAAAGGAAACAAAAAATTAAGCCACACTGTTCAGTATAAATTAGGAGTGTTAAACTACATTACAGTGCATGAAAACAGCGGTAGTAAGTCATTGTGGTACAGCACAGACTATTAAAACTTCTATTCCTTGTGTGCGGCCTACATAACGAGGGTGCGTCTTATATGCCGTCAAATATAGCATATGCAAACATACAAATCAATGAATGAGTATCAAAAAAGGTATATTAGTATTTCTAAAGGATAAGATATTTTTTTATTTACAATGCTGAAAATCTCTAGTCAAAAATTCATACATCGGCATAAAAATTTTTGTGACCCTTCACTGCACAAGGCGCATGGAAAGTAAGTCTGCATATATGGTAAGTTATATTAGTACATAGTATCATTTCATATGTATGTGAATAATAGTACATTGCATCATTACAAATAGTATACTGATGGTATTATCAATTCATAATCACTAAACTACCACATACTATAGGCAGTATTTAAATTCCACAAAAAAGTTATGAGACTCCTTTGGGATCTATAAGAGTCTCACTTTTTTTGACATCTTTGTCGTTTGATTCTAACATAACTTTCAACAAACACAGTAAAGCTTCAGTTACAAAAGCCTAAAAAACTATTGGTTTAATTTACCATAATTCTAGAGACTTTAACAAAATAACTTGGCCTAGAGAGGGTTCTAAGATTTGTGGCCCTAAAGGCTGGAATTGAAAGAGAAAGAGGGGAATAAGAAAAGATACTGAAACAAATTAATACCCACACTCAAGATTCCATTACATTTTTCACATTCCATAAGTATGTATGAATTATATATCACCAACCGATTTTTCAAATAATGAGAGATTATATAGCATTTGTAAATTAACTAATAATTTTCATTTATCACAAAATATATTTTTAAAAAATTGTTCATCGAAATGTGTAATTTTCTTGCTATTATATTTTATCCCGCTATTGTATTTGAATAATTTTTTATTTCATTTCTTAAAATTTACAGATGTAACTATCTGGCTATTGTGATGTTTTGCAAAAGGACATTTGTCAGTTTAATAAATAATATTTTTGTTATTGTAAGAAAAAATATGCATTAGGAAATTACATTTATTGAATTTCATTCAATTTCCTTTACAGTAAAGAAAAAATTCTAAGTTTTAACACAATAATTTGAAAATATAGATTAAGATAACAATTGAATTATTAATTAAATTTTAAGCAGAGTGACATGGATACTACTCATAAATCATGTGAAAATGAGGCAGTTCAGCATGACAATTACCTTGCTAATTGAAGAGCAGGCACACATGCTCCAGGCCTATATCCTGAAGCACCACGGTATTCTCGAGCAAAGGTTAACTCCTGCAAACTTAATCTTCCACTAAGTAATTTTCCTAGTTGTCGCTGCACGTGTAATTTCACTTGACTTACATCTCTGGTATCAAACAGTAATCTCAAAGATTTTTCAAGGATCTAAAAGTAATACAGATCAAAATTTCATTAAAGAACTGTTAAAAATTTTCTGAAAATTAGTTTCAGCAGAAAACTTAATTCACAAACCTTAGCAACAGCTGGACATCCATCTCGCCTTACTGTTTCTATGCCTTTTGCATCAAACACAGGATTTTCTTGATCAGGACTTTCATATGCATAGCCAACATATCTTTTCTTTGTCTTAGAATAGAGAAATATACAACTTAATATTTTTAAGGGAAATGTAAATCCATCATTAAATAAAATTATAAAATAAATAATGCAAGAGCTGGCCCAGATTAGTTGTTTCTGATGAATATTAAAAAATACATATTTACTTTGTGAAAGTATATATATTATATCTAATACCTGAAGAAGACAAGGTTGAAAAATTTTTTCAAGCTTAAGTTTTACAGGACTTGGATTACTTTCAGTAACTAAATCTGCAATTTCTGCACCAAGCTTAAAGGCTTCTTGACGACTAAAACCTTTAGCCAAAACAAACAATGAGTCTGTGTCACCATAAATGACTCTCACTCCTTGGCTACCCCATTTTTTGTGAACCAATTCTATAGCCCTTTCCAGAGTTTCTCTTCCTTTACTCACCACACTATCTCCAACCTGGATAAAATATATTTTAATCAGAATACAAGAAGAAAAAAGAAATAAGCAATCATCTTACTGTTTATACTAGATTATAAGACACATATTTTACCTTCAAAATTTGACACTATTTTGCCAATGTCTTATATTCACAATATACCAAAAGGGGATTATAGTCAGATGCCAAATTCAGTTATCGAGTATGGATTGGCAAACATCATAGGTCTATGCCATAGTGAAATTTTAAAGGTAAAAAATTCATCTTAAAATTGAGTGTATATGGTATATTATTATCTATCCCTTATGTCAAGGATGTAAAAATATAAATCATCACTCAATGCAACGATAAACTTGATATCTTGCTAAATATTCAATCATTTTCGAGGGAATAAAATGAATTATATTATATTAATAAACATATGGAAGGAAGAAAAAAATAGGATGAAATCTTCAATACTCAAACCAAAGGAATATATGATAAATACTTCAAATATTAAAATGTTTACAATAATCATGCAAATCTCAACCATTGAAATAGAAGAAAGAAAAATCTTCCAAAGTTACATTAGAGAAAGTTATTAAAGCAAAACTACATAGGTTATATTTATGGACTGATTATCACATACTAGAGAGTACATATCATTGACCAAATAACATTCACTGTCAGTAAAACCCCATAAAATAAACCATACAATTATCCAATACAATTATACATTATTATAATAATTATGAATAGTATGTGTAGTAAACATACTACACATACTATTCATAGATGAATCTCACCTCTATACAAGGCATTCTACCAGAAAAATTTGCAGATGTATAGCCATATGTAACATTTGCAATCAGCTTAAGACCTAACTGTCTATTATTTAAAACTCTTTCAACCACACGGTTTCCTTTATTTTCCTTCAAAGCTTTTTTGACCTAAAAAAGGAATTGAATACTGGTAAGCTTCATAACTTGAACTTAATGAATATGCAACATGAACATCCATATAAATTTTAAATAAATATATAGCTGCAATAAAATAATGAAATTATAATTTAAAAGTAACTAAAAGTACATATTTATACATTTGCCCATCTAGTAAACATACTACACATACTAAACATAACATACATACTAGAGTATTAAATGCATAAAATTTAACCTCAATTATCATAATTAAAAGAAACCATGAATTAATACTAATATAATGAATTTTACAGAGGCTATTTAAAAGTTATATATTTACCATTAAACGTGTCTCCAATATTTGAGAAAGCATTCGAGGAAGAATGCCTTCTCTCACTCCTTTACCAACAAAAGCAACTCCACAAGGGGAGAAACTTATAATAGATCTAGAGTTTTCTTCATTTTTAGAGGATATTTTCTGTTGTTTTCTTAATAATTTGGCTATTGTATCTGGAGGGACCATTAATGTAGTACACCCAAAAGTAAACGGAGTGACTCTAAAAATAATGAATTAGTTAACTGGTATCTTTTGCTCAGTTTAGAGGTAAGAATTTTTGGTTAGCTTTAACATCATAGTAATTATAAAGTTCAAAAGTAATTAAACAGCACTTACTGGCCAAAGTGTTTCACCCGTCCAAGGCATGTAGAGAAACAGTAATTGTATGCAATAATTATGGATGGATACAAACTTTGAAAGTCCAACACAATAACTGGATCTGCAAAAAATCTGGAAGATAAGGTGATAAAAAACATGAATAATGTAATTTACAAGGCATATATAACTATTTATAACTAAAAACTTTCTATTTGTTTAATGCTTCTCTGATGAAATTTGTCTCAAAGATGATTTTCATAGAAAACTGAACATCACAGGCTTATCAGCTTAAAATCAAAGAAGTAACTCAACTCAACAAAGAAGTAGTTGCTATGAGGCTTTTTGACTCAATAATTACACAAAAATTAAAAAATGGTATCAGGGTTTAATAGAAGTGAAAAAAGGACAGACTCAAACCCAATTCCCTCACTTGCCATGGTAATATGCTAATCATTACACTACCATGTAAAACCAATTGAACTCTGATACGGTAATTTCTTGCGCGCAATGCTTGAGGTAACCTCTATCCATCTTCCACAGTTTACTAGCCATGGCACTGTAGTATAGTGATTAGTGTACATCCTCTAAAAGTAGGAGACCAGCATTCAAGTCACAGACATGTTGCGATTTCACACCTCAGTTGAACCAGGTGTTTGAGTCATATGAGCTTATTTTGCAAAATTGGCCAGTTTATGAGATATTTACATTACACTTTTATTTCCTTTAATCAACCGAGAATCATGCAAAACTTAGATTTGAATAATTTTCAGGTAGATCAAATTATGTAACATTAAATTTTTAAAAATGAAAATTATAAAATTGTGAACCAATAATTTAAACTTTCCTCCAGAATTATGATAAGGGTAATTTAGAATAACATATGGTGAATAATCAATTCTTAAATCACCATGAAAGTCATAAATGGTTATGAATTTATTCTAACAGTATGGTAATCCAAAAATCAAGAAAAGACTAACTTCCATACACAAAATGATATACTGGTTAAAATAACATAATAATAAAATATATATAACCATGGTTTAACAAATGCAGTTCTCTTCAGGTTACCTAAAAATAACTGTGAAACCTAGCTAAGTATCAGTGAACCCTGAGTTTAATAAAAATCAGTATTTACTTTGCTCCTTATGGAGATTTCTCTAGGTCATGTGCAAAGAAATTGATTCTAAGTATCCATGATTTTCAAGGCACAAATGGGAGCAAATAATTACTTCAACACATGCCTAAGAAAACAGAAAAATTATGCTGTTTGTTACAGGTTTTTCAAGTAGATAAGTAGAGACTCAGTCCATGCTATAGAATTTCAATATACACCATACTGCATCATCTCCTTCTTTTTTTAAATTTTGATTGGTTGATTGACATTTTAAAATCAGTTATTTACTGTGACTGTTTGCAGCTTAGGCTTACTTTGAGAATTCCACTTTTTACTATCATCAGAACACAGCTAAAACTGATTATAACTATTATCCTTACCTCTAATTAATCATCTTAAACTATGTTCAGAATCAGATACTACACTTTAAAGGCATAACACAGGCATCACAACAAACTGATTCTTAGATACTTTTAGATAGTGTATAATCGTGATAAGTAATGTGTTTTAACATTCTCCAGCAGGTGAATAAAGTAAATATAAAGAACAAGAAATTTTTTCACAAATTATAGTGCACTAAACACTAAAGTTAAAATTAATGAAAACTTAGCGGTATATTTTACTTATCATGCTAATCAATTAAATAATCAGTGAAGAACAAAAATAGAAACCAAAAGGAAAAAATTCCTATCAAATAATTTTATTATTCATCAGAGTAACACAGTATTACTAAAATGAATTTCAAAATGAAAGTTAACTGGTATTAAATTTATGATTGGGTCTGAAAATTTCTATATGCTAAAAATAAATGGAAGCAACAAAGAAAAATTTTTCATGCCTTGATTCTGGTTCCATAATCAGTGGTAATTGTTCTGGTGCCCTCATACTTGCCCTTTGCTTACTGTTTGGGGACACACATACATAATTTAGCGGCTTTGCAAATCGTAGCATTATTGATTCCACCCTAAACTAAATGGAAGGATATCATTTTAAGATTAAATAAGTATCAATTAAGTATTTTAAGACAAATATAAAAATACTACATAAAAGTATTATAAAATCTAAATCTAAATTTTTGCAGGTCATACCAAACAAATAATATGTATGATAAGAGCATTTTTAAATAACTTGAATATTTTTAACTACCATAAAAACATACAATTTTATTTTTTTACAAGAACATACAAAATCATGAATTACATCAATGTCTAAGAATGGCATATACCATATCTAGAAACACCATTCAGTAAATTCAGATTAGGGATTGATTACTATCTGCACCACAGAAACAGCGAGACACTTTTACAACTTCATATGAATGTTCAAAAGATATCTAACACCACACTGAAAGTGTTACTATTGTATAATGTTCTAGAAAATAAATATGGGTCTTGATAATTCAAATTTTTATCGTGATAAGAGAGTTTTACAAACAGTAAATTTAATTTTTTAAAGCATGAAAATCAAATTAATTCTATCTGAAGAGACTTGATACACATTAATTACAAAAGGAAAATAAATTAGCACAAAAATAGATTATTTTTTGGATTGGACGAATCACCTAATGGCCATTTTCTATTAAGTACCAAATGTCTGAATTATCGTTAATTATACAAATATATTATCCTATTGTAATTATATGTGATGGTGATATTAGAGCTTTATTATCAAATAGCAACAGCAGCATACGTACTTGGGATCCTCTAGAAAAAACTTCATAAAATTGTATTCCAAAAAGACGAGCAAGCTCACTTGTCCTACCAATGATATCTAATTGGAAAAGCAATCTCATCACTCCTTCTACTCTCATGAACCAATGCTCTACTGTAATCCACCTTTGTTAGGAAAGTAAGCATAAGGAGTTAAAATTGACATGACATAGAAAATTACTCTTAAAAAAAGAATGAAAGAAAAAACTTTGATTAACAACAGAGTATTATTATATAAGAAATCATAATATTTTGCATACTGAAAATGAAGGATCACAATTGAAAACACATTTATCTTGATTTTAAGTATATTTTTGTTATTATTGTTATTATTTTGTTATTTTTGTTTTCTTATTTTTATCTAAATATCATTATTATGGTTAAGGATTTATATAGTTATGGATTTTAATTGTTGACAGACTTACCTGTATAGATGCGTCTTATGATCCCACCAGTTATTCAAAGATTTAAATGAATGTAATGACACTCTTTCATGAAGTAAATGATACATAACATTTTCAAATGTGTAACTCGTGAGTGCAACCTGAGGAAAGCATTGAATTAATTCATTTGCAATTTAATTTTACACCTAAGTGAACAATGAGATATACAGAGGTTTATAATCAGTGCCCAAAATTACTAGAGTAGTCAATCATAGTATAAAATTCCAGAGGGTAACATACTTCAGATTCTAAGGAAAATACAAGGTGTATTTCAGGTACATTACTTTCTTCCTCCGTTCTAAACAAATAATTTTTTTCACACAATACACCAGGAAAGCACCAGTTCTTTCAAATAATTTATTGTTATGAATACAAAAAAATAATCAACTCTTTCAAAAAATGAGGTGGAAGATTCTAATTTTATCTTTTGTGAACAAAATATAAATCTCTGGCTTTATATTTATTTAAAGATAAAGTAATTGAGTGAATGTTTATCAATTACAAAGAGGAAAGCATTGAAAATTCATTTTCCAAAAAATCAGCAAATTTAAAATATGTATATAAAATCTTAAAAGAAAAGTATTCATGCAATCATTTACCTCACTTCTCATTATCCTCCATACATTCAGAACAATACGTCCAGGAAGACTGATGGGATCATAATCCTCAATATCTTTTACTCTTTTAGAATCTAAATTAAAAGGGTCATTAGTCTTAGCCATAGAATGAGCTTCAACTGAGGCAGGAACCCTGGATATCATTGACTTAACATCCAATCCTAAGTGTAATCCTCGTTCCAACAAATACCCCCATGAAAGCATTTCAACCTTGAAATTTGGAAAATTCACAATTTAAAAATTGAGCAATAGTATTGGCAAAATAAATTTTAAGTATTAATTCATAAAATACTGCATCTTCAGTCTAAAATAAAAATATTTTAATTTTTGCTCAATTAATAGTTATCATAGTACAATAGACTCAATGACTTTCATCAGATTAAAATGTACATAAAGACAATTATAGAGATTTATTAAGTAAAAAAGAAAATTTTAGAAATAATAAAAACTTCATGCTTTTACTTAAAACAAGCATACATTCAATTCTGAGTTTCATCTATAAAAATTCCCAATTCTAGCTTATTCAAAAGAATTTTCCAACCCTTTAATATTTTTTAGCTTAAACCTACTGAAGAATTTGGTAATTGGTTTGAAATGAGACAGGAACATACTTCATAACCAGCAACTATATCAGGATCCCATTTCCTAATTAAATCTGAAAGTTTTCTGAAGAGAGATGGTTCATCAGATACAATAGTGACAGACTTCATGGCCATTCCAGTATTTTTCATGAGCTTGCTTACCAGCTCTGAAGATGTATCTATCAGTATGATTCCTAATGAAGAAAATAATTTATCAAATGCTAAAATAAAAACAGTAAGAATATTGAACTTAAACATGATAAATAAATATTCACAGTATAAAGGTGAAGGTAAAGTAAAGGTTCAAAGAAGTTAAGTTTACTTAATATTTTGAGATGATTGATATCCGGAAATACATAAAATTGAATGACATGGAAAGTCACAAAGGTACCTATTTCTTTATCTTCATCACTATTTGAAGGATAGTTTTTCAAAATGCAATAAAAAATTGCTTGAATAGGATCATATTCAGGATCTGGACGAAAATCTCCCCTCGTCCTCGTATGAACTTCCATAGTCATAACAGTTATATGCTCTGCCTGAAAAGATAAGCACAATGAATCATGCCTGAGCCTATAATAAGCCAACAACAATAATATAACAACAATATGAATATAAACTTACTTTTTGTATGGCCTTAGCATTTTGGAGATTACTTGGTGAATTCTGGAAACCAAATGTATTATTTGGAGAAACACCATCAATTTGACAGCTGCTATGACCACTACCTCCAAGTCCAATTATATGATGTTGCTTATTTGGTGATAAATTTGGACATTTTGACTGATGATTCTCCAAAATTTTAAACTTTTTTTGGTTTATAGATTCACCAGATGATTCATCATTTTTACTGTCATTTGATGAGGAAATTACATTTTCTTCTTTAATAGTTCTTAGTATGTTCTTCCGGCTCTTGGTATTCCTAAGTAATCTCTCTCTACTCCATGATAATTTACAAGATATAATTTTGGATTTCCTTTCCTTTAAGTTACTTTCATTTTCGGGAGCATGAGGAGGAGTGCTCATAATTATATCATCATCGTCAGTTTCCACTTGAATTGGAGAAAATTCTAAATCACTTTGTGATTGAGAATGAATTTTTTTATGGAATTGCTTCCCTGATGAATGAGGAGTGCTCTGCATTATATAATTCCTTCCATTCACTTCTTGGCTACTTGAGGTACTACATGGGGAAAGGGATATTACTTCAAGATCTTCATCATCACTGAATCCTTCCATAGGACCTCTAACAACAAATTTCCTAGATTTTCTTGGTTCAGTGCAGATAGAAACATCATTATCAAATTTTTTCTTTTCCTTATGGAACCCTAATTCAGCAATCCATTTGGATACTTCTTCATACTTAGGTGGATCTTGAAGAGGAGTGATAATTACTTCCTTGGATCCAGCTTCTGGCAAAAGGGCAATTTTGGATATCTTTTCTAATTGATTACCGATTTCAAGCTCTTCTTCTCCTAAAAGAGTTCCCAAGGTTCTTTTTCTATGATCTTCTAGCCCTACAATATCCAGACAGTTTTCAAAAGGAGGCAAAGAATTTGGTCTATTTGAGATCAATTTTAAAAGAACTGCACCGGCTTCCACAGGTTTGCAGGGAATGTCATCAGGATCACTACAGAAAAGATGGCCTTGTGGTTCTTCATCATAAGTATAATTTTCTACTTCCTTTCTAGATGGAGGTCTTAGAAGAGGTGCATATTCTACTCCACTATCATTAAAATCCTCAAACCTTAATTCAGAAAAATCATTTATGTTATCATTTTCTTCAGAGGTATCACTTGAAAATATAAGCCGACTGTGGTTTGAAAATTCATTTTCTGTTTCTTCTAAATCAGTTACTTCAGATGAGGTTGTGCTTTTTATAGCTGTGTGTTTACATTCTTCAAAATTTTCCTTTGTAAGAGGAAATTGAGGTGTTGTTGAATGTTGTGCTGGTTTCACCAAAAAACTTGGAGTGAGTGTAGTGGTATTGAAGACATCTTCTTCATAAAAACTCAATATACCAAGTTCTTCATCATTTTCAGATGATTCATTTGAGTCTTTATCTCCTTCATCCAATTCATCATCAAAATCACTAAGAGGAGATATGGTCCTTGCTCCAGAGTTCTCAGTGACTTGACTGTGATTTATAGGATCTGGAAATTCAAGCTGTCTCTTTACAGCTAATTTATTCTCAACAGATGATAAATTGACATTACGATGATCCACTGTAGTATCAACCAAACTAGAGAATTCTGACTTACTTTCTGAGTTACAGATTTCATCTTCAATTCTACTTTTTCCAACAACAACATTGACCAATTGGTTTGATTGAGGTGGATTTTTGTGCTGGATTTTATTTCCAGATTCTTTGATACTATCCAAATGAAAAGACTTTTGTGACTGATTGTATATGACAAGTGATTCTTGAGATGCACTTTCATCAACCATATTTTTATGATGGATGGGAGACTTTTGTAATACTATTTCTAGAGGCTTATAATAATTTCTGTCACCACAAACCTTTTCTCTACCTTCTTTTGCTTTCTTAGGACTCAAAACTTTTCTTCCTGTTTTCTCAGCTTTCATATCACAAGAATGTCTTAGAACTTTATCAGCAGATGGACAGCTAAATTCAGAAAATGAATTATCTTTCATTATCATTTTCCTTTTTTTTTCATGTTTACCTGTCATAACAAACTTCTTGTCTATTTCATCGCTGAAACTGAGATTCCTAAAAGAATTTGAACTAGGACTGGAAGGAATATCCTGATTTTTAACAAATGAAGTAGAAGGAAAATAAGATTCAGAGGAATCATTTAGAACACTCATATCTGATTCACAAGATAAATTATACACCTTGCCTAACTGTTGATGAGAATTTTCAAATACAAATTCAGTTTCTGAAACTTCATTTTTATTAACTAAATTTGAGAAATGATTGTACATATGAACTCCTCTCAGCAATTTCAAACATGAATTTGATATTTTAAACTTGTATTTATCACAAAGATACTTGAGATGAAATTCATCCAAAAGCTCCAATCTTACTGAGCATGGTTTGATAAGTGGTATATTCTTTTCAGTAATAGAAGTATTTATTGATTTTTTAATATCTAATTCCACAGATTGCATCCCTACACTGGCCGTTCTTTTCAAACCATAGATTTGGTGAATTTTGGGTGAAATTTTACTATCTAGTTGGCTTTTCTCAGTACTAGATATTTTAGGTTTATTTAATCTCTTTAATTCATAGATGCGCTTATGTTTTGCTATAATCTGATGATTTGATCTCTCAATTTCATTCACTGGCTTCAAGTTAGTCACAACTGTTGATTTTTGTGCACTACCTGATGGTTGATCTTCAATTTTAGCTACACTATTTTTGTTTATCCCCATACACTGTGAAGAAATAGGCTTAGGCATTATAGAACTTTCTTTCTTCAATAAAATAGGTAATTGCCTGCGTAATCCTAGAGTCTTCTTATTTTTTGATGCAGATATTTCAACTTTTTTTTTCCTCTCTGGAGTAATAAAATCATCTGCTCCATCTAACTGAGCAATAGGGCTAACTTGAAGAACATCTTCATCATTCAAAAAATCATCCTCCCATTTAGATATACAGCAAACTTCATCAACCTCATCTTCTTCCAATTCTTCTATGTTGATTGTGCTTAAATTGAAGGAGGAAATTGTAATATAGTATTGTAACTTAGTTTTAATTATACTTTAAGGAATGCTTACAGTAATGCATTTCTTCAAAAATATTTTTACAATGGCAAGGGAATTTCAGAAAACATATCTACAAATTTCTATAACAGTTGTTGAAAAAATGATTGATATTCAGAATTCTGATATACCTAATACAGTCCCAACTTTAAATAGATTTGGCCAGTCTTTAATTTTCAATTTTATTTTAATGATTTTCAAATTAATTCCAATTAGAAAACATCTCCGAATATAAAAAAGTCAAGATATGAAAAATGTGCTAATGATATGACAATCAAACAATATAATCCTGCACAATATTTACTTCTTTATAAGAAAAAATTCTATAAATACACAAAAAATTAAATTTGATTATATTAATCCTGACATATGTACATTAAAGTACCTTTACAGAAAACTTACCCAATATTTAATTCCTTTAAATTCTTTTGTTCCTTTTCACTGACTTTAAGGTTTTCCTTAATGTCTTTTGTGTTGTCTAAATCAACAGATGATTTTGAACCAAAACCAATCAATGAAAATAATATAAAATAAATATTAATGCTATGTTTTTTCAAGTTTAATGTATACACATAAATATTACTATATATTTAATATAAAAACAAAGAGCATATTATTGTGTGTGTATATAAATATTTAAGCACAAAGAGAGAGAAAGAGAGAGAGAACATTTTTCAATTATATGAGTAAATTCCATGAACTGTGAAAAATTAATCCAATTCACTTAATACCTGGCATACAATCCAAGTGATGTAACTTTTCTATCCTTCCTTCCCACTCAAAAACTTGACTCATTTCTAGCAAAAGATTGTCCTCAACTTCTTCATGTACTTGATCCTCATCTCTTCTGACCAAAGCCTTTGAAGTAACTTCAAGTGGCATCTGTGACCCAAGTATACTGTCTTGGTCTTCAAGCATTTCTTCCAGAGCATTCATTAAACAGATATCTTGGGAATCAACTATGAAGAAGTATGAATAAATAATCAGAAATTTTGATTTTATTATTGATAATACACTCAGACATTGATTAAAATATTCTACAAATAAATTAACCTAAAAACAAATATACTTGCAAAAACAGTGGCGATATACTCTGAAAAAGTTATATGTGAATACAAGGAAACCAGTAGTAACTGAGGTATAAAAGAAGAACACTAAAATTTCTGACAATGAAAAACATTAAGATTATCTGGTATATCAAAATGAATGAAACTGACAGATGAAAGAAAACATAAGGGAAGTAGAAATTAATTAGAACACGTAAGAGAACTAATACATACATAAAAAGAACAAGAGAATCAACAAAAAAGTATTAATAGAAAGTAAAAATAGAGAATAACGATATGTTCTTCTGCATTGAATCATCATCATCTGATGAACCCAAGCCTCTTTTGTAAACATTTCAATAAATTCACAGATCTTTGCCTAAATAACATTGTGAAGTACTTTGAGGACCTAAGAGAGAAAATGTACAACTTGACTCTCAAATTTTTAAAATAATAATGATGTAAAAAAATATTGGACTTAGAATAGCTGAATTGATGCAGTACTTTATACTTTGAAGGTTCAATCAATAATTATGGAGATAATTCAAACAAAAATTTTAGGATATAGAAAACTTAAAATAACTTAGGATAAAAAAACTTCGTAATTTCCACAGAAAATTTGATTTACTTACAACTGGTTTTGTAATTTACATTACATCTTCAGGCATTTCATTCAGGTCCCAAGTAAATCAAATTCTTATAGAAATTATAAAGTTTTTCGTTATACTAATGCTTTCCACAAAGTCACACCTTCTAATATTGACTTTGCATATCTAAAGTAACTTTTAACTATGGTTCTGACAGAGTTAATAGCAGTATGTAGAAACTAATTTCTTTACAGATTGAATAAGATTACTCGGAAAGTGGAACATAACTCACAATTGATGCTATCTTGTGTAGAGATAAAATAATTTTCTTCTGGATGTGTTTGTGCATCTGAAATTTTAGTTTCCTTCATAGTACTCTTGATTGAAGTAGGTAGTTGCACTTCAACCATTGATGCACTCTGCAGAATGGTATTTTCTGGGGTTTCTGATGGATAACCAGAGTTATCAAGGACAGATTCATTTTCAGACAGAGATAATGAATCTGCTTCCTTCAAAGAACAATGAAAATAATCAAAAGGAATGTAAACAGTAATAAATTTATTCTAAACATTATGCATAATTGTGTATTATATGTTTATGGCCCATTAACTTCACTACATTTCTGTTTCAGAATTATTTTTACCTTCTGAACAAACAGCTGATCATTCACTTTCTCAAGATACTGTAATTCTGTCTTGGTAAAAACAGAAGTTTTTCTTGTCTGAGAAAGAGCTACACTAAGTTGTGATGACATTCCATTTAATCTTCTCCTTTCTTTCTCCTCTTCCCATATTGATGCCAGCCCAGGAATAACTGTCATTTTTTCTATTGCAAAAAGATTTTTAAATAGATAAGTGCATAATATCATCCAAATGCAAATAGATTTAACTCTAATTCATGAATGCCATATTAATATTTACAAATTCATGAAAAACAAAAAGCTTGAAAATTGATATTTTGTGAACAGAATAAAATACTTTGCAAACAGATTAATTATAATTAGAACAGAACAATTTCTACTTTTATTTTACTATTTATTTAAAAGACAATAAACACATGAAAAATAAATAAATGCATTAATGAACTAAATCAAATTAACTGGGTCTTCTATCACCATGCAATTTAAAAATTTAAAAAAATACTTACTAATAAAAATTGAAAATATTTGATAAATCCCACTTATTCAGTTTATAAGTTTCAATATATGCATAAGTTAAATGCATTGATGTATAAATTATCAAAATACCTGTAACATTTGACTTGTTGGTGATTGCTGTAGCTAAAGTATCACATTCAAGTTCACATACGCTCACTCTTGCAATTGACTCTGGTAAGTATGAGTACACATGAACATACTCACAACCAATACTCTCCTCGCTAAAATGTTTTACAGTTCTCCCTGTAGATTCTAAATTTATAAATCCATTATTCTAAAATAAACTTTCGATTAAAAATAGAAAATTAACAATTTAGATAAATAAAAAAATCCTTTACCTGGACATGTGAGTGGGCTACGGAATTTAACATCTGATAAATTAATGAAATTCATTCCATATAAATTAAAATCAATAAAAAATTGTAATATAAAAGTTAAATGTGCTTCATGTGGCTGGAACATTTTATTTAAAACAGCTCCACTCTGGAATAATATCACAAAAATGTGACAAAAATAAAATTATTAAAACCTTGACCAAATGTTATACATTGCTATATAATGTAATCTTTTCTACGATAAATACGTTATATAGTTATACCTGCAATAAATCAGCGGCTCTTTTAATCATGATTGGATTGTAAAGAAATATCTTATAGAATTGGTGCTCTTTAGAATGGAAGCCATAGAAGGGTCTAGAGGAAGATATTAAAAGAAAAAATATAAAAAAGAACTTAATAAGAAGTATTATGATCAAAAAGTAAAATGAGAAAGAAATAATTACAAGTTGCGATAACTCAGAAATATTCTATTCGATTGCTGGATTAAGATAAGATTATTTATTTCAAAGTAGCCTAAGATAAAGAGCAAAATGAGTAACTTTAAAATTACAATAAACATACCTTCCAGAAACGAGAGAAATTTTATACACATGATGTGTGACAGCATTAGACTTTCCCAAGGAAACATTGATTGCTTTATCTAAAGATGAAGCTAATCTATAGGCTTCGCTTTCTTTTTGCTCCAATCCGTCGTATGGAACATATATGTATGGAAATACCCCATGAACGTGCAAACAAACCTTCTCTCCTTCAATCAAAACATTAATTATGAACACATTTAAAAAGTAGGTTAAAGTGGAAAAAAATTTACTCAAAGTAAATTTACCCGTTGGTGTGGAGCCAAATATACGAATTACTGGCACTTGCTTCACTTCTGATCCTCGGAAATCCGAATACATAACATCTAAATTATGTAGCGGAGGGGACATATAATGGTCCGCGGTTATGATTCTCACAGAGAACATCTTTATGTCGATAAATATTATGATAGAATTTCACATTTTAAATATTATTTCACAATAACATCGATACATATAAGAAAAATAAGATAACGAAGACAGTAATTGCTATCTGGAACTGCTATTCCTTTCCTGTGACCATAAATATTGAAAGTTTCACTAAGGTAAACATTGCTGGTAATAGACATTCCGAATATGATAACGTCAAGCTACAAAACACTAATTATACATGTTCGATTATTATACAGAATATAAGCTTGCTCCAGCACTAAATTTTCTAAACGTTATTACATAAATGCTGTTGGATGAACAATATTTTTCATCTCCCTCAACACTTACTCGTTTCATACATTCAGACCTAGCTGAAATAAACACCCAAGCATCGTTATTGCGGAGTATTGAATTTAAGGCGGGCTTATTGGTAAGGATTGCTTTCCTGAAATATCACATTTATATATTTCTTTTACTGTCTCATGCATCAATAATAAGGAGAAATAAATTATTACTAACCTTAGAATTTATGAACATGTAATCTTTCTTAGGTTTGTCATTAAGTTTGCTGTGTTCGAAAATCATGTTTGAATACAGAAGTAAATGATTATTTTTAACTTTTCGATAGAAATTATACTTTAAAGATACCCAGAATTAAAATGAAAATAGTTGTTTTCTAGTTATGCAAATTACTATTTATACTCATTCGATTCTTCAGGACTGTAAAGTTTATTTCAATATTACTAATTGAAAGTTATGTCTTAAACTAGTCTCTTGTGTTTTTTTATTTTGATTCTAGATGTTTCACTTCGTAATTATGTTAGGTATTTTGTTAAAAAGTATTCATATGGGCATTTGCTTTTGAAGATCTCATTATTAGACATTCAAGAAATATGTTTTGTATTCTGTTTTAGTGTCCTCAAATTCTTTATTTTTCCAGGTGTTTTACTGAAATCTGATTCATCGACATCGACCAAGTTAAGATTAAATTTATTAAAAGAATTTTAATGTGTCCGTAGTTTTTATCATTGGTTTGGAACGCAAAAATGCAAATAAATAATGTTCATGAAACCAAATCATTTATTGAAACTTTATCGGATATCGAAACACATTTTTGTCAAAAACAGTTTCAAGAATGTAAAAGGAAGTTTAAGGAATTAAATTGTATCGAGCTTAAAGACGAAATGAATTACTTCCATTGGATTACAAGGAGCGACTGTCTCATTTGTGATTATTTGGTGCGTAATATTTCGATATTGAATCGAATCATACCTTTTCATGTTCTGAATAAATATTTACTTTACAGGACATGCGAGAAAATAAAACTCTTTCAATAGAGGGATTTCAATCAATTCAGGAAGGATTTCATGAAATAATGAAAGAATGGATTTATAAGAGCAGCATTGTGTCACAAATAGATCTAATATTGATGAATAATATTCTATATTTTTGTTGTCTATGTTTTATCCATGGTTATGAACAAAATATTAGAAACATTGATAATTTCTCTGTTACAATAATTTCACTCAGAAAAGGTAATTGATGAGTAATTTTAAAGTTAGATGACCAAAAAAAAAGAAAAATATTGATTATATGACTAGGAGAAACATTTCTTACAATAACCTCACATGTCTGTATTGTCTCAAATATCTCAGTTGGTTATTATGATTTTAATGGAAGAAATTTTATTCTTTCCAGCACTTTGCTTGTTGAGTGGTATAAAATTTATACCGCCAAGTAATTTTACTATTGAAAACCCTTCATATGAAATTAAAAATCTGCTGAGAGATATCCTCAAGTGTTTAAGAACACTTGATCCTGAAAGTCAACTCCTATTCACCTCAAATTTTATCATGCTACTTCAGTATTTACTGATTGCTGAATCTCTTCCGTCGTACAAGAGATGGACTGATGTCCTACCAGTGCTTGGATTTATAGAAAACGATGTGATTAATTTATTAGATTCCAAAGAAGAGTCATTTATATTTAATGATGTTGGAATATGTTCTACTTCACTAAAGGAAAGGTGCTGTGATCTCTTATAGTGATTCATTTAATACTAGCAATTTTTATATATTATATCTATTGTTCCTATTTTAGATATCTTTGTATATTAGATAAGATTGATTTCTTGACTAATTAAGTGCTCAAAATTATGTCACATTTTTTTTAAATTTGGAATTTCATTATTTAATTGAAATTTTTCTAGGAGTAAATTAAAATTTCACCTACATCATTTACAGTAAAACTGTACTGTTTATTTGCCTTTATGAATAATATCAACATAAAAATTGCATGTAGTGGTTTAAATGAGATTTGTAAAGCATTTAAAATTGGGAGACCATATTCAACGGAAATTTTTTACACTTTACATTGTTACTTTCTGCTGATGAAATTTACATATGTGATATTATGTTTGTAGATTTTTCTGCTTGCTTCTTGTCATATGATATGTATAACCACCCACTTTTTATTGTTCTTTATTTAAAATCAATATGATTCTTACTTAATCTTTTATATTGCACAATTTTCAGGAAACATTCTGAAAAGAGCATCAATATTTATCTGAAAACCACTGAAAAATCTCAGAACAAGTTCAATATTTTAGAGGAAATGCCAGTGTTTATGTTTAGTCATTTTGGAGATCCTATGGTGTATCAGAAAGATAAAAGTATTTTCCTCAGAGAGAGAGATATTATGTATCTCCTGATATTTACTGTATTCTTAACTTGTGAGTTGCATGTATCAAAGAGAGTATATAAAATTCCATCATTTAATGATTTTTGTATGTCATCTGGCTCTGTATTGAATCAAGCTTGGCTGTATTTGAAAGGTAAACAAATGGTTTTGTATCCTATAGTTCAATTTGTTTCAATTTATTTAAGACTGATTTTAATCAAAACCATCTATTCATTTATTTCGATATCTTATTTGTAGGGTTTTTACTGTTCAAAGGTGGTAGAATAAAGGAAGCAAAAGAGCTTATTGAAACAGTAAATTTTTATTCACTTGAGCCTCATTTTAAAACTAAGAAAGTCCTTCTCACAGCCTGCATTCTATCTAAAGATAATAATCACGATTGTGCATTATCCATCCTAAATAGTGAAGGTATGAATTGTGAAGATTGCTTGCCAGCTACTTTATGTGCTATCTCTGATGAGCATGAATTCTTAGGACAGAAAGAATCTCAACTTAAATCTCTAAGACTTGCATTTAAGGTACTAAATATAATTTCCATATTCTTATAATCCCTTAATTTGAAATCTAAACTTTTGGTAGCAATAATGAACCCATTCAAATAATGAAAATTAAGTTGGATTGTAATTCTTTAATTAGCACTTTTTCTACAGCTGCTAAGGCATAAGAAAATGATGGAAAAAATTAAAAGTGATCAGTCTGAAATATTTTTGAGAACATTAGACTTAATATCTGTGTCTACAGAGGTGACTTTAACTAAGGTGTTGCATAAATTGGCTACAAACTTAGCTCACAATGAGGTCAGTATGATGATATAAATTATAAAATTTGATGTCCTATTGCTCTTGGTTCATTAAAAAACTCTTATCTAAGGTATTTAACCCTTAAATATGAAAACTTTATGCATTTGCTTTTACAGCTTTATGAGGAATCTGCTGAGCGATTTTTGGATTTGCTTGCAATACTGGAAGTGAAAGGTCCTTCAGAAAGCATTCCACATATCATACACAGTGTTGCAGCTGTCTTACTTCTTAATGGTGATAATGGAGGTAGGGATAGAAGCAAAGAGGCAGCAACTTTGTGTCGAAGAGCAGCTGAAATTTTGAGCCACAACTTTGATGTTACTGAGGAAAAATCATCTCCAGAAGTATTTTCTGTGTGTGGACCTAGTCCTTGTAAGAGACCAAGACTTGAGATGCATATAGGGAATGTTTTAATGGAACTTGAATCAGGCACAGATGAAGATAATCTTCAAATGGATATTGATGATACTGAGGAAAATGATAACATCTTTGATCCCCTTGCTTCTCTACATATTGGTGTCATCAGCTCAACTTTGATGTCATCTGGGAGAGATTTAACATCCTTCATTCTTTTATCTGAGTGTGCCATAAGAGAGAATGATTTTCGAAGTAGTACGCTACTTTTGAACAGGTATATTTCAGGAATAATTGGTTTTATATTCTAAATAACTATAAAATATTCCATCAAAGTGAGTGTACAAAAAAGGAATCTCTTATTTCTAAAATTTCAATTATATTATTATTCTGGAATGGCTTACTTGAGTAACCAAAATTCTGATCTGAAATGCATAATTTATTTCTATTTTCCTAAAATTCTAACTAGCAATGAAGTAAATAATAATGTGTAACTTATTAGCACCACGTGCTGTTTGAGTATTATTAAACAATTAGAAAAATTAGCTATAGGTTTATCTATTAACTATGAGAATTCAATTTGGCAATATTAATGTAAATCATCTGAATAGAAAGAAAACGTAATATTTTTCTACAATATAATTTTTGTGAAACTTCATTTATTTGGACTGTAATTTTTTCTTCTTCAAAAAAGTTGGATTCCTATCTGAAGTACAGCAATAGTTGGATTTTCTCTGCATTTCATAAGGAAATTTTTAAAGTTCAGTTAAGTGAGAAGTGATATACTAAATGTAATAGTCCAAATTAGTGAATAATTAATGTTATATCTTTATAAATTTATATTTAAATAAACTATCTAATACTTCTGGTATTATGTAGGTGTCTTCATATTTTGAGTAATCAGCAGTCTAGAGAAAGATCTGAAATGAACCCGAGGAGTTGGTTTCTTGATGTAACTGACTTCATAATTTCACACATCTACCTTCGCAAAGCTAAGATGCTGTGTAAAAGAGAAGTTATGGAAAAGAAAGATTTTGGAAATGACATTAGATTTTGCTTCATAAATGCTCTCAAGCATAATACAGGTAAAGGGCTTGAATACTATTGAAGTAAAAATAAGCGAGGGATCTTTGTCATATAAATTGAATATCTAATATAAAATAATGCTTTTATTTCTAGATGATCCAGAGATTAAATACTTTTACATAAAATATATGTCAGAATCAAAGAAGATCAAATATCAAGCTATTATCGAACTCTCTAAGAATTTGAATTTCAATTGCAAAGATTTTTCAATTTTACCATCAAAAGAAAATTTAGCAGCATGGTATTTATTCAAGCCTACTATCTCTAATGATCAATTTGAAACTTTACTGTCAACTGTAAGGACTATGGGAAAATAAACTTCAAGGTTAAACAATTTTATTTATATTATTTATAAAAAATTATACAATAAAAATGTCAAAAACATTTTTTTAATGTCTCAACAATTGCATAGCTAGAGCTTCCTCTTCCTCCAAGGTCAAATTGGTACCTTTAAATCCAAAATTACCACTCTTCTTTCTTTTTACTCCTTTCTTATGTGCAGATAGACTTTTCCTTTTATTTTGCATACATTTACTGAAAGACAATATTATCTATTATAATAAGATACATTGTAAGGTACCTACAAATGAATATAAGGCATATTAAAAGTACTCATGCAGAAGTTAATAAAAATTAATTATGGAAAAATAGCAATTTAATCATTCTCTTTGTGGATTGAGAACATATTCATTTCCTCGTTCTTTTCAAATGTTTTTTTTTTATAAGCAATCAGAGAAATGTGAGCTAAACTAGATAGAGTCTGAAAAACCCTAATACTAAATTACTAAGTGTTAGAGTGTAGAAATATTTAAACCAGTCTTCAATTTTAACTGAAAATTTATGATTCAGTTATTTGAATGCACTAGTTTTCATCTATACTTTAAGAAGGTTTTTAAAAATAACCTTCATAAATATTACAGACCATTAGAGTTGATATAAACAAATGGTCAACATATTTAATATTCTATATACAGAGCTTAATGAGGCATCATTGTATTATTCTACCAATTTTCTTACTTTTATTCAAGAGAAGTACTTCATTTACAATTTTAAGGAAGCTATTTAGCTCACCTAAGTATTTCTTCCTCTGAACTGGATTCTTCTCCATCTGAATTGTGTTCCTCAGATTCTGATTTTTCACTCTCTTGATCAGAAACTGGATTTCCATTTTCCTCATCCGACATTTCAATATTCTCTTCATTATCATTAGATTTCTTCTTAAAAACCTTATCAGGATCTGGTAGCCATGATATGTCAGGGCCTTCAGAGTCTGAGCTGCTATAACTCTCTTCCTCTTCTCTCTCTTCTTCAACCTTTTTCTTTGAATTTTTATTAGCTTCCTTCAGTTTCCTCCTCTCCTCCCTGAAAAATATAAACATTATAAATATATAATTTTTTAATTTCACCTTAAATATCAAACTATGCAACTAATAGAATAATACTCATTAAACTAACAATACACTAAAAGTTGTATGTGTGTGGATATTACTTCTAAGCATGCTACTACTTATAGGACCTTTATCATGACTATAAATCATTTAATGGATCACAGCTTTTACATCTTCCATGATGAGAATGTGTATGATTATGGGCATAAATGCAGTAACACAATTGTATTGAAATTCATAATGTATTTCTAGCAAAATTTAAAAATATTTTTAAAAATTAAACAAAACTTTTGAGAATTAAATCACAAAAACAACAGTACTGCACAAGCAGAGAGGAGTAAACTAGCATAAATGTAGGCAATGGCACTCTTTTTCTGCATGAAAAAAGATGCGAAGTTAACTAAGATGTAAACTAAGAAAATCTTAATAAAGTTCATGGAGGAAGGCATAGTTTTGTGGAAATCCATCTTAACAATACACAAGAATAAGAAGTGATCGTACATTTCCACAACTTTTATTACAACACAACCTGTACTTGATGATGGCGATAAGTCGCTGAAACCAGTTGTGTTGTAATAAAAGTTGTGAAAAAGTATGATCACTTCTTACTCTTGTGTATTGTTAAGAAAATCTTAACAATGGTTAACTTGCAGAAGTGTAAACTATAAGCATAAAATTATATTGTGCAAAATATCATAATAATAATTCCTACTTATTTTTCAGGGTGAAATTCAGTCTAAACAGATCAATCTTACATTTAATGCAATAAAGAACAAACACAATAACATCACATCCCAGATAATAAAATTCTGATCCACCAGGATCCAAACCTGGGATCTCAAATTTATGCTTGCTGGCTATTCCAAGTTAATGATAGTCAAAAAAACTGGAAATATATAAAAAAACTAATTCTCAAATACCTGGTTACATATAGTTTAACTTTAAATAACTGCATTTACAGTGGTTGTAGTCATAACTGTTAAATAAATCTATCCTATAATCCTAATCAGTACTTACTTGTGTTTTGCTTTAACCCTTTCTCTGAATAATTTTTTATCAATTTTATCTTCTTCTTTTAATGCAAGCTTTGCCTTTTCTATATCAATGCCACCAATAGGTACATTCTCATTTTCATATTCTCGAGCTAAATCTGAAACTTTCTCTTTGGTGTGATTTAAAATAACCTGAAATACCATATGAAGCAATTAAATACAAATTATGTGCTCTGCATCATGATAAATAAATACTACCATTTACTTTTTGATTTTCCAAAATAAAATATATACCACAACAACTTCTAAAGATAATTTTAATCATACTGATATCCATAAAATTCTGGGTAAAATGAGCTAAATATCTAAATAAAACGTTCGAAGAAACATGTTGAATAACACATACATTTCCCTCTTCATCAAAAATTTTCTTCTGATTGACAACAATTTTCTTCTTTAGAATACGTTTTGCAATGGCTGCTTTAGTTAAAACACGCTTCTTCCCTTTCTCATTTGTGACATTCATATCAGGCAATGGTTCACTGACATCATCATCTAATTCATGATTTTTCCTTTTAACCTTTAAAATGTCTTCATCACTGTCACTACTTCCTGAAATTGCATGAAAATAAGCTTTAGAGGACAAAGACAGATAAAATACTTTTCTGGCTGGCTAAAATTTTATTTGTTAAAGTTATTCAATTTTTATAATATCTGGGGAGAAATAACAATAGACATTACATAAAAATGCATAAATTATAAAAATAATGTTTTACTGAAAATAGATAAAAGAATAAGTTATATGAAAGTGATAAGAAACTTTCATTGAAAGAAAGAGAAAATACTGAAAATTTAAATGTTTGAAAGTAGTGAATATGGAATTATAGTTAAATTAATACAGAATGGATATTAGCTTACTAACCATCTACCTGAAAACCTAATGGTTTTTCAAGTTCAGAGGTATTGTTTTGAGGCTTAGGTCTACTTCTTTCCTCCACATGGTCATCTCGAGATTCATCATCCTCTGATACTTCAGGATCATATTCACATTTTGGTTCATCTTCCTCTTTCTTTTGAGACTTAAACTGCTGTTTCTCAATTCTTTGCAAAAACCGTATTCTAGGTGGTATTGCTAACCCAAGAGACCTGAAAACACATACTCCAAATGTTGAAAGAATAATAACCATCCAAATATTGAAATGGAAGACTTTTTCAGCATCCACATTGTTTTTTAGAAATTTTCCAAAAAAAAGACCAGTATTGGCAATTTATTAACTTGTAATATGAACAAATTACAATCTCACCAAAAATATGTTATAATATTTTTTAAATCAACTATTTTCAGAAGTGATTTTTTTCATTAAATAAGCCGATTAAAATAAACCAACGTAATATATTTTAGGCTAATCTAATTTTTATAAAAATGTAAAATATATGTAAATTAACTACAGTTAGTCATATAAAAAATATGGATCTATCTCAACTAGATCATCTTTCTTCATTTACATTGTATAAATTAATATTCACAGGAAAGGGAGCATTTCAAATGTGAAATAATACCTTTGATTAAATTTTTACCTGGAAAATGCATCAGTGTTTAAACTTTTCACATCAAATACAGCTTTATCTTTCATGAGGAAGACTGATTTTACATAAGCAACAAAGGCACGTTGTGCTGAGGCCTTCAGTTCCTTATCTCTTGCCAGCAAAGCTTCCAACTTCCTCCTTGGATTATGAAGTTTATTCTCATTGATTCTATAACAAAGATTACAAATATTCTATGAGATCTAGGGTAAATTTTATAATGAAAATGTCAAGGATGTAAATAACAGTACCTAATTACTTTGATATGTCAAAGGTAATCTTTATAATTTTGATACAACAATATGGCTAGTAATATATGAGATATTGTCCTGCAAAAGTAAAATTTATATGAATAGAAACGCCAACATGATATGATATGCAAAAACAAAAAAAATATGAAACTAAATATGATAGAACTCCATGATTAACAAAGCAAGGAACACAATTGGACTTAACTTGGGTGGTACCAACAAATTTCAGAGGCCAAGTTTCCATGCTTATATCTATTAATTACAGCTGCTTTGGGGGATTACATATACCTGTATATATGAATATGAAGTGAACATCCCCTAGAATCAAGCTTATTACCTATTTCAGAATGAGCTATTTATCATACAAAAGATATCTATGATTGCTATCATTCTGCAAAGCTACAGTGCAAAGTAACTTAAAATAATTATTCAAATATACCTTTCATGTATTTTAAAGGGGGAAAATTTCCATTGAACCCATGATGAACAGCAGAAAATAAATATCAAACATAAAAATTAGTACAGATTATCTATAGACATGGGAAATTTAAGTCTCATATGGAATCTGTAAGAATTTTTAAAAAATTTTTGAAAATCAGGCCAATGCATTCTTATGGGGCAAGTCTGATTTTGGGGCCTCTTAGATTCAAGCCCATGGCAGATAGGGTCTTTTAGTATTATCTTGCATAATCTATATAGTAAGGTTGAATTTTTTCAATTATTTTGGAAATTGGGCAAATGAATTATTTCAGTCATTAGTCTGATTTTGTGCCTCTCTGGGATGAAACCCATGATCAGTAGGGTCAGTTTTTTCAATTATATTCTCTTCATACATACATATACATATATGTATATACCAGTTCAGGTGTGCTTGCTAACAGCAAGCAATGCTATAATATATTTTTAAATGAAAAATAAGATTTTTCCGAATTTTCATCTTCGTACACGTTGCTAAATATTAAGTAAACGAAATTATCGGAGCACATGTACACATGGACATCGTCTTCTCATGCATATCTTAAGGCAGAATTAATCCTGCCCCGACGTCAAACCAAGGAAAGCTTCCATAGAATAGTTTAATAATTTGCTTGAGTATTATTGTCTTTATGTACACTACAAATTTCAAAATGAAATTTTTGTAGGAAGTACCTCAAACAATATTCTGATTTCCCTATGCATTTCTTACGAAGATATAATAAATGCCCCCTAGCATCGAACCAATGACCATTTATGACATTCTTACGGTCGCTCTTATGTGAGAATGAGCCCTTTTATGGCTTTGTGAAATTTTGAACCTCTGCACGGTTGGGAAGTGTCATAAAAAGCTTTCAGAAATATGGCCAATGTATTCCTTATGAGATAAATCGAGATTACGGGATGCTCTGGAATCAAACCCATGACACATAGGCAAGTGTTGATTTTTTTTGAAGTACATTATGTAAGTATCTATACGTGTAGAAAGTTTGAATCATCTATGTATCATATTAAGAGAACCATGATTTTTCAAAATCTGAAAATATTTCACCTCCTGGCATTGAATCCATGACCAGTTGTACGTAAACAATAGCATTTTTCCGTAGATATATATAATAGCATTAGTCATATGAATCTTTCTCGATCAATGAGAATTATTTTCTTAAATTATTTGAAAAACGGCCCTATGAATTCTTGCAGGGGAAAGTCGATTTTTGGGGCCTTCTAGAATCGAACCCATGATAGGCAGGGTCGGTTTTTGATTTTTTCCTAGGTGAGATTTAGTTGGCCATTACGTAAAAAAATCAGCGTGCCGGTGGCCCAAGCGGTTTGGGCCTGACATTAATATCCTATATATATATATGTTATCTATTATATATAGACACTTCGGGGGGATATAACATATTATATATTTAACTATAAGTATACAAATTTTGACTGATCTATAAATCATATTCAGTTAGATGTGATTTTTTAAAATTTGAAATTATTTCAGAAACTGGCATCGAACCCATGACCATTGAAGGAAAACAATAGTATTTTTGTGTAGAAATATTTAGTAGCTATAGCCACAGAAATTTTTTTCATATTTTATTTTATATATAATATATATACACACACAAATACACTATACATCCCCAAAGCTAAATATAATAGATACCTGTACTCTGTATCGGTAGAATAGTGTCTCCCCTCATAGATGTAAATAGAGACAAACAAACACAATGTCTGTCAGACTCATGATTACTGAGGATGGGAGCTTAGCTTCAGCAATATATACTTAGTGCTTTACCTGGACACATCAGGAGTATTAGTGGAATCATCCTGAGGTATGACTCATTTTGTACCTTGCCTTGTTAACCTCATAGCTAGGAATTCTGTCTTTTTTAATTCTTAAACACTGCCATGTGTTTCTGTCTTTTTTCTAGAAATGAAACATGATAAGAACTATTCCTCAATACTAATTCTAAGAAATTCAGTGAAATTTCAAGGAATATATCCTGAGAACATAAATGATAAATAGCACCAAACACTGGATTAGAATTTAGACTTAATAAAAAGCTAAAAACAATTCATTTAAAGGGTATTATAAATTGTTATTAGCAACAGCTGAAAAATTATTTAGGGGTTTTCTACAAAAGAAAATGGACAATTAAATGAAACTTACTTAATTTCATTGATAGGAATTTTTGCAGATTCTAATCTCTCCAGCATTGCATCTCTTTCTGAAGGGAGAAGTACCAACAATGATTCACCACCTTTTTGATAACGGGCAGTACGTCCTGCTCGGTGAATATATGTAGCAGCATCCTCTGGACAGTCCAACTGAACAACCCAATGCACAGCAGGAAAATCTAATTTTATAAAATTGATTTTATTTTTTAGGATGATATTTGTGAGTTTATCTGCTAAACTATTAAGATAATACAAGAAGACAAAAATCATTCATTTCCAGAATTTATTGAAAGATTAATATACACTCCGATTATTATGAGAAATTAATGAAGAAAAAACTATTCTTTAATTAATACTATATTATAATAATTATGATTACTAATAGTTATCTTGGACATTAAGGCTAAGTTAGAAGTTATCTAGTAACAATAGGAGGCCTAAATGTAATCACTAATTACATCAAAACTATTAATATAATGATTTTTAAAAGAGAAACTACTAACCCAATCCTCTTGCTGCTATATCAGTGGCAAATAAAACAGCATGACCCTTACGACAAAATGATTCATAAATAGCCATCCGCCTCATTTGATGCAGAGTTCCATATAAAGCAAGTAAACTTACACCAGGCCTCAATCTGCAGAATGCTTCATAAACATACTTTACCTTAAAAATTAATAAGGGTATTGTATTCATCAGACAATACACAATTATGGTTAACTCTATGATAAATTATTAAATTAAATTAACTAATATGATAAAAAGATAGCTATAAAAATTCTTTATAATTGAATACATAGAGAATTACACTTAGCCTTAAATAATGAAGTAATTCCCATAAGTGTTAAAATTTTTCAAAAGTTATTTTTAAATCCAAATACCAAGATCTATAATTTCTTGAAAGGAAAAACAAGATATTATTAGAACTTAGTTTCAGAGCTTCTTTAGAGAAGGATATATCTTGGTTTGTTGCTTAATATTTAAACAAGATTAATAATTAAAGCTTGATCAAAATTTTATATTCCAAATTCTGTTTTCTTTAATCATTAACTTATTGGCTAGCTATAACATATTGCTTTTCTAAGAAAATTAATACAGACCAAATAAATCTTCTAAACAATTTATATTATAAACAAATTAGAAATAATTCCATCTATGCTTGAGTTATTAATGGATTTCACACTTACCTGCTTGCAGCTAGAGAGGAAGACTAAAATTTTGTGTTTAGTATGATTACGAATAAATGACCAAAGCATGGAAATCTTTTCCTCTAGATCAACAACTATGTAACTCTGCTTTAAAGATTCAGGAGTACTATGTTTTGCATGTTCATGTACAGACACATACATTGGGTCCTTTAGACTAAGACGAGCAAGATCTTTCACTGACCTTGAAAGAAATCAAAATTAAAGGAAAGCTTCAGTATTTGCAATGCTATAAGTTTAAGAGTGGTCATCATATTTTCAGTGAATGAGTGGACAGAAAAATTTCTCTCTGATAAACATCACACAAAAACTAATTTATTTATTATATTATTTATTTATATAAATTTATATTTATATATATAACTTATTATATTTAACAATATTATTTTGCACTAATTACAAATAGTAATTATTAAATACATTGTATTTAGGTTTGTTTATACTACTTTATGCACAATGTTGCATGATATTAATTATCGCTATTGCCTTTACATTACTTAGATTGTATAATTCAAACTTAAAGTTTAAAATATTTTCTGTATATTACTTGAAAATGAAAGGAACTATAATTATACTTACTCTGAAGAAAAAATAATAATTTTTGTTTGTCAGACAATGATTTTAGTCAATAGAAATTGTTTAAAAACACAAAAACCCATTAGCAGGATAGTAAGTGGGATTGATTGAGATAGAAGAAAATGTATTTTTTATGAATATGAACTGGGGCAACTTGAGGAATTGAGGCAATTGAAGTACTTTTACTTTTATCATTAGATTATGACAAAGTTTTATATAATATTCTTCTATTTTCTTACTTTTAATAACACAAAATTAACTACCACAATAAATAACTGAATTTCAAGAAATGGAACAATTGATTGATTAAGTGTAACATACCTTGTTTGGGTAGCTGAAAATAATAAAGTCTGTCTCTCAGTTGGTAAATTCTGGATGATGTTATTCATTGTTTCTTCAAATCCCATATCTAGACAACGATCAGCTTCATCAAGAACAAGTATCTGATGGGTAAAATAAAGAAAATTTTTATTATAAAGATTACAGCTAACTTACAAATTACAAAAACAATCATCCTGGTATAATAATGAATTGTTTTAGAAATTCTGAATCTTTAAGAAAAAGTTAAATAATCAGTGGGATTAGCTTGAATTCATTAGAGTAACAAGAAGCTTACCTTCAAATTTGAACAATCAAAAAGGGGATTTTCATCCATATGCTGAAGTAATCTTCCAGGAGTGCAAATGATGATATTGACCTGATCCATTCTTTTCCTTTCAAACTGTAAATCTTTACCACCTACGATTATTAATAAAAATTAATTATAACCATTTCCGTTATTCATTAATATTACAATGCATAATATATTATATAAATTGTAGTGCGCATTTTAGGTTCTACCTCACTAATTACCCACACTTTTGCAAAACACAGAAAATCATAATGACTTATAATTGACCTAAATTAACTTGAGAGATTAAGAGAGAGGATCCATGGAAAATTATACCAAATTAATATCAAACATGCTAAGAGAGTAAGTGGGTAGTATTTAAATATGCAAAAGAATACAAATAAATTATCATAAGGATTTCCATATATTTATCACACAGAGAGTTATCAAATTAAATTAAAAAATTTTAACACATAAATAAAAATGCATATTATAATTGATTTATGCTTTTTCTTACAATCATTATATTCCAAAATTGTTTGTGTACATGCTGAAGATATCCTAGGAGAATGATTTTGAATAACAATTCAACACTTAGACTGATATACCAGATTCTGGATAAAAAGGTGGAAGAAAAGAGTAAGACAAACAATTCTTCTATTTTTTTCAAGATATTGCATTATGATCAGAATGGAATCTTCTATGAAAATCTATTGTTCTAACAAAATAATACTTGGATAGATGAAATTCTGATCATAGGCTGTACCCTAGATGAGAAACTGGAGTTCTACAAATGCCAAAATTAGTACTCGTAATTAAGATAAAACTACAGAGGTATGTGAGCTTAAATTAAAATACAGGAGATATTTTCGAGGAAACAATTGAACAGAAAACTGATCTCAAATACCAAATAAATATATTTACATTATGATAAAATTACTGATTATATAAATATCCTAATTCTTCAAATATGAAATACATAAAAAGAAATATAATGTAATAAAGAATGGAATATATTATAAATAAATTTTATACAAACAAGAGGAAAATGATGTAGAGCATTAATGATGCTGTAAGAAACTAAAACAAATATTATCAAGAAAAAATGAAAGAAAAATACAAAGGAATATTAATGACAATTATTGAAGCAATGAATATTTCATCCTTACAAGGTGGAGATCAATGTTGGATAGAGACTTTCATTTCTGATAAGGTGTTCTGAAGTAGATTATGCTTGCAAGTCAAATAAAATACTACTAATGCTGGATTAATAATTTCGGTTCTTGGTGATCTCAGGTTTTAGGTTGCTGATTGCGCATACACAATTAATGACATATCTGAAACCAAGCTAAATAATAATACTGATTAAATTTTAAAGTATAAATTATCAAGAATTTCATTGATCTCATATATAATTGTATATACAGAATGGAGTATCTATATTTCACAATGAAAACTCGAAGGAGAATGACTTTAAATTTTCAACATAATCTTACCGATAATGAGTCCTGCTGAAAGATCGTGATATTTTCCTACTTTCCTTAATGTCTCGAAAATTTGATAAGCCAGCTCTCGAGTAGGAGTAATTATAAGGGCACCAACTCCATCCAATCTAGTCCATTGATCACAATAAAGTCGTTCTAGAATCTAAAAAATTCAGCATTAATCTTAAACCAACCCGTGCTTTACACTTCATAACAATAAATAACAATATAAAAACGTGTTTTTACCGGAATAAGGAAAGCTAATGTTTTCCCACTTCCAGTCTTAGCAGCTCCAAGTATATCCACCCCTCTCAAACTTAAAATGATACTCTCTCTTTGAATTTCTGTGGGCTTTAAGTAACCATTTTCTTTCAAACCTCTCAAAGTTTTCTGGGAGAGAGGAAAATCTCGAAATAATTTTCCCGTAATAGCCGTATCAACCTACAAGAAGACATGGATTATTTTACTGCTGAAGTATAAACTTTGATTAAACATCAAAAGATAGAGATTAAGAAAGACGTTCAGCTCACAGTTCCATATAATTCCTGCAATCTCTTTATTTCCTGTTTTTCCACTGATGAGGTACTTGTTTTAGGTTTGAAGACTTTAAATTTCTCCTTCCGTTTTCTTCCAAATTTATTGCTGTGACCAGTTTTTTTAACATCAGGAGACATTTTTCAACAATCATATAATCATTCGTAAACACATGTGGCTAGATCTGAAGGATTCTCTGAGGACAATTGACGTTAGATAAACACTTTCTTGGGTTGCCAACATCATAAATTTATTTCCAACATTCATTTGTTGTTAAGTGTAGAGCTACGGTATTTAATTTAATTACTCTATTCGCATGAAATGAGTTACGTATATGATATATCTTAATATCTTGCCATTGAAACGGATAAGTATTTTCTGTAGAGTTAGATGGAAGTATCTTTTATGCTTCTTAATTCTCGAAATTTATGAAAAGTAATGTCAGACATGGTTGATATTTTTGCATTTTCAAGTTCTTCTTGTTTTTCAAATTGTCTTTGCGTTTTTCTCAATGATTTCTATAATTCAATGACGACTTAAATATCATATCCTTTTCAAATCGTTTTATTTTAACGATATTAGTTGACAAATACCATTGGAATTTTGGCATTTAACATAGACGTTTCGATTAAAGTAGTTGACAATAATAGTTACGTAAAATATACAATTATTTTTATTAAAAAATAGTTCTTATTTTACAAAATGTTTTAATCTGACATTTTATGCCAGTGTCAACTTACCGTTAATCTTAGCTACTTTTATTTTTTAGTTGTCTACTCAAAAAATTTGGAGTGGGGAGATGTACTTACTCAATTTACAGTTGTGTGACTTAAGCCTTAACCAAATGATAGAATCTAATTTTTAAAACAATAAGAATGATGATGAAAAATTCTACTGCAGGACAGAATGTTATTCCGTTACTCAGGACAAGGGAAATTAAGGTATTTCTGATCTTTGTTGTTGATTTTATCATGATAATTCTCTGTTCATAAGTAAACCTCTTTTCAGGATAATGTATCCTACAGCTTCAAGCAGCAGATGCACGTTACAGCTGATTTTGTATCTCGCCTTGGCTTGGAAAAAGAATTAGAAGGGCATTCTGGATGTGTCAACTGCTTGGAATGGAACGAATCGGGAACGTACGTAATTATGACACTTTTCATATTTTAAAATGCTGTTGGTCGTGTGTTGGTTGCCTGAAAAATATCTCTTACAGAACTCTAGCGTCAGCGTCGGATGATGCGCTGGTTATTCTTTGGGACCCATTTCGCTATAAAACGATTCATACCATATCAACTGGCCATCTTGGGAATATATTTTCCGTTAAGGTTAGTGATTTATTTTCGTTGAGCTCTTTGTTTAATATTTCATCAATATGAATTATCATATGCATAATGCTGAATAAATACTAAATTGGTGTATTATATCAACCTGTAATGAATATTATCAAATCTTTTTTACAGTTTTTGCCATCTAATGAAAACACTGTAGTGACAGGTGCTGGTGACTATCGAATAGGCGTTCACGATATTTCTGCAGGAGAATCCTCTCAACTTAGTTGTCACACTGCTCGAGTCAAGCGTCTTGCTACAGCACCAAACTTACCATACATGTTTTGGAGTGCGTCTGAAGATGGAACAATTCGGTTAGTAATTCATTCTACTAATACTGTGAAATAACATACACACACACACTTTTTTGATAGAAAAAAATGATATAGTTGTATGTTTGATAAGTTAAAGGTTTTTTGCATTTTAATCCAAGTTTTTTCAAAATATAACTAGTCCCTGATATTTATCTACTCAATATTTCTGAGTTTATGTCCCATGCTTATCTGAGAAATAAAACAAAAAAATTATAATCATATACTGATTAATCTACAACTATTCATTATTTTTATGATGCATATCTATCATGTAATAAGTAATTATTATATAATTACAGGCAATTTGACTTGAGAGCTCCTCAGTCTTGCTCTACTGTAGATGTGGCAAATGTTTTGATTTTCCTCCTGGATCATATGGGTTATTATGCTGAAGCTAAATGCCTTGCTGTCAATCCCCTTCGTCCTGAACTTCTTGCAGTTGGAGCAAATGATCCATATGTTCGTCTGTATGATCGTCGTATGATCAAATTGAGAGCAGTTCCGGTAATAATTAAAAATTTAAATCAGGAATTAGCTTTTTATTTCAAAGTCACATCAAGTCCTTGAGTCTATGTAAATAATTGTTTCTACCATTCTTAGAATAACTTTTGATATAATTGGATTATTTCAATGGAGTGGTATTTGCTAAAATATCTCCCTTATCATTTAATACCTACATTGAGATTTATTGGCTTTTGATTCTTTAGTTACTTTGTTTCTCATGTTATTTGTATATTTTGGTTTCTTGTTTTAGTATCTTCCTGTAACCACACCAGTTTCCAATGCAGATTCTGAGAATGAAGGTAGCAGTCATCAAGTTGAGCAAGAAGAAGCTGATAACCTTCCCTTAGGTTGTGTACAGTATTTTGTTGCAGGTGAGTAATCATTACACTTAATATTTTTTGGCTATTATGTATTTCATTCAAGGTTATTTCATGCATTGTTTATTGACTATAAGGTAGACATATTTTCTTTTATTTATGCGACTCACATTTGCTCTAACAATACTGTCTGTTAATAAAATAATTATGTATACATATATATATATACACACACATGTATATGATATGTGTGTGTACATGAAGAGGATAGGATTGAAAAAACTGACCCTGCTGATCATAGGTTTGATCCCAGGAGGGCACTAAATTCTACTATAATTATAATAATTCATTGGCCCAATTTCCAAAATTGTTGAAAAAATTCTATCTGATTATATAGAAGATTTAAATTTCTATAGATAGGCTGTAGAACTATATAAAACTGCTATTTATTTCCTGCTTAGGGTCATTGGTTTCATGCTAAGCTCATTTGAAATCCTCCATTAAAAATACATGGGAGGAAAATTCGAATAATTATTTTAAGGTACTCATCCAAGAAATGTACTGCTTAAATATTGAATATTTTGCAGTAGGTTATCAGATGGATTCTAGGGGGTGTTTACTTTCTCTACATTCTAAGGAATAAATGGGAAAATTGGAATGTCTTTTGAGGCACTTCCTGAAAGAAATTTCCTTAGAAATTTGGAATAATTTTTAAGACTATGATATTGATGTAAGTAAGGAATGAACCTAACATGCATTGTGCTTAGCTACTGCCTAGGCAGGAAGAATGCTGCCATTAATAAATTGGAAATCGAACTTAAACCAAACTACACTCCTGCAATGACTTTTAATTTAAATTTAGCAGCATTATTTAACTTTTATTTATTCATTATAAGACACATCAACCATTTGCTTACAGTTTTGGAGGTAAATTTTACTATTATGTGTATTTGTTTGAGGAAATGAGTAAAATTTTTCAAATATCAGGCCCTTGTATTCTTATGGGGAAAATCCTGAATATGGGGTACTCTAGAATTGAACCCGTGAAATGTAGACATGGATTCTTCTCCTAAGTGCTTATGTGTAGTTTTATAATTTTAATAATTCTTATTCATCATTTTAGGGAAGGATTTGAGAATAAGGAAAATTTGTTCAAATATTTTAATGTTGTCTCTATGTTGGGTGCAAGTTTGATCATGCATTTATTTAAAAAATTTTCTTTATTATTGTAATAATTTTCATTTTTTATATTATTTATAATAGACTTCTGTTTATAAAAAAGTATCTGTATACTGACATTGGTGTTTTAGAGAAATGCGTAAACTGTTATAACTTAATTGCAGATACTAGAAGGAAGCAAATGGCAATGTAAGAATGAGAAGCATTTATTTATTATATTTTGAAATATCTTGGAATTAGCACCCTTTAATCTGTCAGATTCTTGTAGTAATCATAAGTGATATTGACTGTCGAACTGTTTAGAATGGATTTATTTTGAATGTCTTGAAGAGTTTAATGTAAAGCTATCTAGTTACCATCTTTCATGTTTGAGTATGAGTAGGACATAATGATCTGAACTAGATGTTGAGATTATGTTACTCTTAACTGGTTTGGATTTGTAATTTATTACATTCAAAGTAACAAAAATGTATCGCTCAAAGTATTCAAAATTTAAAACCAAAATCTCATGAAATTAATTTTGTTGGATGAGATAGTAACTTATGATTATCTATGAGATTTATCTATTTTCAGGACATCTTCCAAAGAAGCTTCAAGATTATAGAAAACGTTGTAGAAACTTAGCTGCTACATACCTTACTTTTGGAGCTGATGGAAATGAATTGCTGGTGAACTTAGGAGGAGAACAGATTTATCTTTTTGATATCAATAACAAAAGGAAGCATAAGACTTTTGATCCAAGCTTAGTTGGCTCAAAACCTGATGATAATCGCAAGTCTTCCCAAAGTAATGTTGTATTGTTTACCTCATAACATTATTTTTGTTGGTGCATTTGGTGGCTATTATTGTTAAAATTTATATGAAGCTTTTCTAAACCATTCCCATTCAATCTTTTATCATTTTTTCAGTAGATGATGAAAAATTCCCAATCAGAAGATATAAACATATGACTCTTGATGCTATAATGTCTCTGCTACTCTAATTACTTCAAATTAGTCCATTATTATTCTAGCTCATTATTCTTAAATTCCATTTCCATATCAACTTTAAATCAGTTTTTTATGTGAATTATATATTTTAAAATCTTAATTCTCTTATTATTAAGTTGTTTTATGCTATTATTCATTTAATTATGCAATGAATCTAAATTATATTCAAATTCACTGCATACATTTTAATACATTTTTCTGCATATCGAAGTACCTAGGCATGCTTATATAATGCTTTATATGATAAATATAAACTATAAATCAGCAGATCATTTTGTCATTTTACTGATAATAATTGCTCTATAAATTTACAGAATTGTATTATTTTTACTTTCAGTGCATTTTCAATCTGAAACAAATGGTTGCAGTTATGGCTTGAAAATGGATAGTGGAAATACAAAGGCTGTTGTAAAAGGCACTAATGGTGTCACAAAATCACCTCATAAATCTAATACAGTTGTTTTGAATCAGTCTAATAGTTCCTCTTATGTTCTAAAAAAACCTCCATTGCCATTTAGGGCAGAAGCTTTCAAATTAAAGGTCAGTAGGTGTGAACTAAATTACTGATTAATCAACTAAAAAGCAAATGCTAAAGAATAAGATCATAGAGTTAATAAAAGATATCATATCTTATTACCATTAGTATAAGATAAGTTTTTGTTTGATCTCTATTGGTATAAAATTTTATGTTACACTACTATATAGTGATACCTCACTATGGTTCTCTACTTATTGACAATTATTTGCAGTCCAAATGAGTATTAATTGTGCTTTGGAATTACTTTTTGTTTATAATGAAAAATAATTTTATAAATTTTAATAATTTTTCAGTAATTACTGATAGATTGTTGTGTATAATATGTAATATAATTGTATTCTTACTTACAGGCCAATGATGCTTTTGAGAAGCAACAGTATACAGTGGCAATTAATTATTATAATCAAGCAATTTCAGTTTGCCCTTCATCTGCAATTCTTCATGGCAACAGAGCAGCTGCTTATATGAAACGAGGATGGTATGTTATTTGATGTTATTCATAAATAAGTATGATCTAGCATCTGACATATATTTCTTCTAGTTTATTTATGGTAATAATTTATATGTATGTTCTAAACAATCATTTATTAACTTAAGGAGGTGCATTGCATTAAAGAAGATATAGTCAGAGAAGATTTGGTGCAAAAATATGTCTAGAAATACATAAATATTAGTTTTCTATGGATTAATTTTCTTTTATTTTTTATTAAATTTTATTACTATCCCCCATAAAAATTTTTATATAATATTTTTTCTTTTGAAAGCGTAAAAAATGTAGTGTGAGTATAAATTTATCATTAGTTGCATAGAATATATGCCTTTTTCTTTTGCATTCCCTATTGTAAGTGAGGCTGTATTTTGGCTGCTGAAGGATAGGTAAAGGAAAATAATTTTATATTCAATCTTTAATAATTTTTCAGTAATTACTGTTAGATTGTTGTTTAGAGTCACCATATTTTATCGTGTATAAACCCCCTTTTTTCCAAAATTTTTATCTTCAAAAAGTAGGGGGTTCTTAACCCTTTTACTGCCAGCAGGCCGATATATCGGCCCGACTTATTTGACATTACTTATTTCGTGATTGTAACCTTTTCAACGGCTGCCGTCACACTTATGTACATGTGCTGTATCTCTGCTGGTTACTTTATCTTACTTACTTCACCTTATCTTGCAATACATTTTGATATTTTACAGTGAACTTTCCTCGTAAATTCGTCGGATATTTTCGTTACTTCGGGCAAGTATCATCCTGCACTGTATTATTTTTTGTGTTTGTCGCAAGTCGTGCTGAACTGTTTTCTTGTGGCTCTAAGTATTTGTTTTAGAGTGTCAGTTTCCAGATAGATAAGCAAATATTCTTTTTTGGCCCACCTTTTTTTATAAAAGCAAAATCGAGATATGCAACCCGGATCTTCAGAGACATACCTCAAAAAACTTATAAAATTGCCTAATGAAAAAGAAAAGAACTATTGTGTGTGTAGTGTAAGAGGGAAAAGGAAGAAAATAAAGAAAAAGATGCAGAACTGTGTGTGGAAAATGCAAAAAAGAACTTCTTGGTGAATGCTTCCATAAGCATAAGTGCGCCAGCTGATGGGACCGTGAGTGTAGAGTCAGATAAAATATTTTATATCTTGGGCAAAAATAGTTTGATCACTATAAAACTTTACCATGGATGAGAAAACTAAATAATATCAACAACCAACACAATTTTATTCCACGTATATAATATTTTATACATCACCAAGTGAAAAAAACAGAGGATTTTGGGTTTTTACATATATTATAATTACTTTGTTATTATTTTTCTTTATGAAAATTTAAGTGAACCCCCATAATCCATATATGGTTCTAAGCTATAAATATATCTTTAGCATTGGAAAAAAATCTAGATGAATTAAATAAATTTAAGTAGCAGAAATAATTTAGAATCTGAAATCTTGCTTATTCTGGAAAATAGCCATGGCAGTTTTCGCACATCCCACCCGAAATGGGCTGGCAGTAAAAGGGTTAAATAAGGAATGTATAAATTATATGCTCAAAAAGGGCATGAAATAATGTAATATTTGCCAAAAACAGGTTTTTTATAATGCAACTTAAATTAAACAACTACTTATGAAAAAAGCACTAAAGAAGTTACAAGTACAGTAAATTACAATGAGTCATGAATTTTGTTCCCATAATCTCATTTAAGTAATAAAATATTTTTTGTAAATTTGTCACTAAAAAAATTAAGGGGTGCTTCTATTAATGCTAGATCAATCATTTTTGAGGTAGAATTATATTTATATAGAATGTTTAACTATTATATTTAGTTGAAGCAAAACAGTTTCCTAAATATTTTTCAAGGGATGGTGATATTTATTCAGCTCTCAGAGATTGTCACACAGCTCTTCAATTGGATCCCAATCACTTGAAAGCTCATTTTCGGTAAGTCTTTATCATATTATTGCTCTTTGAAGAGTAAATTTATATTTATTTATTGATGGATTCAACAATATATATTATCTTTAGAAGTCTATCGAAAATAAAATTTTAAATGTTTCAAAAAGGGTTTTAGGATGAGAGGAAAATATGGTACTATAATAAATATATAGAAAGATTCAACTTTTCCTCAAAGCATTACTATCTTGTTCTATAATGTAAACAGACCTCAAATGACAACTGAGTATTACTCCAAAAGTTACATTTTATCCCTTATGCTTAATAATTTAAATTATTAAATTGTTTTAGATGAAATTATTATTTTTCTGTACCCTAATGAATTAGGGTTAAAGGTAAAAGCTGTAGTAATACTGGTAATTCAATCTATAAATTATATTTTTACTATTTATTTAAATAACTACTTTATTACATATATATATAATAAAATTGTACTTGTTAAGCTGGTTAATGTAGAGTTAAAAGATTTTAGTATATTTTACTTGTATATTAATTTCTTGATTTCAAGCATGATCTCATAATAATGTTTTAAGGCTTGCAAGATGTCTACATGAACTGCAGTGGACAAAAGAAGCTTGGGAATGTTTGTCAGCGTTCTGTGATCGATTTCCAGAGCATGCACATAGTCATGCTTGCCGTACACTTTACCGCGAAATAACCTCAGCAACTTCTTCTTCTCCCCCTAAGGAGTCTAAGCGAGTTATTTGTGAGTGCAAGGCAAGATACAAAGCAAAGAACTTCAGAAGGGTTCCTCCTCCTGAATCTGGTGTGTCTTCAATTTTTCTTTTGTATTATTGTCTAAGGACACCGAAGGACTGAGACCAGTGATATTATTTTCAGCTGGAAATATTTTCAAATTGAAATCTTTCATATAATTTATACTGTTACATTAATAGCACTTTGTTCCTATTATTATTCTCTGGGAATAGTATAAATTCAATTGAAAATCAAGAAAGGAAGTATAATGAGCATCTAGTTAAAACTCAATATGAGAAGGCATTACCTAATGGAAGGCTATGAAAATAAAATAACCTTTGGTACATTTTATATGGAAGTCTACAGAAGTTTATTTCATTAGCATCTAATTAGTTTATTTTTTATGATTCAATAATCATTAATCTTTGGTGCTTGTAGATGTTATTACATTTTAGTAATCCTACTTCAATTCTATAGACGATGCTGCAGAAGAAGATGAAGATGCAGAGGATTCAACTGGAGGTTCTGGTCCAGGAGAGGCTGATGAGCCTAGCAGGATAAATGTGCATCAAAGCTTATTTACTCGTGCTGGTACAAAGAGTTTATCTGAAAAGGAGAAAACATGGAGGAAATTAGCTTATGACTATGAAGTTAGATTTTGTGGACACTGTAACACAACCACAGACATTAAGGAAGCCAATTTCTTTGGAAGGCAAGTGTCTGTAGTAATAAAGAACTGTTTGGTTGGACTTTCATTTTCACAGTAATGCTTTATTTTTATCATACTTCTTAAATTTCTTTGATTCCAAAATTCATTGAATTTCTCAGGAATTATTGGAATTAAATTTTAGGCTGGGATGGTAAAATTTAATTTTCTTTATATTCCAGTATTTCTTTTAATTTAAAATTTTAATTTTTTGCATTATTTTTTATTATTGCTATGATAATATATGAGTTACTTTAATATTGCCTCTATATTGCAGGCAAGGGCAGTTTGTTGTTGCAGGATCAGATGATGGTTCATTTTATATATGGGACCGTAAAACAACAAATATAGCCAAAGTTTTGAGAGGAGATGAATCTATTGTAAATTGCTTACAACCACATCCCTCTCAGTGTTTATTAGCTACAAGTGGTATTGATCCTGTTGTTAGGTTATGGAGCCCATTACCAGAGGTATTTTTTATATATTCTTAAAATTGAATCAAAACCTATCCTGTTTTTTAACACTATTGTTACTTTTTGGAGACTTAAATTTATCTGTTACTTTGGACATCTCACCCCAAAATTTCATCACTCTTTGTCTACTTCAATATAATCTCCATTTCACCATAAACTGGCAAATGTATTATATATATAAATAAACAATTAACATAAATAGGAAAATACACCATCCACTTTTGACCCCAATTCTATTTTGTCTGGCTGAAATATTTTGATAGTGACCACAATTTTCTTGTTACCTTCTTTAATTTGCTCTTATAAACAATTCTGTATCTCTTATTAAATACAAGGCCAATAGATTTCCTGTTCAGTCCACAGGGGAAACAAAATTCTATTAAAACATTAAAAATCATGCATGTCATCTCTTCTAACCTGTTTTAAAGAATAGGTATAATAAGTATAGTAAAAATAAGTAGGGGTCCATCCCAAAGCCCAGAAAGTTTTAGGCTTATTTGAGATGGACCCAGTCTAGGATACCAGAATAAGACTACAGAAATGCTTTAGCATCTGGCCATAAGAAACTTCGAATTATTCTTAAATTATTTTACTCATTACCTCACCAATTTTTGAAATTCTCTCCCTAATGTCACTTCCCAGAATTAAGTCTTTCCCTTATACACTCATTTTTTATCTCAACTTCCAACTTCTAGCAAAATGTCTCAGTTTATTTCCAAGATCTCTCCCCATAGTTCTTCTGGTTCTGATAGCATTCTGTCCATTCTTATCTGCAACTATGCTTTATGTCTCCTTCTTTCTCTGCATAATCTGATTTGGAATTATGTTGGATTAATATAGCAGAATCATCAGTACAAATGATGTTCTGACCCATCAAATTCTATTTTCTTTAAATTTAAGATTGATCTTTTTAAATTAATGTGAACTGGTAATCTGTATTTTTCTCACAGGATGGAACAAGAAATGAAAGGGAAGTAATGGATCTTGATAGAGCAGCATTAGCTAATCAAATGCGAATGAATGCAGATCCATTTGAGGTAATGCTCTGGAATATGGGGTATCGTATTTCTCCAGTTAATGGAAATGATGGTGAAGGACCAGATGGTGATTCAGAAGGCACATCAGGAGGTGGTGAAAGTGGAGCTATAAACTGCCACCCTAGCTAGTACTAAATTCCTCAGTGCCTCTTTAATTCACTTGTGACCCAGTGAAATAAACTGCAAATTTGGAATAAAAACTCAGGATTTCATAGTAGTGTCTTGATACTGCAGTTACAGTGAATACTGCTTGTACTGAAGTTACTTACTGATGCTGTATAGTTTCTTTATTGTTGAAATCTTTTCTTTGGCTCTTTTGTCTCTGATATACCTATTTTAGTTGGAAGTTTAATGTAATATAACTTAATTTTAATATTCAGAGATCAAGGGTGAGATTGTTAGTTTTCTGTATTTAAAAAATTTCCCAAACAAATGCTTTGTAGGTATCACTTAATTTGATACATACGTTGGAATTGTATACAAGGTTGGAGAAAGAAATTGAATTTTTTGAAAGAATTATTGTTGTCTATGACAACTTACTGTAATTACTTCAATGTGTAAATTAAAAGCTTAGATGAGTGAGCTTGTGAAAGTTTTATGTTAAAATTTTAGTCTGATATTACTAAATGTCATTGCAATGGCAAAAACATGAAAGGGATTTCCCTACACATATTTTTTGATGAGCAGGAAATGAAACAATAAATATAGTGTTTAATGAGAATAATCTAAATCTACCACATCATTTTAGTATGGTATTTTTATCCAGGTAGAAAAGAACATGTGTTTTCATTTAAATCCAATGTAAAGGTAAGTTGAATGATTCGTGGAAAATTAAAAATATATACAATTTTTTGCTCTGCTACCCTGAATTTTGGAGTGAAAAATACTGATTTTTGTTAATTACACTATGCTTTCACTTTTAATACTAGCTCAATTATGTATTATCAGACATTGCAGACAGGATAGGCAATTTTTAAAAGGTTGTAAATAGATTATTGTAAAATTTGAGAATTTGATTTATGAATTGTTGGGGTAAGTTAAGTTATTTAGGTTGCTGCAGCAAGGCATCTGGTAAGTGAGTAACCTGGCCTCTAGTCCCAGTTATGTCCCTATTTTTCACTTCAGTTTAACCTTTGAGTTTAATAAGCACAACTCATCATTCAAAGATAAAATCTACATTCTTTGTCTTCTGAAAGTATTTCTTGAAGAACTGCTGATGAAAGGATTTAAAACCTTACCTATACTTCATCTTAAGAAATTATATTATCCTTGAAATTGTGTTCCTTAATTATATTGGTATTTATTATCAATTATAATATTAAATATAAATTATTATTAATTACACATTGGTAACAGCTGCTATTTTCATAATTTTTTATACATGACTCAGAGCGATACTGATGTATTATATATTCTATTTCACATGAAATGGCTAAGAAGTTTTCAGATAATTTTATGTAATCAGCCCCTGAACAATTCTTTAAAATATCCAATATAATTTAGAGGTTTATTTCGATTTTTATTGATTAAATTAATTTAGATCAACTTACAGTTGTATTAGTGAACGAATTAGATAATTCCTAATTGAAGATAGATTATTTAAAGCACCCTAAATTTAGAAAATCCCAATATAAATGGTGTCAGCTATTGATGGCAATTTTAATAAGAATAAATTGAACTTTAACAAAACAAAATCCTAGATATATAACTATACAACAACTATAGTATAATATACTATACAACAACTACATATAGTTTGATCACTCATTTATCTTATGTTGTAAAGCACTATTCGTTCACATAAAAGTAATGGAATTTTTGATGAAATGAAATGGATCGGGGGATAGTTCTTTGTTTTATGATGAAAATACAATACAGTATCTCTCAGTGTATTTGAAAATTGATCAGCTCATTATATTACATCACACATTTTCTACGACTACCTATGAAGAAGTAATACTGCGAGTAAAGCATAATGGAAAACCTCTATCAATATCATCTTCCTTATTAAGTCAAGAATACTTTACTATTAGTTAACTTAAACAGAATTTCTCATGAATATGTCGACATGAAATTATTTTTTACGGTAACCAACAGAAAGTTACTAATATTTTCTCCTTAATTACGGTTTAAGTTTCTTGTTTTGCATAGAAAATCCTTTTACACAATGCGATATTCAGTAGTATCGATATAACTCTCGATCCAACCCAATCAATTGTTTTATTTGACTGCAATTAAGCAATGGCAGATTGAAAATTTCAGAAGAAATCAAGCGTTTATTGCTTCATTACGGAACTATAATTATCAGGATTTTCTATTCGAATTGAGGTACGTCTTTAGAGCAAGTGTTAGTTGTATGCAGTTAGTTAATCCATTTCAATACATCGACGGGATTTTCTAAAATTGAAATTTATTAAATCAGTCTTGAAACATGACGCTATTATAAAAAAATCGTCTTAAGGCAAAAATTTCGAGTAATTATAAAGGAAACTTATTATTACAATATATATTAATAATGTAAAATACAATATTTAAATTGAAATATTTTAAAATAATGATTTAATTGTAGATAATATCTGCACCTATTACTTCAACCTGATAAATTATCTGCTTGTATATTATCCGTGAATGTTAATATATTGCCTTGATTTTATAATAATAATTTTATATATTATAATGATATATTTTTTTGATTCACCTTTAAACACCTGAAAGATTTAGTACCTCTATTTATTGTCCAAAATATTTTTTTACTGCTGATTGTCAAAATTATATTGAAATAAATACTTCACGGGACATTAATGGTGTGATTTTTGATTAATCACATTAGTGATCAGTTATCTAGGGATAGGATTGTGTACAAAACTGCAGAATAAAAAAATATCTGTGAAATTCTACTGAGTTCAGAAAATAGGAATATTCAGAGGAGAATCGTTTGCTTTGTCTGTTGAATACATAAATAGGAATTTATTGGTGTAGTTATCTAATACAGACCTCACTAACATTTCTTTAAGAAAATACCAGTGAAGTACTCAACAATGGATGAATATTAAGATCCATTTCTTCGGTGAAAAATTCCTGAATGTCAATAGAAGATTGATTTTAAGAACTATGATAGTATTCATCCTTATATAAATGTATGTATAAATACTGATTTACAGATGATGTGAATTCATGAATATTTTAGCAAAACAATCAGAAATAGAAAACCTGTTAATCACTTCATTTGAAAAATTAACTGCTTAATGGAAAAATTTTTGTATATTTTTCTTCATTAGAGAGTGATCCAGATACCACATTTCTTCTTAAATTATAAATGATCACATTTGAATTCATTTCCCAACCTTTGGAAATTTGAAGAATGTCAAAAAATATGGAATTCATTTGGGAAATGTATCTACTTAGGTAATTTTTGTTTATTAAATTATATTTGCATCATCATCTGCAATTTTCAATCCCACCTCAGATGCAAGACTCTCAAAGCATTTTCCAGTTTTTCTACTTTGATCCTCTCATTGCCTTGTTACTTGGTACTTGATGATATCTATGTTCTATCAGTCCTTTGGTATTCTTACGCTCCTCACATCTTGTGCCCAGTTGAGTATTGCTGTTTTTCAACTGATGTTATTTCTTCTTGCCACATGTCCTGCCTATATCTGTTTCAGGTACTTTATATTTTCTTTTATGTGCATGAATCCTGTCATCTTCCTCACCCACGTGTTACACTTCCTTTCCCTTCTTGTGATTCTAAGCATGCAACACATGCTGGACACACCTTCCGCTTCAATTACATTGGTATTTTTTGCTTCAATATGTAGGAGATTCTACCAAAGACACTCCAGCCAAGTTTACTTCTGTGATTATGTTAATTAATTCTATTATTTTCCCCTATTGCCATGAATCACCAAAGGTATGTGAATTTGTACCACCTTTTGTACCACTGTAATAACATGAGACCCTCTTTAACTCCTCAACCTCAAGCAACATGGTGAGGAGTTACTGTTGGACTAAAACTTCTTATACCATTGGGTGATGTATCCAGCATTTTGCTGTATCCAACCTCATAATTGAGCTTTTTAATGCAATTAAATATTTTACAATCTCTGACTCATGCAAAGGGGGTAACAAAAAGTATACTTACACCTTTACCACAATTTTTATTTTTATGATTGGTCTACAAGATCATCTTCAGGTGACAAGAAAGGAGGTGAGAGAAATATATATAGTCATAGGAAAAAGTGTTGTTATTCACACAGAACTCTACTTATCTATCCCCTTCATGATTCTATTTCCTTATCAATATCTTTCTGTTATATTTTCTTCTTCTTCTCTGACCATACTATTCCAACCACCCATTATAATGCTAATAATTTTTCCTTTCCCATCTGCTTCTATGCTGTCATTAATTACTAAATATATTATTTTGATATTCTCTTCATGGCTAGATATTGGTGATGACAGAGATAGATCAGCTGGCTGGGCATTCAACTTAATTGCCATCACCATGTCTTTCTCGTCATTACATTAGCTATGCTGTTTTTGAGATTGTTCCATAATATTACAGCTACTTCTCTCTACTCATTCTTATTTGAGTAAATTCTTTAGTGATAAGCCAATTCTTCCTATTCTAGTATTTCCTATTCCAAACCCTTCCCACCTTATATATATATATATATGCTATGTTGTTTGAAACCACGTTATATGAGACCTAGAGCCATTATAACCCAAAAAATTATTAAAACTTAAATATTTTATAATTTTGTATGAACTGATTTTTATTAGAAATATAAATTTATGTACAAAAAACTAATAATATTATTTCAATTTAACGAAAGTGTTTTATTGCGTTTACTCAGTATAATCATCCAAGAACTTTTTTCAATTTAATAATGTATTAGATATCTTATAAGTAATCCATTATTTTTGCGACAAATGGCTGTAGTGATCTGTATCTCGCGTTGTGTAAGTGCGATTAGATTACGCTAGATGACGTTAGAAAGATGAGATTTTGTATTAAAAAACCTTTTGAAAGAGGTTTTGATTGCTTGACTCATTTTCAGTAGCGTTTGAGCGCGTGTTAAAGAAGGACACCTGAAAATAGATAATTAGCTATATTCTAGAATTTTTTTTCGATATAGGCGGAAATGCAAGTCAGGTGGCTGAAAATGTGAATAGTGTTTATGGTTCTGATACTCTAATAGCCAATCACGCACAATGTTGGTTTAGTTGATTTTCTTTTTTTTGATAATTTTGATGTCAAAGATGCACCACGCTGTGGAAGGCTGATTGTCGAAAATGTCGATGAAACTATGGACATGGTCGAGTCTGATCGTCATACAAGCACTGTTTGGATTGACCAATTGCCAGGAGCTAAACATTGCACGAAAACAGTTTGGAACAATTTGAAAAAGGCTTGATAAAGAAGCTCGATGTGTGGTTGCCATACTGCTATTATATAATACGAGTTAACGAAAGAAAGAACCTCATTGACCGAATTCCATCTGCGAATCGTTGCTAAATCTCAACAAAATCGACCCATTTCTGAATCGGATAGTGACTGGTGATGAAAATTTGATCGCGTACAGTCAGCATCAGGCGAAAACGGTCGTGATCGAAAGGCAGTGTGCCCACACAAATGGTGGCCAAACCAGGATTGACGGCCAGGAAGGTTTAGTTGTGTATTTGATGGGATTGGCAAGGAATTATCTACTATGAGCTGATCCCCTACGGCCAAAATCTTAACTCGGACCTCTTCTGTCAGCAATTAGATCGTCTAAAGGATGCAATCGCCCAGAAGCGCCCAGCTTTGGTTGCGAGGTTCTTACGCATCCACCTTATAGTCCGGACCTAGCAACAAGTGATTACCACCTGTTCTTGTTCACGGCGAATGATTTGGCTGGTGAACAATTGGCCTCAAGAGAAGCTTGTGAAAATCTAATGTCCCAGTTTTTTTTACCAATAGGGACTAGGGTTTATATGAGAGAGGCATAATGAAATGACCTTCAGATTGCAACAAGTTATAGCACAAAACGGTGCATATTTAACGATACATAAATTAGATTATTCTAACTATACTAAATAACGAAATTTTTCAATTTCAGGCAAAAATAATGGTTTACTCTTAATGAGACCCAATTGCTTTCTCTTTGATAATTTTTTCTTCCTTTTAAAGTTCTTGCATCTTCTTCCCTCTTTGAAAAATCTATAATGTTACTTTGCTTGCTGGTTCTTAGCAAAGCTGAAACCTCCTTTTAATTTATTAATGATAATTTTGATGTTGGAATGATTCAAATCTTGTGAGTGACATAGAGCGTTATCTATGTAATATATCTGTATCTGTACTAAAAATGCCTTGAAGCTTTATTTTTTATGCCTTACGTAATTCTCTGCGCTTGGCACAACAATTTAAAACAACGATTTAAATTGAATGTTTAAATAAATTATTATTATTTCTATTAATATTTATATATTTTCATTTTTATATTTTTACACGGATATTTTTTTATTTTTATATTTATTATGTATCCGTCGAAAATAGGTGGAAGTGATATCAATTGGCCTAATCTTGCCTAATAATGTGTTCATTATTATTAATACATTATATAATTGTTACAAAATGATATAAAACTTATGAATGTTAAACTTCTGCTTAGACTTCTTTTTTAATATTTCCATATTTAAGATTATGGATTTTATGCTACTAGAATAATTTATTTATATTTGTATATATTTAGATATCATCATGTTTTTTCTAAACTAGATTGAGTCAAATTGTAATCGTATTCAGTTACATGCTATTGTTATGTAAAGTTTTTGGTTCCTCTTGGTGAACCGTGTCCCATCCATCTTTACTCCTCATTTTGCCTCAAACTATTGCTCCCTCTGATAGCTATGTATAGCTAAATCTTTTGTTGATCTATTTGAAAAACTTCCTCTATTTTTATACCTTAAATTTGGTTTTTGGGCATTAAAGGTTGATTATTATTTTGTTTTTTTTTATATATATAGGAAAAACGCCAAAATATCAAATGAAAACTGGCCAATTATATTTCACCTTAAAAGTCTAATAGTGAGTAAACAATATATACAAAGAAATATCTAATGAAAGGAAAGATGATTAGGGATAGTTAAAGAATCAGTAGCAACATAAGTGCATAAATAGTAAAGAAATGTCAAATAACAATTTTAAATTATGAAGGAATATATAGGATGTTCTTTTATGAAAGAAATGAATAGAGAAACTGGGGAAATGTATATATTTATTTGATTTATATCGTCTTTTTATATTTGAAATTGATTTTTTAACTAGTATAGAATAATAGAAGTCTTTGTCCCGAAGATGGAACCTAAGAAAGGCTCCGAAACGTCGACATACATCGCGGCGGTAACCTTGCAGGAAACCCAAGAAAACTTTCTTCATATGATTCGCCGGGAAAGCACAAAATCCTTTCTAGCCTAGAATAATTTCAGTTTCATCTAGCTCTGATTCGCTAATTTTGGTAAATCTTAATAAACAACAAGTATTTTCGTAATTACATATTTTTTTCTTCCATACTTAGCTCAAAATGAGTAAATTACAAAATGGATCAATCTTGAAAATAAAAATTGAATAGAAAGTAAGGAAATGGTCCCCTTTTTCGTATTTAAAAGTAAAACTCAATGGAGAGAAGAAAGTCGATGGAGGTTTTATTCAATTCTTATTCAATTATGATTTTTCTCCTACCTTTAGCACGTAGCTCACATTCATCATGCCGATATTCTTTCCTCTTTAAGTCATTAAGCCTTTAGATGGATCCCTTCCTATCCCTCTTCCATGCTCTTCTTTTATTCCCTCATCTTATCCTTCTTTATGATTAAAGGAGTGGACCACGCCCATTATTCCTTTCTTTACAACTTATTTGTCTTAACTGCATGTCTATCAATTGCTTATCCGATTTTGAGAGGGATTTCTCTCTCGAGGTGAGCTTTATAAGATGGGGAGATATTCAAACTCGGAATAATTAGCTATAATATTGAAACATGCTGCCATGGAAGCTTAGGAATTGAACAATCGAACGATATTCTAGTTAATAGATATTCTAGATTTAATAGATATTCTATATATATTAATAGGTATTCTTGATACGGATAGATAATCTATAATTTCAAGCTAATAAAGAATTTAAACCAACAAATTGTTAATGTTATAACTTATCTGGAGCATTTGACTAATTTTTTTCTGAGGCGATGGAATTTCTCATAAGTTTACTCAAGCTAGGAAAAGTGTCTCCGGGTTTGCAAAATCAGCTGAATATTGCAGTAAATGGTTTGAATACGGAACTATTCCACTCACAGTTTTTCCTTGTTTGTTTCCGAACATATTTTTCCATTATAAGAATTCTCACCAGGTTTTTCTGCCAAATCTGCTAGGATTCATTTCCAACGACGGCAACTCATATCTAATATATATATCTCATATTTTCACGTATTTAAAGAAACAGGTCAAATTGGTCTTAAATTAGATTCAAAAGATGTTACTCTTGAAATAATGATCATAAAGGTGTAACCATTAGCCTTACCGAAAAGAATGTTCTTAATGAAGTAGCGAGTGTGACCGAAATAGATTGCATTGATATTAGGCGGTTTTGCTCAAACTATAGGTCACGTAAAATTTATGATTACAATGCAAGTAAGCTTAATTGAAATCTCTTTTCTGTTGCTCAATTCATGTTCCTAAGTATGTCCTAATTTACCCTCTTTTATCAAAAGAATCTTCTCGTTTCATCTTCGAGGAGCTCTTCGTTCGTGTTAATTATGAAATGTCTCGAGTCCTCAACTCTTCCTTTCTTAGGTCACCTATCTAACGAACTTTACATTATTAAAATTTTCCCTAATTACTCGCCTCATCTACGAGTTATACTCATTTTACTCTCTCTCCATAACTTATCTCAATCTTTAAGATTAACGTCTTTGATAGTTGGCTTGACAAAGACTCATTCAAATACCACCTAAGAAAAAAGTAAGCGATGTATATTAAATAAGGTGACGTTTTATCCGTATCGAAATATTGAGCGATAAAAACTGTATTAAATTTTCTTTAATTATTTCTGATGGCAATACATTACATAAATGTTATTTATAATCCAGAATTTTGAAGTTTATTGACATTCCGAACTTCTGAAACTCGTTTCCGATCAAGTTAATTATTTATTATGCAAGTGCTTTATTAAACTTATTTTCAGGCTTTGATATCTTTATTTAATTCTTCCCCGTACTTCGTTCATCCTAATCTCTTAGTTTTTGTGTTAACTTCTAGCTACAGAATTTCCAGCCCTGAAATTTGATTTTGAATGTCTTTATTCATATATACTGATGAATTCTTGGTCGGTTACTGATGACTGTATTTGAAACGGAAGTCAATGTATTAACAATTTTTAATTTCGAATTTCATCATCATTCGATTCAACCATTTCGATTGTCTTTTGAATGCGACCGTCTCTCAGTTTAGGCACAATTGCACGAGTGTTGTTTACCAAATTTTTGCTTAAGTCGTCCTTTGAATCGCCAGATTAATTTCGCTCCCTTCAACGTCGTCCGCCTATTTGTCTTCCTAATCTCGTCTGATCTGATGAAAGACTATATCCAACAAGGTGATTGATCGTTGTATTTTTTCCCCGTTTAAGTCCGTATTCCATCTCTTGCCTTTAATAAGAGTAATAGTTGCTGCTAACATAGTCCGCACAAATAAAAGCTAAGAGAAGGCAATGATATGAAACGGTCGAAAGATTTTCGTAAAAATCCATGTTCATCAGCTTGAATCTTATCAGCGTTAAGATATACCTCTTCTGAATATATTTTTGAATATTTATATCCATGATTATTTAAAATATATTTGCGATTTATTTATAAGCATCATTAATATTTCTGATGGTTATCTCGATTTCAACATGTATATTTCCACAGAGAAGAAAATTTATGACAAAAGCTTGCGGTTATCACGTTAAGTTTACATTCTGCTGGTTGTTAAAGATAAATGAAGTAGAGGATAATTCCCCGAAATTGATTTGATACAACCTGAATATTAATGAAATTGATTGAAATACATCTATATTTTTAGATATCTATATCTAAAAAATCTAGAAAATCAAATATTTCGCCGTAACACACGCGTATTTCCATATTAGATGAAGCATTGTAACCAGAGGAGGTTGAAAGCAATACCGGATAAAATAGAGCATTGTAGCTATGTAATGATGTGCTAGTTTGTCTCCCTTCACCCGCAGAACATAAGAGAGTCCCGCTAGACTGTAAAACTTTGACACGAAAGCTTCAACAAATTACGTATGTTGTCTTGCTATCAATAAAATCAAGTCGTAAAGGCGCACCCTGTAATTGAGGTTGAAGAGAGAGGGAGAGAGGATGTATCAAAGACGGGATTTGCCTAATCCTTTCGTCTAGAAGTAGCTGGGTATAAAAGGGAGTATGAGGGGAGTGCGAAAAGAAGCGCCTTACTGTTAGAAGGGAGCTGTCACATAAGTCTCAAGGGAGGGTATAAGCTGAAGCAATGGCTGTTTACTGCTAGCACGGTAAGGAAAAAGAAAGGATGGAATTCGGAGAATTACTTTGGAGCGGGGGTGATATTGCAAACGGAATCAAAAGAGGGATGAGATGTTTTACAAAATGCGCCTCTTAGAAAGATTTGAATGAGTTTAAAGCGAGAGAATTGGACACTTGGATATTTTTTATTCCGATCTCAGTGAAAGAATTGATTTAGTTGCAAGAAGAATACCTTAGGGTATTAGCAATAAAGGCGGAAGTCGGAATTTAAGGCTCTTACGTAACGATTTATTGCGATCAGAGATAAATTTGTTTTCCAACGTGTTCCGAATATGAAAAATGGGCGCCTTTTTTCTTTAATCATAAATAAGATTTTTTCTTTCATTTAAATTCCATTGGAACTATATATATTAATCATAGGAACTAATGTGTGTGTTTATACTTATATACACGAAGAAAAGTTATCTTGCTCACAGCAAGCGATTAATTTGATAATGAATTAATAAGTTTTTCGAATATTGTATAATGCTATAACACTGATCGAATGAAATTAAGTTAGAAACATTAAGTCAGCGTATTTTGAATTGATTCTTCGATTTCCCATGTGTTTCTAATGGCACCATTCTTCTTGCCCAGGCATCTGCTGAAGACAATCTCTTTTGTAGTTGTGCGGCCTATTTATAGACATTTAAATCATCTATGTCATCAGTAAGTATTCTCAAAAATTATTGAAAATTGGGCCAACGAATTAAGATATTGATAAATCCGATTTTGTGCCCTATTGAGATCGAACGTATTATAGGTAGGGTCAGTTTCCTATTTTCCCAGATTAGTTGGAAGGAGATATTATGCAAGCAATTTGCGGCCCATGGTCTCACAAAACATTATTATATATTATACTGTACTGTATTGTATAAATTATATATCCCATTAAATATACACATAATAGAAATTATACATAAATACATATATGTCCAATCATATTAAATAGATTAATTTCTTCCTTTGCTATGCTTCTGACCGAAGACAATTATCTTGGCGTAAATAGTGTTGACCACGTGGCTTTCAGAGGAACTGACGATCGGGGGACGGAAAGCATGATTAAGTGCTGTGAAGCAATAGCGTTGAGTAGGATATAATCCTATTTACTCAATCAGTCATTCTCAGCCCACAACCCTCTATCGTCAATTCTCGAAGAGAGAAAAAGATCTTCCCGTGCAATAGCATTGTCCAAACGAACGCCATTTCCGGAATAGAGATTTGCAACTGTGTGTGTCGTCACAGCAGCTAAGGATGGCGCGATATTTCGAGGTCTCGGGAATGGGGAAATTCCGTTTTCCAGTTCTAACTCCTTTCATCTCTCACCAGCTCACTTCTTCTCTTTTCCGAGTACACCGTTCTCTTTGTCCAGAAACTCGTATTTTCTCTCTAGGCATAAGCAGAAAACCACAAGCGTCGAAATCTTTTGATGTTTACTCTTAGTCTGGGATCTTTGCACGAGGCGAGCCTTCTTATATTTTCTGCCTTTGCAGGCGTTCATTTTGATGCGGAGTAATTTTTATGGTATGAATTTTTACGGGCATCGCCCCAGGTGAACGGAGTCATTCCTTGTTTGATTTATCCTTCCCACGAGCGCGATCCGGACATCTCAGCGTTTTCTCGAATGCTTCCGAAGAAACGGCTTCTTAAGTCTATATTCATACCGGCGGAAATCGCGAGCGGATTCACTAAGTAGGTTCCAAATCGGTCATCTTGAGGAGAAAGAATTATTAACCAGTGTCTACGTTTATAGGATGGGAGTACGGATTGATGTTAACACAACTATGGAAAAACAAAGGAATGCTTATCATGAAGTTAATTTTATTCTTCACAAAATTTTCCATAATTTTTCTAAGCACTTCTTTAAGTTAATTTAAAATAATTTATTAACCGCGTTTTATCATAGATATTTTATAGATTCTGTGTTATATAACAATTAAAATATGTTTATTCTGGATGTGGAACATTGAAGAAGGATTGAATATAATATAATATAATATAATATAATATAATATAATATAATATAATATAATATAATATAATATAATATAATATAATATAATATAATATAATATAATATAATATAATATAATATAATATAATATAATATAATATAATATAATATAATATAATATAATATAATATAATATAATATAATATAATATAATATAATATAATATAATATAATATAATATAATATAATATAATATTTGTTTAAAATATTCCCTTGAAAATGTCTATTCACAAAAACAAACGGTTACGAACAAATCTCACAAGAAGAAAATGTCCATCGTCATATTGAAATGTTGTATCATTATTGAATATCTTCGAGATGTTAATCTCTAGAGCGGGAGTATAATCAGAATAACAGTAGCATTAGCGATCAATTTGAAAGTTTCAAATACTAATCTATATCGGACATGTCAGAACAGAATATATAGGATTAGAGAATGAAAATAACAAATCCGAGCCGAATGAAATTTCTTTTTCGATGAACGAAAGTTTGATTTACATCCTCATAAAGTACATTCGTGATCTATGCGACTATGCTAATTCTCGGTATCATATCACACGTCTCCATGAACCGCTTTTGGAATTGAAAAAGTCATTTCAATGTCTCCAGGATTACAGACTTTTAAGCGTTATTCGTTTTCGAGGAAGATTTATTACCGATCGGTCTTGGGGAAAGTAAAAGTAGCCTTAAGCTCAAAAACGGCAAGAGATCTTCGGAGGCTCCCTTCGCAGGCGGTACTTTGCGTGGCACTATTTCACTCAATCGGCTGCCTTTCCCCCACCATCCATATCTCCTCGCTCGATGCACCCCCATCCATAAAGGGATTAGCCCGTGGCAGGACCCTGCAATATCTGACGGTGCAATTGGTGGGATTCGAAAGGAGAGGACATCAATGGTGGAGGGGAAGTTAAGGAACGAAAAAGTGCCGCTGAAATGGTTATGGAGAGGATTGCTAATTCTATGGCCTTATATAAGGTTTTAGGTTGGGATTGTTCGGTATTTTTTCGATATAAGCTCAATAGCGTGGGCGCGTAGCTCCGGAGAGAATCGCTAGGGTCGGAAAAAGTATTCGAGAAACGGTAGACGAAAGGCATAGGGGAAGCCTAATGGAATCGCTTTGCATTCGTATGGTAATTGCGTCACTGCGTTCGTTTCTTCTACGAAATGATGAACGTACATTTTTTGTTGCATACTTAGCATCCTGAAGTTAATGCAGCAAAGATAGACTGTTTGAAATATCTTGGAAAACGGTAAAAATCGCACTTTAAGTGGTCGGAACCTACTTATGAATGGAGCCATTGTTCTTGGTACATATTATAAGAACCCACATATTTGAATTGAATCTGAATCTTCACTTTGTGTGTAGCATACTAGTATTTATTTTAATCATGCAAATGACATGCGTAATAATCTCGTGTGATTAAAAAGATGAACATTTTTACTTTTTGCGATGCTTGAGTATTGTAGTTATAAAATAGCAATATAGACGAATAGTATTATTATAATTTAGCGCATTTGTTCTAATCGGAGGGATTAAAAACTTTTCCTTATCATGTTAACTATTCAAATGAGACTGCTGAAAGATGTAATAGATTTGGAAATAATAGGGAGCGTCATAAAATTAAGCGTTCTATGAAATTCATCGCTAACATAGGGTCATTGATCACATGAGTATGTTTGGATGTTTTTAAATACTCATGAATTTAAATTGTACGATTGGAATTGAAGATTTAATCGTTTTGATGTAAAATGGGATTAAACGGAATGGTGAAAAAAGATAACGATATTTATTCAAACTAAAATGAATTCGATTCCGAAAGAGGACAGCTACGAATAACTAGTTATCATATTTTATTTAGGATTCTTACTTAGTGTACCAGTGTTTTCATTGTCTTTGCTTATATGTAATAGAAAATTACTGCTGTATTAGAATTTAAAAAAATCAACTACATCTATTAATTTATTTACTGATTATAAAATATTGTGACAGTTAGAAAGTTTGTCAGGTGGCGGAATATTGTTACAGTGTTTACATGAATGTGCAATCTATACACATGCACAGAAATTTAACGATATAAATCCAGATGAATAAGTAATTAGTTGCAAATGCAATAATCTAGCAAATATTCAACCTCGAAACCATGGCCCTCAATATAGAGAAGTATTATGAAATTAATGAAGAAGGTAGCTTCAGCAATTAATCATACTTCACTCATTGAGATTATTTAAATTACCATAATCACCACTTAAAATTTCATCATAACCGGCCGGTACTGCGCTCAAGAACCTACTGCGTACGAGGCGAAATCGCACCACTAAAACAGCTCACGATCGGTCGTATACACCCAATCGCGTAACTAGAGGAGGATTAGCAACACTGCACTCCGTTCAGGAGCTCATTTAATTCAGAGCAACCGAGCGTTTTCAAACAAAGTTTATTCTTACATTCGGTTGAATGCTTCCGATTAAACCTAAAGCGAACATTGTTAATTCCCATTGTGCGAGATTTTTTCCATCGAGTTATCTTTCCGTAGTACGTTCTCGAAAAAATACATCGAAAATGTCTGATCGGACGAATTAAATAGGGAAGTATAAATGTGTCCATTCATTTCTTAGAGATCGATCGATTTAATTTTTGGCTTGTAAATGGGTCTGTGGGGTGTCAATACTCTCATATATTTCCCTCTTTTCCTATTCTCTTTGGAATCGATCCCAACTGCAGCGGCTTTGCTTTATACGTACTCGGCGCCGGCGGGACAAAGGGGTGGTTGCGGGTAATGTGCCTTCTGTCCCTTCGGGCAGAATTCGTTCCTATGGTCTTTGCATACTATTTTCCTCCGTGCTTTTTATATTTTGAGGGGAAAAGCACTGGAAAGGGAATTTCCGAGGGATCACTGAATCGTTGCCCCCGAAGGGGAGTGAAATGTAAGTCCATCTCTCGAACAAGCGATCGAATATATTAACTACATGCGGAAATTTTATATTATGTGAAGATTAAATTCTTGCCAAATATTTCCCTAATAGAACTATCACATAACTGGAATTACATCAAACCATGCGCTTTTGATTTGATCTATCAAAAAGATAGGAAATTTTTGATCAAGAGCTACCTGAAATAGTTTGCACTGACTGTTGACATGTGCCTCTACCTGATTATGATTAGTATTTTGTATATATTGTATTAATTAATACAATTTATCAAATAGAAAATTAATTTCCCTTAAAATTGCAATAATTTTTGTACACTATTTCTTTTTTTTTTCTTTCTTGCTTATTTTCATTCATATATGAGCCACTCCTTTATTTCTCTCATTACTTCGTTCAAAGTTTCAAAATCTCTAAATTTAATTTGTTATAGAGTTTAATTCCGCATGGAAAATCACGTATAGTGGCTTTTAACCAAAGGATATTTAAACAGAAGGCACTTTAAAAGGTCAAGTTTGCTTTAGACTTCTATTTTTGTGAAGACAGCGTTGATTCACAATCATCTTATTAATTTTGGCATAATATCTTTGTTTCGCGGTATCCTTAAGCCGTTTAACTCCTTTTATCCTTCAATTTCTCCCTTAAACTTTTTCTCTCGTCAAATCTTCTTTAAATTAATTACTTAGTATTCTCTAGTTATTCCTCTGTTATATTCAATATTTAATTCTGTTGCTTTTTTATATGTAATTTTTAACAGTTTATTTATAGCCACTGTTAATGATTCAATCTTTAATAATAAATAACTAAATATACTTTGCTTCAAAAATATATGATGATTAATACAGTAATTACTGGTATTTAATTAATGTTTGTTTAATTTGATATAGTTTGTTAATTATTCCTATAAATGATACATACATACGTTTAATTTTTTCTTTATACCTTTAGAAGATGCTATTCATGAAGATTGATAGACATATGTCATAAAAGTACACAAATTATAAAATCCTCTTTGTAATCCGTAACAGATCGAATTGTGGAAATTTTGTGACATTGATTTTATTGAATTCCCTATGTATATTAGAGATCAAAGGCGATTCAGTTACTCGTTACGTTACGATGTGTATATATTTAAAAAGGTCAAATGATACCGCCTTTTGGGGTTCCATTGTCACCTGCCGCTGCCGGCGGTCGGCGTAATGGAGTCCCGCCGGCTGTACGATATTGCTGCCCTCTGCCCGTGTATTGTCCTATTGGGCGGCATTTGTAAGGGTAGGGTATTACATGGAGAAAGGAGACCTGCAATCCATTTGGTGTTTCCATCCTCCAAAGACTTCTCCGGCCTCCCCTGGAATGGGACCAGGTGTCTCTTTTGATTCCATTTCGCAGAAAATTCGGTAGATGTAAATGATGGCTTAAGTCCTGGTGTTTAATACGGAGAATGATTTAATATATATCTGTAAGACCCTCAACAGAAAATGTGAACGTAATATTATATTTTTGATGGTAAATGTACAGATCATCAGATCTTAAGCATTTTGAGTCTACAATCCCTCTTCGTGTGAAAATGTTTTGCTAGCGAACGGATCGCTATTAGGTCCTTGATTTCTTTCCCTAGCTTTTTTCAAAATGTTCTTTATATTTAGGTGATGTAGCCATTTCCAATTATTTTCCCTCTATTTTGTATGGAGTTTCTCAATACCCGCAATTTTCCCCTATTTTAAGATTAAATTATTTCGTTATTTAATTGTTCATCTTAAATATAATCAACATGCTAGAAATCAACTATTTATGACGTTAATAGATTCTAAGTTAATCCAAAATGTATTTGAAACGTTGGCAGTGTTACTTCTTTGGGAGCTATTGATAAATTATATCATAGAATTAAAATGACTCGCATATATTTCCGTGTGCTTTATTCTAGAGAATAATCCACTGATAATATTATGGCAAAAGTAGTTGTATAACGTATGATGCACAATTTACTATCCTTAATATTATTAATAATTTAACTGATGTTCTCGGATTAATTTGAACCTGTTAGTGTTAAGCGAAAGTTTATTTGTTTTCAAGTAATATTTAATTACCTTAGAACGAATTAGTGACCTAGTTTATTCTTACATGGAAATAAAAGCCCGTAAATTTATCCTTGAAATCTTAAATTACTTTGTCTTCAAAGTATATTATTCTACTTTTAAAATTCGATTTCAGAAGATCCTTGGGTTTCTTCTTCTCGTTGCCGTTGTATTAAGGATATACATAGCCAACAGCGCAGTCCTTACGCTCAATGGATCTGCATCTGAATGATTACCCTATTGGCTAACATTCCAGGTATGCATTGTTATATACCCTATTGAATCAACCCTATTCGAACTATTAATATCAAATGTTGTTTGTGGGAAGCAATTATTGATTTGATATCTCATGGGATATGGCTCACTTACCGTCAATGGTGCAGTTTATGTTTCAATGTGTGCGTTAGATAAAATCAATTCTCAAATTTACAATTTTGGATGTTTTTGTTCCTCAAAGAGATCGATTTAATTCTAAAGGGGTAACACGAAAGAAGGAGAATTCCGAGAATGACTGTATTTAATTTATCTTGTTTAGTGTAGTTTAGTATTTTCTATTCGAACTTACAGTTCTATAATGTCTAATATTTTAATATTCGTTAAGATAGCTTCTAAATGATTAAATAATAAATTAAATACTATAGCGAAAATATTACTTTGAAATTATTAAATATAAAATTATTTAGTGATCGACGTCTTAAATGTTTCATGATTATTTTGCCAAAAATCTAACTAATCACTAATTGCAGTTTCACTGGGAAGTCATTTAGGTAACTGTATACAATTCTTGAATTTCGAAAGTGCGAAATTAAGCCGAACCATTTATTAAATAGTTTTGGGTCCTAGGGAAGTAATAAATCTTTCTCATTTTCCAAATTAATTGATTTGAATATTATGGTCTTTGTAAAAGTCACGCTGAGCTCAGCATTTTATGATGAACTTATCTGTGATTTATTCAATGTATTTTCAATATTTTGTGATTAATGTGGACGTAAGAAAAAAGCGTAGCCTCATTGAATCGTACAATGGATTTTGATTTCGTTCCTTTTTGATGACTCTTATTCACTTTTAAACGAATTATGATCATAAATTAATAAGAGAACATACTGAATTTACGCATAAATTGAATTCCTAATTTTATGTATCAATAGGTAATAAAAGTTATTTTCATGAATAAATTAAAAATCTTTTCGAATCTCACGACCATAATATATATAATTATGGTATTGTTTTAGCTCTTTATTATCAAAATATTGTCATCTTCTTTATGATATGGAGTGTAATTTAGTGTATTACTGAAGAATCAATTTCAGTGTAGTTAGATTTAGAGAACTAATCTGCGAACACAAACGTCGATACAATACGTAGATGAAAATTATTTATGAGGTAACGAAAAAAGAAAATGTTAAATCGAAGAAAAAACTTGTATTTTTATATCTCAATATACAATATTCTCTATCGGCTCTGTATTTTTAACAACCTGAGAGATTCATTCATAACGTTTTTAAGCTCGAGGACATGTGTGCACAACTTATCCGCCGCCAGCTGCCGTTGGTTCACGCACATCGTTCATCGAAGGATCTACAGACCAAACAATTCCGCGGCCTCAAATCCCCTCACCTTTCCCCATCGGCTACTTTGCTCGATTCCACCGCCGTGGTTTACAACACGATCTCCCCAAACCTCTCTCGTCGCCGCCCCTTCATCCTCTTACGCGATCCGCCACCTGTCCATCTCCCAATCCGTATCCAATCAAATCCTCTCGCTTCCCACGCACGATTCGTAATTGATCTGTCATTTCAACCTAATGTCCACACTTCCTTTATTCTGCGATGAAAAATAAATAAAACTCGTGCGAGAGGCTGATCAGCTAGAAATGATAATATTTCGGTTTTCGAAAAGCCTCGTATTTTATAAATGATAATCACAGGCCGTAATTTAGGCGAATATTATTGGATAAGATTTCATATTTTGAGATTGAAGTAGCGTGATTGTCTCTTAAATATCGCGAACAGTGTTTCATATGGAAAGATTCGTGTATGAATTCATTGTATTTGTGGATAATGAAGAGACCCTAAATTAAGATGGAGAAATGTTGAATGCGTATACCATAAATATGAAAATTCTCGTATTATGGGTTCGGTGTATAAAACTTAAGATTGATTGAAGCGAATGGTGTGAAGTTGCTGTATTCAAATACAAATAATATAGGCTAATGAAGTTCTAAATCGATGTTTCTCTGGATGCCATTAATAGCGTAGGTTTGATTTAAAATTTTAATGCAAATCTCACTCTTATAGATCAAATAATTGGCGAATCATTAGGATGAATTTGAGGAGAGCATAGATACATCTGAGTACGATTAGTTAAAAATCATACTTACTATAAAGGCGACATATATTGATATTTTTCGAACTGATGTAATGAGGGAGAATCAGATGAAAGATAATTTAATTGTGCTTACCGTATTCAGAAATATCCAAAAGTTTATAGAAGAACGCAAGGTAACCTGTGTTTTTGATCCAGTCCCTTGTCCTAGGTACTATTTCCTCAGAGATAGGTAAAATAATTTATCTTACAACAATAATGATTTAAATTTGGTAAGTAGTCCGTTAAAATATGTGTCTTACTTATATGTAAACTTAATTGTGTCTTCTATGTATACAGATATTTCTTATATTCTATCCCTGTATTATTATTTCCTAACATTTCTGCTCACCCAGGGTCAGCAATTTGAAAGTTCTAATTCCATCGCGTATCCCTTGAAATTTCCTCTTCATCCGGCAACCCTTCCTCATATCCGTCACCTCATCAAATCTTTTATTCCTACATCGCTTGCAGACCTCGTCTTATACCATCCACCCCCCCTTGTCGCCTGCTTCGCAATCCCTGTAATTCGATTTGAGGGGTCGCCTGAGGTCAACGTGAGACGGGTCACAGCGGGAAGGAGGGTTTCAGATAGAGTGGGAGTGGTTGAAGGCTTCCCTCCCGGTCGCTCATGAAACACCGTTCTCCAAAATACACACACACCCCTTGCGACCATACCACGCGCCTGCAAAATACGACCCGTGGGGTGAAAAGGCGTGGCAGGGAAGTTAGCCACACGTGTGCTCTATCGCCGTCCAAACGACCTCTGCTACAGCCAAACCACCCTTTCCAGAATATACACCGGCTCCCACTTTGTCCACCCACTCCTCTCGCCGCACACCTCCTCACTTATTATCTTTCCGTCCCCGCCACTGTTGCGGTTCGCCTTCCATAACCGTTGGCGGAAATTGCGTCCGGGGCAAGTAAACCTTCTGGTCCGCGGCGGCCGTCGACGCTCTTTCCCTCGTTCCGCAGGGCGCCCGAGTGAAACCATTGTGCTCTGGGGAAGTTGACGTAATGGAGCAAACCTTGGGCGATTGAAGCCTTCGGGACTTTTGCTCTGAGAAGTCCGCGAGGTTTCCTCAATTTTTGCCCAATCTGTCTCCTTCGGCAATCTAGAGCAGGGGTCATGATTGAGCTCAATCGGTAGTGTGGAATGATAGTGAATGAGGAACTTTTTCGGTAAAAGTGGTAGTCGCAGGTGGTTGCGTTTATAGGGCATGGATGTGGTGTAAGCAATGTGTCCTTGATGGATAGTTTCTGGTCGAAAGCCACTGTTCATAAGGGTTACGATACAACTTTTATACTCAAAATTGGAAGGATAGAAGAACAACGATTCCTGATTACAAGGAGCTAAAACATCGTTGTTGAATGAGTCGTATTTCAAAAGTTCAATGCTTAAAATTTAAGGGAGAACCAGTGTTTTATTCAGCGTAATTGATGATTTTTTTGCAATTTTATATAAGCCTGTTTCCTATTATTATAATTGTTCATTCATATTAATTTATCATGTATTTATTTTCATGAAATGCATCTGTTTTATGAGTTTGTAGAACTATGTAATATAATGATCATTTTATCAAATAATTATTAATAATAATTATCAGGTTATAAATATTGAGCGTCTTATATTCCTTTATTCACACATTTTATTTGGAATAATCTCTTACTAGATACGTGATTTAGAGCATTCTGTGAATTAATATGTCAGATTAACGGAAACTCAAAGAATCGAGTTTTTCTTGTAAAGTTGTAACGTCTTGATCAGGTGTAACCATATTGTAAGTCACATCACAAGTAGGAATGTGGCTTATCGTTTCCACATGTTTTTCTGGAAAAGTCAACTCCCTTCTCGTCTGTATCAGTATTTATATTTTGATTAATTTATTTATTAAATAAAATTTAAGATCTGTATGCCTTGATCGTAATTGATTCCATTTCGTCAATTTTAAAACGTCAAATAATGTTGTCAATGGCATGTGATACAGCGAATTGGTGCTTCTCTGGTGACAAATGCAAGATTTAGAGCACCAGATTACGTTTAATGCCTGAATGTAATAATATATATCCCTTGGTGTAAAGGACAAATGCCATGGTTCGATTTGTAAAATTTGACACTCCTTTTGTGTCCTCAGCATCATCTCGCATATTTATGTCCATATTAACCAAACATAGTAAGTAAGCTCTTACAGGCCTGTTCTCATTATTCACTCGCGTGTTACAAATTTTAACTTTATCATCTTTCAGACAATCAATTATTACGGTCGTTTTATACTTATCTCCTCCCCTTAAGAATTATATTGTGAATTTATATGGATTATTATTTTATTATTAATCGATATAAAATGGTTATATTACACTTAAGAGTATTTTGTAAAAAAATTCCCCAGTGGCTGTGAAGATTTTTTCTGTCTCCGTGAGTGTAGTTATACTACAGTACAGTACAGTACAAGAGTCCAAAGTACTGTATTTTCACGTTCAGAACTGGCAAGTGCAAATAATACAGAGTCAAAACTGATGAACGAGCAAATATCTTTCGTATCACCCGCCTTTTAAGTTAGCATGACATAATCAATATCTAACTGTTGGATGACATTAAATACTATAAAGAAATACCAGTCGATTCTATAAATAATTTAGAATTATACGTTATAAAATCATATAAAATATTCCCAGAACATTTCACTATTGCTTCCAATTTTCCCTAAATTTGAAACGAGTTATTACGGTAAAGATGGTACTTATTTTTCAATGCCAGTGAAGGTTTTATAGAAGCTAAAAATAAGCCTCTAAATGAAATTTTCTCAGGGCAATTTATTTGAGTCGAGTATCATATTTATTTTATATTTAGCTATTTCAAGGAGCCCTTATTGTTGTTGGTTGTTTATAAAAGCTACATCACTTAAAAGCTATTCATCAAGCTTTGTTTGCGATAGTGAAAAAAGAATTCACAAAATTAATCGCTTTAAATGTTAAATCAAGAGAAAGGAAGTTATCTCTGTAATTAAGGTAATCTTATTTTAGATCAATTAACACTATAAATCGATGGGTTTCTTTGATCTTCGTCGCAGTATTTAAATTGTCGAAAAAAGTTCTTTCAATGTAGCTAATAGCGAACTTCGGAAATATTTAATCAGACCACTATCACAGGATGACGTATTATTCCGTATCTACTTTTCAAAGTTTCACGCGAGCAACAATATTTACTCGTAATACCGAAAAGAGATTGTTTGTCTTCCTCCGTGATCCAGAGAGCTTCAAAGATCACCGTATCTAAAGTGAAGGGGCGTGTAATTACTTTCGTTCTCTATCAGTCCCCACAGGGTCGAAAGCGTGCTGATTTTAATTGGTGCAACATATACCTTAAAAATGCATTTTTGGCGCGGCTTCCAAAGTGCCAATTCACATTTACGTCGAGCCTTTGGCGACAAAGTTGATTGTACTCTCTTTTTCTTTCGTAAATTGCCTCTTTGTGCTGCTCTTAAACGGTTTCCATTTGCTCGAGTAAATGCGCGCGGCGGTATAATTTGATGAATTGTGAGAGCTCAAATACAGACGCGCTCCGAAATGCAGAGGAAATCCATTTATGACCTCCGATCCATAGTCCGCCAAGGTTACCCGTGCTCTCCTATCCATCCTTCTGTTTACGTTCAATTACCAGTGTGGTTACAAACCTTGCAATTTACTAATCAATGCCGGCGTGTCTCTTCATCGGAGTGAAAGAGATCTCGTGCGCAGCCACTGGCATCCCACGTTTCAATCTCTCGCTTGTTCTATTAAAGTGCCCGTATGGATTCCCTTGACAAATCGAGATTGAATCAATGCCGTTCGGAAACGTTATGGAATCTAAGATATTCTCCAGATTCCCCGTGGGAATGGGCCTGAGGGATTGTGGTTCGTGTTTGGTCGAACAAGGGAAATTTCTTGGAGCCGTTTTGTCCTCGATGTGACTTTGAATGCATCCAAACCTTTTTGTAATTCTCGGATCGTACATTTGTTTGATGTTTTTTGATCCCTTCTGGTTTTTAAATCGATCTGATTTCTTTCCTTTGATGGAAAGATAATGAAATCAAGCGGATTTAATGATCGCGAAAAAGATGCTTGGAATTCGAAGAGATAAAATATTAAGCTTTTTTATGAAAATTAGTGTTAATTAAAACTTAACTTATAGGTATTTATTCAAAAAATGATATGGTTTTTAAAGCTGTGATATTGCAATGCTTTGAGTTATTAGATGTTCTAATATATTTCAGATCTTTTTCATTGCACTTAAACATAATATCCTAACATCTCTCCTTGTATCAGATCATAAAGTAGTCTAGTTTATATATCCTACTCTGTCACATTATTGGTTCAGAATAATTATTCACAGAGAATATTCGATGGAATCAGAAAGGGAAATATCTCCAGTGCTCAAATAATTCTCGCACAAAAATAATTAAAGCTGATGCTTTTAGCATCCTCTTATGGATAACATTTTGGAAAATTTGGAAATCATTTGCACTTACAGGTATCATAATTCCATTTTTCCTGAAGGGTTTTTCTTCTTAACATCTCTCATTGTCTGAGGCTTGCTGCGGACAAATTTTCCCCTTTGGCTCTCGTTAACCTGAAAAAAAAAAACGTGTTATAATTTCTCAACATCATCTTTACTCTCTCAAATTTCCATTTGATAAGTTCGGAGCCATTTGAATTCTACTAGTAATTAGTTGTAGCTAACCATTTTTACATTACAAGTACAATTCATTTTCATGAACTGTATTCTTTCCCCAAGGAAAAAAGCTTTACCTCTTCCAAGTTATGATAGCCTTATGAAAATATATCTAGTTATTAAAAACCGACATGGCGCGTCACTACTAATTATTACTTCAATTTATGTTTCGTTCTTCTTCTATTTTTAAGCTTCTGTTAATTACAGAGTAAAGAATCATATGTTTATATATTTATAACTAATTTTTAGTACGTTATTCATTTAAAGAAGCTCCTTATTTATCGATATTCCATCGAAGAATTAGAAATTGTTAATATATCTAATGAAATTTGACAGAAATGTATGTAGTTCTGCAATTTCATAGTGCGTGATATCTAAAAAATTTTCTGCGACTATATGAAATATGATTTGTAGCTGATATACGATTATCTAAGGGTTTTATTCTAGTTACTAACGACATTTATATAAAAAACCTTTCGTGAAATTTTGATTTTCGGCCATAAATCAGGAAAAATATTAAACATTTGCTGTTACCAAGGCTATTACTTCGCATGGTTTGATTGATTTCTTTGCGTTTACACAGATAACGAAAGTTAAGGAAGAGACGAATAATTTAAATACTTTTGAGTGGATTTTATCGTATTTTTGCATTTGTTTTATAGCATCCGCCTGTTCATCTTATGAACTATTCGTATAAATCTTGTCTTTATTTTCAGTTTTGTGCTATTACTGAAAGCCTTTGGATCCATCATGCATTAGATAGTTCTTTGCCTCTCGTCGCTTCCCCTCTGTTGAAATCTTCTCCCTTGATTTCAATTCAGTCTGAAGTGAATCTGCTGATGTCATTTGACGCCAATGTAATCCACAAAGGATCCCTCATCCTGTTAGATTTAGCCAAAGAAGTGGGCAAAAATTACCACTGTCTTTAGAGTTGTCTCGAATTCACTGTCGATGTTTTTGATTTCCTTTCCTCCCGACAGATTGATTGAAATTGATGCTTCACAGAGGGAATTCAAACGGTATCGATTGGAAGCTGTGAGATATTCACTTATCCCTTTCATCAAGTCGGGTTCCGAGATTGTATACGTCAGAACATGGAGAATAACATAAAAGATATTTTTACAATAATTTTTGGTAGAGCTCTAGTTATATGTATAATAAAAATTAAATTAAAATTTAAAAATATATAATAAAATTTGGAAGAATGAGACATTATTTGGTTTGTCCAACTTTACAGAATGAAGCGTAGAAAAAGAGTGTTAGATTATTATTGATTATTTTATTATTTACGGTTCACACGTGCCGCATTTTTCTAATTGTTGAGCAACACTTCTGCAAATTCGGATACACTGAGTCGACAGAATGTGCTCTGGTCATCCTATAGTTGACGATTCTTTCGCTTAACTGTCTTCTTTTATAAATGAAACACGATAAATTAAAACACCATTTCTTTATGAATCTTCTGTTGGATGTTGATAATATAATGTGATATCTGTGGTTTTTGTGAGGGTACTGGAAGCGAGAAAAATAAAGTTGAACTACGTATTATTTAGAAATAAAAACAACTTTGTAAATTTCCACAGAAAATTGTATTGCGCGACCTGTTTCGTAATATGAAATTACATCTTCAGGCCTGAAGATGTAATTTCATATTACGAAACAGGTCGCGCAATACAATTTTCTGTGGAAATTTACAAAGTTGTTTTTATTACTATGGCATTCCACGAAGTCACGCCTTCTCACATTGATTTCATTATTATTTAGAATCTTTCAATGCACTTAGACCTTCAAATCATTATGCATATAAAGCAGGCTGAGAATTGGCTAAACGAGAAGTTTTTTACTTCATTCGATTCTGAAAACATGAAATACATATTATTCGTGTTGATGAGGTTTAGAAGGACAGGTGAATTTAAGTTAAGACCATAAAAAGTAAGAGATAACGTTAATAATGAATTTTAACGTTTTGATTATAAATATAATGGTAAAACTCATGGTCTTTCTTGTCGGCATTTTTGTGCCACAATACTCTCCGGTAAGACATTCTTTGCGGGAGGCAGTAAAAGTAAAAGTGTTTGGAATGGGACAGAATGACGAGGAGGCAAGAAGGGTGGAGACGAAGTGTCTATCGTTGATAGGTTCACGAGACCGCTTTCATAGGTGGCGTCAAAGAGCCGCGTAATGTATAACGCGTTGTAGAACAACGGCATACCGATTCCGGTTACTTAGTATTTTACCTTTTCACCTGCAAAACAATTTGATTCATTTTTAAATTATCGAATTATCTGATGTAAAAATTCTGAGCGTGAAAAGCGGCTGTGTCAAAGAACATGAATCGCCGTATGTTTATTCCAATATTTATAATTATTTCCTTCCTCTTTCTTCTTATACATTGAGATCTGAAATCGTAAATTTAATATCATTATGCAATAAGGAATCACATACGTTACACTCTCTGTTACCTTCCTGATTTTAATTAACCGACTCTGAGACTCCTGAGTCTTCTGAAACTAAATGGTAAAATTTCCTCTCGGAAACGCTAAGGTTTCCATAAGACGGCTTAAATTAATAAAAAAATTCCTTCCTTAAGAATTAAACATATTGAAATCTCTAAAAGAGATCTCTATCTCATTTTTCTATCATCCTATTTCCTAAATGTCTGAATTTCGTATTTTACTTGGATAATTGCTGCTCCCGTTCGTTTGATATTCAAATGATATTTTATTGAACGGAAATAGTTATTTTGGTTAACAAATATTTTCTTTGAAGGAAGGAATATTTAGGAATCTAATAGGATAAATTTTACCGATAGTAATTTAAAAGCGATTTGAAAAGAATGTGTAACCCTAACGCCGTAACTACTAACTTTCAAAACAATAACAGAAATAACGAAATTCATAATATTAACATCGGAATCTTCATGCAGAATTTAACATTGATTTTTCATTTTTTTCGAATATAATACTTTATCTATTATTTTTCATACTTCTTCATAATATAATTTCTATGAAATAACTTAAATTATATTTCATATCTCGTTTCATAATAGTTCTATTTTTTCATTTGTCAAATTTTTTGTAGTTAGACTGTAAGTAAAGAAAATATTGAGTTAAAATGTTCCTAGGTGTCAGAATATCATAGAAGCGAGGCGTCTGAAATTAATTTTCATAACTAAGATTCTAGAAAAGTAAAGTTTCGCTGAATATGGTTTTTAAGCAAAAGCAAGTGTTTTATAGAAGTTAAATGTTCCTAAATTACTCTGTAATACGAGTTTCAATCAAAAACGAAAGGAGGCTGATAGAGAAATTTCAAATCATTGCGTTCACTGAAGGCTGAAATTCAATCGAAATCAAGGATGGAATTGGCAATTACCGTCTCAGTTTATGAAAGGCCCATGTCGATAGGTAAACATGCAATTGATGACACAAACTTTGATAGCTTTCCTTGTCACACAACCGAATGTGTGCTTTCGTGTTTGGAGCTTCCAATGAGTTGGATTTTATTAGATTATGCTGATCGAATTGGCTCCCCTTCTTCTACGATTTTCGATTGTTTATTTTCACAACGGAAGGATAAGTGAAATGATCACTCCATTTTAAGCGCCGAATTTAGATTCAATTGAATTATACTTGAAAGCTCTGACATATCACGTACTTTGTTGGCACGTAGGTTGAAAGTCTTTCAAAGTTTAAGGGCAATGATTGATTTTTCACATGTGATCCCATGTATGTAGGGAGTAAAGGAATATATATAAATTCATTGTCGTGAAAACCTTTCATTTCGAACTTATAAATTGCCAGGTAGCAAACCCTTAGCTGATTTATATCTTAAAAACCTTACCAGAATCCTAAATTAAATTGTGTACGGGCGAACACCTTATTTCTATTATTCTTCCATCGCCGTACTCATTCTTTTCTTAGTGCAAATCTTTACTCACTTTTGGTTTCAAATTTAAAATGCGCTACATTCGAGTTATTGTCCTTATTTTTGATTTGTTTCGATGATTGCGGTATTGCCGAGTAAGAGATAGTTGAGTGTACTAGTAGATGACAAGGAGACGTCAAGAAAAGGAGATGAGGAGAAAAGAAGAAAGATTCATTGAAAATGTAAGCTAAGGAAACTGTCACATATCTTTAGGTTTTATTTCTTGCCATTAACAACAATAATTCCATTCCGGAGGATTGGAATATGGCAACGATTATACCGATCCACAATGAGGTAGTTGAGACAAAAGTAGGGAATTACAGGTAGATTAATATGACATCAATGATATGCAATATAATGGAGAGAATAGTCCCTGATTATCTTAGGAAGATTTAAAAAGAGAGAGGGTGATTGAGTAAGTATCAAATACGGATTCAAAAAGGACTAATCATTTGAATCGCAGCTGCTGAGTTAATATCAAGACTTTTCAGATTCGATAGCTTTGGACAAAGATATAGATGCCATTTTTGTTAAGTTTTACTAACTTTGGGTAAAGATTCTCACCACGAAACCGTGGTGCTAAGAAACCGTGGGAAAGACGATAGAATCAAATGCTGGTTGCTTAATTTATCCGGAGCTTAATAATAATCGGTAGATCAAAATGGTATAGAGATGACATCAGGAGTACCACAGGGAAGTATAATTGGTCGTTTACTTTTCTGAATCTATAAAAACGACCTACTAAAGGGTTTATATTATAAAATAAAGCTTTTTACGGAAGATTTCATAATTTATAGAGGTAAGAGATGGGCTTTTAATAATGGAATACGGATAAATATAAGGAAAAGTAAATGGTAACCATTACAAACAAGAGAAATGAGAGGGCAGTGCGATATGAATTTAAAGGGGAAGAATTCCCAAAGTGAATAATGGTGCTAATTGGTTATACTAAGAAAACACTTGGAACACTCTTTTTGGCAAAATCGAGTGAAAGCTCTTCGAAACTTATAGTTCGTTTTGCTACATTTAAAAAGAAGTGGAGAACCAAAGGAATTTGGGATACATTGAGTAAAGCCTATATTGGAATATGCCACTCATGTATCCGCACGATAAGTTGAATATCAGGAAGATTAAGAAAACAGCAAAATATATTTGCATCGTATTGTTCTGTAAAATAAAAGAAAGAAGACAGTGTTAAGGACATGTCACAAATTCTCGAATGGTAAACAGAGGAATAAGAGGAAAGACAGAACTTACTTCTGCACTTCACGAAGGCGTCCAAAAGTGTTTGATCGAAATTTTTGAGCATCTAAAAGGTTGTGTAAAAATGAATTTTAAAATACATTTACTAAATTAAGGAAACTAGTAACTCGACTTAAAGCAATAAAGTGACTTCTATATTTTTGCATATTAAATGAAGCGTTCATAATTTATGCTTTATTTTCCCATAAATTTAATCGTATAATATCTAAAACTAGCCATTTCTTTTTCCCGGAAAAACATGCTACTCCAAAGTTCCTCTGCATTAAAAGCATTCCTATTTCTTCGAATTCGTAGATTTGGAACATCGACGACATTCCAAATGAATAAACTGGAAAATGTAAGATTAAAAGAAATTTAGAAATTCGGCTTTCGATTTGGACTCTTAAGAAGAGAACGTAAGTGAACGATGCGATTTTCGACCTGGATACAATGCAAGTCCTTCTCACCCTTACTGTTTATATTTGGGAGGGTTTTGATTCAAGAAAACTTCACTGTACGTAAAATATTTGCCCTTAAATATATGCCCTTAGTTGTTACCGTTGAAACCTTTTGTATTCCGAGTATTTTCAGCTCAGCACATTGATAAAAATAAAAACAGGCATTCCCAGAATGTATTTTATAGGAAATGAAAGAGTCGCTTTTCCTTCGATGAGAACTTTATTCAGGAGAAGTAGATGGGTAAAAAGTGCATCACGCACAGTCGCGGCATAATAAGTGTCCGATATTCGTACCTTCTTTCAACAATAGAATCGAATCCCTCCCATGACGAATGCAAGGAATGAACACGGTAGAATAAATTGGGGTTTAGGATGTTCGAAAGTAAGACACGGCGTTTAACGTTGGTGATTTACATAAACGTTTTACTAACTCTTCGACCTATATGGAAATTATCACGCGGCTGATTTCCTTCTAGATGTATTTTAAACCTACGTGGTTACGGAGGAAGGTTGAAAGCAGGTGAATAACCCGTCTTTACAGCCGTTACGGGACTGCCAAAATGAAAACTATTTGTAAATATGCTTCTGAGGCTAAATGTAAGTAAGCATATTGATAGGAATAACGAGTTGAATGCAGTTAAGAGTCTAGAACGATTTCCTTAACGCGAGGCGGGACGAAGGATTAAGGGAATCGCTCGTCCAAGCCAATAAAACTGAAAGCGGAGGGCTTCAGATTTAAGGGATAGTAAAAATAAAAGACAAGTAATTTGGGAAATGAAATTGTTCTACATTCCATTCCAAAAATTAGCGGTTTCCTTCTATTAAAGGGTGTAATGTAATACCTCAAATAGTTTGTGTGGATAATTGACTTGGACAAAATTAGAATTTATCGAATATATACCCTTTCAAAACGGCTTGTAGTGTACGAGAACATTTATTAATGTTGTATGAAAAGCCAACCAACCTCTTGCTACTGACCATTAATGTATCCTGCGTTAGGCTCAGTCCACGTAGCAATTATAAATTCGTAGTCATCTGGTATGAACGTACAAGCGATGTGGAGCACATGTCAGCTATTTCGTAAATTTATTCCGAAACATTTAGAAAAAATCAGTGATAAGCGAATTATCGAATTAATTCATTTTCATCCTCCGTTGGAATAAGATGACATAGTTATTAATTAAGGGTAAATTTTTAAATTGAGAGGAATTTGCTTGTACTAGAAAATTAGGGGATGAGAGAGTTGAACGGCGTGTTCAGTCGAAGTGAAGATAGGTTTGTATGGACCCAAGGAAAACCATTTATGCGGAATCGATGAGAGGCTGTTTTATGAGTGACGGATCTGTGAGGGATAATCCCTTCTCCTGCTTTCGAGGCGATGGGGTGTCAGCGGAGATAAAACAGTGAAGGTGCGTGATTGAAGTCGGCCGTCAAATCTCGTGCGGAAATAGACTCCTACTGATTTTCCTCTAATGCACGCCACTATAAATCTTCCTTTAAGAAAAGAGTATTATATTATATATAATGAGGAATTAGTAGTATCCACGGGAGACATATATTTTTTTCGTTGTGTATTGCAGTTTGAAATTCAGCATGTTTGACATTTGGTAAGGAAGGTAGATCTTTAACTTTTATCGATAAGTCGAGCGACTTGTACACAATGCATAAACTGAATTGAAAAAGAGCTACGTGACTAAAGCTCCCCAGTTATATTGATATTTTTTATTTGCTCAACTTTAGTTTAGGCGTTCACTGAAGCAATTCGTTTAGAATATAACCGTGAAAGGCGTTTCCATTTTCTTCATTGCATCGCGCTATTGAATAAGAGGGCGGAGGGACTATTCATTGCCACTGAGGCGACAAATGAAGTACGCCTATGGAAACACCCACCCGTATACCCTCTTCAGCAATTTGAGCGAATTGTGAGCAAATATTTTTTCGAGATCTTTGAAATTAATCAGTGATTCGAACTCTTTCGCTTACATATTCGAAATTTTATCCGAAATGTCCATTAAATATGGAATAAATTATTAGGGTATAATAATTTAATGTATGTAACAACACCGCCTCAAAATTGACGAATATGAAATCAGTCAAAGTACGAAGACCTTATTATTGCATTATGGCCTTCTTCGCCTAAGTTACGCCTAACTATAGAATTCATTACGAAGAAAGTGTTTATTGATTAATTACAACCAAAGCTTCAGAAATCAAGTACTATATTTTTCCTTCTTTAATAGAAGTAAGATCAAACATTTTTAGGAAGAAAGCTAAAATATACTTTGGGTCTCCAATTAGCAGTAATGCAATTATAGAACTTACGTGTTTTCCTCTGAGTTTATTTGGTGTTAATCATCATCCTTTGTGATATATTTCCAAAGCGTGCCTTTATCATCGTAGTTAATTACTATTAAATTATTTGTAAGAAAAATTTCTTGGATTGAATTCCAGATTCAAAGGGTGCCTGTTAAATCATGCTTTTTTCTGTCTAAGAGTCTCGAGATAGATGTCATGGGACGGTAGATATTATGCAGAAATATGCTGAAGGAAAGAGAGAATATTTCTTGGTAGGGTTTTTTTTTCAAAGATTTATACAAAGTCTTCTCGGTTTCTGTTGCTAAATCCGCCGCACTTTCTATCGCACCTTTTTTAAAACTTGATGTCATTATGTATCCCAATATTTCTAATGGAATCAAATTCTAACATAGGTGTAGGCTAAATATGGTATAATTGGTACTCTATCTCTTCTTCTAGGAATAGAGTTACCAACTTCTCAGTGTTGTTAACGGTTTATAGCAAGAGTAAAGCATATTTTTCGATTGGGGGATTGTTTTATAAAAAGCATTTATATTATTTATTGCGATTTTGAAGAGCTATTCCGTATCCCTTCGATTGATTTACTTCACTCCAAATCTCTCTTTCGTGGACTAGAAGATGGGGAAATTTTACCCTTGAAAGGATGCTTAATTAATTATTCAAGGACTTAGAGACATGTCGGTAAACACTTAGCCGAACTACAATCGTGTTGAGTGGCGGTGTAAATTCCTAGCTGCATGCTCCAAAACAAGGACATGTACTTTACGAGCCGTGCTGTGCACCCTCCCATCTACTGTCGACCTATGCTAAACAAGAATCCACAGTGTCCAACTTTCCCACCTTCTTCTCCTCTTTCCCCTATTGAGCCGCCATGCGTTCGAATACACTCGGAAGATGCTTAGGCTGCAGCGACCGGTGCGTGTTCCGGAAACTGGGTAATCCCATTGGGTCCACCTGCTATCTACCTTCTTCCTGGAAACAACGCTCTGTTTGTCGTGAATTCTCAGTACCAATTGATTCAAACCTTTTAAGAGATACATATGACTGTTAAGTAGCATGTTTAGGTGAATGTTATCAGATCAAAAACCTTCCAAATAAATTTCACATCAGTTTTATAATTCAAATAATAACTTAAACTATATTACAGGAGAATAAAATTTTGTGTGTGAAATTCAGTTCTATTTTATCCATATCTGACCTATATTAGGATATTAGGGTCAAATAAAGTTTATAAAATATTTCTATTGCGCTTAAACATGGATTCGTTCATATTGGGCCTAAAACGTGGAAAATAACAGGATTTTATTTCAATTATTACAAATCATCGCATTGGCTACAATTTTAAGCTTATAGTAATATAGAGATGCAAGCGAAGATCTTAAATTATCGGCCCACAAATTTCACAGTTTATTTCAGAGGTTTCCAAACTTTTCGTCTCGTAGACCCCTTGCCACGTTTATCCGTTTTGTGCAGACCCCCTACTTACCTGAACTTTTGTGAATTCTAATTGTAGTGAAGTTTAGTGTAAAAAACATAAAGTAAAAACATGTTAAGTTTTATATATTTATTTATTGAATTTAAATTAAAACCACTCAAAATAAACATAGAAAAACTACTCAAAATAAACGATCCAAATTTTTTCCTTGCTGACGTAGACCCCTTACAGGTTGTCATAGACCCCTAGGGGTCTATATGGACCACTTTGGGAATCACTGGTTTATTTTATCTAAGTCTGAATTAACTATTTAGAAATTCTACATTTGAATATATTTTTCTAGGCTGGAAGTATGCCATTTTTATGATGACCAATCTCGTTTAGCAAATATTTTTATTATAGCGTAAAAATCTTGGTTTTTTTGCAAATATATGGTGGAAAATCATCACAAAAGTTGTTATAATGCAAATGTTATTGTTAAATTTTGATACTGAACTGTCTCTAAATATTGGTCTTTCAATGGATCTTTACATCGACCTTTTCCTTATATTCCGTACATTGTCTTGATTTGAAATTTAATTGCATGAGAGTATTCATACTATATGAAATTCGAAAGTAAATATATATTAATATATATTATTCCTATTCATAACCGAATAAAATTAAAACTCCTCATATTTAAATACAATTATTATTAAATAATGAAATTGCATAAAATAAACGCTGCAAAAGTTAGAACTTCAAGACTAGAAAAATTTATTTTGAAAAAAATATTCACCATTTTATTTACTTACGTCTCACATTACGAAGTCCAACAGTCAATTATTCTCACGGAACTAAATGGATTTTATGATGTCGCTCTTCTTTTCGGCGAAAGTGTTAACTTTGCATCGTTATTATCTCTTTTTATTCCTTTCCATTCGGCTTATACTTTTAATTTAATTGGTTTCTGAGGAAGTAAAGAAGGAGTTTTCGAAAGGAAACGGTGATGGTGCAGATGGCTGCGGTTATCCTCTTTTTTTCTGCTTCTTATTTCATCGCAGTTCGTTTCCCTCCCTATCAAGTCAACCCGGATCGTGAGCTGGGGGCATCTGGTGTTCGTATTGCGTACTTTTAGCGAGATTAAGAAAGAACGTTACCTCCCGCTCTTCCCATTTTTCTTTATTTTAGAGAAATTTGAAGAAGGCTAATGATTGCATTTACTTTTTTTTCACGGCTTATGGATGTGCTCTGCATTCAAATGTTTTCAGTTGTCAGCTGCATTAATTCTAGCTCGTCAATTTCAATTAATGATGCATTTATAATTCTATTTAAAGCAATAGAAATTAATCCATTTTCAATTGAATTAAATTAATTTATTGTAGTTAAAATTCAGCTGCACATATTTTGTGTTTAAATTTCTATGAATGAACCTTGTAGGTGGTGATCGATTAATGAATACTGAAATTTAATATTTCTGATTGTTACAAAACTATGTTTTAATAATTATGTCTTTTTATTATATCATATATATTATTGCTTTCGTTTAATCAACTGTTTAAAAAGTTCTTTTATTTTTAAGGTAACAAAAATTTTACCTTATTTTTGGAAAGTTTATTATTTTTTTCAATTCGGAAGGCTTAAGAAATTTTTATGCATTTTTGTAGCATATTTCCTTATCTAAATATTCAAAGAGAGTTTGAAATAATCTCTTATCTATCTATGAGGAATTAAATAGCTAATTACGCAACATTAAATGAACAGAATCCTTATGTAATTTAGGTTCGTAGGAGATGTAATGACTGTATTATCATGGAAAGTCGACATCCATAAAATGTATGGAAAAGCTTTAAATAAACTTGTATTTGTGAAGAGGATAGTCGAAAATAGTCGAGGCGTAGTTCACGAGGGATGGAACCTTGCGTTAGTGATGGCTCACCTTGAATATGCATGTAATGTATGAGACTCTGCCGATGCAAGTTGTTTTAATGAACTAGAAAATGTGCAACTTCAAGAGATGCGTTTGGTAAAGAATTACTGCAATAAATCAACAATCGAAAGGCTCAAGAGTGCGGGATGGGAATCGCTATAACATAGAAGATCAGAGCGAATATTAGATTTACTTAATAAAACCATAGAAGAAACGTACAAGGAGGACGTAGTGCACATCATGTGCCTTCCCTGCTATATAGGAGCGAATAAAATAAGAGATGTAGATTTAAAAACTAACAGTTTTAAGAATTTGTTTTTCCCTCGAACAATACGCGGGAGTAATTGTTATTGTCGTGGTGGTTGCATCCCTTGCCACTCGCTGAAGGGCAGCTTGCAGGGTATAGACATTATATTTGAGGCATTAAATAAGTAAGTTTAAGAATCATACAGAGGATCAGTAAAAATTTGAAGACAGATTTTCATTGTATGTTCATCATATGGGAACGGTTTAATTTGGCTATTCTACGTAGTCGGAAAACTGCTGTGTCCATCGCATTAGAGTTTATGCTCGGCGTGGTACGCGTTCCTTTACCCTGTTTGTTGGTATCTCTAACCGTTGTGAAAGAAGCGGTTGGTGTGGGAAGGGTTATCACGTTCGGATTGAATTCGTTCCAGTCAGTGATTTGGGAGGTACTCCTTGAAAAGGTCTTCCTTGGGTCGGTCACCTCCTTGACCTTGATACTCGCGCATTTTATTTCGCATATAAATCATGCTCTAGAACTTTGCATTCATCGGACAATTTTGTTTGTTAGAGTAAAACAAGAGGCTGCTCCAAATGCGATTTTAAATGCCTCGGAAGAACAACAACTCTCTAGCAAAGGTCTATGATGCATGATATTAAAACTTCCCAACGAGAGAGGAACTTTAAATAGGCCCATTCTCGTATTCAAAAGAGATGCGAATGGTCGCAGAAGTTCTAATGCATGTAAGAGCAAAATGAAATTGTTCCGGATTAGTTTGAAAGCGATGGGATGACTCTTTGGCCTTATGAATTAATTAAATGGTGAAAGGCTTCGAATTAATAATTAACTTCAGTGAAATACCTTTCATCTTCAGAAATTATCAATTTTAAGGCTATTTTTCCCATACTAAGTAAAAGGTAATTATCTTTTGCCTAAACTTATTACAAGAATATTCTTTCAGAGAAGTTTTTTTGGTTTATGAGAATTTATATGATTTCCTTTGGTTGTCGAGTGAATGATCTTTTGAAGTTTAAATCACTTTTCTCATTCAGAATTTTATAAATAATTACGGACCATAAAAAACCTTGAATAAAATACGATATTAATAAGATATTGAAAAGCTCCTAAACTCATCAATTTAAGATATTCTTGCAGTTTACGCACAAACATGAAAGCAATAATATACATTAAAATTTTAAAAATATTCATATTAAGCTACTAGTTTTCAGAATGTTTAATTCTCTTTAATTTTAATGAAACGAGATTTTCAAAGTCACTTCTTCAATTATAAGTATGGTTCTTAAGCGCTTATGTCTTTGATATTTAATGACTACCACCTGGACTGGTGCCTACTTGCAGTCTTACAGAAATAAATAAATAAACGACGTTCAATACTCATTTTATATAATTTTAAATTTTACCGTATATTTTAAATTTTCCGTGTAAATTCCAAAATTTTATGAATATCTCAATCAATTATTAAAGTATTGTCCGAGTTTTATAGCCCATGATTATAATTGCTTCTGTGAGGAAATTGCAATCGACCATTTCCGATACGGCTCACTACTGGACTACTCCGAACTAACTACTAACCAGCATGGGATCACTGTTAAACTCCAGGAAACACACGAATCTTGATTTGATAACGCTCATATATTATAAATTTCTGTTTTTCTTTAATAATCACCACCGACAATGTTCATTCATGGAAATGTTACACGTATCTTAGGCTCCAAAGAATGAACGATTATGCCATTGGAAGTTTTGACAAATGTAACATTGCCATCCATAACAAGTTAAATTCAGAATTCAACATATTAATAATTGGATATTTCAACTTATAATGGAAATAATATTTACCAGTTTGACATCTTATAACCGAATTATCAAGGATTCGTTTTATTGATTTATCAACAATATTCCTGTGAAATTAATTTCTCATTCTGAAAGTTCGTATTTATATTTCAGGGTATGTAAAATGTATTCGTTAACTTGCGATCTACAGTTCGCACATCTTCTTTAAGTTCTCTCCGCCAAATATATATAATATCCAAATACCTCTTCGCTCTCATCCCACTCGATTCCTCTGTCGGAACAGTCGAAAGGGATTCGATAAATCTCCCATTTGATTTCGCCAAACAACACTGATAAAGTAAATTATCTGGAGCTAAGTTTCAGCTTTCTCAGCAGTGCTTTTTTGTATCGGAAACAGTTGTTTCCGCTAATGCATGGGTTGGACTCTTAGCCCCAAGGATCACTGTTCCGTTTCGGTGTTTTAATTTTTCTTCGCATCACCATCTTTTTCTTCTATTTTTTCGGGTAGTATATCAGTCTTCCTTTAAAATAAAGCTGAAAATATAAATGAACTTTTCCGTATTCTTTCCAATCGTTCATTTTTTCAGTCGTAAATCGTAGTTTCTTCAGTTTTTAAAGTAATTTCATTTATTTTTGTGAACTAGATTTTCGACGGAAAGAGTTTCTGAATAATCTATGGAAATGAGTTTTTGAAAATGTCTCATTTGGAACTAGATTTGACTCTATTAAATTCAATATATATGTAGTTTGTATTCAATGAAAGTTTGTTATTTATAATTTCCTACTTGTATAAAAAAATATATCAGGAAAGGATCTGAATTATTTTTTCCGCGAGGAATGGTGTTATTAATCAATCGACTTTCATGACAATAGGCTATGCATTCTTTCCAATTCCGTAGAGTGATGATTCCGATAGGGAAAAGGTCTTTCGTTGCCATAATTCCCGGAGTAAATTTTCATCTCGAAAAAGGATTGTTCGATCACTTACTTTCCCGGCTTTATTTCCTTTCCAAATATCATTCCATATCGATCCTCCGCTTTTTAATAAAATCTTTCGTATCCAGTAGAGTCAGCTTACGGAACACGGCATCAGGAATGGAATTCTATAATAATAGCGAAACTATCAAGTGAATGGAAATGCAATTACAATTGCAGATTTTTCCGTTCCATTGTAAAGACTCAACGGAATGCCTCACTTCAGCTTTTTAAGGAACAAAAACTTGATTTAGTTCTCGTAATTTCCCAATAATGTTGTATCGAATTGATTTGACTATTATACTCAAATCTGTGAATGCAGGTCCTTTGACTCTCTTGGATAATCATCGGAAAATGCTGCGACAAGGCTGTGTCAAGGGCACCGATTAAAAAAGAGCGAATCATCGATGTGAAAACGTTGGAAAGAAGCAACGAGGCGAAAATTGGCGGATCGGTAAACCGCTGTCGCATCGGGCAGACTGATTCACAAATAGAACGTTCTCTTTAAGTTTATGCTCGCCTGACCGATCCAGCCAATGGCCCTGTCCTACATTCTGTTCCTTCCAGGAGAAGGGTTATTTCTGTATAGTACAAAACACTAACATATCTTTCGGATGCAGTAGGCTGCCCGGTAGGATACTTCCACTCGGTTTTGCAGGATAGAAATCAATTTATGAGAGTGCTTCCCTCACAGAAAAATCTCCAAAGATAGAGAGCTGCTTTGAAAGTAATTTGTTTTATTTTAAACGTCTGCCGTAAAAAATCATGGATGCATCATCTTTTCTATTTAATGCTGCAGTTGATAGTCGAGTTATTTTGTCAATTTGCTAATGGATGAATGTTTAGAGTTTAAATTTTACTTCTATTGCTGTTATTTTCTATCATAATTTATGATCCTGAATTTAAATAGTGAGCGATCAAATAGAATCAAAGTTTTATCTCATGAACTAATTTGAGAGATATAGTAATTAAATGATAACTTTCATGGTAAGATTTGGTAACAATAATGTAATTATATAGAACTGGACAACAGATTACTTTAGTTGAAATTTTTATTTTGTTAATTTAGTACAATTCTTGCATGCACTACTTACCAAGAACAATTCTATATAAGGTTTTAATAATATGTAAGGATGAGGATGGCGGTATTTCCGTGGGAAGGGTTTTTCTTATTAATTGAGCATTCTCTACGAGTTAATAAATGTGCTTTGCAGGATTGAATAATATTTACTTCTACCGATCACTCGTTGTACGGAATACATTGATTTTGAATTATAAAATCATAATAATTTTTTTTAGTATCATTTGTAAGATTATGATACTAATACTCAATGCAATTAGATTTTAGTTATCTTTAAACTGTGGTGAAAAGAAAAAATCCGAGAATATCACATAATATAAAGACAAAAAGGATATACTGATGACAATCTACGCTTAAAAGAATGTAGCAGGACTAATTCATACAAGTTATTTGTTTTCTAAGAATATTTACGAGAATTATTACCTCTATAAGCGAATGCTCTGAAAAAATATATTGTTCTTTTAAACTTAATTAGACTCGGATATTATATATTTTTTCATACTACTTTTGAACTTTTTTTTATCTGAAAGGTAATTTATTGAAGGCTATAGTTGATTTTGTTACCGAACGTTAAAAGTTAATTTAGAGATGTGAAAATGGCTTCTGAGAAATAAATACTTTAGTAGTTGAATAAATCTACTCTATTAAAACTTATTATGGGGAATGTGGCTCTTCACTCAGCAAAATATTTTCCGTTTACATTAATTACATCCATAATTTTTAAAATGAAATTATAGCTTTTATTTGGCAGGAAAGGGTTACTGTTCCAATGCTTTTCGTGTACACAATTCATTCAGCAATGATTTTGATAATTTGGAGAAAATAAATTGCCCTTCTCTTCCTCTTTCTGTTGGCGTTTCGCTTTTATTTCTCATCCGGTCATTCATCATGGCATCTCCGGCTCTGCGTGTTCTCCTATTTGAATCAAATGCATCGCACGGGTTAAGGATCTCTTAAGGCTACATCTTCTCGATGATGATAACTCTCTCTGTGGAATGTTTGGCCGTCTATTCATCATAATTAAAGTGATTCATGGGACTTTCTTCGTTTCCTTTCTAAATGAAATCGAGATATATAGCGCTTTACGTTTGAAAGAATATATCGCTTTGTTATCTAAAGTTACCAGAGATTCCGCGTGAGGTTTTCGAAGTCGAATACTAATGAGTTATGTTCTTCAGATCTTCCAACAACTCGTAAATGCGTAATACGATTGGCATTAAAGCGTATCGAATGCCATTTGTTGAAAGTGCTGTAGAAAAATATTTGTGTCCCATTTTTAGAAATCGGTTTCCGTCCATTCAGTGGAAGTACTCTATCATAGTAAGTGAACAAGGCTCAGATTCTTCGTTTTTCAATTCATTAACATCTTCACTCGGGATTGGTAAATAAAAACAGTAGACTTGTAATGGCTATGTTTGAGTTCAATAGAATTGCAGAGTCTCACCCAACAAGCGTCTTACTAGCCACCGGAAGCTTTAAAACCGCCCCAATGACAGTTAGCATCCTCTCATGAACTGGTATCAAGTCGCGGGTTGGAGCCAGTTTTTTATTTACTTCAAACTTCACTTCAATTCCTCCTCAAAGAAGTGTGCATATAGAAGGTGAGAGATGAGCTTCTTTATCTTGAAAGTTTTACCAAAGGTATCAAACGCCTCGGTCTTCTTCTTTTGCGTGACGAATCAAACAACGAGTTAACAGTCGGCGACCCAGAGTGAAGTGATACAGGTAAAAGAAAAGGTTCTTAGAAGATGCATTTCTTTCTCCAGATCCGCCCACTCGAGTGAACATGTTACAGATGTTATATCATCGTACGTATCGTTAAAGAGAATTCTATAACGCACTGGCTGAACGAAGGCTTGATGACGTACAGAATATACCAATGGAATATTTTATTGGCCCATATAATCACATATCAAATAGCAATGAAAGCTATGGATTAATTTGGCTATAAATGATCTCATAGTCCAATGAGTAATTGTTTAAGGAAAAATTCTATACATTAATACATTATAAAATATGGAGATGTTTTACGGTGCAGCCGATTTTTCGTATTTTCGATACTCATTTAATCCTAAGAAAGCAAGGAAATACATCGGCCTCTTTTCAAGTGAATAACCTATAGCTCCTCAGAAAGGGATGTACATTGATTTCATTTCCATTTGATTTTACTTCTATATAAGTGCGTCCAACTGTATAAAAATTACGAATTGGTTAAGAATTGCAAAGCCTTTTATATTCGTTGAATGTATTTTAACAAGCGAAATGATGATGTAGTTAGTTCGCTCAAAATATTAGAATCGAAGAGATGGAGTAAACTTCGTTTGCCTCGATATTGACCTTGCTTCATTGAAATATCTATCGGTGTTTAACATTGGCGAAGATCAATATTAAATCTGCGCTTTCGACGTATGAGGGTTATGAGAGGTGATCCAGAAAGAAATGTACTATTTGCCTTTCTCTTTAAACAGCCAACTTCTTTTAGATAATAGTCACAAAATTCAAGCATTTCCTTTGGCAACCGTTGCATCCTATTTAAAGTAAATCCTTGAATGTAATACTGAAGGACTCGGACTATAAAACTTTAACTAAACTAAACTTTACCTTGAAAGAATATTTTCAGCATTCGTAATCGAGTTTGTTCTAGATTGTTTTTTTATGGACATTTGTAATTTACTCTATTTAGAGAAATTATTTACGAGAAGAATTATCTTTCTCTATTTAGAATCCAACTATAATCAATTTAATTAAAGATAGCTAAAGATTTTACATCAGTTTTAGTGTGCGACATTCCCCTTTCTCCGTTTTCTTTAAAAACAACTTTGATAATCCATACTTAGACAAAATCTGTCGCAAGATATCTGAGACATAGTGACATGACATTTTCTACCCCTAAACGTATGCATGTCACGGTATTCGTATATTTTCTGCGAAATACTCGAGATACTCTATCGAAGATGAACAAGAAATAACATCTCGAGAGGTCCATAACCTCTCGTGTTTGTATCATCTTCGCTGGAAGCGGAAGTGAAGGAAAGTCTGAGAGAGTCATCGGAAAAAACGCTTAAATGACCCTTGTGTGGAGGTTAAAGTGGAATAGATAACATGCATTGATAAAAGGAAGACAGGAGAGGATGCGCGCATAAATTGTTGGGCCAAATCCCACGCTGAATATGAATGAGAAGGGGAAATAGGGAAGATGCGGGAAGGATAGGGTTGAAGAAGAGCATTATGGGTAGGAAGGGATCGATGAGATCGGGCGTTGCTTATATTTTTTAGGATATGATGAAGTAAGAGGTTTGAAAAGAATTCACAATAGCTTCGTAAAGGAAAACTTAATTTTCTCGTTTTATCATGTGTTAAGACGTATTGTCCTCTCTGTGGAGATATTATTCGTTTTTGTATTATCTAGACAGTACCGGCGTTAGAAACAAATTGCAAAAAGGTTGATTCAGTTTATAAATGGGTTTTTCAATCTCGAGATAAAGGTTAGAGCGGTATTTATATGCTGTGATTAAACATAGATATTCCGCTTTTGTCGTTTTGGTGATGGTAATTTCCAATATACGAAAAATTATTATTATTAACGTATTTTATGCGTAGCGCATGTACTATTTCTGCATTTTAATTATGCAGTCTCATCCACTGTATCATTTTGTGATAATAATAATTATTATAATTTCATCCCTCCGCCTTTATTTTTGGTCCGCAGATTAAGATAATTACTAAAGCGATGACTTTTTATATTTTTTCCGGATGTCCACGTTCTGTGTCTCTATTTTACAGAGAAGCTTCAAACTCAAATGATGAATAGCTCTCCTAACTGGAGACATCGTTTTTGATAGACATTCACGTTTCCATCAATTCCGATTGGTACAATTATTCCTATGTAATGATCGAATGAGAAATGGATCGCAAAATTTTGTCCAAATGGATTTTTCTCTCACAGATTTCATTTTCGTAGTGCTAAAAGGTGAATATTCACATTCTGACGATTCGCGGAAAACATAATTTGTGATGGAACGAGATGTTCGGAGCTACAGATTCGAAATATCTAAAGGCCTGTCAGCAATTTCGGAGCATGAAATTTGAGTGAACCGGGAAACAATGGATGTCCTGCAATCAACGTGTGTATGCAAGAGGTGTTAAGAGGGCTGAGCGATTAATTTGATGAACAAAAAGGGAAAGTCTTTCCCTCTCTTTGCGGCTCGAATGGAGGAAAAATGAAGATGAATATGACGTTCTGAATTTGGATGGATGAGCCACTCGCACGCGATGTTATCAAAGGGAGTAAAATGAACAAGTATGACCACGGACGTAAACAAGATAACCGAGAAGCTTTCATTAATTATCGGGAGAGCCATATTGAAGAATGTATTACGTGATACAAAAATGGAGTTTGAATTTTAAGTGAATTTTTTCGAAGAATAGAAACTCTGGCATATGACAAGTTGAGGTCACTCTGCCTAAGTAATGGTTTGAAAAAGGGTTCTCTGCAATGAGTTAGGATGGGCTAAATGAAAGGGACTAAAATTATTAGAAAGACGAACGTCGAAAATTAAACACTCAATTATTAATTAAAACCAATGAAGAGAGTAGCTCATTATAATTATGAATTCTTGTCAAAGGTAAATTGTATGAAGTAAATTTGATTGACTTTAAAACAGTATTAAGATATGATATCTCTTTAGTTATTATAATTTTCTTACAATTTACTGTAACCTTATAACATAAATATCTTTCTCATTTATTTTTTTTCTATTTTTCAAGTTTTTCTTAAAGATATTTTCTACCATAATTTTAGACTTAGTGGATGAACGCGTACAATTTCTAAAAAGTAGATATCATAACAATCTACATTGAATCTAATTGAAAATCAGTTTCACGAGTTATTTTTATAAGACTCAAAACTCCTAAATATTTGTTCCGATGCTATTTATTTTCTCCTGTCCCTTCCGGATATAAAATATGGGGAGATAAATAGGTTATAATAATGTCAAGTTATGATAGATCGATCCAATTATTTCTTGAGGAATTTTCTTCGCTGCCTACATCGTCTTTATTATAAATCTTATTTCATTCCATGAGAGATTCCCTATCGGATGAGCGATAGGTTTACAGGAATGGCACCTGATAGGAGACTCACTTTTTTGCGAGGGATAAGTAAATTTATGTTTCCTGCCACCGCTGTCCATTCTTTTTCCGGAGTGGGAGTTACCGCGGGAAGTTCCCATGCCTCGGAAGGGCCTTTGGAGGAGTCGGCGAAGCGTGGCTGTTGTTTTAGAGACGTGGGTGAGGCGTGCATTTGGGTGCGGCTCTTACCGCCTCAGGGAGAGACCGTACATTGCATTAGGAGCGAGAACACCCAGACATTCCTCCGTGAAATTCTTTTGCACGTAAGAATCGAGAGAAACAATCATAATTTTGGTGCATTCTTTTTCGTTTCTCATCTTTGCGTTCCCTCTTCCTCAGATGATGGGATAAAATTCGTGTTAAAAATTACCGGGACCTTTCTTTTTGTTCTACTATTCTCTCCGTAGCGAACATTATTTCTTATATTTTTCGTAGCCTCGTAGGCGTGCGAAGCGATGGTCTGTCTTGTGGCGACGCCGGTGTCGAAAGGTGGAATCTTTGTTATTGTATCATGTGCGCCCGAGAGAGATCGCATCGGTTTTTGTGGTATCTGAGGGACCGTTACGGGTAATTTATTTATCCCCAGACATTCGGTGGGTTATAAAATCTTAGTATCGGAGAAATTTTATAGAATATTTTTTGTAACCTCTTTGAATTTTATTTAAACCATGAAGCTGGTGTTTCTATCTGAGAAGTAATGGAAGCACGAAATATATAACATTATTTTAGGATCTTAGTATTCATAGAGTTTGATAATTTATAAGTACCTTAAAGTTTATATCAATCTCATTTTAAGTTCTGAAATACTCTGTTTATGTACGTAAATGTTTATTAGTGGTCGTATTCTTCTAACTGATTTATGACAATTTCTTTCCCTTAATTCGTTTCGACTGAACCAAATTGTGGAGCATGGCATCTGATTCTGCGTTCTGATTTATTACATCGAAGAAAATTTTAAAGAGCCATCGATTGCTGTTATGTAGAGTCAGAATAGCGGTATATATCTATATAAACTGAAAATGATAGAAAAATAAGAAGTGTTCGTTATTTTCTATTTTACGTATCTGCATCTTCTTTTGGGAGTATTAAGTTGTAAATTTTAGAAAAACAGATATTAATGGAGAATAAAATTAGGTAATTTTTGCAGAATATTACTCAAAACATTTTAACCGCAAACTTCTTCGAAGTATTTAAAAGTCAGTGAAAAATCTTTAGTTCAAATGTCGATGAGAAGGATTAATTTCATAAATAAGATGTAAACAGCAGTTGTTTATCTTATCTTTTTGATTTTAAGTAGTTATAAATTAAAAGAGAAAATTGAAAAGACTTTCAAAGATATGTATGTTTTCAGCCAAATAGTTGAGATGAAGAAGATGACATCCTAAACTAAATCAAACGTTTTACATCTATCTTCCAAAATTTTCCATTACTTTATTTTCGAATGTCCATTGGTAAGCATAATCCCAATTATTTTTATAAGGCCGTACGATTTCGACAAGTAGAGATATGTCTAGTCATACTCTCTTAGATGTAAGGGGGTTGAGTGTAGGATATCTGTCTTACAAATATTATATGATACTTAAAAAAAATATTTATGAAATTACTGTTCATAATCACCTGTAGCCTTTAACATCTTATATCATTTTATATACACTTACGTTATATTTACTGGGAATCCATCCTTGATGCATTAAAAATAAACCTTTCAGAAAAATTTATATAGGGAAATCATGCAATTTTCTATATAGTTTTTATTAAATTTAAGATACCGTTTTATTTCTTCTACGAAACGTTGAAGCAAATATTTTTATATTATAGTATAATATATATTATGCGTCTTATAAATCAGGTAATATTTTAAGAGTTGTTGTTAACAGTTATTTACTTAGCAACAATCCGGCCAGATCTCTGTTGTTTACAAATAAGAATTTGCTCTTGCGTTTTACGTATTATTTCCATCTGTATTTCGATATATTTGATCTAAAAATGTACTTCATGATCGATAATATGTTTTTCAAGATTAAGAGGGTGAAACTAATCCACGTTTTGCGTGTATTTTCCGCCGGTGACGCGCGTGTTGCTACGCTGGCAACGCCGTCTTAATCTCCATGGTTCATCGCTCCGCTGATCTCCACGTCGCTCAAACAGCCGCTCATCTTCACTTTCCGAGACTCCATTGCGACGTGAGTAATGCGACAGCCGTGATTGGAATGTGAGCGAAAAGAGAATGATCATCGAAGGGCCCATTGGGATTCCTCCAACTATAACGCATTTGAGCGAAGATGGGAGGAGCGCCACCGACTTCGGGATACAATTGTCTCCGAACAAAATGGGAATACCTTCGATATACGTTTAAAAGTGGCTGATTATGTCAGCCTTCTCCGTAATCATTTAGATCATGGAGATGGTTTAAATGCCTGAGTAAAACTCAGTAAGGACCTTAGTGAAAAGTATACCATAGTTTAGACGAGTACATCATGAACGTTCATGAGGAATTGAAGAGAACGGCCGATACGTTTCATGAGCCACTTAAAGTAAGGTTACAAGCGAACCTTTTGATTCCGCTTCCTCTTATGATACGAGAAAGCGGAAAGCTAGTTAGCCATCAATCTGTTTCTGTTATATATAAGTAAAAAGGTAGAGAAAAGGATCATTGTAATTCATAGGAGTTTCCTGAAGCAACGTGATACAACTCTCGAGCGTTGAAATTTCCACTTGCGAAGAACCACTGGTGTCACTGGGTTGCAGGAGGAAAGATTTATTTTAGGCAGTTTTTGACAGTGCTATCGTGAGAATCGCAGAAGGAATGGACAGAGGCCAAAACGGACTCCGAATTCTCTTCAGGCCCTCGAGAGACGGGTAATTCCGATTGTTTCGGATTTGGGCACATTTCCCACTTATCCTCATAGTCTTCGCGACCCTCTGCCTTCTCGAGGGAGATGGATGTTTGTTTTGCCATTCCTCTTCCGAAGTCTTCCGTATAATCATGTGAATGAAGAGTTTGTCTTAGAGGAAGACTTTTCCTGGTTCGATACTCGAAAATGACAAATACTACTTCTCTCGTAATCTCTTGAATGGTTCATGCGATACCCGTCAGTTTGCCGGGACTATTATTCTTCTTTCTGCATATTTATAAAATTTAAATAGGCTAAATCTCTCTCTGTTATGTAATGATCTCTTAATAAGACTTAATCTTTTAGTGATTCTGATAAATTTCTTAGATTCTTTTAATTCAATATTAAACTCTTTCTCCACAAAAGTTAACAATGAAATTATCATTAAAGATTATTATTATTTCTGTCTTCGTAATTTTAATTAAAGTTATTCATCGTTCACTGGATCTAATTACTTAATCACGAAAAATTTTTTAGACTAATCTGAAATTAAATTTTCGATTATTTTAATTTCAAATTTTTCTCGTCAGAGAAATGTTCCAGTAAGGCGTTCATTATACTATCTATATATCTTATAATATATATTCTTAAGGATAGTAAAAATTTTGTTAGAAATATTTCTCGATTTATAAGTAGACTTAATTTTTCTCTTGGCTTTTAAACAATTCTTATCGCAAATTTTGATATAGTTATTAGCCTTATCTCATGTTACGGATATTTTCCATATTTGTGTTGTTTAAAAAGATATTGCGAATAAGACGTAATCGTCTACGCACTCCGTGTTGTATATGTTAACTATGAATAATGACACTATATATAAATACTCGATCTCTTTCATTGATAATATTGATACTTTAAGTATTTAAGCTTTTCGAATCTTTTATTTGTATGAAATCTCTTTCTTCTTCGTTTAAATTTAAAAGTAGCTTATTATGGTTTGTTTGAAATTTAAATAGGACTCTCTCAATTTTCCTACCGATACTAAACGAAGGATTTCGATACGATGTTTTTCAATACCGAATAAAACGCAACTGGAATTCTGAATTCAAAGCAGGCGTAATTATTTAAGTGGATTAGAATCGTACTGAGCGGAGTCCGGTCAAACATTTCCATTCTAGAACAATTTTAAACGCCCAGAATTTCTGTAGTAATTCGAATCGATCTGAATACCAATGTAGAACTTCTCTGTCTGTCCTCTATTGGAAATCTTCAAAGATTCGCCTCCCAAAGTACCGTAGGTGAAAACGACCGATCCCTTTCCGACTAAATTCCTCCGAGAACGACTAAATACCTTCTCTTTCGAACCATCATCTATCAGGAAGGCCAATCGGGCGATTGCTTCTATATCAGAATTCCGTCGGGATTGAGTAAAAATTGAAGCGAATGGAGATGTGTCTGAGAAGGAATTCGTTGAACTCTGTTCGACCCGATAGTCAGCTAATAGCTAGCCAACGGAAAAGCTCATTACTCGAATGAAAAGGGTTAAATCGATTCGTTTAATTGCGGGAAGGATGTTTGCTCCCGTTTAGGAATAGGGAAAGGCGCACACACCGATTTTCTCTCTATCTCAATCCCTCCGTAGCCTAAAGGTTTTTCCGGCTGGTGTGTTCCCTAGGTTTATCGGTGTTTTCGGGTGTAATGGGTTGCACACGCTGTATGAGGATCGGTTTCGCTCCTCGTGTGATTCGCAGGCGGTGAAAGTTTAATGAACGAATTTAACACGCGGCCGAGCATCCCCTTCCAATCGAGAAATAAAGGTGAAGGGATTGAAAGAAGGTCTTTGTGATTAATTTTCGGTCGTCGTTTTTTCCTGCGTAGTTATAAGCGCTGGGGTTGTTTTTCTCGTTTAACATTTAGACGTCGTGTAGAGAACGGCTCTAATTCTAAAGGCGAATTAATATCGGGTTTGTCTGCGTTTTAAAGATCGAAAACGACCGAGTTTTAAAGGAGGACGAACGAGATTTCTTCTGGATTGACGCTGGTAAATTGGAGTTGCTATTTGGGAGACTTAAAAATATATCCCGGTTTCGTACTGTAACACATACACATTTGAATACATCATTTTTCTTGAATTAGTAACTCTCGTCTTTTAAAATTTATACCTTTAATGTCATCAATGGGATCGTTCTCTTAATGAATAATATAATCGAAATATATCATTTTTGAACGACAACTAGTGTAGAAAGTTACGAAGATCATATGAATATACAAAGAACAAGTTACTAATAAATATAAATAAAAAGTTTAAGTAGTAGAAATGATATAAAGTGTCAAAGAGGAAAATTTTTATTGTTAAATATTTAGTAGTACGTTTTAGTATTTTCTATATGTAGAGAGAGGGAAAGATATTTTGGTGGAAATTGAAATCATCTTCCATTATTTTTAGTAAAACTATATATCGCACTGCTTGAAGGAAAGTATCACTGTTCAAGTAAAAGGTTCGGTAATAGAAAAGAAACATCATACGTCAAAAATAATTTCTATCTAAGGGAAGAGTGGACTACCCTCCGTTTCATTAAAATTTCTTTCGTTACTTTTTTATTCGATCATCGTAAAATACAGATTTGTACGCAAAATTTTGCGAAGAGGTTGTAAATAAGGAGCTTATTTGAGATCCCAAGAGTATAGAGTTTTAGTAAATAAGGAAGAAGTCTTAACTAACTTTCATCTTCCATCTAGGAGTAAAAAAAGACAGTTTTAGAGCATCATGCAAATGGAATGACTGTTCAGATAACTTAAAATTATTCACCTCAGAGTAACTTTTATCTTCTTATGTTCATCTTAATGAAATAGTATGGAAATTCTATGGAGGTTATTTCTTAATTCCTCATAATAGATCTTAACATCAAAGTTATTGCCAAATTAAAATTGTTCGTTTTGTTTTCAAATTATTTTAACATAAAAAATCGTTAGCCCCCTCGAAATTAGGATATCGACTAATTGAGCATCATTATTGGAAAAATATATCAGAGTATATAAAATTTTTAATGTGATGTAAAAAAGTTATGTTTTGGCATTGTTCCCAAATGCGTAAACAGTAGAGAAATTATAGATGCCTTCGAGCACTTTAATTTCTTTAAGGCGAAAAATGATTGTAAATTAAATTATTGAAAATTTAAAAATAATTTATAGTTTCGATAGCTTCTTTTTTCGATGGATCTAATTTTATTTATATGGGATGATAGTTTAGATTTTTTAAATGAATTTGTTGATAGATTGAAAAACATGTACAGTTTTATTTTCTATATTGATAAACATGTTAAAAGAGAAGAAACCGTTATAGTACTTGAAGCGGAAGAAGTTAAAGTTGTAGAACTATTTAACATTGTAACTTTAGGGCGAATGAATCGATAAGAAAGAGTACACATTTGTCCTACTTTTATCGTGAATAGAAGCGGCCTCATTTTCTTTCGATGTCAAATGCAGCGGGGTTCGGAGGAAGAACTTTCGGCGGAGGAAAGGAAAGAAGAGAGACTTATTCGACTTCGGCCGTGTGTGAAATTGAGGTCCCAGAGGTATGGGAGGGCGCCACCGAAGTCGCATTTAAATTCAAATGGCGCGCACTCTGTCAACACCGCGAGAAGGTGGGCGTTCTTTTCATTTGAGGGGGTGAAATATGCATTCCCTTTATTTGAGAGATACCCCCGGAGGACGCGGACTCCCGCGGGAAGGGAACGAGTGGTGAAAGTGGGAAGAACAGGGGAATCGAAAACGACACAGACATATCGACTATCCGGGAGAGGGGAGATGGCGTGGATGTATGGGATATTGAAATCCTTTCCTTGTAGACGAGACGTTGTCAGGGTTACGTTGGATGAATAAATAATAAATACTCTGTAAAAGGTAGGAGATATGTAATTTAGAGAAATGGTCAAAGGGAATAATTGGATTGATTTTGAGAGTTCATTTTGTTGTGGAATATCGACGTAGACTGAGAAATGAATGACAGAATATGAAGAAATAATAGAAATGCAGATTAAAGATGTTGATGAAATATTTCATAATTTTGTTTAGCTAGATTAAGTATACTAAAATTTATAAAAAATAGAAGGAAATATCTCGGTAATATACAATGTAATATACATGTAAAAAAATTATCCACATATGGAAATAATATGGGTAAATAAATGTTAATTCATTATAATATTTTATTTATAGATAATAAATGAAAGAAATGAAATTTTATGAAATTTATCATATGTATTTTTTACATTCAATTCCTCGATGCGAGTTTCATTTTTAGAAGAATAACTTACTGAATTGATCAAATGCAGAAATTTAATATCGAAGTAGAGAATGGAATCGAGCGGAAGGATTATAATTTTCTTCATTCCGCAGAACAAAGTGAAAAAGGCAAAAGAATGGTGTGGAAGATAGAGATCTGCAAAAAGAGAAAATGAAAGAAGGGTTTTATGGTGGAGATTTTCATAGAGAATGGAGGCGGCGGTTGGTTTGCTTATGGTGTTTGGATGGAGACGTAGGTGGCATTGAAGGGGGTTTATGAAGGGGTTGCGCATTTGGCATGGCTCTTGTTTTTCGACGTTCAAACACTCCCTTTTCCGTGCATAAAGATCTCTTCGGAGTCACTTTCACTTCCCTTTGCTGAGGGAACGATTAAATCTGTAAACTCCAACCGTTGGGCCTTCGAAAGTGCCGTGTTCATTGGCTTTTGAGAAAAAGCGCGGTAGAGTATTACAGAGACATAACAAAAAATGCTCTTGATGGCTAATGGAGAATTGAACTTTTTAAAATAATCGATAGAGTTTTGGTATTCATGTAGCTTTTTTTCTAATATATCTAATTATTAGTGTAATTGTAATTGAAATATATACTGGGATCCTAATGAGTAATTAATGAATTAATTATTGGAAGTAATTATCATGAAATAATCAATAATTCATGAAAATTATAAGCTTGATTTCATTTGTATATTTCAATAGTGAAACAAGGATCGTTTGATCATACAAGCATATCGTGTTATTTTCCATATGAAGTCCACTGTATTGTAGTATATTTTAATCGATTGTATGATCAATTTTAAATAATATGTTGTATCACTGAACTTACAAAATGAATTTACTCTTCGCTACGTGCCTGTTGATATATAATGAAATATTAATTAATAAGATTGATAATATAGAATAGCATATATAAAGGGATACATTTTCGTGTTAAAATGTTGTTAATGAAATTTTATTTTTCTGTATTCAGCTATCATATCTAGATAAAAATGCGACGTCTCATACATAATTATAATGTAATAAAAATTTGATTTTTAAAATTTTTATTAGCATTATTTGTTACGCCAAAAATATTGGGAGTTTCCAAAATGTATTCTACTTTGATATTATGCCTCCTAAAAAATTTATTTCGCGTATGTTGTAAATGTAGATTAAAGAAATCAACTTCACACAAATTTGGTGTATGGATAAATCCATCATGAAGAATTTATAAGGACTTTTTATAGCAATTTTGTTGATGATATCAATAACTTGAGTACATCTCAGGACTTTCCACGCAAAATTACCGTTTACCATCCTTACTAGAGTACAGCTTCATTTCTCTATAAATTTATATTTGAAGAGTTGTTTTTAGTTATATGAAATTTACAAATTAAATCGAAGTAAGAAATTGATAAGTATCAAATTTCTTATATCAGCGGTCCAATTCTTTAATGGAAAACATTTTCGCATTTATTTACAGATCCAATTGCATTTATAATAGCTGTATCATATAAAGTAGTTTATTTCCAATGGACAAAGAGGCATTGTTTAAAGTAAGCAAAGGAATCAGTCGTTTATTATTGAGCTACTATGGTTTATCTGCATTTTCACACCAAAGGAAAATAGCTGTGAAAGATAGGAATGGATTTTGATTAAATTTATGAGTGTGGAAATGATTTTTTGAGGTTAGTTGAGGTAGCCAATGTTAACTAATAACCTACTAGTAAAATGAATAAATGTATTGCAGTCGCTCATGAGACAGCTTTAATTCTTTCTTAGCTTGTGGAAATCAACGGTATGTTCACAATATTTCCTCTGTTGGACTATCAAAGATGAATTGCGTACACGCTTACGTTTTTTTAATGTTAATGTACGAAAATACGCTTTGAGCTAATAATCTAATGATATAATCGCATGATCAGATAGTGAGTATTTGAGATATTCTACAACCACATTCCTAATAGCCCTCTCCTATCAAACACCACACTAGATTTCAACATTAAAATCAACGATAATAATATGAAAAGTTTGAAAATCATCAAAATTCTTCTCAGTGAGAAATTGTATTTTAATTATTATCTTAAGTATAAGCATTATGTAATACCGTAGTATATTCGAGTACTTAAAGCTTCGAAGGTAATTGAATTAAAAACATAGAGATTTAATGTGTCTGCCGAATGAAAGAAGTATTTAATTTTATTTATTTAACAAAAACTGTACAAACATACACATTCTGCTCAAGTGTTCTCTTAACAATGGACTATCATAAACCCTGAGAGGAAAATTTCCTCCTAAACTGGGATTTGAACACGGGACTTCGGTGTTAGATTATTCAACCATTAGCATAGTACATATTCTTGAAGGAGAAATATAAATTTGTGATATTAATTGCTGAATTGTCGTTCTCTGAAATTTTAATTGATCTTTTGTAAGCTTTGATATCCAACTCTTAAAATTTTGCGATCTACAATTCATTGCTTTGACAAATCAACATATTCTTAGTTCCAATTTAACGGTTTTCGATTAAGTTGCTAAGAGTTGCCTTGGGAGTTTATTCATAAAGAAATCCTAAGGTATTCTAAGAATTTTTGAAAGTTAAAAAATACGAAAAACCAGGAAAAACTTCGTTTCGGCATCGATAACGATTTTTATATTCAGTATATTACGACTATTCTCGTAAAATTCAGTAGTACTGAAACTTTTTCGATATCACGGGAAATGACTCACACCGATTCCGGTCTATCGATCCATTATTCAAATCTCTTATTCCCCGTAAAATTTCGTAATTCCGTACTTTCCAATGAATTCAGATTTCCTCCTTCCCAAGCTTCATCAAGAATCTTTTTCTCTTCTTCTTTATTCAGCCCATTCTCCTACTCACATCCAAAATCCATCATTTCTCAGGAAGAAATCCTTTCTCGCCTCTTACCTTATTATCCGTCCGATGACGCCTTCCTTATTTCCCCTCTTTTGGACATCTCCTTTTCCTCAGAATCGTTGATTACGTCCTACTGGAAAAGTCACCGCATCTCAACCCATGTCAAAGACAGGTCAATGGAATGTTTACATCTCTTTTCCGACAAACTCATGAGAATCGGAAGATGAGATAAAGTTGGCAAGAAATGATCTAGCAGAGGAAGGAAGGTGGAGGGAATAGAGGTTTTAGAGAGGAAATTTCTAAAAGATAGACGGCCGTATTCAAGGAATGAATATTTCGTGGAAATGTCCAGTAGAAGTTTGAAATTAATATCGACGTTAGAATGAGAAATTTGACGTATTTTTCAATGAACCATGTTCTCTTTGGCGATGAAAATGTACGTAATGATCCGAACGCGATCGTCGATAACCAATAAAAGTTTACAAGTTATGCCACAGAAATTGAATGGTTTTCCATAAAAAGGGATTTACTTTCGATTTCAGGGAGAATTGTATCCAACACTTGGATGTGGGTACTCAAGTTCTCTCTGCAATACCATTTTATTTATCCGCTGAAGATTGTTCTCTCGTTTTAAATCCTTTATTGTCGATATTTTAATTTTCACATGTAATTCGTTCCCTCTGAGTTGCATGTATCTCTTCAATTACGCAAACATCTTCAATGGTAATTTATTGTAAAAATTAATCGTTTATCATCATTACCTTTCTTTTGAATAACTCTTTCGAGTTTTAAAATATTTTATTGTTATGACTATATTCGTAATCATGAATAGTTTTGACATGAAAATTGTATTTAATTTCTATCAATTGCAAAATTTTTCATTATCGATGTTATCCTTTTGTGTATCGATGTATTTCACTATTTGATGCTCCTGAAATTGATATGTGAACCTGGAAAGACGCTGAAAATTAAAAATTAGAATTTTTGAATAAGAAATAGATGCAGACTTTTCTTATGACTCTTAATTGCTGTTCAGAGGAATACGGCATTGAGTTTTCTTTTAGTTTGAGATAACCATTTCTTTTGATATGTAACAATTTTTAATTTGAAAGAAATATTAATGAGATGCAAACATCAACTTATTTATGTTTTATAACCTTATATACCATAACCATAACCTTATTTATGTTTTATTTTTTATCACTAGTTAGTTCTTCATTCTCGTATATTCAATATTAATAATTTTGGATTTTAATTTACTTTTTAAGGGATTAATTATTATATACTGCATAATAAAATATCTTGAAACTGTTTGAGTTTTGCGCTAGTTTTATAATGGTGATAGAATTTGATCATTCACAGACTCTACTTAATATATTGTGAATTAAATTACGTTACCCTTGTATTGCAGTCGGATGACATGTATACATACAGAAGACAGGAAGTTGTCGTAACAGTTAGAATGAGTATCAATATTATATCGGATAGCATGAGCTGTATCTGCAGTGCCTAGGTACTTTCAAGGAGAATCGCCGCAATATTGGAGATGGCATAGAGACCCTTCGGTAAGTTCTTTTCATCTCACAGCAATTTATTGATTCGCAGATCGGGAAATAAGCGGTCAAAACAACGGAATTCTGAAATCATTATCAAAATCACTGCAGCGGAGCACTTCTCAGATATGGGCTATTTAAAATTTGAATAAATGTATTCTTGGCGAGACGTGTCTCTTTTTTCTCAAATTGGATGGACCTTTTCGTGGAAATTGGGTCGTAAAGTGACAATGTTTTTATGCATTGCTTTTGAGATAATATCGAAGACTATCCTATATATATACTATATACTAGTATATGCAGTCATGGGAATGCGGTTTATGCGATGGACCTATTTCTCTTTCGTATTTTGTACTTGAGTAGAGCTGTTTTACGTAATGTGTTTGCAAAATGAGACTTTTTTAAAAATCTTTGTTTGTCAATATTATGTTATTTATCTAATATTTTATCAGCAAAATATACTTACTTAAATTCAAATATAATAACCAATTCACAATAAATCAATACATATTTATTGTTTTATTTCAATGCCGAAACATTTCCGAGTTAATCAACCGATCATTTTCCTGTGATTTTGACATAATTTTCAATATCATTTTTCTCAGTACTGTAAATTTTATATCGAGGGTGCTTTTTAACCAACATTTTAAAAATTCTTCATAAGGATACTAAAATATGGTTAGATGACATTTAAATCCAATTACACTCTTTGTATGTGTTTTTGATGCACTCTTACGTTCAAGCAGGTAGTTAGATCAATCCCCAGTTTGAGTACTAACTAAAACAGAAGAAAAACTTTTCTAGTTTCTGTTGTTTTCCTAAGGCATTTCCTTCGCTGCTAGAAATTATAAAAAATTCCTTTTAATTCCATAAATGTGATACTTTCCTTGCGAAACTTTATTTCTGCTGCATTGATAACTGTATTCCTCGATGCATCTGGAATGCTCGTTATTATGCCAGAAACCAAAGGTTTACATCCAAATTGGCTCGATGCTAAGCGATTCCCAAAAAATTGCAGACTATAAAAAAGCATCCTTGAACCGTAGCATGGCCATCATAAGATAATTCAAATTCATCCATTGTTTTCCACTGATCTCATTCCTTTTCGAGGGGAACTTTCGAGAGACGGTTTATACAACTTCCCTTCCAAATCGCTCGTTTTCTCACAAATTTCACGCCGCCCTTTTTCACGGAGCTGAACCCGGCAAAAATATTTGCAGTCGCGAGAGTAAATGTGGGCATTTGCATTCAAACGGAGGCGAAGAACACTGGAATGGAATGAGGACGAATTCGCTCGATTTTTTCTTCCGACGCAAAGTGAAGGACAGCGGAGGAGAGAAAAGAAGGTTATCGGAACAGCGATCGGTGGCGGAAAATGTTTGTCGGGGAGACTTCCAGAAGAAGGACAAAGTGGTAGGAGATAGTAAGACCCTCATGAGAAAATCGGGAAGCATGGATGCGCATGGTGCACTCGGTGATAAGACGGAGCTAAAAATTCTCTTAGGGAGGAAAGGAGGAACATGGAATAGGCGGCGAAGAGAGTTTTGGGGAAAAGCGGCTGAATAATTCATTCGAATCGTCTCCTGACGATATCTCGTGAATAAATCAACGTGCTGATTTTACGAATCTTTCGGTTTTTTTGGGGTAGACATGGCATCTCGAGTACGAGGTTAAGTTGTTGCAACAACCAATTGAGTAGTTAGTGAATGGCGTAATCTGTGTGGATTAAATTTTAAGGCAAGAGGAGGCCCTTTACTTGAGTGGACTAAATTGGAGTAAAGAGCTTTGTTAAGCGCCCAATTAAGCTACAAGAAAATTTTGATTAGTAGATTGTCTCTGGATATTTGACTCACACTACCGCAAGTCGTAACATTAGTCCCTTAAATTGATTCCGGCTACACATGTGCTTATAATTATTTAACGATACAACATCAATCACTATTGTATTGAACAGTTTTAAGGATATTCTAATATCGCAATTTTTATATTTTAATAGGGAAATGAATAGGTATTTTTCTAGTTTCCGATATTGTGAATCACTTTAGGAGCGATAAAGGAATGTGTAATGCATTACTTAATGAAGTAATACATTTTATTTTGATAATTTCTCCATGCACATACAATTAAAGTTGAATAAACACGGGATACTTATTGTATATAATTCAAAGTAAAATATATAATTTTATATAAGAATTTTTTATCTCATTTTTCTCAGAAATTTACTTAAAGTCGTACAAGAATTATTGTGGATAATTTATGTGGATATTGATACATATATAAGGAAAAGTGTACCAAATATTCTTCTAGCCATCATTTACGTAAGAAACAGCTTTCGATGAGCGTAAAATGAAAACTTAATCTTTAATACTGAAAATCTTTGAAAAAGAAATAATTTTTCTCTAAAATTTTAGCTTTTGAAGTGGAAAAATTAGTGAAGGCATACCAATGACATCAGTATCTCCAGATGTATCAAGATTAATTTTTCCCAATTATTTATTTTGAGATGACATACATAATTGACAGACGTGAACATAGGTATTAATTATACTTTCTTCCTCAATCATGCTCACAATTTTCAAATACGCATCTCATAGAATGCATCATTGTTTTCAATAGGAATGTTTTTTATTCTTGTTCGTTTTCTTCTCTCATTACAATCGTATAGTTACTCCTTTGCCGGAACATAAAAGGGTTTAAAAATTAATTATGGACTTTATTAGTGGTTAAATAGTATATTATTTTTAAGCAAGCTAAAATAAGATAAATTTCGGTAATTCAATAAATTTTCTGTTCATACATCATTATGGATGAAAACTTCATAAGAGAAATAATGACCGCATCCGTGTTTTCGATGTCTTTCCCTCATATTTAACCTCAAAAATCGAAAAATAAGAGCGCTTGACAATGAAAAATTGCCTCAAAACAAACTCCATTATCATAGCCCTAAGTCATTTCCGAGTCAAGGGGAAAAAAAAGATAATTTATGAAATTTAATTCATTGAATTAGAACTTTCCCTCTAATTGTCAAGCTTTCAGCGCTTATCTCCATTAACAAAAGCGAGATTTGACGGAGGAGATAAATTATACTCTCCCTTTCCAGATAGAAATATTCTCCCTTCTCTTTCATCCGAAAGGGGTTCTTCCCCGGATCCTTACATACTGGAAGTCTTGTGTCGCATGGGGTGAAAGTAAAGACCGCATGGGTAGGATGAAGGCAGGATCTTTCTCTAATTCCGACGGGACTGATTTGTGGAACGGACAAATGAGTCTGCGCCCCCCACACGTCCACGGGCGACAGTACAGGAAAACCCCGAAAACGGAGTACCAACACATTCTCCCCTTTGGCCCTCCTGTCCAACAAACCACCGTCCTCTGTCGACAATCAAGATTCCGTGGTCTGCGGGGTTTTGATGTCGTAAAGGGTTGACGTTTCTGTAGAGACGAATGAGGGGAGGATGTCTCCCTCAGGAAGGCATTGGAGTTAGGCTGTGTTGCATTTTGGCTGCTTCTCTAATAGGCTGTAACAACTTTGCGAGCGACTTTTCGTAAAGAGAATGAAAGGGGTGATGGGTACCATATGACGGGGTCCAGAGGTGATAAATATGAAAAATTAATGTAATAAATGTATTTATTTTCATTAATCGTCGTAACGTTAAATTCGTTAATCAAAATATCTTTTGTGTGTTTGAATCCTTCTGAATGAAAATCGGCATCCCTATGAGAGGGTTTATCTTTCAGGAGCAGAGAACGTAAAATATGCTCGAAGATGTAAGATATTTTTAGGATCTGTTTCTCATAAATGAGAAATCGCCGTAACCTGAGGGGAATCAGGAGAAGGAAAAGAATTCGGCGAAAACAGTCTCACAGCAAAGAGAATGGAGGTATGGAAGCTAAATAATTCTCTGCGAATAAAAAAGTGGGGGAGGGAATGGTAAGAATGGAAAATACTGACACGGTGCTGAGATAGATTGAGACCAAGCAAAGAAGAGAAGGCTCACCTTTCAGATCCTCTCTTTCATCCCATTGCTCCATATTGAGTCTGCAGTGTCACTCCGCGGGAACTGATTTACGGGAAAGAAGCTCTGGCAAGTGGATGAATCTCAAGGACGCGATCAGAGGCACGATGTAAATTGAGAGGGAATGCGGGTCTTTCTGCAGCTCCTCGATGATAATGGGCGTAGAGGAGGGAATTAGCAGTTTGCCACCGATGTTGTATGGAGACATCTCAAGATGAGGGAAGCATCTTTCGGTTATATTCTCTTTCGACTCTAGGCGTTCAAGGGAAGTTTCCCCTTCATCTGCCTTCCTCTACCCGAGAGAGTCTCTTGAGGTCTCCTTTCATCAGATCCCCTTTACCTTCTTCGATCTGAGAAGTAATTAGCTATCTATCTTCACCTCAGCCCCTTTTACGTCTCCCTTACGTAAAAGGTATTTATCGCTACCAGGCATTCTCTCTCCTCTTTTTTTAGTGTCAATATCCTCAAGGGGATTGAGGCGATGTATCTCCAAGATTCTTCCATTACTGTCTTTCCTTATTTTCTCCGCTCTATTAAAACTCTCTCCAACGACCATCGCGCTCCGTGTTTTTTCCTTCATGTGAATGAAGCACTTGCACGAGTAACGGAACAATTAAGCTCTTGAAAATTTCCAAAGGAATTAAGTGCTTTTCAGGCAAAAGTACTTTAGCAGTATTATCATTTGGAATATGATAGGAACGAGGTTGGGAAGAGGGATTTAATAGTTAATGCGGTTGAGTAATCCATTCAAAATTTTATTAATCTCATTATTTTTCGACTAGTCATTCATACATGAATAAACCATAGACACTTCGAGAGAAAGGATTTTAAGCTAAAAGATAGAAAGTTTAGATTTTTACATGTTAATAGTGATTAGTAAAAGTAGAATATTTACACTACGATTTAATATTTAGCTTTGAATTTTCTCAAAATAATAACTATATTTGTCTCTTAGCTTTTTAGAGTTAAGTTTAATTTTGTTCTAGATACAATGCACCAAATGAAATTGAAAAATTGATTTAATTTTACTCTTTCATATAATCGCTAATATGATGCATAAATAAAGAGTTAATATGTCTCATTTTTCAATACCTTCAATGGTCGTCTCGATATACGTTTATAGTTTTATCTGTCTGTGTACATTAACTCTTTTTTTTCTCTTTCGGAATAACGTATACATTTTTGAGATTCAAAATTTTTAGAAGAGAAACGCAATAGGGAAATAATAATTCATGTATCTTGTTACGAGGTGTATTGGTTATCGAAATAAGTTCTAGCTTAATAGCCCTAGCTTCTAGCTCAGTCTTTATTCTGCGATTATCATTCATTAAATCGAGCAGTTACTTTTGTTGGCTCCTCTTCTTTTACCTATCTTGTCTTACCTTACAAGCAATAAATTTATGAAATATGTGTTCTTTCGTTTATACTAATTCTATTGGCAAAATTTCAAAAGAGTGTATATAGAGGAAATATAAAAATGATACATCACCAGGAGTTTATCTCGTTTGAAATTATCCTGTAAAGGAGAAGACTTATTCATGAGGCTCTTCTCTAGGGCAAAAAATAATCTCCTTCGAATAAGGCTATCAAATCCTTAGCCCTAGAACGCATTCACCCTTTTTTATTCATCGTCATTGTCTCGAAAACCCGAAGTCAACCGAATATCAACAAAACCTTTTTTCGCGTCTCTTTTTCCGCTTACCACCGTAACCGGCCTCCGAGGATGTCCGCGTAAGAGGCGCGAAGGGAATCCAAAAGGCGATTTCCCTTTTGAGGCAGCAACGTTCATATCACTGCCATTGCCAATCCTCCTACATCCCTCCTCCCCCTTTATCCTCACTTAACCCTTTCACCCACCACCCAATCTTTACCATATCCCCCATTTCAAGCTATCTTCCTCGATTTGTCTTTTACTTGGATCCTCGTGTCTCCTTCCTTAATCCCCCCGCCCGTCCTCAGGTGCCCAGAAGAAAGCGTTCTCCCTAAGCGAGGACTGTTTTCTGTTCGGAGGGATGTATGCAGGGAGAATCATCTCTCGGACGGAGGGAGGTGATTGATGACGAGATTAAACCGTAGTGGAGTAGAACAAAGGGGGAGTGACGGAGTGCTCGGGTGACGAGCTCGAAATCCCTCGAATCTATCTGCGTCAGGAAGGGCGACGCCCCGGAGTGTGAGTTTGTGCGCCCCCGTGGGGTGTTCCCATTGGGCGGGTTTGCGGTGCCGTGCATTCTTTCGGTTCTGCCCGAAGGCTCTTGCATTCGTCAGATGCCGTTTCTTCAGTCAGCAGCGCATACATCGGCCGACTTCAATTACCACGCTTTTTATTCCCTCGGGAATATTCATCACTCAAACTGCCGCGGGGATAAAAATTATTTTTCTTTCACGGTTCCCGCGTGCGGTTTGATGGAGTTTTGCTTCGGATTGCGGAGATTCCGCTCGTTTAGGAGGGAAACAAATTACCGCGCGTTTTTCAGTTGTAAGTTATTCTCGTCTTTGTATAAGAATTGGTTTCGAGGGTTGTAGGTTGAGCTGTTTCGTCTATGTTTATTCCCATGGGTATCCATGGATAAAGAGTTCGTCAAATTAATTATTGAAAGCAGATATAAAAAGGTAATTATTTCGGAAAAATTATGAGTTATGTTCTTGAATGTAGACGTAAAGACCATATCATGCTTCAGATTATTTTTATATTCTAAAAAGAAATATTTCATTTAAAATTACCTTCTCAGTTTTGATGAAAATCCTTTACATGGTCAACAGGGCAAGTCTGTAAGCTCAGCCGGAACACTTTTTCGTGGAAAGTGTATGTAAATTATATATTATATGGATGAGTAATATTTTCCATTTTTTAATGTTAAATTCTGAATGTATCTTTCCTTCAGAGGAGAAAACTCAAACATTTGAAAATCTGAATTGAAATTTGATTAACGAAGTTTCGTAATAAAAATAGAAATATTATATAAATTTTTTAAAATGTCGAATGAATTTTTAAATGTTTCAATTTTATTAGCGACTTATGAATAACTGACAATTCTTAATGGAAGACGAGGGTAAATTTTTAGTGAGTTGTAATAATTTTATAAAGAAAACAAGTTTGTTTTATGTAAATTACATATTTTAAAGAAATTGGATGGATACAAGGTATCTTTGAATATGTAAAAGTTATTAAGCTGACTGAATTGAAACAAATTTATGAACCGAATGCTGAATCGCTGATGAGAAGAAAAGTGTGAATCCTAGCGTATGTACTGAAGAATAGAAATATGAATATACCGAAGTTTATCTTTTATAACTCCATAATTATTATTTATTTATTACACTCTTTCTTCTTGTTAGGTTAATTATTGAGATTTAATTTCCTACTCGGTATGATACATGTTATGACAACTGTTATATGATACATCAACATTTGTTATTATGATACTTTAGATTGTCCCTTATGGTTTAAAAAATTATTACAGATTGTGAATCATGACCTCGTATTCTGGGAATTCAAAATATTTATAATTAGTTTTTTTTACAGAGTTATTTATTGATTGTTATTTGTGTGTCCACGATACATATTGCAGAAAATTTAAACAAGAGCCTTCCATTGAAGATCGGGAATTAAATATTCTCTAATTTCTTTTCTTTTCTTTCAGATACGATGCTGGTAAACTTTCTTTCTGTGATTTTGAGTGAATTACAATAATGTAAAAAATGTAATGATCTCTTTGTTTGCAGGAATCCTGGCATTCTCTCATTCCTTCCTTTCGGCTGAGTTCTCCGCTGAGTTGATGGAACTTTGAGGTCGTTTTACTCATCGACTAAATTGCTAAGAAAACGACTGGCAGTAGAAGGTAAGCCCCTCATCCTGCTATATGAGGGAGACGCCTTCGTTTTAAGCTATCGCCTTTCGCAGATCTACTGCTCACAAATTGGGATTATCAATCGTCTAAGTTCGCCTAAAAACGACGGGATTATCTTTAAAGGAGTCGCATAATAGGAAGAGATTAGAGGATATCGCCTTAAAGGTGAGCCTTCGTTAGCATCACGTGATGGTATTTATCGGGAGATAAAGCGACGTTGAGGATGAAATGTTCTCTAGCTGCATAAACCTTTCACGGTGCGTATAAATGCTTTATTTTATGGAGTCACCAAAATTAGGTAACCGATATTCAAAAAGCCCAATTTACCTTACTTGCTAATCGTGCAATACATAATTATAGGATGAGGATAAATTTTATATTCATTAAATTATAAAATTACTGTGAAAAAATAAATACAAAAACTTACTGCAATTGTGTCCTCGAAAATGGTGATGTGTTTATGTAAATAACTTAATAGTAAAAAACAAATAGTAAAATATGATGGTGATTAATAATCTTTGGTTTTTTAAACTGTAAATTTAATAATCTCTTGTCAGAATTTATTTTTAATTAATGAACGATTAAAAAATCTGAGATTATAGGAATTCAATTACACCAATAAAAGGGTTAAAATTACTAAACGATAACTGTATCATTCAATTCATTTTTGATAGAATCCGTTTTAAAAATTTTGTATTTTTTTCTGAAAATCAATTGATTTTAGTCACTCAAATATACTCTTGGCTGAGATCAGAGGGTATTGATTTCTGTAATTCAATTTAATACTCTTAGTTTAAGAAAACATTGTTTGTAAATTCTACTTTGAGCGAAGCAAATAAAATTGCCAATCCTCCCAATAGCTAGTGAAACAGAAACTCCTCTCTTTTGGCTAATTTAGCGAGGAAAACATCGCAGTAAAGTATCAGTTCGGTTGAGCGAACGCTCGTTGAAAATAGTGTAGACCTTTTTGGTGCCAGAATAGATTAATATTTTTCTCATCGTCCCTGCCGTCGTGCCAATTGAATCGAATAAAAGCAAATTTCCGTTCGGAAAAGGATTCTGAATCGTTTCATGTGGTTTGGAATCGCTTAAATTCCACGTTTGGCGTATCGTAACAAGCGGTTTGGTAGTTTTAAGAGCAATGATTTCTTTATGCCCAATTTCATCGCCCAGTGATTTGCGTATGATGAGAAAAAGTAATGATTTCAAACCGGAACGAATCAAGCGTGACTGATTCGTCCATATCGGCTCCGCGGGCCACTCTGTTGGTTATAAATAACGCAAAACAAATATGAACTTGCACGTTACGGTAGCACTGTTAAAGAGAGTTGAGATTTTTTTTCAATATCGTGTCTGCTGCAGGCCGATGCACCGATTATCGGCGCGTATTCTTCAAAGGAGGCTCAAAGCGGAGCTATGGATGTGGAAAATTTGTTTTTCTCCTTCTATCTAAAGTGGTATTATGGTAAACAACATTTCTGTGAAAAATATTCGCTTCAGTCAACATCCTCTTATTATGATATATTAATTATGAAGTCGTTTGATTTTAGATTGCTATACATTTGAAACACAAGTCCACTTTCAAATTTCAATTACTTGATCCTTCCTCCACTTTTTAGAAAAAAATTGTGACTCCCAGTGGTAAATTGTAATCGATTCCGAATTTGAAATAAGATATGTTTTAAATATATTAAATATTTTTTATGGAAAATGTATAACGAAATTAAACTTTGTATTGTCACCGACCTTTAATATTTTAGGGTGAACTTCCAAGATGTTAAATATTTTAGGGCACTAATAAATAGTATCGATTATTTTCGGCATATTTCATTCATTTTCGGTAAGTCTACATGTGATGAATATCAAATGTAATTACATTCAAATCAAATCTGTGAAAATCACACTTTCTGATGTTTTAAATTTTAGTGTGGTATCGAAATATCGTGAGTTGTTGGATCTATTTTACATTCTCTCCAAATATGTAAATTCAAAAAGTGAGTAAACACGTAAATTTTATTCATAAATGATAATTTTCCAATATAATATGGAAAATAATCTTAATTTTAGGAAAATGGGTACCGTATATTGTAGTGAACCAAATATATTTGTTTGTCTTGTAAGTTTTAATTGCATTTATACACACGCACATGCTTACTTCGTATGATTCATTGGAATACCATTTTTTTAGTCTTTGGAAATTAGTTCAAAATAACTGTTGCTTTGGAATTCAATATTTTGGCCTTGAATTTTCTTTGTCATCCTTTACATCCGCTGAATTAAATTAATGTTAGGATAATTTATTTTAACGTGTAATTGATTGTTTAATTAGTTAGCTGATAGTGTAATTAATACATGAATCATTTTATTTTCTGTGGTTCAAAATAATAACTAAGTACACAAAATTAAAAGAAAGATAACATTTTACTGAACATTTATCGATTCGTTAATGCCATGTATAATTCTGTGTATAGTTATGTTTAATAATGTCGTATTTCATTTACTTGAACATTCGTTAAGCAATTATTTGAACGTGTGTTGTCAGTTTTTCCGTTTTTTCTCTTTTAAAATCCGAACAAAAATAAGTATTATGTGCGTTGGTTTCTGATGTCAATTGGCTTATCTCATAACTGGAAGTTAAATTCTGGTTTGGTTTGTTAATTTGAAGCATAATATGTAATATTCATTTATTCATTTCCACGTTTACAGAGCTTAACTCATTAATCCTATCATGCGTGAAGATATCGATGGTATTTATCTATTCAAGATTTAGAATAAGTCACTTAATTTTAAATAGAAGCACTGATTCATTAAGGCAATTCATTAGTATTATCGTAAAACCATGAATATTTAAAATGTAATATAGCACAAAATTTTTAGTTGGAAATTATGAGCTTGAAAATTTAGAGAAGATGTGTTCTAGAATCTGCATTTATAAGACACCAAGTGCTGATGATAGAAAGTGAAACCTTAGGTGAGGTTCAGTGTTTATGAACTTATGCTGTGAAAACTCAGCTATAATATTTCCTTATGATAAACATTAATCAAACAGATGCATTCTGGGCAAATTACAACTAATCTATTAGTCCATTAGATAAACATACACATGTCCTTCATCAAATTCGTTCATTTTCAGGGATAAATTTTAGAATTATTACGAGATTTTGAAGTATTTTTTATTCTTCACTTTGTTCTCAAAGCTTCCATTCGGAAATAATGATCAAGTCCTGTTTGAGAACCGCTCAAGGCGAAGATCCGAGACCATTAACGTCCGAGTAAATATTTACGGAAGTTGAAAATTTTACGTCGAAATACATTCGTTTCTAATTCGAGTTATATCTTAAAGTCGCGCGAACCTTTGTACTTATATAAATACATCATGAATAAGAAAAAAGATTCATCTCGAAAACCTGCACGATGGTAATGTAAATTCATCCCGAAAAATTCAGGAGGTAACGAAACGAAAATACATAACCGTTAACGCCAACACTACTTTTAACGAGAATCGGTGTTTGTTTTGAGCTCTTCCTTTCGACAATACACAGCCTTTTGAATCGTTGCTTTGACAGCGGGAAATAATATTTCCCCTCCCCGGAGGAACAGGTGTAGGGCTCCGAAATGGGAGGAATCCAAACGGAAAAACGAGACATCCGCAGAGAATATCACAGCGGACAATATTCAGAAGGATCCACACTCGGAACTTCTCCTCGGACCTCCGATTTCTTTCATTTCTCCAGAGAATAAATTATTTTGCAATGTAGGACGTTTTGCTACGAGAGGAAAAAGGTCATGTTGTAAGAGAATGAAAGTAAACCTTTCTATCTTCACACAATGGAAGAAGAACGCTTGCCTTGCGGCAAATCTTTGTTCTCGGATAATAAACCTTTCTCTGTTTGTGTGACTGTTAGCTGCCGTCTATCCTTCTCGCCCCTTGTATTACGTACCCCTCGGAGTTTCCAGCCCCTCCATATTCCGCGAAAATAGGGTTTCCCCCGAAAGTTCCCAGGAACTCTCTTTTTTTCTCTAGGTCGCTTCTATAGACCTTGGAGAAGATACGGAGAAATAATTTGTAGAAAAAGGAAGATCCTCAGCTCTATTAAAAGGACAAACTTCTTAGCGGTCCCTCATCCATAACTAACTTGCTCCTCATTTTATATCTTTGACCTCGTTTCCCTCATTATAATCTTGTGTCTTTCTCTCTGTGGAAGGAGAAACTTGCCTTTACCGCGCCCATCTTTCGCGTCTTTCTTCAACACGACTAATATATATTTCTATCGCTCTTATTAGTTTGGATTCTTAAGAAGACATCTCTCTGATTTGACTATCTTTTAATTATAGAAATCTTTTTTCCGATGTCACTTTTTACACCACTACTCGTTAGGAACCGGCCTCTAGGAAAACTTCGCTTATTACAGTTAGGATATAAAATATTTGGTTCCTCTAAAAGAAGGAACGAACATTTTTCCACATATTTCTCCCCTCTGAGAATCTATTCTTTTGTCTCTCGCTGAAATGATGCCCATTCGACTTTCACATCACTGGATGGTTAACTTTTTGTGGCTTCGTCAAACTTTTCTCGGGAATAATTTGGAGAAGGGTTGGATGAGAGAGATTCGTTAGAAGTGTGACTGTTAGTTTTCTGAATTTTTGTTTAATTATCTCTCGGCTAGCACGTGACCTATCGAATTAATTGCTGCACTTCTCAAGTCCGGAGGAGACGGAATTTCAGCTTTCACTCTGCGAAAGTGGATATTCTTCTACGATTTTTTCTTAGCGTCACCATTTTATAATTCGTTTTCGAGTGCCAGTTTTCTCCATCTGTAGCTTTAAAATTTAGAGTCTTTTATATTGTGATATTTATTTAACTGACAATTATTTTATCAGTGCGAAGGAAGTTTTTTCCTCCGGGAGTATAAAAATTTATTGAAGGTGATACGTATAGAAACTAACTGCGTGTGTTGTATAGATATTGGCTGGTGTCGATGAAATATAATCAAGTAAATGTAACAGTATGATTTTTTTGACGTCGGAGTTCTTACGCGATCTCAGTTTGCTTACACAAGGAAGTGTATTGAGAGACTTAGTTTATATATACATTTTATGTATAAGAGTGAAAATAAACATCAATTGGAGTCCTCAGAATTTGACGCAAAATGACTGGCATCGAGTCAGATGTTTCCAACTGGAAGAAGACTTTGGATGGTGAAAATCAGACAATGGATTTTTCACGCCTGACGTTGACAAATGCCCTAGGGCTTCGATGGGATTTGGTTTGCTTTCGGGCTGCCAACGGACGACACATATTGGTCGACTGAGTGAGGCAGAATAGGGATTGATAGCGAAAGGAGATGATTTTGGAGTGGGCAGAGGAAGTTGCCATAGAATGGTGAGTGATAGGAGCTATAGAAGCAAATAAATAGTGGCAGTATTTATCTGCGAGGTTTACGAGTTCGTGTCGTTTTTCTGAGAGATTGGCTCTGAATTTCAAATGGGTTTAGTTATTTATTATTATTTTGATATTTTTCGAGTAACTCCAATTAAATGCTTACTCTAAAAATGTTTTTCATCCCCTCATTTTTGTAAATATTTCTGGGAATCGAAGACAAACATATGACTGTTACGATGGATATAAGATAAAAATTTCGTCATTCCCTAAACAATTTTGTATTTTATTATGTTTCCTTAGTTAGGAGGTAAATTGTTACGCAAACTTAAATTTGCGAAAGGAATAACGACTATGGAATAAAGATTTAAATGAACCAATTCAGCGCAGTAATTTGAAGCTTGAACGAGAATAAATTGTTTGAAATTCAGTATATAACGGAAGTCGCTGAATTAACTAAGAGGTTCATTATTATGATAAAAAACATCTATTTCAATAATTGCATGTTTTTCAGAATTCTCGGAAAACATGCCGTGAAATGGAGAAATGTTGAAAACTCTTCAAACCACCTGTGTATATTGAGCACATTTTTACGTGTGACTTGGCTTAATGAAAAGAAAGGTTCAGATACGAAAATGCATTGTAAAATGAAGTAAAAGTATATTATTTTTCTTTGATTATATTAGATTTGAAGAAATATTCCAAGGAACGTTTTATAGTTTTTAACTAATCAAAATCTCAATCTATTGCGTCACAGTATTGGTTTTTCGTATCTCAGGTTTATTAATAACGTCATAAAATTCTAGTGTATGTCTATTTGTGTAATCAATCGTTGGTTAATAAGCTTAACGAAAGGCAGCTATACCCACAATCACTGACGATTAAAAGTATATTGCTGATTTACTCGCTAACAAAACGTATATGAGCGCGTTATCAGAGGACAAAGAGGTGATATACTTCTTAAATCCCTTTCATTTATCGGGTATAATCCCTCAAGCAACTCATAACCCCGCGTGTTTTACTTAGCAACTCGGTTCTCGCTATAAACTGTTGTCCTACTCTGTGACATTTTATCACAAAGGAAAGATTGCGTGGAATTACTGGCCTGAAAGCGTACGATAAATACCGCACGTTTTTGTGATGTATAGTGGTGCATAAAAATAAATCTTTATGTATGGTAAAATATGTCATTTAATGCACTGCCAGGCTTTTTGAATAGCTATATTAATCTTGACCGTTCTTATATTATGAACGTTAAACTTAAGTAGGGTAAAAAACGAGAGGAATTATGTTGATTATTGTTTATCCATTTTCTTATACCTGCTTTTTAGCGAGAATCAGCTATATTTAATTTGATTAAAATGTTTGCTTGTTTTTCAAATCCACTTGTTCTCTATTTTTAATGAAATATTTTATATCATTCTCTGAAAAATCTTTTAATTAAATACTTTTATCTGAGCTTTGAAAATTCTTTGAACGAAATAAAAATTTCTATTTTAGCCATCATGATATAATAACATCCTTTTTTAGAAAATTGGAATGAAATCTTTTCACTGTAAATGGATTTTCCTCATACCACAAGGAACTTTAATTTCCACTATTTTGTGCATCTTGTGGTTTGGGCATTTCCGGGTTATTGCGAGTACGGTGCTCCTTTTTAGACACAGCCTTACGCACGATCGCGTGTTTACAAAACGTTAGGGCATTGAGCTAATTTAATGAGACGCATTCTCTTGTCCAACTCCGCAGCCGAGGGAATTATTATCGCAACGTGTCCTGAGGCCGACAAAAACATCTAGGAAGTTCATTCTGTCTCCCGAATGAACGAAGAACACTAAGCCCTAAGAGAATGGCTCCTCTAATCTCCAGACCAACGGTTGTTCTTGTTTTCCTCCGATCTTTCTCGGGCTTTTACGAAAATAATCATAAGTCTCTTTGGGCGGTGGACTGAGATCCCGAAGGATCGCAAAGTCACTCGGTGGGATCACGACGCGTCTCAGCCATATTTCCTCTGCTTTCATTCCGTTTATCTGCAAACCGTGAATTATCACCACCATAACTTAAGTTCCGGGCGTGTTCACAATACGAGAGCGGAGAAAGGATAGAATGAGATGCGAAGGGATGAATAGGTGAAGTTTCCGTTATGAAAGCTTAAAGAAACTTAATGAAAGCAGCGCGAGAATAACCGTAGACCAAGATTGATACGCGGAAACATCGCTCCATCGGAGCTGTGGGAGGGGCCTACGAAGTTAGTTAGCTTCTTACTAAGGAGGTGCGGGAAAGAGGTCAGCGGTTGTGGTCTCCGCGCCTATTCAGCCATTCGTCGTCTGCATTTTGTCTCTCCACCACGATGTTTGCGGGGAGTTTGAATAAATGTTTTTCTGAAGAAACTCGGAGATCTCATGCGAACTTCTTCTTTTGCAATCGCAATCTTCTTTGAGACAAAGCTCCATGTCAAAGCCCTGAATCTACATCTCAGTCACTCGCTTTTCGACTGGAGTGGCCGAGTTTCAGATCTTCCTTCACGAACTTTTCTGAATAAAATTTACGGTTTTCCATTATTTCTTTGAGGTTATCTTCGTTGTATCTGTGTTATCTAGATTATCTTTGTACAGTAATTCACATTCAATTTGGCATTGAATTACTCCTGTGTTGTTCATTATGTTCATATGTAATTAATAGTTGTCTAGTATCCTCTTTAACATTTAATTTAAATTTAAAAAGATAAATTACTATAAAAATAACTCATTTGTGATGATCATTTTCGTCATTTTCAGTGGGTACCGTTAAATTTATTATCGATTTTACGGACATTTATATAATTGAACTTGACAATCAGGACTTTTCGTTAAAGCATTATTTAATTATGATAAAAATCCTTAATTTACAGAAAATACACATCTGATAAATATAGAACTATTACGACGGTAACTCTAAAGAAATCGTAGGAAGAAACTAAAAATGGCAGCTTCAGCCCGAATCGTATGCAACCCCCAGGACGATGCTCTGCTGGTAGTTCATATTTATTTTCTTTACAAACAATTTTTGAGCTTTTCCATTCTTAAAATCCCAATTTCCATCAAAAATTAGCTGAATTTTGATAGGCAACAACACTTAAAGAATTACGGTTGAATTTGAAATTTTAAGAAAATAGAATGTTTGAGAGTTAAAATCTATTTCAGGAAAAACCAAGGTATTACTACGCATTTTGATTTTACTAATATATTGAATTGTATACAATCCGTTTCGAATGTGAATACCTTACGAATAATTCTCTCAATAGCAATAAAATGGGTTCCTTGACAGTGGAATATGAATGAATAATAATTTATACACACAAACTAGGGCATAATGGGTGTATATTTTTCCAGGTTTTAATTTTTAATGAACGACCTTATAACTTATCCGTTCGTAGAGAACTATTTCGAATAAAGGCAAATTATTTGACAGATAAGAAATACAAATTAGAAGTCATGTTTTCAGATATCGCAGCAATGAATATTCACAGGTGAAAGTCAATCGGAGGTAAAGATGTCGTCGGGTGCGTACGAAAGTAGGGTTTCTTTTGCACCTGTCCCCTTCCGAAGAAGCGGTGAAGTGGGCGTAAAAAGTCCTGTTGGCAGATGGGGGCGCAGTGTGTGCAGTGGACGGCGGGCGGCCGACATTTATCCAAGACAGCGGGGCACCGCATGGGAGTATCCCATTTCGCCAAACCCACACGTCTCACATGGTTCCATAAAACATTTTAAGTGCCTTGGAAACGGCCTACGAGTCCCCAGTATTTTTCCTATCGACCTATCTTTTTCACGAAGAGTATTCCTTTATTTACGAAGAAAAAAGAGACAACGAGTCTATGTGCCTTCACTACCTGTTCACTTTAATTCACTCTGTTACATTTTGTAGGTTATAGGATAGAAATAAAAGTTTTAATTTCCTCAAAGCGTTTACACTAGAAAATTCATAAGTAAGGCTGCAGGAAGTTTAAATGTGTATTAAGAGTGAGCTTATGTATAAAAATCGACAACTGACTCTTTTGGCACAAAGTAGTTTCTCACCAGAGTCCTCTACTTTACTCTTGCTACCTTCTTTGATCTCATCTGCTCCAACTTACCCCACTTTTCAAGGCAAAGTAAATCGTTTATGGTAATGTCTCACATAGATTTTATAAATATTGTTGAAACATTTTTAATATTTACATTATTTAGATTAGTTTTTGATCTAGCTAAATTAATTAGAAGTTGAATGAATGCCATCGTCAAAATATTGATTGGTATGTTTCACTGATGATCTTGAGAAGTCATTCGTTTATCCTTAATGTGAGTTAAAGAAAACGGAATATATTTTAAAATATTTCTTGACACGTGCAATGAAAACCAAAAAATGCGAGTTTCAGGATAAATATCGGTCGGTTTTGTGAGAATCATGGATATTCAAGGAAATGATTCTATGGTATTCACCTTATATCTCATTTAATGACTGATAAATATCTCTATTAAAGCGATCCTTAGGGTGTTAATTTCTTCCTCTTATTAATAAGCGTTTCCAAGAAGATCCTTTATATTTAAAATTAAGTTAATATTATAGTTAATTGCCGTACGCTTGCAAAGGAAAAAGATTCTTATCCAGATTAATTTTGACTTTCTTCCTTCTCATATCTCAATATGAATTTCGTTCCGCTTAAAGAAAAACCTCACGTTAAAAATCTAAAGAATTAAGGCTCAATCGATTGGTCTATCAACATAGAAAATGAAAATACTTTATTCTTGGAATGGAGATTGAAATTTTTTTATATACAAAATCCGCATATCATCATTTTTATATTTTTATTCAAATTTAAACTTCCATAACTCTCAAGTTGGAGATTTTCCTCATTTCAAAAATAACCAAATCATTTCTTGAATTAGGTAAAATTAAAAACTGATTCATCCAGATTTTACTTAAAGGAAAATAGTCACCGCATACCAAAGTAATGTATTATCAATAAATAGAAAGAAAAATATTTTATTAGTCAATATGAGAGAAAAAATCTAAATCCAATAGTTTAACTGCATTTAAAATACAAAAAATACAAATATATTTCAAGGAAAGGTCTAGAAAAATGGATTATAAATAATACATTTTATGATTTAATATATATTTTATTGTAAATAATGTAATAAATATAAAGTAATATAACAGTTTGGAATATAAATTTAAAAATTCCAAACTAAAATTTCCTAGTGGGCAAGTAATTCTTGATGAAGAAAGGAAATTTTTCCTTCATTTAAAAATTATAATGAAAGATATTTATGCCTAAATCACGTTATCCATCAGCTACCCTAGCCGTCGAAACTCGGATAGAAATTATGAATTATCACGAAAATTTTAGCATGAGACTTAGGCATAATAAATGGGAAAGCATAATTTCGGAACAGCATCACTCAGCAGGTGATTACTTGGACCACACGTTTTCTCTTTCATGAGTTCGACAGGGAAAGGGCGACGTAATGTGATACTTCTCATCGTAGAAATAAGCCCTTGAGATTTAACCCACGAACAACTTCCTTTTTCCAGTCGTTTCTCCCTCGACCTTGATGCTTCCGCCTCAAATCTCATCCTTTCCTAGGATCGCGCCCCCGGAATCCTAATACTACATCTCTCCACGGCCACGCCCTCCAGGCAGTCCGTCCTCATCCAATTCACGCTAAAGACTTCTCTTTGTTGTTAACTCCACCCACTCTCATTCGCTTTTCCCCACCCACCTCCACTTTCACGCTCTCGTGCACTTTCCCCTATTTTTATTCTTCTACCCCTTTCACAAACAATTCGCTCCATCGAACGCTTTTTTCTTCCCCTCTTTTGTTCCTTTACTTAATATCATCGCTCAAACAATTTTACCTTGCACGCTACATGGTCAGTTATTATTCAATTATATGTTTAAAGCTGAGTAATTGTCCATGATGTATGCAGTATCATGGAATGGAAGAGTTTTCTTAAGAAGCAAGTGTCATCTCACCTGTTTTAGAGTAGCAGTTCGTGTATCTTTCGTTTTGCTCTTGCAATAGTTTAAAGTAAGGTTAAAAGTAATTTGATTATAGAGTTGAACAGAAGTGAAAATATTTGTTTATTTCAGTGACCAAATTACTGGCATAAAGTATTAGATTAGACTTTGTATGTGTATAGCTTTTCTTTTCAGTAAAATATTTAATTTCATGTCACGGAGTTTTATAGCCATATGCAACAAAAATTACGAAGATATAAATTCTCTTGTGAAATTTTTACGTTTGCGTATTATTACGCAAGCACGTCCTAAATATATTGATGCTCTCTATCTAATCGATAGTTACATTGGCTTCTAGAAATTCGAATTTTTTCAAATCAATTTCAGTCGATTTGTTTCATTACGAATGTATTAATCAAATTTTCAATAAGAAATAGATAAAAATTGAGTATTTTATCATTAATTTATCTCATTTTCTGGTTCTTCCATGTTCGATTCATTCTAAAAGGTTTTTATCCTCATCGAAATTTAAGGAATATCCTCTTCAATATCAACTTAACCTTATAATTCCAAGATTATTCTTTTGGTTTCCAAGTTATTCTTATCTCATTTAAAGTTGCTTTTTGTAATATTTGCCGAGGATATTGCTGGAGACAAGTTGCTAGACTACTAACCGAGATACGTTTATAATGCTTTTCCGAGAGTTGGGGGGAGAAACTTTACTGAGGCTGTTGGAAGCGGTTTGGAATCAAAGGGATTCTTGCTTAATTTGTCTGTTAGAATCCTAAAAGAGGCTAATGGGAAGAAAGGGATCCGTAAAGTGGAGAAGGAGTTAAGTGTAGGAGGTGAAGGAATTGTAAAGTCAACTCGGCGTAGCGTGAGAGGGAGACAAAAGCATATAAGTGTGCTGTGAAACCATTTCTGGGTGTATTTATACTTCTATTTAAATATATTTCAATTAGACTTCAAGCCGAAAAACTGGAAAATATTGAATATATTTTAATGTTCAATCGTACTTAAAACCTAAGCGTTGTCCTCTAAAAACATATGAACTTGTATAATTTTATACATAAAATATTTTTCAAATGCAGTGACGTTAAATTTATATTACTCGCACACATACTGATGATAGGCGAATGATTATATATCTCAAAGTAAAGGTGATGGTCATGTAGTGATTGTCAATTTATTTGTGAATAAATTTAATCTGAATAAGTAAGAAGGGAAGTGAAAACGTGTATCTCAAGGATAAAAAACATGGAAATTTTTACAATCTCTTGACTTTCTAAAATTTCAAGTATTATTTTTTCAGTATCCAGTATTATTATAAAAATTTTTACTTTGATATAAGAATTATATATAAAATGAGAGTATCCATGTTACAAGACTTTATATTCTCGTTGAGTTTAATAATGACCCTGCAAATAGACAGAAGAATTGTTTGGACAAATTGTTATAAGATGGGTTAAAATGAAGCGAAAATATTTACTCGTTCTCGCAGGTGTGATTTTAACATAATTTCAGTGAATTTTTCTTCGTTTGTAATTATTTAAAATTTTTCCATGATTAATATTCGCTGTTCAATATGATCTTTATTAAGATAAAATCGATTTTAACTTTACTAGTAATGATAGATTTATTACGTCTGCGTATCGAGTGATTATGTGATTGTAAAATCAAATTCGAAATGCAAATGAAACTGCATTTACATTTTCAAGAAATTGAATTGTTAATTTTCATTGATTATTTCTTTTCCCAAAAGTGTTTCCCCTTTAAAATTATTTTTCCTGTAAATCGTGATAGGTTAAGGGGTCCAAATCTCACAATAGGTTCCTACGTGCCTTAGTGTAGCACCATTTAATAAATTTCGTTCGGTGGAGGGAACTGCGTCGCACGTGTCCTTATTTGGAACAACTACGCTTTATTCTGGGCTTCCAAAAAAATCGACTGCACAAACAGTTTGCTCTCCTCTCCATTAGCCGTCGCCTCGCTGCTTTCCTTTCTTCCACCTCATTCCCTCTCTTTTCGAAAACGCTTTACGATTGGTCCGTTGTGTGGCGCTAAGTGCACGCGACCGTGGCGCCAGAACCCACTAATCCGTCCGGTACTTCTCTTGCTCCCCTCATTAATACTTGATGAAGCAATGCGGGAGGTAATGCCACCGATAGGGGTGCGGAAAGAGGGAAATAAAAAGAGAGGAGCGGTGAGTGGGTAGAATGCGCAATCTGCGAAGCTGATTATATTGCTTAGAAGCAGTAAGCCCTCCGCATTAAAAAAAAACAATAATGGTTTTTGGAGAAACGTCAAAACCAAATCGGCATCCGTTGTAAATCCAACCACTTCTGCAACTGATTTTCTTTGCCTTTTTAATTCGCGGCCATTTCTTTTTGAGTTCCCAAATACCAGATCCTTCGTTATGCGGAGTCATTACTGGAAGGAGAGAATTAAGCATCCTAAGAGGTAGCAATTAAATCAACAGCGTGTTCCATTCTAGGGTTATTAAAAGTGATCCAAAATTGACTACCTCTTTTGAAGGTTGTTTTCGTCTCTTTCATTTTCTCAAAATCTGCCTTTTAGAAAAGATAATCAACCCTTGATTCTTGTAATGACAATGCTGATAAATTCGATATTCGCTACACTAAGGAAACGCTTTCGTGGTTAATTGGATCCGAATTGGAGAGCTCGAGGAAGAAATATCATTTTAAGGTCATTCATCATCTTTCCTTCGCTAAATCGAATATTTATCACCTTTCTTTTGGCACGGAATGAAAGGGAATACTTGTTTCCTTTTCTCTCATTTCGTTGTGAGTTATTATGAGACGGAAGTGTTAGTTTTTACACTTTTAGAATTATTTACCATTAAGAAAATATTTTTAATTACCGTTTTTCCATAGGAATATTTTTATATGTAAATTTTACATGTTTGTGCTCTTTTGAGGACTAAAAATTCTTTTAATTTACGTATTATTTTTTTGATATGCCTTGACAAATTTAATTTGTTCTTGAATGCATATTTATATTTTGAAGTAGTACTTTTTACTCAAAAATGTTTAAATACTATGTAAATATTCTAAATTGAAATATGAATCATAATCTTTTTAGCGTTTTTCATATAAGAATATTTTCGTTTTGACAATACAGTATTAAATTTAATCAAATTTTCAAGAACTGTATTTAAAATAATTTTAGTTCTATACTGTGAAAACAGTTTCCATAATTCCACAACTGCCGATGTGATAGTATGTGTGAGATCATCTTCAGTCTACTTATTTCACGTTACAAAAATTAAATAAAAAATTATTACTACCGATTGCTCTAGGAAAAAAGTTATATTTTTTTATTCATTAAACTCGCAAAATATATAAATTCAGGCAAAAATGTCCTTTCTTCATCATCGCTTCTTACTTTATATGGGTCAATTGTGAAATGCAGCCAATGGAAACTTCGAAGCTTATTCCGCCCTCCCCGTGATTTGGATTCTTCCTGTAGCGCTGCGGTAATCCGAGTACATTCAGTTGCCTAGCTGCCGAAATTTTGAATAATTGAATCATACAACATCCTGTGTCCTCACCGTACGGGCTAGTTCAACTTCTAGTTACAGTTACGTGCAGTAGAGAGTGTTAAAGCACCTCCTAACCGGACGATCTATCAGAATTCCTAATGCTCCGAGCGATCCAAGCTATAATTTCCCTATAGATTTTCGCCAATGCATCACGTTTGCTGTGGACGGTAATAGTGGAATCTCACACTCCAACGTATGATTGAGGACACTATTCAGCCTCATGGAATTGCATAATTTGGATAGTTTTAGCCTTATATGAATGCAAATTTTCATTTGAAATCCACAATTATCATCATTCAAACGTATCAAGGTGGTAAATTTCAAGATTAATTCTTAAAAATATATTTGTTCGTTACCCATTCGGCAGTAAGCATGTGTTTTACTAATGCTAATTTAAAATTTGCATGTATATTATGTAAATAATATTTTTCATTATTGTTTAGTAGTTTTCTCAAATAATTGGATCGTTCTCTGGCTTGACTTGTTTTTTAATTTTAATTTACACGAATACCCGAATTTATACGAATAACCGAATTTCATAACTGCGAAGCTTTGCTAAAATAAATCTCTTTCAGGCAGACCATAATGATAACTTATCGAATTATAGTTCCCCCAATTTTTTTTATCAGTCATCATCAGAGAATCTTTTGTGAAAGTCATTTGTTTCCTATTTCTTCCTTTCCCGAGCCCTCTTCCTGGAAAATCTTTATACAAGAAGATGAATCTTCAAAATATACCGAAAGCAGCAAAAAACATCTGCGCAGTCATCTTTCAACTTGATATCTTCATGGACATGTATAACCATAGCGAGAGCTTCATCACTTCATCCTGTCTCTCCCATTATTTTATTTGCCCAAAAGAAAATTCGGAGAGCTTATTTTTTTAACGAATAGCATTGGACACATCGTTTGATATTAGAAAAACGTGTTTATGTTCTTTTGCTGGATATGTATATAGAACGTCAGCTTATAAAGTAAAAGGGAGCGACAAAATTGTTTTTCCTTTCGACGGAAATCCACCGTGAAATGTTCTTGACTGCCAGAATTCTCGGCACTCAGAGAATGAATTTTATATTCCGTGAATTGAATGAGGTGATACATTTTCTTTTAATCTTGGTGCTTCGGTTTTTTATTGTCTCTTTCACGAACATCACAGTGGACGATTTAACCAGATCATAGGTGCCTTGAAGCAAAATGGAATTTTGTATGCTATTTTATTTTTTCTGTATCATTATCGTACTGCATTCGTTGGAGAATTTGAATCTCAGACACTGGGAAAAGTTAAACGGCTGACGAATTGCAAAAACCGCACATCTCTCCACTAGTATCATCTGCTTCTTCGTTGATTGATGCTTCGATGGCCTTAATGGAATAGGAATCTTCCGTTTGCATTTTCTTCGCCACCCAGATATACTCATCCTCGCGACAAAAAGGCCGTTTGGAGTAAAAGCTTTTTGTTTCCGAAAATCAGCAATGGCTGTAAAACGGTGGCTTTGATGGACGGAGATTGGCAGAGACAAATGCTCCGAGAAACCCGAGAGGGATTGATTGCCTTGGATTTGACGCAGAGTTTCGGAAACTCGTTTTTATCGCTGAATTATTCGAAAATTTTGATGATTAGGCGTAAAAAGCGAGGTACTTCGCTGCTGCGAATGTCGGAAGAAATTTATTTCGCGATTAAGAATTTTTTGCTCGTTTCTGCAGATATTCGAGGGAAATAAGAATCTTGTAGACATGGAGTATCAGTGACAAGGTGGTAATCAAGCGCCTATCCGTCTTACTTATGCCGTGAATACGTCGTTCCTCTCTTGGGAATCCATTATTTTTTCTCCAAAGGGGATTCTTGCGGTAGTTTTTCATTTTCAGACAGAATTCTTATTTGCTTATCATGAGAATAATGAATTATCGAGATGATTAGCACAATCTAAAAAGAGACTCTTCACTTTGAAGTTCTTTGTGAATCTAAATGTAGACGTGTTGTATGGTAATCCATGCAATTCCTATCGGAAACTTTTATTGGGGTCCTTCTAATGTATTTTATCGTAAAAGTTTGTTGCGACAATATTCAATCCGCTGACAATATAAAATATTTCTTTTTTTCTAATCACTCGCATTGGCTATATATATAGTTTGGTACAAGAATAATAGCTTTTAATATATTATATATCGCTGGCATTATTTTTACTACCTGTGTTCACTGTAAACTATTTACCTTACTTTTTCTCGACCACAAACTAGCGATTCTCAATACAGTTTATGATATATTTTTAGTAACTGTTATTGGCATTTATTTTTTTTTCTTGGACCACATAAACTTTACAGAGCTTTGAAAGTAATCTTTCTCTCTGATTTTACCACATGTATCGATTTAGAATAATTATTGGTGAGTATGAATTTTGTTCCTCCTCAAATTAAGCCGTTGTCTTCGATCAAACTCCTAAGTAAAGTCAATTTTAATATATTATTATTATTATATAAAAAGGAATTCTTGTAAATGGAAGCCCAAAAAGTGAATATCTCGTAAACTCGGATCCTTTTATTTCTATAAGGGAGGTAATTTTCAATTTTTCGTTTTCAATCAACGAGGATGATGTAACCAGATGTCCTACTTTACAGAACGCGTGCCATGTTACCACTAACTCATCGTCCGTAATCTGCGATGGTTAGATTTTTTCCTCGTCTTCTAGACAGGTAACGACTCTCATTAAAGTTACATTACGGCACCGTACGGAAAAAGAATGGGGAGGAATAAGGAAGAGGGTGAGAATGAGTCTGCGGTCTCGCTTACGAATTTCAGGTAAAGAGCACCCCTCAGTTGGGGAAACAGCTAATACTAATTGTCCCTCCATAATAAATACCCTTTTGATGAGAGAACATTCGTCGCGAAACAAGTCATCCCCTACAAATTAGAAGGTTAAGAAGGCGGATGACCTTAACGTTCCCATTAAAGTTCCTCCTTAAAAAAAGGAGAGATGTCGTTTCCGTTCTCCCTTGCTATCTATCGCCATCGGGCTCTTACGCATTCGTCCTCCCCATGGTAACCGGAGGCCAACAATTCCAGCGCTTTATTTTGCATCGAAATGAGTGTCGTAGAAGGAAGAGATTCCGGGAGAATTGATGGCAGGGGGTGTGAGTTCGCTTAAGGAATTAAGGGCGGAAGGGTCGAGAGTTTTAACGAGAGGGGTCCGCGACGATGGGACAAGTGGAGAGAGATGGATTTTTTCGGAGGGAAATTTTTGTAGGAGGGCTGTAAAGACAATGAAGATAGGGGAGAATGGAATTGTGGGGGGTTGAAGTGGGGGTGAATCGGAAGAGGGAGATTATATCTAGGGAGGATTAGGGAAGCATCTATCCTCTCGTTTCCATCTACCTCCACTTAAGCCCTCTTTTGCAACTCTTCTTATCCGTGGAATCTCCCTCGAGGAACACTTCCTTATCGTCGCCTATTCGGCTTCAGTCGAAATAGCAAAGTTTCGGTCGTCGCGCTGCCATATTCGCCCCAAACCTTCGTCTTAATGTCCCACTTAAAGTGCGCCGCTCTAAGGAGTCTCTTTTAAGGACTTCCGCGTACGCTAATCTGCGCTGTGGTTACGTGCTGCCTCCTGGCGGACGTAGGGTTCGATAGGAAGGGCAGGAAATATACGGAGCCAAACGAATTCAGTCGGATTGAATGGTACGATAAAATTCCTCTCCATCCAAGTTGCGGTTATGATAGGGCTTCATTAGGGCGCGAGCTAGTTATTTCGTCTCACGTCGCGCAAATTCCTCGTGGCACACGATACATACGCGCTCTAGATAATGGGTCTTAAATGTAACCTTCGTTGATATCGGGATTGATGAGGTATCGAATTTCTAGAGCGTAAAGGTTTAATCATATGTTCTCCTCGAAATGGGTGCTACTTCAAAGTTTGGTTAATAATCAATCACGAAAATTGATAGATTAATTATTGTCAAAAAGTTTGTTGTAAATTTCTAGAAAACTCTTTCTTTATTCTACAGATTAATTACTTTTTTATATCATGTTATATTATTTGATATGGATTTCCAAACAGTGAATTTATCTTGAATGGGTAAGTATATATATCTTAGAAGTTTCTGCTTCGTTGCAACATCACACAAGAATTTTCAAAATCTCTTTCTAAATATGCAAAATGATATCGATTATATGAAAATAATTTAATCAAACATTCTTAAATTTTATTTTACCTCAAATAATTATAAATTTAATTAAGGGCATGTGTGATTTCACGAATTTCCCACGGTGAATAGCACAGATATTGAAATTATGCTCCTAAAAATTAAATTTGCCCGGCTCTTTATTAAACCAATGGTTACGCTGTTTCATTCATTCATTTAAATTTAGTAATTAAATTTTGTTGTCTCAATAGCTATATAATTTTGTTGTTTTTGTCGGAAAAATAAAATTACAAGAAGATTTGAAATATATATTCACATATCCGTAACTCGGAAGTTAATGCATCGGGAATTATTTGAATTGGCAATTTAAAAGGTTCCGTACAGAAATATTAATTGAATAAATATATTTGTTAAATTTCAATACATATATTTATACATAAAATTTATGATCACATCTTATATTAGGTCTTAATTTATCTGTTGTCTTGTATGTTTGTCCGTCAGGGAACGAATTAAACGAAATTTAATTGAGAAAGTATCGCAGTTTTTAATACATCACCACACTGTTACAGTAAAATGGTGCTTTTCGCGTATTGTATAAACAAAAATTTCTTCAATTTGGATTCGTTATAATACTAAGCAAAAATTATTTTTAAGAGAAAATATTTTCATTATATCTTTTTCTCGTAAAAATATTTCGTCACAAACTGAGAATTCAATTATTTAAGCCTTAATAATTTTAAATTGAGAATAGATTAAAGTCTAAACAGAGGTGGAGGCAATAATCTTACATATAATTTAAGTATTTAAATGAGTCTGTAAGCGTATATAATGCAAAAATTGAAGCTAATTTCATGATTAACAGCGGATCTCCATTTCAACTTCGAAGTAAGATTATTTGATATTTCAACCTATAAACCGAGAATTGGCTTTTTCTTCGTACGCATTATTATGCGTTCGCACGATCGGACGAGATATTTTAATTACATGACGCATTGCGTTCATGCATCATATTGTTTGGAGGTCGAGGTAAATCTGTCTAATAATCATAACAGCTCATCATTGTGAAATTCGTATATAATGAATTCTCTACACGTACCGAAGTAAGATTTTAATCTTCCTTCAATTTATCTCGCGTCGTGAATACTTAAACGGACGGAAATGATCGTCGCGCAATGCATCCCCTTGTACTCCTCTTCCCGTGCAATTTTTATGGGAAAATTTTAAAGGAGGCTCACCCTCATTCGCTTGAGAGCAGGACGTAAATAACGTAATATTAAGCCTGGAACCACCATGTCGTAGTACCAGTCTCTTGGAATCCTCTCAGAGACAGGGGTTAAGGGCCTTCTTCGTGCATCCCATTTTACATTCATGGGTAGGAAGACGTCGTGGAGGAAGTTCCTTTGACCATCTGGACTCCTTCAGATTCCTCCCAAATCAATGCCTTCGCGTCAATTTCCCTCTTCCCTCCAATCAACTGATGAACAGGGATTATGCGTAAGTCCACGCATGAGGGCGCCGGACCCTTCGCCCCTCTGACAGATTGAGGGGTAAGGGCTCGTTTCTTATATCTCATCTCTTTTTGTCGATCCCTTCTATCTCTGCTTCTTTTCGCGCCCTCGCTGTCCCTTCGAGACGATTGGATTGGCAAAGGACAAAAGGGTCCATTCAGTGGGACTGTCTTCGCCACGGTGTTTACCCAGGGAATGACCCACTGAGTGAGTTTTGGGTCTCGTCAAATCGCCCGGAAAGGAGGAACCTATTGTAGTTCCACGAGATTTATACCGTCCGTTCGTTTGCTCAGTGGGAGGAAAAAGGTTTCCTCGATAGGTAACGATTATTAGATCGCTCTCCATTCTATCGATGCAATATATTACCTTTATTTTCTCGGTGAATGACCTTTTCGGAGGTAATGACGCGGCTCCAGCTTTGATTGTTAGGCTAAATTAGAAATTTAGGGCAAATTAAACTCCTGCGTGGAACTTATCCGATTGTTCTGATAATTTGGGATCAAACAAGAGGCCAGGACGAGAATGGACTTCAAATAGGAAGATTCGGAAACCTTAAGGTTTTAGTAGGAGAGGATATTTGTAATACTTTTTAGAAGGGAAAGTATTTTTCAAACTTTTTAGCATGCGAAGGAGACGATGCTATTTAATTAGCTGAATATTCCCCCCTCATGAATAATTTATAATGCAATCGTTTTGTTTTCTCCGACAACAACAGAGAATTACTTGGTATTGTTCTTTGATGTACTTGAGGGTTGTATATTAAAGGAAATTGATGTATTTTATTTAGAAATAATTCGGAATATTAGGGGACCTTGCTGTTCCTGAACTTTATTAAATGGAGAGGAGTATTTTTTTTAAAGAGGGGTCGGAATAGAAGAAAGAAAATCTCAGGGAAACATCTTGTAGATTTAGGATGTATATATTTACATAGATCGCTGATGAAATGGTTGGATGTATTTTGATAGCAATTTACTTTAGGAAATTGGAATGTGGATTGTTGAGAATAACAGCGGTTACCATTAGTTCCATTATTTCTTAATAACGACAACGCTAATTATAGCATCATATGAAAGTAAAATTCAGTCGAGAAACTTAATTATTAGGTTATCTATGATTTTGATACCTAAGAACAAACTTCCGAATTGTAGAAGTAGTTTGAAGGCCGCGAGATAAATATGGTGGTAATATTTTTGTGTTAAATGTAGAAATCTCATAGTTTCTTAATTGTATTTTCAGGGCGGAAAACATTTAAAAAATACGAGTATCTTCTCCTTTATATCAAAAGTTTTACACAATGTGTTTGACTATATTTGCTCATATACGTATATAACGGCCGTCAGTTACCTCATAAAATAAATTAAAATAGCGATAACAATGAAATTAATATTGTGGCAACCCTCCTTCAAAACGATTACATCATTCTTGTTTGATTAATCATCCCTAACCGCTGATGATATATTGTTGTCGTTCCCCCATTTCTATTCCTGTTCCTGTTGATCATTATGATTGTCACTATCTTCTCTACCATCATTGTTGCCCTTAGCTATTTCTGAGTCACCGCTGTATTCACGTGGGCGTCATCCCTTAGCTAAGAGGGAAGCAGTAACACGATTGCCTCCAGCACAGTTTTATGTCCAACTGACTACCCTGATAGATGCTTCCATCTATCTTTTATTATATTTTCTTCTGTCGTCGCTTATTTACTTGAAGCACACAATTCACAGTTTATGAGTCCTTCCTTTATCATTTCCACTTTAAATAAATTCAAGGATTTATGTGTACTATATTATTTCGGCAGTCGAGGGCATTTTTTTAAGATCATGTATTTATAATAAATAAAAAATACATACCACGGATACATTGTTTAATGGTACATTACAAGGATACCAAGCACTAAAATTGTGCTAGTTTTGGTTTCGCGTATTACTTTAACTTCGCAGAGTCTAGATTTTGTGAAATTCGGAACCTCTGATGCTACACGTGATTCAATATAAAATTTCCTATGTTCACCACAGCTGAGCTCGAGATGGTATAAAAATCAGATCTGTCGGATGACATGGAATATTGAAAATTTCGAATGGATCAACTTAAGAATTTAATTAAATGTAGAGAGCCACGCCAGATGTGTGAAAAGTAATCCTAGCATCGTCTATTCCCCTATGGAAAGTAGACACGGACTTGATCCGGATTAAGTGCATTCTCGGAATAATCCGGCGGTTTACTGCGATTGATTTCTTTCGTTTAAGGCAGTGCACCAGAGGGAGCAGAGGAATAAGGAGTAGGATGCAGATGAGGGGGTGGTTATAGGGGAAGTAAAGAGGGATGATGAATCTATCTACTCCCTTTCTACTCTTCGACCATGAATAATACTCTTCCTCGATCCCCCCACCAACGCACCCTCGATAAAAAATCATCCCTTGCGCTTTTGCCTCCCCCACCATTCTTGCTTCTTCCCCAATGATTTCTATCTCACCTCATCACTCGGTCTAGTTCTACCACGTCAACATTCACTTCAATTCTTGTACTTCCTTCTGTTAAGTCCCGCCCTCAAGCTGAAGTCTTCCGCCAACTTCCACGAACATCGAATTAATACGAGATGTGATCAAGTAATTTCCGGACGAAACGGTTTCTCCATAACAGCCAAACTTACATACTATTCCTCCAGTGTCGTTTCCAAAGTAGTCTCTCTGGGATTTTACACCACGAGCCCAATGTTCCCTACTTTCAGGAACTCCCTAAGCCGTCAATTTTGGAACTTTACGAGTGCACTGAGTTTTTCTTGTGAATTAATCTTATTACGTTGAACCCATTTGTTTAACGCGTGCATTTTTAGCTGAGAGTTTAAATGAGACATTTTCTTAGTTAAAAATCCCGTGGCAATATTAAATTAAAATTCTTCGCCATGATCATCAGTATTATAGTAGCCTCAAAGTGTTGTTTTATGGTTATTTATGTTAATGATCATTCTTTGTACAATGTTTCCTCTTACGAGAAGCTTACTTAATCTTTTCGCGATGTATTAGTCCCTTAAGATTTGAGGTCAACATAAAATGAAGTAATAATAACTTAAACTCCTTGGTTCTGCGAAAACTTGTTCCTTGGCTTATAACGAAAGCCTACTTCAATCATTATTAATAATTTTCTCGTCTCCTTTTATTTATATTACGCTTTAGAAGAAAGTAATTTTTTGAGCAATTATTTTCACTGAATCGGCTTCTATTCGTATTATTGTATAGAAAAATTTCCTTTATTATTATTAGCTACCTATTGATATGAATATGAAATAGGGCTGCTGGTTTTTAACATTATAAAATACGTAAAATTCGAAGCTCATTTTTCTGTATTTTATATCATAAATCCCGTATGAATTTGTAGTATCTTACGAAAATCTTTGAATATTAATATACCCTTTATATTTATAACACAGACTCCCTTCCTCAATAAAGTTTGAAAAAATAGAATTCGTGTAAAATCCTGTCGATTTTAACAAAGGGTGAGTAATGCGAGATCTTAAATCATTGCTGGCTAATCACCCTCCGTACAAACGCACTTGTTTGTTCACGACCATTCTGCAGATTTCACAAGTGCGCAGTTTTATCGCAACTCGTAAAAGTTCCGGAAAACGGCGCCTCTTTTAGTGAGAATTCCGCCAACAATAACACGAAAGTTGGCGTTTTTGTTTCACCGCTCATTCCCTTTCTTCCAAGAGTAGCATCCATTCTGCGCTCGATTATGCTCAAGTATATGATGCGTGAGGTTTCCAAATCATCCTCTCTCATCACACTCCATTTCGGGCGGAATTACGCGTCGGAAACTTCGCGCGTGTGACGTATTTGTGCGCCGTTGTTATCACTTCTTCCCGTTCCATCATCGCGCGATCAAAAGTTTTCAACCCTTCTCCTATCTAAAGTGCTTCCTTGTTTCCTTTCTTCTCACGACTAATTTCCTGGCGTCCCAAATGGCGGAGACATCGGGGACTTACTCGGAAAACTGCGTTTCCGTTAATCGAAATGGTTTATTCGCAGCAAATCGCTCGAGACGTATTATACAATATCATCCGCTCGAGGGGAAGAGTCGATGCAGATAAAGCTCATGAAATGATTTGTAGATACTCAAGGGAAATAATATCCTCGAAAAAGGTTTAAATTAAGCGGATTCGATCCGCTGATGTGATATTCATTGAATAATAGTGTTGTGGATGAAAGGAAAAGATAAGGAAATGCAGTAAATACGTATTTCTCTCAGATTTTGTTTGGAATTGATTGATTGATTGATTTCGACGTTATTCAAAGTTGTATAATAGTTTTAATAAAGTAACATTTGTCTTTTGAAAAATGAGTGAAAACATTCAAATCGGAATTAAGTTTTCATTAAGTACCAAAGGTTCAATTATTATCTCCTGTGTTTTTCTTATGGAGTCCTTGAAGGCTCAAGTTAGGAATTGATCAACCATTTAAACCGAGTTTTGGAATATCCCGTATTCTGATCATTAAGGGATTTATTTATTTATTCTATTTAAGATTATCCTTCGGAGGATCTATCAAAGTCATAGTTCCTGTTCACCAACTGAAAAAGTCAAACGGAATTCCCTCAACTCCATTTCCGGTTTTTATTATATCGAGCGGCAACTTTCATTCGAACGAACCACTCGAAGTATTCCATAATCTTTCCACACGCATCCAATCGTTCTTCCAATTCACTCCACCTAATTCAGCACATCCGAAAATAAACCTCCCATAACCTGTCACTCACCTTCTTCTCATCCCATTGCCTCCACACTATTTCCCTTTGGCCACTACAAAAATACTTCTCTGAAATTTTCCCACGCCTTCTCAGTTTGGGTACTCCCTATCGCTCTTCATCAAAACAATAAAAATCCCACTGAATTATATCGCGATCTCCGCCCATCTTCATTCCGAATTCTTGGTACCCTCTCTTGGGGTAATATTAAACGCCATGTCACCCTCCTTCCCACTCTTTACAAAAGGATTTTCAATTATTCCCGAGGAGTGGGCAAGAGGAGGGAGTTTGCATAGTGGGTCGAGAGGTGTAGATGCGTAATGGCCGTGGATGGGCTGAGGATAGGAATGGAGTGATGGAATAAGTGATGCTGGTGAAGTGGCTAAAAGTGGCGAAAACGTTCTCTCCTCCGAAATGCTTTCCCATAAATCCATTTTTTCTTTCATCTCCAGTCCTTCTTTGGGCCTTCAATTCTCTCTTTCGCCATTATCCTGAATTTTTACTGTTACTTTTGAGTCTCGCTGTTTCATTTTTTACATCTTCCTTTGCATCCACTAATCTTCTTCATATCCAGTATTGAGCATGAATTTATTTCTATATTTAATCATATTATTACTACTTAGCTAGCTTCTCGTGAGAATCTTTTTCTATTTATTTCTTACCCTTATAACCATATATACTTTTTAAAATTTTTCTTCTTATATCTGCAATGTATAGTTGATAATAGGATACGTTATTTAGCACTGAAAGAAATGAATATTTATTGGATGAATTATGTTAATATTCTCACAAATTTAATTCTTTTTGTTATGTCCTGAGTTTATATTTTTATGAATATTCATATTAAACACATTTATTCTTAATTTTTTCTCTTTCTCGGACGCATTGAGCGGTAAACACTTGGGCGAGATTTCATTCTTTGGAGTCAAAGTATAATGTGTAATACCTTCTAAAATATCCTTCTGTGGATTCTTTTGTCTATAGACATCAATTATTAAGAGCAATATAATCTTAAATTAATTTAATTTTAACGGTGCTACACCTATCTAAAGTTCCTTCCTTTCTTAGTCTTTAGCTTTTCATATTTAATCATTCTGTTTATTTCTTGACTTTTATTCTTTCCCTTTCTATTTTGCAATTTAATTCCTTGTAAAAGTTCTCTCTTTCCCGTCCCTTACTATCGCTCGTTAATCCCGAATTCCTATGCACTGATCTCTCCATTCTGCCTTCTCGTTCCCATTTCCTCCCTAATTTCCATTCATTTCCTCACTTCTCTCATTTCTCGTCTTCCTTTTTCTACACATTTATCTCTATCAATTCATTGAATCCTCTTCACTCTTTTATTTCTATACTCTTTTACCCTCTCATCGTCCACTATCCGTGGAATGGTTTTTAAGGGAGAATGCCATGTTTTCTGACGAGAATTTCAATTGCTTCAAGGGCGTGAAATTGGAGAGCAAAAGGATGAAAGGGCTCAATGCATTCGTTAAAACTGTTTGCCTCTTCGATAGTCCCCCCGTCGATTGGCAATGGAAAGGCTTTCCCGTACTCAGCAGAGTGGCATGACTTTCCATCGTAAATATTTAAGTTATCAATAAAGCGTGTTGAAGTGTTTTCTGCCGAAGAGTGTTTCGCTCAAGTTAGCTCTGTTTCTGCCTATTGTTTGCGTTACTTTCACTCACACGATTTCTGGATATTGCCTCAACCTGCGTTTTAAGGTTCGAGATCTTCGAAATGGATATGTGTCTTGTTGAAAGTTCAACATTTTGCTCCACATGAGCTTCGTTTATTTTTATTTAGTGTCGAAAGTATTTACTTCGTTCGGAAGATGAAACTCGTTCGTATCGTTTTCTCCCTACAAAAAGGTGGGATATAAATATTTAATGAGCGAGAAATGGAAAGACTATAAAGTCTGCGAACTCAATGAAAAAAATACATATATATCATATTAATGTCGTGCAACTATTCAATAAATCTACGAATCACTTCATAAGTATAACTATGCGTTTGTAACAAAAACTTTCATTCCTCCGTTACATCAAAATTAAATGTCTCCAGTCAAAGCTAATGTGTTTATTTATGATAAATTATAACTGAAGCAATCAAGGTTGAATTAGCGTTCAAATAAATATTCTTAGCATTCGAAAATTAATTATTAATATTGACCTTTTTATTTCTGTTCCATCTTGTCTGCACACTCTTTAAACCTCAAAACTCCCTTTTTTTACCTTCCTCTCATTTTTCATTTGAGAATGATTCATCAGCCATTCATGAGTCGTTTGTTCGAATTCCTCCTTCCGAGAGAGAGCAATAAGAACACGGAAATAAATAAAGAAGGGCTCAAACGAGCACTCCATTGCCCCTCCTCCTCCCTAAGCAACCAGGGAATGGAAAGTATGTACGCAATGCCGAAAACGTTTTGAGATGACCTTTTCCGCCCTCCACTATTTCCCATATACCTCCTCATACGTGCACCCCATCCATAGTTCGAAAACCCCGCTGTTAAATTTTCCGCGCTCTCCGGCGGTTAGCAAAAGAGCGGCGGGGGGAGGCTTTTGGATAATTTATGCTCGGTATACGGAGGTCATCCGGAGAGAGCATCAGAACGCATGGGCCGAGAAGCGAGCAATTACGCGTCGGACAGAGTGGGCAGAAATGAGGGTGGCTTATGGAACGCCGAGCATTTAATTAGGCAAGTGTCCGAGGGTGGCCTTTAAAAGCGAGGGTCTTTGAAAAGTGGAGGAGAAAACGTCATATGCTCGAATGCGACGCAATTTCACACATGCGTGAGATTTTACGGGTACGACGTTGATGCAAGTCGTGCTCGGGCAGAAAATTTTGCGGAATTTTCGTCAGAAGGATCATAGATCACTCGTCCGAGGATTCCGTTCGAGACGGAAGATATATGCACGTGTCACGATTATTCTTACGCAGGAAGTTGGTCACGAAACGAGATTGAGGCGTGACGGATAATGTTTCAGAGCGAAGGAAAGAAATCATGGCATAATTCCCCGGATGGGCAGATGTTCCTTAATTAAATATCCGTCTAATTAATTATTCTGTCATCGCTGATGTAATGTGACATGCAATTGTCCGCGGGGGGATTCTGCCGATAAAATTCGTCGCAATATCGTTACAGCAACAAATGAATCCGTCGGAGTTTCGAGAGATACTTCAACAACAGATGATATGAGTGTTGACGTCATATGTATCCATAGATTTTAGGAATTTTAAGTCAACGATTTAATACCTCATTGAATTTTGACAAACAATTATGATTAAATTTTAAAGCAAATTCACTGGAATCATTTCTATACATATCTAAATTGGAAAATTTTAACCGATACTGAAATAATGAATACAAAAATCTAAATTGATAGATATTCGTCCTAAAACTATAGCCTAACTCCACACTAAAATTAGGTCAATCTTTCTGTCTTTTTTAATATTTCTGTATTTTGTTGTCCTAAATTTTAATGATAAATGCCATACGGATTTATATTCTTAATTTATTGGTATTATTCATGAAATATTATTAGCAGTCGAAATCTTGTTTAGGAAATTTAATTTTGATCTGTGGGCCCTAAAAGTAATCTTAATGCACTTGTTGAAACAGTCCACTTAAAATATCCGATTCTGTTATTCTTCGAGATGATCCTTAACTATACTAATTTCGTCCCGTCTCTATATCCAGCAGCTACGCAATTTAGCTTATCCACCACCCCTCCGTCTCTAGGCCTGCAATTGTTGAGTCATCCGCTTGATATTCTCTCCCGGTTGCCCCCGCACGAAAGCGATTCCTCTGAATCATACTCCATATTTCCTTCTTCAACTGTTATCCGCCATTATCGCTCCCCTCTTGACTTGTTTATTGCCAATTTTCGCCTCTCATCTCGAAGATCGCATTCCACCCATTCTCTATGGTTTTGATCCGACCGAAGCTTTCTTTTCGCCCCGTGCGGATGTCGTTAGGTTATGATGGACGATTGACGGCAGGAACACGTAGCATTGTTAATCTGTTTGGAATCGGATGTATCGGAAGCCGTGTGGGTTGCCTTGATTTTCTGATCCCCGATTGTGTTGATCCATTTAAAGGGGCCAAAACCAATAAGTTGAAAGACAGGACCTTTGGGGTATTTCATTCAATGAAAAAGTCAAATTGTCTGGCTGACATTATGACATTTAGAAACACCCTATTATAATTTCTCAGTATTACTCATCCAAAAAATGTGTCATATAAAAGATAATTTTCTTGGATAAAACTCTATATGAATCATAAACTTTTGCTTGTTATTAAAATCAATTTATTCACTTTAATGTTTCTACATTAAGAAGTCAATTAAATAAAAAAAGATCATGCGCCTTTTTGATTTAAAATATATAGATATTTTCCCTAATGTCGTTTTCTAAAGAAAATTAAACAAGAAAAATGTTACAAACTCGATTTCAAAGCGCCACTTTAGTGAGTATGTTTTATACTCTGTTTTTGTTTGAATAAAAAGATATATTTAATATGTCGTCTATAAAAAATGAATCGGATGTTATCGGCATGAATATAATTAAATCTGTCAAATATTTCTTTTACAAATTAAACTTAATGCGACCGGTATCTTTTCATAAATGACAGTCAAAAATTAAATTGATAGGAAGAATTGAATCTGAAAATGCCTATAATAGTCCTTTTATTCGTATCTATATGTAATATGATTAATGCTCGTAGTTATCACAGCAGTGAAGAGGAATTTTTTAAAGGATGATTCGATCAATCAGCTGCGAGATGCTTTAGGCTTAGCCAAACGTTCGACTGTATCAGAAAAATCTTTCTATCCTCTTATCCGCACATCGCATTCCCTCCAAATCCAGTAATAGAGCAGAATATTTATTCCATTCCCTCACTTCAGCTCTACGTATATTTCCCAGTGGTTATTTGGATGCGTTAACGACGCTCCTGGACTCGACGGCGCCTCGGCGTGTTTCCAGGCAACAATGAGGCGCAGATTGGCTAAAACCACACATCCCTTTCATAAACACCTCGAAGTGCCAAAATAGCAAACCGAATATATCCTCTCTTAGACGTCCAAATGTGCGATTCGAAAGCTCTTCTTTCCCCTCTCATTGTTGCCGAACTCGTATTTCCCATTGAGCCCAACAAAGGGAGGCACCCTCTATGCACCCGTCTTATTCCTCCAACAGCCGCATATCTACATCCAGAGAAAGGCGACGAATGGGACCCCCTCTCGAGAGATGGGTGTGGGAGGCGCGGCGACCGTCTGGCGCGGCAATATTGCCCCCTACGACGCCCACACCTTTACTTTGGTCAATTTTCCTTCGACCTTCCATCCCGCTCATTTTTTTGTCTACGACCCCTTAAGTCGCGAATAAATGTTCACTTACACTTTCACTGGTTTTTTTACTATATCGGCTATTCTATTGTATTTTTCCGATCACATTTTAGGCATCGGTAAATATTAATCACTACTTTCTTGTTCTGACTTTGGTAGACATCCTTCAGTTTACCTTCAGTGATTTTTTTGAGAGATTAAATATATTGTTACACTTTATTTAATGAAAGGATTGCTTAGAGACTCGGTTATTTAAGTGAATGTTAATTAGCTAGATTTAAGTAATTCTCTAGCGATAGCAAATTCATCCAAACCATTATTTCTCATTCACATCGATAATAAATTTTATAATAATCAGGATATATGTAAGTACACTTTCGTGATGAATTTCATTCGATGCTAAAAATTATATAGATTGAAACGCATGTGGACTGGAGGTAATAATGTAACTAATTTATCGAAATTTATCATCAAAGAAAGGTTTTAATATTCTTAATAATGTTCTAAATTTTTATAACTCGATCATGAGTAGGAAATTGATATTTTCTCTTTTTTAAATACAGAATTCTTATCATTATTTTTGTTGCATAAAAAGAATCTGAATCTTCAAATTTTCTTTCTTCCCCTAAATACAATGGAAAAGTTTACTTTAAATTTATGATGAATAATCTTCATTTTTACGAAATAAATTTTTTAAGTATCGTACTGGTATCCATTCTTTATCCTAATCTTTTTGTTCTCAATTCAGTGAGATTTTTTTCATTTATTTCAAGGGGCTTTCATCCCTCTCTAATTCTTCTTCGTTGTCTGCGATAATACGAGAGTTACTGAGTCATCTCTGAATAATGGCATTCATCCTGTTTACTCTTTAATAGACTCTATGAAAAGGACCATTCTTAAGGTCGTTGTACTTGTTTCTACTCATCCCTCCTGAGGCAACATGACTCAGTCTATGAAGCAAGAACAAACATCCCCACTGCTCCGTAGCTTCATTCATTCTCAAGATCTACCGATACATAGCGAAGGAAGGGTTCACGGATCCAGTTAGCCTTTCTACGGGTGATTGAACACGACACAAGGATGATGTCGAAGAAAAGTATTTGCAAAGCTCATTTTTCCCAATGAAAGATTTGACAGAATAGAAGGGGGGACCTTTACGCGAAACTATGTTGTGGATAATTTCATCAACAGAACAATCATTTGTAACTGCTAATGATCGGTTGTCGTTAATGGTGCATCCTAGAATTGGACAAATTACCCATCCGTCTCAATTTTGGGGTCCAACTGACCACCACTGCGAATACCGGTCGATCATTTTCTCCCCTCGTCTCCCCGCGTATTCCCGCAGACTAATCTTGCGTTCCGCAAGCCTTGGTTGCTACTGCATCCTCTCTTCACGCAATCTACAACACATTCATCTTTCCCTTTAAGTTAATCGTTCCTTTCGAAAGGTTCATCCCCTCTGTCGCGCTCTCTCCTGATAATGCGCCTCTTTACATTAAGCGCATCAATCCTTCGATTGCAAAAAAAGTCCCACCCACGTTTTAACCGCTCATCTCTCTTCCACGAACCGAAGTCCCTTCGAGAACTGAAAAGTGCTGCCGAGACCATCTGTCACGCTAATCCTTCTGTCTCTCGAATTTTCCATTTTTTTGCAATAGTTTTTTGTTCCCTATGTCTGATCCTTTCCACTTTTACTCGGATACTGTAATTTCCCCTCGTACGATCCCCTTTTCACAGCATTCCTCTTTCTTCTCCGCGTTCCTCGCTCTCCCGTCCATTTTTCACCACTCCCTCGCCATTTTTTCATTTTTATGCGGCCATCGATAAATCGTGGAACACGCGCGTGATAGATTGGGCAGAAGTGATTGAGCGTGCGAGGGTGGTGGTTGCAAGAAACGGTGGACATTCATACAGCTGAAGACTTATACATATTATTTTGTAGTTCCTCTAATCGATATCTTCTCAAAGGTGAAATCAAAATAAAAGTTTAGGAAACACATACCCTTTATTCATTATATATTTACTTTTTCGGATGGAATTATTATTGATATTTATCTGTTTTATGTTAGTGTATAAATAAATAAAAATTTTGAGCTTCATAATAATTATGTTTTCTTTCAAAAATTTAGAGTATCTGCTTGCATTACTTATGAAATAATATTGGATTAGAGATATTTCTGTAAATATCAAGTGCTTTCTAAATTCTTACTTTTAGTATCGAATAGCGAAGCAATATAATGATGACATTTGAGTGATACAAGTACGCATTCTGTAATTTATAGATTATAATATGATTGGTTCCCTTCGTATTTCTTTCATTTAAAAGGAGTTTTTTTTTCAGTTTTTTCATACTGAAAATTTGCATTATATTTACCATGCTAACGCATATATATATATTAGTTTTCAGTACATTTTCTGTATGTAAACCTCAGACTCAATGGTGGCAATGAACTAGTAACTTCTGTCTTATAATTCACTCCGTAGGCTAAGCCGAAAGCTATGAAACCATTGTTATAGATTCAACACTCCGATGTCTGTTAATAGTTTCTTTTTCTATTTGAACCGAAAATTCAAGAAATATATGCTAGTATTCTATTACTTCATAAGTCCTTTTCTGCTTATTTTAGGTTATGTATTACTTCAAGTTAATTTTTCATTAAAATGCCGATTTCTCTTATTCCTTATTTTTGTTTGTTCATTCACCTTTCGTATTACATCCTCAGATAAACCCTTACGAAATCATTCACATCGTCCGATTCTCGTACCAATAAACTCCTCCTCTTGCGACTTATTTGTCTTAACATCCGGATTCGGTATTCCCTTCGTAAAAACGATGTCTTTGGAATAAATCGCTCGGGAGATTGCTACTGGAGAGATTCGAGAAAAATAAAAGGGACGGATGTCGATGGGGATGATGGAACAAAAAACGAGCCCCACGACAGGTCATGTGGTCTTCGACCTCACTTCCGATTGGTTGTCTCCAATATTCTCTCGTCGTGGTTCGAATCCCAGATACGAGAGAGGATTTTAAGCAATCGCATTCCATCGAAGGTTTCCCGAAATGAAGGCACGTGAAGGAATAAGGGAGGAGTATAATGAGAAAGCTGTCCTTTCTAACATGGGTCGAACAGCTTTCCAAATGTGTACATATTCGAATTTGAGGCAGTAATGGACGGAATTAGGATTGTGCGACACAAATGCGAAAGGACCTTTCGGGAGTGATCCTCGGCCCAAAATCGGGTGCGTGTAAGATGGTTAGGCGGAATTGGAAAAAAGAAGGGGAAGTCGGGTCACGTATCCAAGAGAACAAGATTCATACAATCAGGGTCACCAGGCTCCGTCCGAATGAGAATGAAAAAAAGATTCTCGGGTGGAAGGTGGGAAACGAGGAGCGGTAACACAAAGAGACCCATCGAATAAGGGAATGATTTTTTCCCCAAAGAGGAGGATTGCTTTTCCGCGGCGCAATATGGAAGAGGGAAGATATCTTCATCTACGGAAGTGGCATCAATAGGGAAGTGGGCTCCCGGACATGGGTGGAAGGATATCGGCGGAGAGGGACGCTCCTCCTAAATTTGTGCGTAAGGAGGTGAGAATGAAGTGGGAAATGGAAGGAGGGTTCCGATGGACCGCACCTTTCTTTTTTTCCCTTCCCCGATTTTCCACGGTCTCACGTGCTGCAGAATCTCAGGATCAAAGGGTCGGCCATCATCCTTTGATGTCCATCCCCACCACCCGATTGTGAATCGACCTGTGGTCCCCTCCACCAGCTTTCTTCATTTCCTCTCGTGATCCGTGTAATGTATTCGGGAATACGGTATCGTGCGGTTAGAACGCTTCCAGACGTCAGTTCCGCGGCTAAAGTTCTATGCAAAGGAAGGGAAAAATGTCTTCCCTCGACCGCCTACTTCTTTTTTTCGCCGACCATTCTGCATTTCCATTTCCTCTCCCTAAACTTCCATTACATTGAACTGGTTCCCCGTTTGAGAATATAAATACCTCGTTCTCTCTAAATTCGTGGTCTGCTGTCGTGTGCAGCATCACTGTTTGTCTCGATTCCGTGGCCTCGGCGAATTACGAATTTCTCGTCTTTTTTTCTCAGTAAGACGAGCGAGTGGATAGACTCGTCTGAGTAAGATGATATCGGACTCAATTGCATTATACGGATGAATTTTCTTTCTCGACGGACTTTTCCATGCAAATCGCATCCTATATGGAAGAGATCATTGCAAAAAAGAGTGGGGAATTCATTTCTTAGCATATGCAAGCTTTGAATGTGATGTTAAAGCTATGAAGTTCACAATGATTATTCCTATTTTTTCTTCGAATAAATATAATAACGTTAAATAGTTATAGAAATATAAAGAGAGGGGAAAATATTTGGGATTTGGGAATTGTTTTCGTTGGTCTTTTGGATCATGAGTATTTAATTCGTTAATTAAATCGTGCTTCTTAAATCTTTTAATTTAATTGAACTATGCCAGCTAAACGTGTTAATTTATTACGTTGCTTGACATAAATGAACAATTAAGTTTCTTTTTAAGTAGATGATGAAAATTTAAAATTTCATTTGATGAAAAAATTGAAAAATATTTGACTATGAGGATTAAGGGAAAACCTTTTTCCGGGCGAGATTAACTCTGGGATTACGCAATGTTTGTTTTTTGAAGCTCCGGAATAAAATCAAAGAGGACACGTGAATGCTAGAGGCACAAAAGAGCCGGAATAAAGAGAAGACGAATGGAAAAACACATAGCTCTAATCTCGAGAATTAATCAACTTTTTGACTCCCTGAAAAGGACAAATGGGGGACGCGTCATTGATTAATCGGACATCGCCGTCTTTTGCTTCCTTTTACTCCTCCAAAAAGGACGTCCACGAGCCTTTCCAATAACGCCGCTATCCGGAGTTTCAAAGGAAAAAACCAGATGTCCTCTGGAGCGGTTCAACTTTTCACGAATCATCTCTCGAAACATTGGGCGCATTCCCGAATATAGAGACGTCTTTTTAAAATAACGACATTGCCGGTTAAGGCGCGTCTGAAGAAGTCGTGGAAGAACGTTGGAAATGCAACTGACAGCGGAGGAGATGCTTTTTTCCGCGCCATAGAGTACTCCACTCGCGGAGGCAGCGTCTCGAGGGGTTGGATGGCGTTACCATCGGCGCAACAGCATTTGAATGGAGAAATCGAAAAAGCTGTAATGTGGAGCTGCATCGATGGGAACTAGGTAGCAAGGACTCCAGATAGAACTCCGTTTCGAGAGTTGCGGATCCGTTTGGAGAAGCTTTTCCTAGATGGATAGTGGTACTCGAATGTAGCGGTTTTAATGATTTTCTGACCCATTTGGTTTGACCCAAGTGTATGTAGTAGAATGTTCCTATGTTTAGAAATTAAAGTGGAATGTGTTTTTATCTGGATTTTCGGTAAGATGAATTTATTATATACATGATATGTGTACTAACAATCTGGTTTTAAAATATTTTATCTGAATTTTATGCAAGGATTGGAAAGGATGATTTAATATTAATGCGGTAAATTTAATTTTATTTAATGTATTATTTAATTAAGAAATATTCAGATATATTACAATAAGTTACAAATAACTTTTTTTACGAATAACTTACAGAAAGCTCAGGTAAGAATAATTTGTGGCAGAAATATTTAGAATTCATCTGTTAATTCCATCTCATAAATATTTTGTTGATGCATTGAAAACTGTGGCATCTCAAAAGAAAATACATAGAAAGGGTGATTCTCTTCCTTTAGTGAGTATCTCATCATCATCAGCGAAAGAAAATGAACATTTGATTGAGATTATAAAGAGTAGAGATACTCATACAAATTTCCGATTTATATGCGTTACACCTTTTCAATTTTATCTCGATTGTAATTTGTATTATATGGAGATGTATTAAACGATACATCGCGTATGCCGAACTGTTTAATCTGTAAATTGTGCTATCAAAATCAATATCGAAAAATTTCTCAGAACACCTTTATCACACTTTATTTCTTTAATGTTCTGAGATAAATTCTTCCGTCGCAGGAAATGTTCCGTTCGTAAACCATGCGAGCGAACTCGATAAGGTTCTCACCTAAAAAAAATAAAAGGTGAGCAAAAAATCCGTGTTTCCGATTTTTGCTTTCTCTCTCTTTCTTGCAGTCCCTTCGCGGTAATAACTCACCCGGATGAAAGGTATATAAATCCGCTTCTTTAACCCGCCCTCTTCCACTTCACTTCAACCACAGACTTGCGGGCTGAAGCCCCTCATACGCCTTTATTTTTCATCTGACAACACATTAGTCTTCTCGCCACTCTTTTGGCACCTTATTTTACGTTCTCTCATTTCCTTCTTCTTTGTTTCCATCAGTGTTTTTCGTGTAATCTTTACCACCGACATTCTGCTTTGACGTCTCGCAACGGATGGGAAACGAAATGGAACTAATTACGTCCGATCAGATCTTAAAAGCAGGATGTTTTGTTTTCATCCAAATTTTTCTTTAAATTTGGATGATATTTTATGATTTCAAATGACTAATCAGGATTTTACAAATAATTCTTATTCATGAGAAATGTTCAATTCAATTTAAAATAATTAGATTTAAAAATTTTATCAAACCTGCATACAAAGACACCTGTAGAAAAAGAATCAAACATTGCTTATAATGAAAGAGAAAAACAAGAAAAAGGTATGATAAGAAGCAGTTGGATTCAATTATTATCAAAGGCATTTAATTAGTATAGAAAGAACATGGATATTTAAAAATACCCTTGGTGCTTTTATAATTTTATGCATTTTTAACAATAAATTAAATCAGTGGTTGGAATTCCAAATTGTATGAATGAATAGAACTTTTAAGGTTTGTAAATGAAAGAGGTTATGTTGTAAAATGTATAGTATGAAAAGTTTTTAACCTTTATTCATTACCGTCAAGAATAATTTTCCCTCATTGATATCATCGATATTGATATTTCTCATTATTGACTTTTCATTAAGAACGTCTTAAATTAAATTGTATTTTTCAATGCTTCCTCTATGTACGTATTGAAGAAAATTTTAAACTTTCTCTCATTAAACATCTGCATTCATATGTGGATTTAGGCGTAATCTTATTTTTGTAATTCTAATCAATCATTAAGAAAATTCTGTAGAGCAGTAATTCCTGTATTGGTTTTTTAATGAATACGGAGTAATTAAATTTTGACGTATCACTGGTTTTATTGTTCTTATTCAAAAAAGATTATTTTACTTATCATATAGTTTTCAGTAGTCTTGTTTTAAGTTCTATCCTACGCGACTTTTACGGACAAGTTGTTTTACACCACTTTATGTTAGCCTATTATATTAATAGATTTCCAATATATATATTTCCATTTAAAGCTCTTTCAGTTTCCAAGTTCGATTCCTTATGTACAGCTATTTTATTTCAGCTTTTAGTTGCTCGTAAGATTCATCTCATCCCTCATCCAACTCTTCACTGTCAGAATCCTTTAATTGGCATCCCCTTTTCTGTAACGAGCATTCTTTTCCGTTAAGTTCGGAATTTTCATCGGCATCTTTATTTCTTCCCTCGTGGTTAACCGTCGTTCTTCGTTGCGTCACCGCCACATGGGAATCGCGGCAGGGTAAAATTAAACTGTCGCCTCTGTGGCATTTTGCGAAAAGAGAAAGTTTGAGGAGAAGGGTTTATTAAAGAGGGGGTCTCGCAGAAGGGTACATCAAGAGATGGAGAATGTTGCAGAATATTATAGAACGGAGGAAGGGTGGAGGGGGCTTAAGAGGACATTAGTAGTGTGGAAGAAAGGCAGGGCTGTACACACTCGTTCACTAGCACACCAAGTAGTTCTCTGATTTCCCACAGCGCGGCTGTGTCTTGGGATACGAGGATACCACCTTTCCCTGCCTTCCTATCGCTCCCCTATTTCACCAGCTCTGCACTTTAAAGGGACGACGACCTCCTTTAAATCGCTCTAAAGCAACGAGATCTATCGAAATAATCCGAGCTATTTTTCAACCCCATCTTGTTCTTTTCTTAGAACTCTCAGTTGAAACGTCTCTAAAAGCGTGGACTCTTTACCGAATGAAATTCATCCTCGATGCTTAATGAAACTAGATGCAGATCTTATTGCCTCCGAACCGAAAGTAGGCACTTTGCAGGGAAAACTTTATTCGACGCTTTTTCTCGTCTTACCGAAACAATCTAATGTTCTTTGAAGAACGAGCGCTTCTTATCGCAGTTCTGCTGATACAATTTCTAGCACATTCACCCGTAATCCACTTTATTTATCGCGAAAAAAGTTCTTATAGCCTATTTCTCAATTTCTACATTTCATTGATCTTATTAAGGCTTCGCTAAAGTTGGGTAGATATTCAATCCACGGAACTCATTATTCTATAATACTTCTGACATATTATAAAAAGTTTACCAGGAAGTGACACAAAGAACGTATGCGTATAGAGTAAGTTTATATGCAACGAATAATGTGTTCATGGTCTAAGTGAATTCACTTTTGTAAATTATAATAGATGAGTGTAAACTTTTATCGCAAGGCACTAATAAGCTCTCTTATACCTCGCAAGTTTCTCATCTGCTCCCAAGAAGTTGTCTCTCGAGTGATATAACTCTCAATATAACTTTTAATTAAGGTGTATTTAGTGCAGAAAATCTTCTTCTTCGCTTCCTAGAATTCTCTCCTCTGTTATAGAAGATTCAACGACAATGTGGTTATCCGAGAGGGATTTCGCCTTATTTGGAAGAATTCCCAAAGTGAACTCTTAATTAAATTAATTTGAAAATCTCTATTCTTCTGTCTTCAAATTATGGATGCCTATTTTAGTCACAAAAGTATCTATTTCTTAAAGGATTTAGATAATTTGAATCCGTAACTCATTCAATTGAAGAGAAATTTATTTCGTTAGATAAAATATTTTTCTTGAGTGACACAAACGAAAACTTTAAGTGAATAAGTTTTCTGGGAAATATTGCAGGTTTTTTGAAGATTTAAGTTATTTTAAGTGAGGGTGAATTTAAATAGAGTGGAGTAATTGACTGGTGAATGAATGGTGAGAGAGCATGTTATTCTTACCTTTAAAATCGATCTTTCTATTTGATTTCTTAAAAAATTCAATTAGTCACCTTATCTTCATCATCCTTATCTTCCTCACCCATCATTCAAGTAATTTTTCTTTACGATTATCATTGAATTGCATAAACTACAGTCCCTATCCAATATTTTTCTCAGTATTTATTATCCTTACTTGATTACTATTCTCTCAGGAATCCTGAAAACTCCAGCGTGATAAATATTATCGACAATTTGAAATTGAGCGTATGAAATATATTAAAATATTTGAAAGAAGTATTATAATAGTAATAAAGTGGATTGTGGATAGAATGTTTCCTTGAAATCTACGAATATCAAAAATCTTCTGTATAATCTGTTTCTACTCTGACTTTGGTAACTTGGAACTACTATCACTCAATTGGGTAGCTTTGGTCCGTTTTAGAATAGTTAAACTTGACTTAAGGAATTTATAGATAACAGATATAGATGTTACTTACACGATCTTAACACTGAAACGTTATATCAAATAGGGAAGTCAGTTCCGCAGATGGCAGAATTCAGATACTTCTGCATCTTTAATAGGCGATATCTGTGATTGAAGCCAAGGCTGTAAATTTCACTCCTTTATGGCTGAAGACAAACACTCCTATTCAGCTCTTGGAAGTATGTTATTCCTCGCAATGATAAGGAAATTTGATAGAGCATAAAACAGTGGTTGGGTTAAAGAGACTCTTAGCGGGCGACGCCTTTTCTAGGCTCTTTGAGTTTATTGCCTTAGATCCTCTTGCGTCGTCATGAATAAGCGTTAGTTACTCCGATGTGTGTTGATAAAATGACTCCTTGTTCACGCAGTAGAATACCCAATCAAAATTAGTGGAGTTAAGATTAACGAATCGTTTTCTGTATTGCGAAATAAAACATCGGAGGAAAATGGTTAATAATCTATTAAAATTTATGATTTAAATTGTAAATAACTCATACAATTGCTAATTAAAATAACTGAAAAATAAACGAAAGAATATTCTTGATATTTCACATAATTAATAATTAATTAATTTAACTTAATTAAAAATATTTACTTTACGTATTTAAGTACTGATAATTTTTCTTTCATAAGTGGATGAACCAAGACATCATGCAGAAATTTAATTAGAATTTATTTTAATTTATAAGAAAGAGATTTAAAGTATTTATTAATATTAATTTTGTTGTTTCCTATCTTAATCTTATCTTAAATTCATGTAAGTCTTTTCATGCGTGTCTGTAATGTTTAATAGACAAATGAAATGCATATTTATTTAATTATTTTTGGAGTGAAGAATTCGCATGGAAAAGACTTAAAAATGTTTCTTCCATTTCAATTAAAATCTCAAAAAGTAGAATTCATCTGATGAAATATTTATGAAGTTCCACTTCACTAACAGTGATCAATTTTATCCTAGCTTTTACGTAATATTATAGTCTTTTTAACCGTAAACATAATTATATCCTTTGGCGCAGTTAAAGACGTTAGTCATTTACTTACCTCAATTTGAATTCGCAAACATCGTTTATTGTATTCAACTCCAGAAATACGCGTAATTGAAGTTTCGCACATTATTTTGCCCTTTGATATAAGATACCGAAACCATTTATTTCCCCTTTTTCTCATCGGAAACCACACATTTTTCTTCTTTCTGTTTGCGTGTTCTTTTTTTTCGCTTAAACAAGCACGTACCCTTCCCTTCTTTACTCTATCGCCGTAAATTCTGCCTGAACAAACCATCCTCCACCTCCCACCTCGATGTAAACTTGCTCATATCTTCTCACTTGGTCCCTCTTTGCCTCTCTTTCCCCTCATCAACGCCATCTCGAAAAACCTGGCATTCCTGGAGGATGCGTCTGATTAGTGTCGACGTTTCCCGGTAGAGGGAAAAATGTCATCCTTTTCATTCGTGGGAGGATGATGGGTAGGGGTTGACGGGTGTAGGGGGCGTAAGAGAGGGGGTGGTGACAACGCCCCGAGTTGGCGACAAAACGAAAATTAAATTGGAGCGAGCGGTTGCCTTGCGATGGGAGTTATGGTTCGCTTTCCAATTTCTGCGAGACAATTAGTGGATAGGAAGGAGGAATAAAAGAAACTGTAGCGAGGAAGGGAAGGGGGTAAGACGCAATATCTCTCGGGGAGAATCTCTTTTTCTAGCTCTAAATGAGAACAGGGAGTTTACCAGATGTTTGTATTTCGTGTTTCTTGAGGAAGCCCGGGCTGCAATAGAAAAGAATGATTTAAGAAAGACAGGCTTGTTGCTGAAATCTGAGAAGTTTCTTTCTGTTTATGAATTGATTAGTTCCTAGACTACTCTTTGAAAAATAAATCGAATTAGTGGGTTTGAAGCTTGTTTTGAATTTATTTTTTTAATTGGGATTATTCCATTTTCGTGTTAGAAAACTAACTAAATATCAGCTGGATTAATGGAAAAAGTAGCTTGAATTAATGAAAATTGAATTCGGTGAGAAAGAAGGTTTTTTTTATGTGAATACTTCATCACAGTTCTGATGTAGTAGGATTTAGTTGAAATCTATCTTTGCTGATTGATAATAAAAAATACGTTATAACAATGATGATTTGATTTTTTATCATATATTTAAGATAATATCTCAATTTTGACACTGTCAATACAAAAGTTTAAAATATTTTATCGCATGTTTTCACGTCTTAAATTCTGTTTTATCTTGCTTAAGCATAGAAGATAAAGTGACAGTCATTGGAAAATATAGTAGAATTATGCGACAAATTGCTTGTATCCATAATTATGCTCTAGAAAAATTGTTTTTAAATAATCTTTTTCTTATATCTTAAACGCATAGATATCCAATCATAAGATATATTACGCTTATATGAGTCAACGTAGTACTTCATGAATGTTCTAAACATTAAATAGGGAATACTATAATCTACTTTAGATATTGAGATTGCCAAATAATTTCAATTATTTTAATATTGATAATAGTAAAATTATCAGCTAAGGATGCTTGAGAATCATTCGTCGGAGGGAAGTAACATTAAATAGAATTATTCGCTCCAATTCTTCTTTCCGCAGGGGGAAATAAAAGAATTAAAAGTTTTCGAGAGATTTGAGTTTTTCTTTCGCAGATGAAAGAAAGCAATTCAAGTAATGGATTTTCGTAGATTGGATTTGAACGAATTTGGATGAAATTACGGATTGATTTTAAAGGAGAGGTGCAATTTCAAATGAGATTAATCAACGTCCCTTTGAAGTGAAAAGTTCGAAGTGTTATCCTTTGTAAGATTTCGTTTGGCGAAAACAAGTCTTTTTATGAATGATTTTTTTGAAAATAGTGCAGTACGTTATTGGTAAATCTTGAGTTCATCTTTTAGTATTTTTTTGCTAAGGATTAGTTCTTGAGTATTGCGAAGTTTGTCTCAGTAATAATAGATAAACCTAATCATAAAATAGAGAGGTTTAATTTGTGTTGGTAAATTTTTTTACATTCACTTTTATTTCTGTAATTTATTCTGATTAAATTTTGCATCTTATTTTTATAAAATAATTTTGAACCCCTTGCGCCTTACATTTTTGGTTGAAAAAAATATTTCGCAAGAAATTTAATTCGGTATTTGGTAGAGCATCAATTTTAAAGGCTAAATATTATAGATAATATTCTTAAGCAAGAGAATTTTTTTAGAATAACAATTTCCAAGGAAAGAATAATTTATTTTTACATACATATCAGAATTTTGTAATATAAATTTAATTTTTCCATTCCTTTGTTATCGTTAATATATTAATACATTGAAAGAGCCTATTTCACAAAGTATTAAAATAAAGTGAAGGTTATTGTCAACAAATATTTTTTATTGAAATCGGAAAAATATTAAAATTATATCTTTTATCAGAAACATAATTTACCAGAATTATTATGTTAGGCTCGATACCGGTTTTTTTAGATTGCTCATTAATATTATGACTATCTTTATAGAAATATTAATGAATGAAGGCTGAATCTCCTCTTAATTTATTGAATAATTTTTAATTTCAGTTTCAAAAGTTATACAGAACTTGTTTTGAGTCGCAGTTTTTCACTTCTGTGTTTAACAAACAATCGAGCTCATCTCACATAATTCATTGTGCAAAGTAATTTCATCTTTTCCTTCTCTATTTGTACGGACTTACGTTTGTATGTATATACTTGTGTAATGAAGCGTTTATTTTGTGCAAAAATTACTAGAGCAATACAGGTTCATTAAACTAGTCTTAGAAAAAATTTTTTGTATATTAGTAGTTTTTCTCTCCCTTTGATTGTAATATGAAATGTTTTTTTTTCATTATGGTATGAATTATTATTCCAGAATTGTGTAATGTAATAAAAGATGAATTACTCTAATGCATACACAATATTTTCAGGGAGAGATGCCTTGCCCTCAGACTTATGTGTGTACATGTATATAAATAGTTTATTTCATGCCATAAACTGATTAATGGAAAAAATTGAAAAAAATTCTTTTTTGTGCAAGATATATTAATTCTTTATTTTTTGTTTCAGGTTTTCTCGATGAATGAAATGTCAAGAGTAGTGAGATAACTGCAAAAATGACAGGAAAACTTAAGCCTGGGATTGAATTTTCGTCTTCCTTTTGGTAAGTTACTGCAACAATTACTTCTTTGATATAAGACTAGCCTTCCTTTCTATGGCCCGAAATCTGGCGCCTCTACATTATTTCAGATATATTGCGACCTTCTCCAATATATTGTTTATCTTCGCACGCCAGGCTTCTTAAGCTATCCCTAATATTTTATGCACTGGATTTTCTTCAATTTAATTCCAGCTTTGTGCGGGGGATTCCGTCAATATAATTCAAAATCGAGCGTTTCGCCTCGGAATAGAGAAGATCTTGACGAATGTTCTTATTTAGAGCGGGTTATCCTTGTATGGCAGGTCAATTTTCTTAAGGGAAAAGATGCTCGGAAGCAATCCGTTCCCTTAAAAATCCGCTCCCCTCGGGTCAATTCCGCTTGATTTCTCTCTATCCCCCTACGGACTCGTAACTTTTCCGCCTTCGATCCCTCCGTCGACATCCGTGCCCACCACAAATAACCGTCTTTATTTTTCCCTCTTCATATTTGCCCCTCGGACCCTAAACACCAAAAGCTCTAGCCTTATCTTACTACTAAACCTCTTACCGGACTAGATTTTTTTCTTTCTGTCCTATCACTTGGCACACACTAGTCCTCTCACCTCTTTTTAGAATTCTAGATTTACAATTCCGACAACACGTTTCTTGATTTTGTACCTATTATATTTGCTGCGAAATGTTTTCACTTTCTCTAATAGGTTTACGAAATAAAGAGGTGGGTCTCTAAAATTCCATTCCTACATTTGAGAGTGACCTAAATCTCCAATGATTGATCTATAATTAACAATTTAATGAATAGATTTATTTTCTTCGGTGTTCTTCTTTACGCCTGTAGTTATTCGACGTACATTCAATTGTCTTTTCTAATAATAGGATATTTTATTCTATATTCGAAAACGAATCAACTGTCGGAGTCCTTAAATATTTGACAGCTAATGAATTTGAAGGAAGATCATCTAAATAGTATGAAATTCAGAGCGTAGAATCAATGTGTTTTGTACTGATAGTGAAGTAAAGAATCGATATTTTTTTACCTTTTAATGCTTAAACTAAAACTCTGATATGGTCACAAAACCATAGTACTCGTGTTAATATCCATCACTGCTATAGACTATCGATCTATGATTTAGCTACATGGTTGTTATACTCTATGAATACACCTCATAGATTCCATATTAACGGTAAGATAAATTTTTGATGTAGGGGAACATTAAAATTTTTCTGATAATTCTTTGACTGTTCGATAATCAACTTTTATTTCATTTTTAGATCTCTTACTTTCATTTCAACACAAAAGCCTTTTGTTTTTTCCCGTAAAGACTTGATAGAAGATATGACAAATCATTTCAATTCATATTTCCACCGATATAATATTTTTATCGTGCGATAAATGTGCTTGATTGAAGGGTGGATAATCGGCAGAAATCATTATTTCATGCACGTCATTCCAGACCCATAAATCGAATCCTGCGAAACTTGGACGGGTGAAATATCTTTGGCAGACATCAAATAAAGGTTAATTTTTTCTCGGCGTGATCCGTGCATGTGATTCGGGGATCGAGATAAAGATATTTAAATATTGCGATCGCAGAAAACGATATCAATTTCACATTTTGAAAAGAAAAGTGCGACCCTTTTCTCGACTATATATCACAGATTAATTTGCTTTGGCTTAAGTAAATCAAATGTTTTTCCTATAAACAGTTACTCCATTCTTTATTTTATGAGTAATAATTTAGGTTTTATGAGGGAAATTTTCTATATCGAAAAGATTTCATTGATAGCAAATTAAGGAATCCTTCACTAAAATTAACATTTTCACTAGCCCAGTATTTGATCGTTGACGATTCCAGCCAAAGCAGAAAGTAGAGTGTCGGTCATATGAATATTTACTAACGTTTCTATGCATTTAATTGAAAATAACGTGTATAAACGTTCAATGCTCTAATCCTCGAGGGTTAAGTTACATAAAATCATCGTTTGAAAGCTTCTATTACTTCATACCGACTGAAACTTTCAAAAAATTTTTTGTAACAAACATTCATTCGCCTGAATTTTATTCAGCTTCTCACATAAACGAAATTTTTCTCTTATTTCATTCTTTGTGCTGGTATTTAAGCATTTTTATGTTGAATTTTAAATATTTAATGTCTATTCTCATCTTTAATTAATTCTTTATCAAAAACTTTTTGTAACAGTATCATTTTTATCCATTAACTATTTTCCTCAATTCGTCACCATTGGACAACCTGCTTTCGTTTGCTTTCCATCCTTCTTCGTTGAGGAAACTGTCTTTCTCTCTCAATATCTATATACTCTCCTCCTTCCTGAAGCCGTTAGAATTCCATTCCTTTATTCGAACCTATTTCCTTTCTCTATTTCTTTTTATGTTTTTCTCCTCCAAAACGACCACCATTTCTTGTCTCTCTTGTTTCTCATTTGAGGGGATCTCATACGCTTACCATTTATTGAGCTTAGGTCAATATAAAGATTTATTAGCCTTCGATGTCGCACATTGGTGAGATTTTATGTGTTTCCTTAACCTTTCGCCTTTTGTATTTTGTGTGCGTTTCGGCCTAACGAACGTGAGCTGCTAACTTTTCATATACAGTCGCTTGCTCGTGACATTGTATCGGTTCACATAAGACTTCTATGGAATTCGGAAATTCGCAATCGGAAAAATATCATCCGTAACTACAAAATAAAGAGGGAAACAATAGTGAGATAGTGAGTTTTTGCGGTATTATTCTAACTTAGGAATAAATTTGGCAGAGAATCCACTAATCCTATTTCCAGCAACGTCATAGGTATTTCCTTATTACCACAAACCAAATGTAAACACTATCTATCCTTCATTTCAAAATGTGTGGATGCATTGTAGTTATTCTTTCATGCTGGGCGCATGATTTCATATTACCGTATACTTTAGTAATAAGTTTAGGTATTTTTAAATTTCAGTAGAAATCAGAATTTTTATTAAATAATGATAATTCACTAAACATCTCTTAAAATTTCCCTCTTATATTTTAAATATATAATTATTTCACCCTATTTTCTACATTTAAAATCACCCTAAGTTACGGATATTTAATAAAAAACAACAGCTTCTCATTAATTTTATCGATAAATATTTAGATAAAAATAAATAAGAATAGTCTATACATAGAAAGAAGAATCTATAGAATCGAAAATAAAATAATACCAAGGTAATATTTTCTCAGCGTATTAATGAAGTAATCTAAAAAAAATGCGCGGAATTATCCTTGACTCGAAATGAAATACTCTCACTCCGCCATGTTCGTCAATTCAAATGATATCGAGATATTTATCCGAAAGAAAAAGATAGTGATTTTGATTTATAAATCATTACCTATTGAAAGTAGGTCATGTTACCAGGTGACAATATATTTTAGTAGTCTAAATTAATTTAGTATATTTTTAATAATTTAGTATCCGTTTTTTGTTCTCATCATACTCTTGAATAAATAAATTTTCTGTACATAATTTTATCCGAGGACATAGTTATAATAAAAATACATATTAATTTTATTGACTTACATATAAAACATTATATATAATTTTACTGCATTAGGAATATGAGTTTTTGATATTATTCATTTTTAAAATCCGATTTTTTATTGTATTTGACTTTCTCATTATTCATTCTCCCAATTAGTTTCCCTAACGTTCTGTTTCTTAAATTGTCTTTGCTTTCGAAAATATATTATGAAAACTATTACTAATTATCTATTTATGAATTATTTGCATATAAACTTAAACGAAAGCGGATCTAATAATATGAATCTTTTGGGACCCCGAGCGTGCTTAGTTACTCCAACCGTCTAGGTATTTCAGTAATACTGCTTGTTCTTAACTCATCATTCACCTACAGGACGAAATTGAGGTAAACAAGATGATCACTAGTGAATCTCTTTGGAATCTGTTACGAAATTTCTTTGGGATTGACACATTGTAAATCTCTCTAAAACGAGAGAGATGTTCTTACGCATCTCCTCTCTCATTATTCCGCCCCTTATCCCCAATCAAAGAGTTCTCATCAATCCTTTTATTTCTTCTCCCCCTTTTAATGCCTCAATTTTCCTCTTTCATCTCCCTCGCTCATCTCTTTCCCAGCTGACATGTACCAAGGCGAATCTCCCAGAGCTCCCGCCTTTTCGTTGTCCTTCGATATCTCTTCTTCCCGCGCTAAAACGCTTGTATCGATTACGTCCTCTTTTTCCTTATCTCTTTCGATGATCCAATCGCTTCGATCTGAAGAGAGGAAAAAATATACAAAGGCATTCTCCGTTGCTATCGGTATTTCGACACCCTTCAATCTAAAACCCAGGCGCCTCGCCTCTTCTTCTCTTCAAACATATTTTCGTCCCCTTTTGGCGCCTTAATTAGGAGAGGTTCCCTCTCGAATTGATTAAAGGACAATGGAAGTATGGCAGGAGAGTCTAATGATAAGGATCAAATCGTAATCTGGTTACTTTAATCAGTCGGTAACGCGAGAGGTCGAAGAGTAGGCGGGCAAAGGGAGGGAAGTTTATGGGCAGGTAGCTGCTCCTTTCTTTCCTAATTGGTTGTTGGGGGAAATATTTGAAGGAACTTCATACCTTTTGGCTATTTCAATAAACGGCTATTGGATGAATCCATTAGAGGGCTTTTGATCTATAATAGAGACTCATTTTATTCTCTATTTTAATCAGTGCGATGGCTTTCTAGTTTTTCTGATATACCAACCATTAGTTTCCGAAATATAGGAAGAGACGATAAGGCGGCTATGTGGATGTGAAGTAGTTATCGCATATATACTTAACTACGTTCCTTTTTACTCGACCAATAAAATAAATGGAAATAACAAAGATAAAGGATCTGAATCGGATAAATCCTTAATTTAATTGTCCATTGCATATAAAATCATGGATGCAATATTATAGATGAATTTATTTCATAATGCTAATTATTTTAGCGTGCGATATACAGTGACCTATATGTTATTCTTCAAAAGTTTCCCTAATCTACATCAATCTAATCGTACATATAATGTGATACTGAACTGACTCTATAAGTATTGTCGGTTAAAGAAACTTCTCTCCTAGATAGTTTCAAATTACTATAAATTATATAAAAATAAAATATATAGGTTATAGAAAAGGTCAAATAACTTCTGAGTTAAATTTATTGTGCTAATAGGTGTTACAAGAAATAGATAATTTGGTCAACAGATTCGGCGCAAAAACTGTGATTTGGGAAATGAATGAGAACAGTCAAACTCATAAATGCGTAATGGGAGATAAATTCTTATTGTTGCATCCTTCAATAAAAAGATCCAGATAGAAGAGATGCATGAGTGGAATGATAAGTAAAATTCACCATTACCTCCAAATACTGTCAGAATTAAATAACTAAATGATAAGTAACATCTTTCAAGTAATAGGGAATTAGGGAATGTCGCATTTTGATAAGAATAATTCGTTCTGGAAATATATTTAATCCGACAAGTTCCTTTTGAACTCCAAACATCCTTTCTGTGTTTCAAATTTTATTTTCAAATCTTATTAATCAAAAGGTAAATACCTACTCCTAAGTTTTTACGAAACATCCTTTCAACTCTGAGTTTCGTTTCTCGTATATTTCGTTACTTTCCTTACTCTTTATTCCTACACAATCCTCACCTACTTCTCCTTTCTCCGAAATTACTTCTTTTTTAGATCCCACTTGGGTCCTTTCGCCAGGAAACTGCGATATATCGAGGGTGGTTCGAAACAGCGCAATTCATCCTAGACGTCTCCATCGTTCCCATTTCCTTCATTATTTTTCTCCCCTCCATACGTTCTCCGATTTCTTTCTCTATATAATTCCGGAACGCACGTAAAAGGAGAGAAATTCACCAATAACTATTCTCCTTCCCGTTTAACCCTATCTTTTTTATCCCCAACTACAACGAGCCATCGTTACGTCGGAGACAGCAACCATTGAACCTCCCCCGAAATAGCTCTTCGACTTTCAAAGCCAAACCGGTAGTCGTCGCTTTCTCTTTACGGTTATTCTCCACCGCCATCGTTCTTTGTTTTATTTTTAACCTCTAGAACCGATACTCTAATAACACGCGCAGTGAATCGCAGTTTTCCGATAAAATAAAAGGTCGGACGCTGGAGAGGCATCGGAAAAGAAGGGAAAATGGCGCTATCGTAAATCAAATGTGGCGTAGCGACAGGGGATTGCATCGTAAAACGAGGTGAAGAGAAAGATATTTCATCCGTTAGATTATGGCGTCGGATAGAAGGATTAGATCTAAGGGTTCGCATGTGGAGCACTTAACGTTCGCGGTGTATGAAAGAATTCATCGATCAGAATCCATCCGTCCACTTCCGGGTTCCAAACGTAATGAGGGATGAATTTCTCGATCCATTTGCGTGTGTACTTTTTACAAGTGAATGGCTAACCTATCAAATTAATCACGCACTCAAAAAATTTTGCGCTCTCATAATATAAGTTCTCTAAGGCGAAGGTGTGTTATTGTAGGTATCAGAGTTAAAATAGCTACTAGTAACTAGTTCCTTTATACCTTTGGCAAATAACGAAAGGAAATAACGGTAAATTTCTTGGTCTCCAAGAAATTTACCTCAGATTATTTGAAAAATGTATTATACATTTACAAGAGAAATCGAGAAACTAATCAAAAAAATGTTTTACCATCATTGAGAAATAATAGTGACATAAAGTATTTATTATTTTATTGGCTTAAAACTATTTATAATTTAAATTCTTATATTCTTTAGGCTCACTATGCATTTCTAAGCATCGATTTCTTTCTTGGTATAGCTCGTCCTTTTCACGAATAAGACTTATGATATGTATTCGAATTTACGAAATTCGAGGATTTGAGAAAATGTACTCATTTTTTTATATAACATTGAAATTCTTCCTTTAATCCTAGAAAAATCTGCCTCAGATTGTTGATTAATCGTTTTAATTTTCAATTACCTGCTCTTGGACCAATTTTTTGTGCCTAACTTAGAAACCTGTCGGTATTCCAGTCAAGTGCCGCTTTTAATATTTCTGATGCATGCAACCACTATTGAAATATTGGATTTGAAGTCGATGAATATCCGCCTTCTTAAAATTTGAATCTGTTTAAGTCAGTGTGATTCATTTTAAAGTCAAATATATGTATCGTCTTTGAAAAAATCACCAGAAATCAGTGTTTGAAAAGAAGCTTTAACGATCGAACTCTTATTCTAAAAAGGGAGTCGTTTCATTTAATTGCCCAAAGTGGATACTTAGCGTAAAAGGATACAGTTATAACTTTTTAGTGCTTTTTTTGCATCTTAAAGAACGTTTCTTTTAGGACGTAACGGTTTAGAAAGTTTATTTAGGTTGTGAATTCTGTGGAATCGGTAAATTGAACCCATAGGATATTAAATATACATTAATGGTTTGGAAGTGCATTACAACATACCGATAACTACGTATGCAATAACATAGGCTATATACTTACAGCATAGTGCTTTAATGTATTAATCATATGATGCTTATATTTGAACTTAATTCAATCATATATCATAAATCTTTTTGATTTAGGAGGGCATCTAAAAATAATTATCTGTATAAGTTCGATTTTGTCAGGCCGCACTTGATGGAAGGACATATTAAATGAAGAAAAGCACTTGGTGACTTCCACAATTTATCATAAATTTCCACATAAATTGTGGAAGTCACCAAGTGCTTTTCTTCATTTAATAATTATCTGTTATCCGATTTACTAATGCTACATATGAGCAGAGTTATTAAATATCATTGGAGATTTTCCGAATTTCTGATTCTAGATAAAAATTGATGAAGATTTATTACCGAGTTTATCCATTGTTTTTATTTGTAACTATTTAACTTCTAAAAATGCTTACGATACAATTGTACCCATCATTTAAATCAAATTAACGGTGGTCAGAGAATATTATAAAATGATGCAATTTTGCATATGCGCCCGTAAAGAATTCCATTCTTTGCAAATCGACTTCCAGAATATGTCTAAATCATTAGCCTCGTTACTAAATGACTTCACTGAGATGCAGTAAAATTACCTTAACAAATGTGTGGGATCGCGGAAAGAGAGAAAGAATTCCAAATAGCCCTCTCCACCTCCTAGCTCATCAAGGCCCTAACAACCGAAGTCCCGCTGCACCCCTGCATTGACATTCACCCAAATCTATTCACCCCTCAACCTTTCATCTCCATTCTTTCACATCCCGTGACTCGAATCATCGAACAGTGGGCTCCGTGGTTAACGTAAGGGGTCCTAAGATGGAACCCTGGGGCATTAGCACCAATAAAGGGGGGAGACGGGTTCCCCAGAAAACGAGTGTCTTGGAAGTCTCTATCTTCGCTCTTTTTTTCTTTCATCTGCTCTCCAGTCATTTTCCCCTCCCCATTCTATGTTAAACCGAATATTTCCCCTCCTTTCCCCCTACCACTTCTATAGTTTTCTTCCTTAACATTCATTGGGCCCTTTTTAAACGATCTCATCACGCACCAGGGTTTTCCCCTCGCCAAATTAGCGCGGGCTGCTGTTCTGATGTTTTTATTTTATGCTCGCTTTAATGAAAGGTCTTTCGTCGTAAAACGAAGTAATTCCCTCGATTGCCTTTCATTTATAAAGCTTTCTACAGTTCAGGAGCAATTTCTGAGCTTTAAGTCTTTCAAATGTCTATAGTCCTCTCATGTACGTCTCTTTGTTTTAAGCAGGTCGCTCTACTCACGTACGCGTTGCGATGAATGTAAATATCGAAAGGGAACAAAAGTAATTGAGTCGTGATGGGATGTTTAATCCTCCCTTCGTAATTGTACCTTTGTCTTTATTTCTTCGGAAAGATAAACGCGATACCGTGAATAACTTCATATTAAGCGTCATTTCGAATTCCTTCACATTTAGCTAACATTAGGAATGAGTCGATTTTATTCTCGATGCTTGACCTAGAATACGCATTATTTTATATGAGACCGTCAAGTTAACACAGCCTAATTTGCCCTAGCAATTCGCCTTTACTATTATTCTCTAACCGGACGTTTCCCGTTCGTTTGAAGCCTCTCTCGGCTAGAGAGTTTATTGTGAGTAGCTCTTCCTTCTTTATGACACAATCTCTCTTCCATGCGCCCTAGTTTGAAAATTCACCCCACGCTTCCCTTCAGATTCTTCCGCGTTTACCCTCATGTCCAGAACTCTTTTCCGCTGCATTCATCCGAAAATCCACCGACTGGAGTAATTAACTCCTTCCAAGGGAATGCGGTGATTTCCGAATATTTTCTCTGTCGTTGGAGTCGGAGGATTTGACGGAAAGAAATTTCGAGTTAACTGAAACTACCTCTAAGCTCTCCCATCCCCACCATAAGAGTATTTTGTCAGGGTCTGCCGCAACTTCTGATCTTTAACTCGCTCTCTCGAACAGTTTCCTTTTATAGTCCTCTTTTGTTCCAACCGTCTTTAATCGAGCTTTTTGCCGCGTTTTCTAAATTTCCACGATTACTCTTTACTTATTCTTTTACTATTAGCTTTCTATTATTATTTGTTTAACCGATGTCATTTATTATTTATTAAATACCTAAACTTTATTTATAAAAGGAAATTTTTAATATATTTCCACAACTATTTTACAAATGTTTATAGATTTTGGTAAGTTACTTTGTCAGAGAAAGGCTATAAATGTTTTCATAATTTGGCAAATCATTACATTTTTCAATGAAATGGCTATACATAAATTATTAGTTAGTTCATCGATTATTTTGTTTCATTGTCATAATTTTCAAACATGATATTCAAGAGTTTCAAAATTACATCAATTGCGTCTACATTTTATTTTCTTTATAGCTGTTTTATTTTAATAGTAATTTCTATTTTTGTTAATCAATGGTCTTGATTAGATTTGCTGCTAAATTGAAAATCATCATCATATTTCGGGTTTAAATCTTCGAGACAAGTAAGTTCATAACATCTGAAATGCTTGTGGGCGTAGCCAACCTTGTATTCTTTACGGCAGAGTTACTCTGACGCAGTAAGTTGGCAGAGATGACGATCGTGTAGACAGGGTGACGTAGGATAGGATAATGCCTGTGAGACAAATCCATGTGAAGTTTGAGAAAACGTGGGATGAAGGAAAGGGATACTAGAAATTGTGTATGGGGAATTAAAGGGGAGAAAGGGAAACATGGCTCTTGATTGCTTTCTCAGACGTCATCCAAAGCAGATATCTAGGAATGAACTTTAGGAAATACATTTCTAAGAATAACCAAAGGGATATAACTTATAACACTTGAATTATTTACACGATAAGCATGCACGTTTATTGGATAAGAGACATACTGTACTTAGATTACTCTACTGCAAAAATCATTGTTGATACGGTATCGATAATTTGAATATAACGGATTAAAATATTCTAAATATTCCATAAAAAACAGGGGATTTAAAAATGTCTGAACAAAAGTTACTACTTTTATGAATTGGAGCCTAAATATGACGAAAATACGTTTTATGTTTTCGTATCTTACCAATAATTGAAACGAATATAGCAATTTGAAAAAGATCTGCTCAAATTTAAAATATGATCGTTTGAAGTTACATAACATAACGTAAATAGATCCATATAATTTATAATATGAAAAAATTTAAGTTAGCTGATGGAAGTACAAAGATAAATGGGGTTCGAAGAGTTTGGAGACAAGCTCAGCAAGGAGAGTTTTTTCATGGAAGTGAAAGGGCATAAGGGTGGCCCAAGTGTTGAAAAGTGGAGCAGACAGGAAATCAGGGAGCTGATAAGGAAAAAAAGGATAGATATGCAAATATACGGTTAATAATTTATCGAAAGGAAGAGAAGGGAATGAGTTTTGGAGCGGTGAATGAAAGGGTGTGGCAAAAGAGGTGTGCATGGAGTGGGAGGAAGGGCAACGGAAACTCTCCAAAGGCTGTAGCAAACTTGCGATGTGCGCCGCAAAACCCATCCGAGGCTCCACCCCATTCCATCACTTACGGCCCTTTGTATATCGCGATAGGAGCCGCCGCAAAAAATCGCCGCCGATAAAAAGCCATATCTAAATATATTATCTAAAAAAAACTCGGCGAAATAGCCATGGGTTAGGTCACGGGGACTTAATTATAAACTGCGGCATCAGAGGGCGGGCTATTCATCAGACAGACTTCTGTAATGGAGAGCGTGATGAGGGAAAAAACCAAGCTGCGATATTGATCGACGGTAATCATACTTCATCGGGTCGAACGTGCGAATAGTCCGAGAGAAGGGATGTCTTTTGACGGAGGTCACGTCTGACGTAGGCGGCAATCAGACGAGATGGCGTAAGGATATCACCCTAGACTGGGTTATTATTTTACTTCAGGAGATGATGTCCGGTTAATTGCTCGTTTCGCGGAGGATGAGGGCTTTGTTGAAGTTTGGAAGGATCTCAAGAGAGACCTTGACGGCCACAGAATTGATTTACCGTTGCTAAATGCCCATCTCCAAACAGATAATTTGACGCGATCGGATTAATCATCCGGAGGTATAATAAAAGATTAATGATGATTAATAAGAGGCGAAACTATGGTAAAAACACGACCGGAACGTTGCTCGAGAATTCGGATGTAAACTCGGTGGTTCCTAAGGTGAAAATCTTCTGTGGTACAGCTCTCTTTCACGCACATTTCGCTAATGGCCATCGTTTATGAAATATTTATGTCGTAAATTACGCTATGGATTGATGACTGTACGTCTATAATCAATAATCACAGTGGAGAGTGGTGTATCAATAGAGAAAGGAGGTTGTAAGCACCCAGTTAGAATTTTAATGGTAATTGTGGGGAAATTTCTGCTGTGATAATTTATTCTTTTTACTCATAATTTATAAAACTCTCTTTATTATTTTGAATTATAATAATAATCAATTTGTTTTTAAGAAGATTTAAAATTTATTTTAATGGAAAGAATATTGATATCGATCGCTTGTTATAGGCTCTAATTAGGTGATAATGTTATAACCAAATAATTTTGTTTGATATGATTTGTAGTTATAAAAATCTTTTGTTTTACTGCAAATGATGCATTAATTTTGAGTTGTTGAATATCCGAAAATTCCATCTTTTTTATACTTTTAAAGCGAAATTTAGTTATGATTGTACATATGATTATAGTTATGATTTACACATTAAATTTTTTTTCCTTGTAAAACAATTTAATGTGTAAATTTCATTTGAAAACGGCATTCGTATTTTTCGTACGCGAATAGAATTGCATGGATTGGTTAGGGAAGCGGTATAATCTAATGCGAAACTTCGACAGGATGAGGATACTTTATTTAGGCCCAGAGCGATTAAAATGGGATTTATAAATGTATTCAAGATAAAAAATGAGAGAGGAAAGTGTGGGTGGACGAGGTGTGCTGATGACGTCACGCCAGAGTTTCGATGACGCAATTCCGCGGCAATTGTTGAACTGGTTCCCACGGTCGGGAAAGGGGTGTGCGTAGGTAGATCGGGTTGAAAGAAGAAGAAGAAGCAATAGGTGGTCCTTGAGTTATTGCTACGTCCACCGCCCCTCCGACACAACCAGCATCTCCACCCACCTCCCCCTTCGAAATGTTTTAACGGGCGAATCGGATTGCATAAATCAAGGCGGCGAAACGTCTGTACAGTCGCACTTTGGTGCTTTAGACGCACACATGTATATCGTCCGTATCCTCTGGAGCGAAAATGGAGTATTTTTCTTCGAAGGACAGCTTGAACGTGTTTTGGATGTGCCTCTCTCTATCTTCTTCGTGTGCTCTCTTTCTATAAACTCCTATTCTTTCTCCATTTCTCTTTGCTTCAGTGCCATTTCCTTACTTTCTCTTTTAAGGATGCTTGTTGTCACAATGCAAGGAAGGATAGATGCAGCAGTTGCAGGAATATTTCTCTCGAACCGATTGGGTGATACGATAGTTTCAATTATATCAGCGGAATTTCAATATAATCGCATAGAGTTTAACGGTTTGAAAATAATCCGTCAGATAGTGAACTAAAGGCGAAAATTAACGTGAATGAGGAAATATTTCAAAATAATTTAATTGAAAGGAAGAGAGACTTTTTAAAATCAATAATTATGCCTTAGAGGTCGTGCTTTAATTAGAAATAACCCAGAAGAGAATAGCTTTCACGAAGAAGGAGGCTATACGAAAATTATGAAGTAAAAATAAACTATTTCAACGTAAAACTTGAATTAAAACTTGTTCTTTTATTCTCAAAATTCGTAGGCATTCTAGGCGTACAAATATCCATTTGTACCTGTCATGTATTATTGAACATGCACGTATAAAAATAATTTTGAGGTAAGGTTAACTGAAATGATGCACATAAATTCCTCTCGAATCCGAATAAAATCATAATAACTCAATTTTATTTACGGCGATAAAAAAGCATAAATACGTCATACCAATGCGAAATCTTTCTCATGTGAATTCATTTTCCTTTCGAAAACTGTTGAAAATTAATACCGGTGGGAATGCTCATCGAAAATCCTCAATTTATTCCTATCTTTCGTGGAAACGTTCTCTCGCTGCCTAAGTGAAACTTTTATTAACGATCTCTTCGATCTTAGTAAATTCTGCGGGATAATAAACGTCCCTTACTTTCTCCCTTCACTTTCGCGTGGTTGTAAAAAGAAAACGCCAGAGGAAGTGTCTGTTCGTGCTCAAGGTGAAGACAACAGGTTTTTTTCCGGAGGCCAACAAACCTTGGGCTTGGGCGTCGGCGTCAAATTAAAGTGCATGAAATTATGATGAGATAATTTGCGAGGGGAATAGAACCAAGAAAGGCCGAGAATGTTCGAGAGGTTGCATCTCTAATTATAGCGATCTTGTGGTGGATGCAAATAATTGTCAGCATGTGACCGAATTTGCATTTTTAATTGATAGCCACGGAGAGACGATGAATTATTCGCGCGCCCCTTGGCCTTGATTATGAACATCTATGATTTGCTATCCAATATCGGGATATTTATTAGATTCTTCTCGGTCGGATGATTATGTGGGGAATAATCAATTGTGATTCAATCAACGGATACCAATCAAGTGGGTGTCAACGCTATTTATCACGCTCAGTTATAGAAAGAAATTTCTTTTAAAAAACATTATTAATCATGAAGAGATTTTATAAATTCATTGATGAGGTCTATTCTAAAGGGAAACGATCAATTTCTAGTTTCAAATACTTAGCTTCCTTCTTTCTTTATTAGTTATCGTATTGATCGGGAAATCACCTTTCCTCACTTTGAAAATTTTATTCCGATACAATGATCGATGGCTTATGAGGGATTGTTTTCTGGTTGAAATGAGCCAGATGTGAAATTCATTCCTCGATAAACTGGTTTGACCCCTGAGAGAAGTGACCTTTCCATTTGCTAATGACGATTAATGATTTTCTTATGGCCTTTATCAGCCGCAGATTCCATATCGAGGAAGCTTTCATTGCTGTGATTTGATCTCATAATTATTTTGCAAAATCCAAATGTGTTTTGAAAATTGATTGTGCACGCCACTAAAGTATCAAATACTAATTACGAATTTTTAGATATAAACACTTGGACAACTCCTCTTTAGAATGATTCGGAGTAAATTTAATCCGTGCTGTATTAGAGATAGTTTTCCTCTCCTTTTTCTCTGAAGTTCTAGTGGTACTTGCTAAATTGTTTATATGAAGATGTCTGTAAATTATTAAAACGGAAGACAAAATTTTGGCTCCTAGTGAAAATTGAGAAAATGCTCTGTAATCATTTTAACTTTACTACGAAGTGAATTTGTATCTGTTAAATAATTAAAAATTACAGGAAGTGAACCAACACCTTAATGAGGAAAAGTATTCAAAATATACTTCACCCCGCTGAATTCTCTCTCCATTTTTTAAAATCGATTAGTCACACCTGAAATTAAGCGAGGAAAAATGGCTGCAAATCGAATCTTGAATTTTTTTCCTATAGACGAAATATTAATGAGAGATTAATCCGTTCGAAGGATGAACTGGAAACAAGGCAGGTACGTTTGGAGAAGAATAAAACTAATTATTTTTACTGTAATAACAATTTAAGAAGCATCAAAGAAAGCAGTGTATTTTCTAGAACTATATAACGAGATAATTTTAGAGCTTCTCTCAATGGAAAATATGATTTTCATGTAAAAAAATCAGAAGGCTCCTAAGATAGTGACAGACAAAATTGCGTCAGGAGTCGAGTTTACATTTTGACGATGAAGTAGAAACCCGACACTCATCATCTTCCTTCCTGGAAGAAACGGATCAAACCTTCAGACGCGTACAAGACACGGAAGGCATAAAACATTCATGCAAACAGCCCCGGTATTATCACGAGTCGCGTATCTTCCGGAGAGACGTGTGTTCACAGACAGAGTCGGAGGGAATACAAGGGAAGAGGACCCGGAGGTTAATACGCAACACCTCTGGAGACGGAGGAGTAAATAAAACGGGTACGTGCTTTGAGGAGTGGTGAGGAGGGTAAGAGGCACGCCCATGCACGTCTTGTTCACATGCCCAAAAACCTCCATGGTTCTCTCCTCGAGTACGGCGTCCTCTCCGGCACTTCTTCACCGGAGGTGTCGCCTTCAAGTGTGCCAAATTCATAAAACGGATCCAAAAAGCTTAGTCGGGGATTTTTATGCTGAAATGCAAATATGAAGGCAGAGATAACTTCCTCCAAACACCGATGCTAGAAAGCGATTTCCCTTGAGGCAATAACCACTCGTTCTCTTGACAGTTTTATTTAATATTCGAATTTTAATCTCCCATAGGTATATATTTGTTCGTGTTTGTTTGCTTGTTTTCGATGCTTTTTATTTTCACGATTGTGATAGGGAATTTAAAATTGAAGTTGAGAGTTGTCATTGGAGTTGCTAATCTATGAAAATTAGAGGAGGAAATAAATTAACAGATTTCAAATACAAAGGCATCTACATTGCAATATTTAATATTTTCTTATGTATCAATTTCAATTAAATTCACGTAAAATTTTGAGATCAATCTTAATAAATAAAATTCTATTTATACTCTTATTGTATTTAGACAATCATAAATACATATATGTGAGAAAAGGGCGGACGTTCAGCATAGCTTTTCGTTTTATACATTTCTTGCGCTACTGACATGATTCGAGTGATATCATAATTGTCCAAAATTAGATTAAATTACCTAAATGGCTTATGTGACGCTTTTATCACTTTATTGTTGGCATATCTGTAAATTCAGTGTACGCTTAAACCTATCGTGTGACTATTAGACCCATATTACACCCGCTTATGCATATTTTATGCGGTTATTCATACACATTAGGTGAGAGAAGGATAAAGCGCAACTCCAGAGCGGTTATACATTTGAATTGAATGGAAATTAGATAGCGAAGCGAGAGCTTAAAATAAATCGCGCGTCTTGATTAGCATTTTTATCGTCCCACCACGCACGAGTTTCGTAAATAATTTAATGACATAAATTTCGGAGCGATATTCACGCTGCACGGAAAGAGTTATTTGTATTATTCAAACGAGATAAATTTAGCGAGTGAATGTTTCGCGATATTATGCGTGCTTAAATTGGAAGACTGACAAGAAGACGCATTTATTTTTGATTGAACTTTTAACCACTTCTGATGCTTTGAATTCAAAATGAAGTCGTACAGATATCGCGCATTTGCTTCGATTTGTAATGGAGTTCCACATGACGATCGGTATCAAAAGACAGCTGCACGCCAAAAGAGTTCGATATTACTATGCACTAACACAGCCAATCTCTGAACTCTCAGCGCTTGCGAAGTAGACTCATGCATTCCGATAAGAGAATCCCTCTCGACGACCTCTTTTTACACTTCTAAAATCGCAATAAGTCTTCTTCGCTAGGAATAACTTAGTCTTCTCCACCTTTTTCCCTCGAACATCACCCATGCCAAATCCCCCGAAACCCTTTCTCACCTCCGTGTACTGACATGTTTTATGTATGACCTCTTGGAGACTCACGTACTGAATAGTGCAGACCGGGCGCATTTGGTCAGATGTGTCCGTTTCGACCCTCTTCGTCCCGTATGCACTCGCGCTGAATTATTGAACTCTTTATTAAGGAGAAATAGTGACTGAATTTCCCAATCAGTTGTCAATGATGCAATAGAAAACACTATGACAGTGTACATAGATTTAGAGGGGTGTCTAACAAATAAATGATTCAAACTGTTTAGGTCTGAAGGATGAAAAAATTGCAGAAAAACACCGACCAAGAGATGTGCGTAATCGATCGTCAAAGGCTTGCTAATGGTATGAGCTTAATGATTGAAAGGATAACGTTTATAATGAGGATGTAACAAGATCTATGAATTAAATAAACGGCTCTGAACTTTCTGTCATTGAATGGAAACTATCATTAACAATAATTAAACCGCTGGATTAACATAGAATATAACCAGGAAACGTATGCTCTTAATTTTGTATTACTGTATGTAATAAGCCTTGAGACTAAGTTATGAACTAAAGAAAGTCAAATTAATACTTATATTACTAGAGAATACTTGAAAAGTGATAAAAGATAAAATGCAGAATGGCAGGTTAATAGTAATGCGTAGACGTATTCTAGAATAAGTAGAGGGAAGTATCACTCAACACCAACGGCAACGGATACTTACACAATATTTCACTTATCGTCATAAGGCGGGTCCCCTTGCTGGAAATATTATGGTAAGGAATAGGGCGATGCATTTTAATTGAGAATCTGACCATTCAGATAGTGAGGGAAGAGAGAGATGTTTTTTACAGCATGTGTGGAGCTGGAAGATGTCATATTGAGTGGAGGGGTGTGCAGATGATACGTAAATAGTTGGATACTTTTCGAGCTATCATTTCATCATGAACAGATAGTATTTGCAACCGCTCATTTTCTTGGATTCATATCGGATCTTCATTAGCTCATCCTAAATGACATCTGAATATCCAGCAATTAATGCGTCATGTTATAGATCCGGTCCTAGAAGTTTATCTTCATTGTGCTAAAAGACAATGCGTATTCTATTAAGTTTATTTGAGGAATATTTGGGTCGGAATCATTGTTACGTTTAAATATTTCTGAGCTCTGCAGAGGCGGACCACCAACAAATAACACGCCAACTGATTTTACAATAAGCACAAGCATTATCGTACAAATGGCTTGCAGATGACGAGAATTATTCATTAATAACTTATGCATGTGAGCCTGAGAGTAGTAATATGTATTTCCCTTTGAATGATGATGAAAAGGCTCTGAGTGAATTTGAACAGGAATTCTTTAAAATTGAATAATCTAAATGAATTGCTCAACCCCAAAACAATTGCAACACACGTGGGTGTCAATTTTAAAAATTAGCAGAAATCACCAAATTAGGTACCGGAGTTAACTTTTCTTAAAAATATAGCGGTTTAAATAATTTCTGCTGTTTTAAATAACATGATGTGATCTGTGTCCTTCATGTGCATGACAGAGGAACTCAACCCCTTTTTTCAGTCCGGTCTACTAATTGTATTAAATGGCAACAAATTCTTTGCATCATACAAATGATTTACATGCTTTCTTCTCTTTTTGAGATCACGTGTGGAATGTAAGTTGGAGTGCAGTAAAATTACGCAATTGTTTACTAGTTTGCCTTAGAGTAAAATAAATGTAAAGTATACGTATTCCAAGAGTATTCTCGATGGAACTAGTTTCATCAGCACTCCTAATGGATAGTGTTTACTCTTTTTTAAAATAGAATAACTCGTGCATATCCTCTACATTTTCGTTTGGAAAAATTCTTAGAAATATTTTTCGTACAAATTGAACATCAAATTGCTTTTATCCTAATTAATTCAATTAAGTAAGAAATTAAATTGTCATTAGCATAGTGCCGTGACTATTCGATTATAAATTGGAGGCTAGTACCAATTTTCATCCTCTTTTAGAACAACACATTATAATAATTGAATAATAAATTATTATTATACAATTAATAATATTATGCAACTAATTATAATGTAAAATCATTGTCTTACGCATTCTAATTAAGTTAATAATTCAAATTTAATATATTCGGAGCATTATGGTGTATGTATATTTATAGCAATTGCAATTCATGCCCGTGTAAGTACTAAAATATAAAAAAAGTACTTCTGATGATTCGCAGAAACTAGTCTCTTGGAAAATATTTCTTTTTAGTCTATAGCTTTATTGTAATAATCGAAGCCCATCTTTTAATTATATTTTTTATAATTTAATATTATTTTTGGGAATTGGAAATATGTATCAAAGCAGTGTTTCGTTAGCGATGAAGGATTTAACCCAGAATTAAAACAGAATTTACGCGCAGAACAGGGTCATTTGCACCGACCTCCCCTCTCATAGCGACCTCTTGGGAGGAGGGTCTCTGGTGTATGGGTCACTCAGCGTGAGCGTCTCTTGTTTACCCTCACAGTACCGCCGCCGTCTTGACCGCCTTCGTTGTTCCTTCGTTTCTTTCATATGACATGAATTATGCATGGCCTCAGGAGAGCTCCCGCTTCTGCCTCTCCTTGCTTTCTTATTCTCTCCTTAAATACTTTCCCTCTTTTCTTCATAGGAAATGTTTTCGCTCAGATGGATTCTCCGAAAAAGAGCGATCACAAGGGTGACGCATGGAGGCTGGAATTTTCAATTACATTTTCCTTATTTATTCTAAAATTGCTTTCCTGCATTATTCATCCGTTCATCCAACTAGCGTTTATTTTCGGGGGTCCAAGAGATACGCCGAATTGGAAACGGGAGTTGTGGTAGACTTCGGTTGTTTATCATCGCGGCACATTTCCTTGGAGTAGCTCATCAGAAAATACAAAAGAAAGTATAAAATATTGTTGTTACATGCATAATTTTTAAATTCAGGCTGCTTAGACTATAACCCTTTTCATCTTTTAAATTTAAAATATCCTCCTTTTTAATACCATCGCATCAGATTACTAATCTAGTCGCTATTTTCAATTAACATTGAACTTACTCACAAATGTATCGCGCGATTTTACAGCTAAACGTATACGAACTCACTATAATATACTACTATATTTATTTTGCGATGTTACGAAGGGAATATAGTTAAACAATTTAGATAGGTGGATTTACATTTTTGTTATTAGATCGTGTTTAAATTATTTGTATACGTAAAAAGTGTTACGCTCTTCATTATGTTATTCTACTACCACTACATTCTATACAAATTTAAGAGTAGATAATTTCAAAATTGCTCGGCTTCAATAACGAACGCCTGTTTTGTTTTAGAATACTTCGTAAATCTCCCGTTAAAGTCTCTTCAATTATTCTCTCCTTTTTCCCTCTTCCTTTGTCCTCCCCGCGAACGACGCAGATCCCTTCGAAGTACATTCTTCATATTTTGACGCCGTTGTCCTCGGCGATCAATTAATCAGCCATGTAAATTGCCAAGTCTTATGTCAGCTTTTGTCGCCTGAGAAGGTTTAAAAGGTGCTGAGATCTCCGCAAGGACATTAAATTACTTTCTTTTTCCACGGACTTTTATGTATCGTCTTCATTAATATTCCGTTTGACGGCATGTATTATTCATTTAAATCCCTTAATCATATTTGTATAAATTTATTTTTATCCGTTACATGAAGTGGATATGGCTGTTATGAGAATTATAAATTTAGCGTTGTTGGTGACAAGCGTACTGAGCGTCAAATTAAAAATAATACTCTGAAGAGGTTTTTGTTTATATTGTTAGTGTTTCTATTGTTTTATATTTTATCTATATATGACTTATATATACATATATATATATAACTGAAATTTCATATTCAGAATATCATACTTTTTAATGTGTATTAAAATGTGTAGTTCATTTAATTGGTCACTGACTATTAGTTAAAAGTTATATTATAAATATAGTTTGAGAAAAGAGTTAAAGGATTTCAGAGTCCATTTTGCTGATTGATATATGCGAAAATATGTTGTGGTGTCAGTGTAAGAAATCCATAGGGATATCCATATAAGGCCTACGTATGGAAAGAGGATAAATAAAATCACGAATTGCTTAGCAAGCATATAAAAAACTAGTCTTCGCCTTGTAGAGACAAGCGCGCGGAAATGTATACTGGTCGGAGACGATCTCACGGTGCGAAGAAATTTTCCCAACGATAAAAAAAGTTCTCTTTTATGGATACGGAAGTATCGGAAGACAAAGCATGGAGGAAGCCGGTATCTAAAAGCAAATTTGCCAATTTGCACCTTTCGTGCTCAACGTAGGTGTTAGAAGCCTCTCCTTCCGCTTATTCAGCTCGACGAAGCGGAGGAAAAATTCCCATCCTATTTCTCCCATTTTCTTCTTTCAAACACCCAATTTCCTTCCGTAGCTCATCTTTCCTCTTCTTCCTCAATCCACTCGGATCTAAATGTTGCGAACGAATTTGCATACTGAAGGAAGAAGTGGTGATTCCTTCTCTACGCATCAAGAAAATCTTCTCACCCTTGAGACACCAACACGCTTAACTTATGACTGCGCTACAGCGAATTAATTTTGACACCGCTCTTACAGCTAATCTTCCCCTCGTTTCTGTGATTGGGCAGGGTCTTCTGCGACGCAGTGTCAAGTGAAGTACGTACAGGATGTTTATATTGCTTCCATTTTGGAATACTTTCAGTGCATCTTGTGTATTTATCCTATTAGTCCTCTTCCTAACGTAAAGGTTGATTACTAACTTAGTAGGTTCTTTTATGCATTACAGATGCGGATGGCATGTAAAAGAGATTAAAATTATTTATGCCAATGGCACATAAGGCTGATTTTGATTTGATCCATAGTAATAAATATAAAGCGTTGGATGATATTAATACTCTATTCTCAAAATAGCAAATCACATTGACATTGATTTAAAGTTTCCAACGTATTTTGCTAAAGAAATTATTTTAATTTTTTTCGCTTAATAAAAATGGCAAAGCTTAATCGACTGATTGTATACTAGAAGTATTGTATAAATATGTATGCATACGCATATTTATGTACATGTTTATGCTGCTTGCAAACTTTTTAATCTTATTTGCTCCATATTTCTCCCATTCGTAGCTCCATTAGGAGACTTTTATACGATGGGAAGCATCACCAATAAGGGATTGATAATAAAAGACCGAATTTTTAACGATGCTTAAAACTTGAGAGATTTCTTTGGCTAGATATTCTTTTCATTATGTACGAAACTAGTAAAAATAATCATTTTTGGTAGACCGTATCAACCGCTGGCCGATTTTCGCACCTGAGGGCCCCCACAGTGAAAACCCCATTAATATCATCGGCGAAAACACTTCATCCAACAAGCAAAAACTGAATAAAGTGCGTTTATTTTTAATTTGGTGCGATTCACACACAAATCCAGTGTTAAACCTGACCTTGATATCGTGATATTTTATTCATGCCCACTCTGATGTATTGCCGCCTTTACCTTGAGCTGTATTTCACAGCTCGTAAAATATTGAGCGTGTAGTTTCAACAGCGTTAAAATTTGATAGGGCCTTCAATATTTGCCGTGGAACGCTAATAACGCGGCCATGTCTAATAGTAGGAATATATTAAGTGAAGTGTCATCATAAATGGATGTAGGTTCATTTTTTATGAAGTGTGGCTGGAAGTTTCACTTTATCGTAATTAATGCCAGAAAAATTTAAAGGCGAGCGTTTTTTAGGAATCTCTAGTCAAACTAATATATTTTGGTCGTCTACATTTATTTTAAGGACGTATACAGAGTCTCTGCCGAGTTGTAACGTATAGTTTATCGTGGAAGCTTCTTTTTCGGATAATTGGCCCCATTTTTCGAGGGATTAAAGAGTCGACTTCGCAAATCAGCGGAATCGCGCATGTCCGACGAAATGGGATAGAGATTCAACTTTGCTCACAAAGAGATTTCCGTGGTCGTTAAACCTTTGCGGTGAGCTCGACGAAATTGCCCTTTTTCGGAATTTCACGGTTCTCCGTGCATCGGTGGGCCAAAAGACCCCAAATGGTCCCCTTTATTTAGAGATACAGGGCCGAGAGATTACAAGAACTTTTGGAAGTTATCCTAGCGTCTACTTCCTAGTGGATGTATTTAACGAAAATTGCGCGTTGTTTCCTCGGAGACAATGGCGCAAGTTTCTTATGAGATATTTTGACGAAATGAGAAAGGAATTCCGTTTTGTCCTCGTTATTTCGATTCTCGACAAGGAAATAGCGTGTTTACAGCGCTCTTTTCATTTTGAGCAGATTACATCGACAACTTACAGAGTACACAGCTCCTGGCTATGTTCCTCCAGTTAAAAAACGGCGCCCTACTTTTAGGGAGTGACTGAAAATTGTTTACTCTGGAAGAAAGAGCTTTAGTGATATTCTAAACGGTAGTCCTCATGACTCATCGTTATTTTTCTGTTTCCAGTATTTTCTTGTTGTTCATTGGAGGGATGTTTTGAAAGGGCTGTGTACGAATTGCCCTTGAAAATCAATGAAAGATGTTTTTCGTTTGATCTTGTAACTTCAGGAATTTAGAATTGAGTGATGTGTCCTACATTTTATGTTTTATTACGCTTATATAATAATGACCAATTCGATTCATTTTTTGTCCTGAGAAGAGTAAACTATCAAATGGAAGATGCTCTTGAAATAATCCTCGTTTCACGAAATTTCTTCGTCCCCAAAAGACTCCATATGGATATGTGTTAATTGATTGTACTCTAAAGTTTCGCAATTCGTAAAGGAAGGAGACGAGTTGAGACTCATTAGAGATCAGGAGCAATGTCTGTTGACTCAACGTGGACGATAAAGCCAGTTCATATTGAAACCACTTCTATTTAATTGTTGGCTAGTATTGTGTCCGAGTAGCCATGGAAAAAATAATGATTCGTAGAATTGGCGTTAAAGATAATAAAGTGATAAAATAAAATAGTTTGTTGCTGAAATCGCATATATGGTATCTGTTTTTCGAGGAAAGTTTAAGATAATGTAACATTAATTAATGAATAGAACCTCCGATTTCTCCAGTATGTTTCCTTCTTGAATCTCCTCTTTCTGCACGATAAATTAAATGAGGATTTACTAAGAAAGGGGGATATTTAAAAGAAGAAGAAATAAGGCCTTTCCTCCATTTTCCACGCGCAGTCCCTAATATTTTATTCCGTAGGGGGTGCTAAATCATCCGCCAGACGTATTTAATTCCTCTCATCCCGAAAGAGACCCTCTCTACTCATACCGGCGGATTCAACTCGTGGCGAATCGTCTCTTCCCACTTTTTGTTTTGACCGCGGGCCAAAGGAGTCTTCCGCTGTCTTCGGCAGCTCACGGGGATCTCGAAAATTTACGGGATTACGCAGTTCGGAAGAGAGAAAAATAATACCACCTCGAGGGAGCAATCCGTCACGCGGTCATCTTCAAGACGTTCTTTTTCGGGTTTGGTAAGAATCCTCTTTCATGTCCAACGGGAGGACACCACGTCTTTAACTTCCCTCGTTTCATCTCACAAGTGTACCGCATTCGCTCGAGAAAAATCTCCTTGTGTGACCTCTCGACGACCCTTTTGGGACCTGCTTTCCTACCGTTCCTCAACCCCCCCTCGTGTTCGCATATAGCGAGGCAATTATGATGATATTCAAGACGCATCCACAGTGTTCTTTCACAACCTCAACCTAATGCCGATAAAAATAGAGAGGATGCGGTCGTTTAATCATCCAGTCAGTTTCGTCGTGGTGAATCCTCATTCCCCCATTCGTTCCCTCCTTAAATACGCAAATGTCATTCGTGAGTCTCCCGCTAGGTTAGTATAAGGATGATTTAATGCGCTAGAATTCCATCTTCGATTCATGTAGAAGATGAGTTTCTTGTCTCTCTTCATTCTGGTATTTCCCCACATTCCTTTCGAGTCCTCATAGGTTCAGGGAGCCTTTACTGTATGATTGTCGAAGATAGGTCGTCCTAAAAAATGTTTAGGAAGAGCGTTCATAAGAGACCGATGATGAGGGTGGAGAGAAGGATACGGGTTGTTTGTTTCTTCGTCTCCCAGGAACCATCCCTCCCGCGGAGCAGGAGTCTAGTTAAACGGAGAGGATGCAGTAGACGATGTCGAAGGGTGGGTTGAAGGAATGTAGGGGAAAGAAATGAAGGCCATCCAAAGAGCTGAGATTGACGGTAGGGGAAATTATTTGGAAGTGATGAGTTAATAAAACTGGCCGTTAAAAATGATCGCCAATTCTTAATATTTATTGGGGAAGAAATGTGCATGACATAATGAAGATATTCATTAATTATAACTGATAGCTAAATATTTTATACAAACCTTGAAGTAACGTCTATGTGGTCAGGAATGACTCGCAAGATAACTTAGTCATAACTCATTCTCGAAGTTTTATAAGTTTATCCAATCTAAGATCTCTTTCTTCATTTCTCTGTCTTGAATCTGAGGTTTGAAATTGTGTGAAAGAAATTCGTCAGTTTTGCAGGGAAAATAAAATCCGATTTGACAGTCCAACTTGAATCCACATTCGAAAGACAATTGATATCAAATACTATCCTTTACGTGAAATTTGGCAAATCTGCTCTTTCTGTATGCTTTATAAAATTATTTTTACCTATCCCACCCTCTCGGTTTTATCATGATTTCGATGAGATAGAGGATTCCTTATTTGGTTGATAGGATCGGAATTTATATTAAGGAATAAGAAAAATGGGATTTATATTAAATATTATCTATGATATATATCGTAAATTTTCATAGAGGCCAGATGATTGAATGGCCTTACCAGAAAAATGTTACAAATATTTATTTTCACGATCTAGGGAAGTTCCAGTCTGTGTAGTAAGTTTATAATCCAGACATCTTTGATGTGAGAGAGTTCATTGACTTGCCATTAGTATATGCCTTTTCTAATTTTGATCACGTATCAAACGAGGAAGTTTTCACATGTAGAATGTGCAACAGTATACGAGATAATCTGTTTAATCTTCGTGACTTGAATCAGAAATCTATGATTGCTACTTAATGTTCTTAATTTTATGAAAGAGGGTAGAGGTAGGTAGGTAGAGTGTAACTTTATAGATTAAGATAGTTCTATAAAACGTGTAAAAAATTCAGAAGTATAAAATCGTTTGTCTTTAAAGGGATGAGAATCTTAAACAGGTGAAGTTGCAACCAACCTCCAATATTATTTTTCTTTTGCTGTGCTGAGATATCGACTTAATGATGCAGTAATTGAATCGAAAAAAGTAAATAAAAGTGAGAGCTAACCGTAATTTTCCAACTTTTTTCCGTAAACGTAAAATATAAGGAAATAACTTTATAATTTCTTTTAGGCTTTTTTAAAACTCGAAATGATTTTAATTATGAAATATTTCTCATCCCTATTTCCTTGAAATTGATAAAATTTTCTTCAAAGGTCGCTTGAATATTTAATGGTAAATAAGAAACATATCTCATGTAGCTTGTAAAAGGCAATATGTAAATAATCGTATAATTAAAGCAAGATTATAGATATAAATGAATATTTTCATGGAAATGCCTTACTCAGAAGAATAAAAGTAGAAATTTCATTCCGACACCAGTGAACTATGGTGTAAACAAATAGCAATGTTTGCTATTGAATCAGAATCATCCGTATGAGCTTATCACACCACGGTGTACGGAAGGTAAACAGTATTGCTTCATATGAAATTCTAGAAGACAAGAATCAAACAACGAAAAAGGTGCTCTAAAGCTATCGACGCTTTTAACGCCGAAATGTAATCCGTGAATTGGAATGAATTTGAAATGAGTACATTAAGTGCACCGAGAAAGGAAAAAGAATCGCAGAGGGAGACTTGTGGGAGTCGAGAAGAAGTTGAATTTCCAAGACCACCTTCGTTCCGAATCTTCTGTGGGCATATTTCAATTTCCTGGTACCTTCTGCCTCACGTCCACTTTCCTTCGGATATTTTTTTAACTGCGGCTCTAAAGCCGTAATTCTTTGTCTTTGCCCTCAATGCTCAGGTCACGTCTTCCCTCGACGGCCCTCTTGTGCATTGGACACCAATAGCACGATGTCGTCAGCTCCTACTAAATTAATGGTTCCGTCCGTTTTCCTTAAGACAAGCGTACGATTAATATTTTAAGCTAATTATAACTTCGGATACTGAATTTACGATTAGTCAGGAGAATTTTTTCGAAATGCGTGTTGAATTTAAATTCGATCTTCACATTAACATTCAGGTCCATGATTCGAAAATGATATTTGTGGTTTTTTGCGAAGTTAGACTTATAAGTATCGTCTTCAAACCGATTATTATCGGCCTCTATTATTTCTGAATTCGAGATCAAAAATCGTCTGACTCTGAATCTGGCGAAATATTTCTTAATTCTTTTTTATTAAGAATTTTCAGACTTATAGATTCAGTTAGATTCGTATTTATTTATGATTATTTATTACTTTAGATTGGAAAGCTATAAAGTACCTAGGAATATAGGAAAGCTATAAAGTAAGCACCAGTTGGATTGAAAATTTTTATGAAAATAAGTAGAAAGTATGTATTTTTCTGGAAATGTATACTGAAAATGTTAATTAATCCTTGTTTGGAATTCGCTTGATGGCTTGGTACATAGAGACATTTTTTATTATATTCGAGAATGATTTCTATGTAACGAACGAATTCCAGTTTCTTGGTTTTAGCTTCGAATAAGAAGTTGGATTATCGTTGTTTTTACGCAAAATTAAACATATTCAAATGTGTAATATGATTAAGCAAGTCATAAAAACTTGTTAAAGTTAAGAAAAGAAAAAAATCACTTCTAGTGTTCTAATAATAAGTTCTAATAATCAGAGGACGTTTGTTACGTTAAAATAATTTTATATGAAATAAAATATTCCGGTTTTACTTTTACTACGTTTTGATGTTCTACATTCTTCTTTCAAAAGCTGCTCCTCTAATTAAGAACAGTAAAACGGCTCAGATGAGAATTCAGGAGGTGCGTTTTGAGAGTTAAATTGCTTCTCGAAATCTCTCTGAGGATCCAAGGCTCATAATGTTTCCTTGCACTCCGTAACTTGCACCCGAAGTGGCATCGATGGATAATAGGAAGCAGCGGCATGCTCTCGAGTGTACGCTTTAATTGCACCAAGAGATTTGGAGGATGATGTGAAGTACTTCCAAAGGGAAGATTAATTTTCTATTTGGAATGGGGGTTAAATTTTAGAGACAAGGTGAAAACTTAGGAAATCCTTCAGAAGTATCAATGTTTTATCTCACGGCGGTTTGCGTTAATGTTTAGCGTTTGTTAACGTGTACTTTTCGTAGTCTCATCTTTTGTCTGGCGATGTTTAGTTGAGGAACAGTATTGAAGAAATATAGGGTATAAATTACATGTTTGAAAAAAGAATTCATTTTTGTTTCTTATAAATAAACTGAATTAATCTGTTTGCGGAACCTGTACAAAAAATCGTAAATGATTAAATATTTTAAGCATATTATTTCATAAATACCCATTTGAAGAGCCTTGGTTTCTATGGATAAGGTTTTATAAAAGAAACTTACCACCAATAATATAATAATTAATTGTTTGAAAACGCATTTGGATGAAATTTATTATTATTTAATATTAATTTAGGTATGATGTAGTAAGATGGTGCTTCATTATCAGAAAATGTAAAATGAAGTATTTCGACCTTTTTAAATCAATTAAATTTATAAATGGAAATTTAATTAATATAATGGTCATTATAATACTATGCTTATGATAAGTGTAATTCCGTGATTATTATTAATATGTAAACTTTCCGATTAAATCGTTAATTTCGAATCAGGTCAATAGAGCGATTTCGTTTGATCTTGGGAGGAAGTGCAACTCTTGAGGTACGCAAAAGAGAACCTCTCGAGGAGTAGAGTTGAGACAACCTTGTCACCGCGTGTGTTTTAGTGTCGGTGTAAGAGGGAGCGCCGGTGGGAAGGCAATAAATCTCTTTGTAGCTGACGTTCCATTTACACTGCTTTATGTTACTACAGCTTCCCTCTGCCTACCTGCCCGCAACCCTCGACTCCATCACCACTTCCCCCTCTTTTAAATCAACCCCCGCCAAGTAAAACCACCCCGTAAACCGCCCACGATAAATAGGGGACCGCGGGGGGTGGGTAAATCCTGCGGTGGCAGGGGCTGAATGGGAGTAGATAACATCGCGGTAACTAACGCAGTCCCCGATAAACCTATGAGATATGAGATAAGCGACGGGCGCCAGGATGGGTTTCGGCGTGTGGCTGAATTTCGAGGGACGTGCCACATTGTAACCGTCCTTTGAACCCCGGAAATTTTTAACCCATCTCTTCGGGAATTTTTCCTCTTTTTCTTTACCCTTTTCCCAAATTAACTGGAATTTTTTCACCGCTTGAAGGGGAAGGAGAAATAAAGTAAAGCGGTGTTTTGCCATGGGAAGCATCTCCCAAGATTCGTTCGTTTCTTTTATTTCCTGCCCCTTTGAATTTACTTCCCGAGGGCTTAATTTATTATGGAAGACGGCGGGTATCTTTTGTGTGGCTTTTTTCTATTATATGAATATCTCGGACGTCCCGAGCGATTGTGTTTCTCTTCTCATCTACAATTACCTTTGTAGGAAGGGTAAAACAATTTTAGCGTTATTTATAATGCATGTCGACGGATGCACGAAACAAAACGCGAAGATGGAGACACATTATTGTTGACATGCTCAATGAATAAGGGGTTAATATCCTTTTGAGAAATGTTTTCGAGAAGCACATGAAAAGTCCTTCGTTTTTTTTAGAAGTCCTTTTGTAGATGGAGTTTTTTCACGACCATTTATCCTCAAGTTGCTTTCCGAGTTCGCGCATTATCTCTCCTGTCACTTTATATGTTTTCCTTGTTCGTAAATATATTTTCTCTCGTAGGACGGCCCTTTCTGCCTGAGTCGATGCTTTTTCTATTTACAAGTTCTAGAATAACTCACTTATAGATTCGCATTTTCTTCAATTCCATCGCATGAGTTGATAAACTAAATGGAGTGTAGTTCCTATTATTTAAGATGAACTATTTAAATGAAATAAAAAGACATTTTTAATAAGAAATTTTTTAACAAAAGTGGTTAAATCCATTTTAGAGATTCAAACGATACTATTTTATTTTCATGTATTCTTTGCTATAATATAATATGTGTATCAATTACGTATAATATCCGTATAAAAATTCTTTAAAGTAATCATAAAGCTTTCACTTGGTGAATGCCAATTTTCATATATTGTTTGAGAAATTATAACAAAGATCTCCTTGGTTCGAACATGATATAATAATTAATATATTTATTAATAATTCCATAAACTATTCACGGTTTTTATCCTTAGTTTGAACTGTCAGAATATAGAAAAATATGCCAAAAATTGTGTGTGAAGCAGTTCTTCTAAAGTATTGGCTCTAAATTAACTATGGTTTATCTAATTATTGAATGATGCCAAGCAATTTCTGTTGGGGTTTTATTAGTGGAAACCATAGGAAAACGTTAGAAAATAGGTCACAAGATATCTTCCGATGAATATTCAATCCCTTTCAGGAGAGATTCGAACAATTTAAGGATAATATTCAATAAATTCATTCGCGTTTAATAATACTCGAGATTTCAAAAGCAAATGAGAGGAATTAAGCTATCGAGGTCGACGTAATTATTGAAACATATTGAGCGGAAAAATTGCAGTTTAATTTGTTTGTAAGCTTCCGCCATCCACGCGAAAGAATTCGAGAATTAATTCAAGACGGTGGAATAATATTTTTCCCTCCACGGAAAATGAAGCACGCGTCATTAATTATTCTCCTGAGAGAAAAGGACGCTACTAATTCGTTTGTTTCGACGATTTTTATCTTCCTTTCTTTAATTTCTTCTCTTTCACGCGAATATTCCCACTAAAATACCTTTTGCCCGCAAACACACAAAATCCACATCCCCTCTCCTTCCCATCCCTTTCTTTCCCTTAATGGACTTTGTTGCTGCAGAAACTTAAATTTTCTGATCCTCAAGGGAAGAGACCGAATTCTTTTCCTCGGCCCATTCTCCTCGTAAAGCCCTCACTCTTTCGTTCAGTCCTTTGCATTCCTTTCACGAGAAAAACCATGACCCCTTGCAACTATTCGCCGGATATTTTTCCCCTCCAAATTTCCGTCTTCTCTTAGTAATTACGACGTGGGGTGACCGTGCTATTTTTTCGAGTGCATTTGGATGGCTATCCTTTAGAGGGGAAGTGTGCGAGTGCAGAAGGGGAAAAAGAAATTAACCGAAGTGAAGGAGATAAGAGAATATAAAGGGGTGTCTGGTGGGAATGGAAGTAGAATGGGAATTGCGCTATAAACATTGGCGGCTAGTAGTGGTGGAGGTTCGCAATTGCTCTCCCCACTCGAGGAGGGAAACAGAGACGAAAAGATCGCGTATCTTCATTGTTAGCGACTCTAAAGGGTCGCGGTGTACCAGACCCCGTGACAAAGGAGTGTTTGCGGGGGTAAACTATCACGTCTGCTCGTAGCCAAATGAGTGGTAATTCAAGGGGTGGATATTAAGTCATTTAGTTAACGGTATCTTAGTATCTTTAAGTAAATTTCTTCTTAATAACGCTCTTAATGAACATTTACATTTGAATTATCGTTTAGATTAAAATATAATACTATTAGAATAGTAATCAATCAAAATATAAGAATATGATGAAAAATTTCACTTTAGTAATAAATAAACATATTATTCTTATATTGACTCTAATCTGCTTCGTAATTACTCAAGTATTGTGATTTTGTCTAATTCTTTGTGAAATATTTATTGTTTCATTAACTTTCTTTACAGAAATATTTCATTTATCGCTTCAGTATTTATTATTCTAACTATCAGATTCACATTTATTGCTTAGCATGATATATCAGCTCAACTGAATTTTACAGAAAATCTATTTATTCTAAATCTAGTTATGGTTTCCATTTTTTTACTTTCGATGAGATATTTAATTATTATCTCAACCCATGCTAATGTTCTAATTTTTCATAATTTAAGCATACTAAAAAAAATTCATCCTCCCGAATAAAATGGCTAAGAATACGAGAACCTCTGTGGAAATAACTCAATTAACCAGTTTCCCTTTTAGCTCGTATCCCTGTCTCAAGCGCCCCCTGACGAATTGGCGATCTGATGCGAGTGGTAAACACATGTCCCCTTTCTTTATTTAATTGAATCTTTAACGACGTTCAGCTGTGTATCCCGAGGATTATTAGGCCAGTTATTAGGTGGTGGAAATAGTCTCTCTAATTGTTCTGGCCTGCTTCGTTTATTTGGATCCTCTTCAAGCTCCCGAAAAAGAGGTTAGCTTCGGAATAGATTGTTTTGCAATTTAAATTTCGCCAGTATTTTCCTAAGATGGGTTGAATAATTCATGCACTGCTCTTCGTTTACGGAGTTGGCGCGGTTTTGCTTAGCCCTGGAATTGCCTGCGGTTATCAGTTTTCCTAATTCTGGCTATCTGCCGGTATAAGGTTACGCAAAAGACATTTGAATTCTCGCTGTAATGCGTCTCTTATTCATGATGCACGGAAAAATCAGTTAAAATTAATATTTATTTTTTCATTTGCGCTAGGCATTATTGCGTTATTTCAAATGAATAAAAGTACTCGCAAAAATCTCATTAAATAAATTTTGTCCATCAGGCATTGAGCAGTATTTAAATTGATACATTAGTGTATATTCTGAAATTTCTTTAAAGTGAAATTTTCTCATTATTTTCAATCAAACATTTGTTTTGAATTTAAGGAAAGTAATTTGATAAATAGTAGGATATCACTTACTTAAAAAAAACTTTAGATAATTTGCTTTAGGATGAAGTATGCAGCATCGAAATATCTTTATGCTCAAAAGTTATTAACTTAAACTCCTAACCTTAATTTGTAATAACTCTTTCCAGTACCTTTTACTTTTTAATCTATCATTTTATGAATCAAACACTTCTTTAAAAATTTCCTTTGTAATTAAAGAAAAATTTCAATGGATTTTGTTCTCTTTTTTAATGAATCCGTTATTCAAGAGGAGAGATTAAACTGGAGGGTATTTCGGAGGTTTAAATTATGAACAACTAGAGCATATCCCAACAGGAAGGATTATTTCATCACAGGATCCGAGATATCGTAATCATGCTCATTATTTTGCCAATTTAAATACTAAGTCGTATTTTCATAATGCATCGAATCAGTCCGGAAACCTCGTTTGAGATTCGGAGCGCCAACTCATAGTACCACCGCGAAAATGAAGGCAGAAATTATTAATCGCGGAAGCTTTGGAAATAAATCAGCCTTCGGTATCTCTTGAATAATCTTCCCATCTGATGGCTACAAACACGCTCACCACTCCAATAAACATCGGATATTATGATCGCCATTTTATACATGCTGTGGGTATGTCACGGAAGCATCGTTTATCGAATAAATATGCCGTATCGTGGCCTAAAGCAGTTAATGCAGCGGTGATGTATATGGAAGGAGTCTCTTTCCGGGCAAAAGTTGAAACGAGGACGGAAATTCCATTTGAGATATTCTACGAGATTTTCTTTCTCAGGATTTACTTCGTTTGGGAATTAGAAACAGGCAGTTTCTCGCGAAGACATCCATCGCCTAAGATAAGGGTATCTTCGTTGTTTTCTTCGTCATCTGTATTGGTCCATTGGGGGTCTTCCAGGAACTGTATCTTCTACGAAATCCTCTCTCATTTCGTATCCCCTTCTTTTGCGAGAACTTACTGGGTCGTAATTTTTTAATCTATCTCGAATGTTGGAGGAGTTCTGTGGCCACCGATACGCCTTCATTATCCATCAAGGGAGGAATAAAGGTATGATTCAAATGCCGCAGAAAACTTAAGAATCCACTCTGATATGCAGAAAAGTTCTCCTGTGGTAATGAAAATGACAAGATATAATGAGACTTCTTTATCTCCTAAAGAAAATAGCAGCACCGAAGGTTACGTCTCGTTATTATGATGGAAGCGTGTTTCGAGAGGGAAAACCTCGAAGTTTGTCCAATTACTTAGTGGTGTACAACCGCGTTGGCTCTATTCCCGGTGGGAATTATTATCTTTCTTTCGTATTCATATGCTAATGAATATGGGGAGAATTAAACACCCGCGGAAACTGCATTCACAAGGAGCAATTAACTTAAAAAGTGGCTCAAGCCTCCCCGCGGTGCCTTATTTAAAATCGAATCGTTTTATTCTCTCGGCCGATTTAACTATGATAATTACGAATCCTATTTCGTTTCCACTGTATTCGGTAATTAAGAAGGCATTTTTATGTCGCCATCACCCCTTTGTTTAAGCACTCCAACGGAGTCTCCAACTTCGACCGTCTGCAGGCACTCGATTATTCAGCCAAATTTCGCGGTGATTTTATTTCCCGTGAGAGGCCTCGTGCGAGTGTGTGTATTTGCTTGGGTCAGATGTAAATGGGCCTCGGCGGATTGGAGGAAACTTTATTTTACTGTTATGCTCTCCGCGGAAAACTAAAAGTAAATCTAGGTGAACCTACCGAAGGCTCATGCATAATGGATAAACTTACGTTTAAGTAAATTTGTACCTCGGTTTTCGTTGTCGGGCCCACATCTATAAATGTAGCGCTAAACGTTGAGCTTAAAATCGGCTGTTTTTCATCTGCTCCCGTTTAGCTATTCACGATTTTTTCCGTTTCATTTGAACCTGCGTTTCCGACAGTCCGTTTGATAAGCTCCTTTAGTCATAGAGTTAAAATGAATGAAAGATTTTAGAAGCATTAACAAGTCGGATACTTCGTTTTAGCGGATTTAAAATAAACAGTTGTCCTCGCAGCACTCGAAACTTTGCACTGGCGTGTTTTATTCGCGATGTATTTTTTGCCTCTCTTGGGGATGCAATAATTTACAGCTTTAAGTCACTCAGATTGGAAACTTGCCTCTGCTTGTGAAAATCGCACTCTCATTTTGCATGTTTATCCTACTTGATGCCTTTGCTATCTAGGCCATGGCCCACTTAGTGATCATCCCAAGAAGTTTTTTTTAACTCATTCTCTAATATATATCAGCTTTTCTGCACATTAATTTGGCGGAGCTGTTCCGTTTTTAAGTGTTTCACATTTTATGAGATTTAAGGTCTTAATTTCTATCATTGTCATCTATTTCTACTCTATCCAATAAGATATTCTTTGTTGTCTCTCTACTAGATTTTATAGATAAATTTGAATACTTTTTACGAAGAAAACTTTAATTTGATGCGAGGAGAGACTTCTATCTTCTTTTATGAGTGGCTAACTATGATGATTACGATTACTTATAGAGTCAAAATGAATGAAATTATCTTCATAATCTATCATTTACTCACCCTAAATGTTTCTGCAATCATGTAAGAGGCTGTATTTGGGAATAATATTTAATATAGACTTAAAAGATTAAATTTTTAATTCAAATGTAGCCCTCTGAATCTAAGAAAAAAATTTCAATTGGATTTAGTTTGTTAAATTGCCAGATAAAGTAAGAGATTGGGAGAAAAAGGTCAAATTTCTTAGAATAATGTCTGATATTATAACCTAAGAATTCCGAGAGTCAAATTTAGTTCTTTCGCACCCGTTATTGCCTAAATCCTTTACTCTTCATTTTCGACCTGATAAAGAGAATAATGTCTGGTCACCTCTTGGAACTCTGGGAAGGTCCCACACCATCTGTCCGACGGAGAAAATCCTGCAGTTCCTCTTTTCCCGGCATTCCATCCATCAACTTGTCCCTTCGTTTCCCTATTCCTCTTCCATACCCTCACTTTTTCTCCATGGCAACACTGTTTTTCTTCTCTCTTAATTATCTCGCTTCGCAGCTTCTTTTTTCGCGTTCTTTTTGGAGGCAGTTTCTCCCCACGGTTTGCTTAGGCCCTCCCTCGTGAGTTCGCTGCGGTGGTTGTAAAATTGGGTTTAAAATGTGCTTCTCTGCGGTGGAGGAGATTTACTCTCGTTGGCAGCTAATCGATCATTAATGGTGTAAACAAACGTAACTTCCTACGAAGGTATCCAGAGAGGTATCCATAGGATATCCTACTATAGTGTAACTTAACTGTTGAATACATACTAGAATATATTTAAGCTTTTTATTTTTGTGTACGAATATTTTTAAGATTACTCTTTTATTAGTATTTATCTTTATTAAGGTTTCGTTAAATGTAGAAAACTCTTAAGCTCTATTTTCGAATTACTATCCATAAAATTCCAAAAAAGTATACCCTTCTGAAGAAAGATAATTAATCATACTAGTTGCGAATTTAAGAATTTTAACTATATTCTGTAGTTGCATTAAAGAATCACTCTTTAACTGAAAGTTACTCGTATTGATGTTAAAAAATAGAATAATCAAGCTGTGAATTTAGTTGCATACTGATTACTATTAACTACTTCTACCCTATGGTTGGGTAGATTGTAAATTACCTCAAATTGCTATTAATTAACTCAAACAGATATCTTATGATGTAAGTTATCGTTGATAGAAAAGATATTTCTTTTATGTTTACATTACATGTAAGCAAAAAACATAGCACTCCAAGTACGGTAAGTTGCTAATTTTTGTCTTAATATTAATTTCGTTATTTATATCGCTAACATTACTTTTGCTATATAAGGAGAGGGAATTATGTAACTTATATAATAATAAAAATTATTGCATTCCATTGATTCAAGGTTTTAAAAATGTATCTTGTATCCCATTGCAAAAACCTTCAGAGAAGTCTAAATTTGATTCACACCACCTCTTTGGAAATTCTGTATGAAGGTTACGTAAATGTTGATGGTGCACTGCGTGCATGACATAGAAGTGAATAGTTAAGTGCCTTTTAATGGATAATAAAAAACTGACCTATTATATCCTTATATTTTAACAGTTTTGAGTTTTCGAATGCGTTACCTTGTCACGTGTGAGATTTACTTTTCTCGAAGATACATGCGTCCGTACACCTGCTCTTCGTTAGCACGTATATGCTACTCTTTCGCAAACATTTTTTCCACCGGTTTGACCTTTGATAATAAAACCTTGAATTTATCTTTAAATCTGAAAGACATTGAATGTTCTTCTTAAAACAATTTAAGAGATTCGGTTCGTGTTCATAATTCATGATTTCATTTACTTCAGCGTATTTATCACCTACAGAAATAACGTTTCAGACTGTTTCTAAAGAAGAATTTACTAGAAATTGATAATAATTACAATGTAATCAATATGTGAATTAACAGAATATATTTGCTTTTTCCTTATTTTATTTTTCCCTATTAGGCTTCAAACGAAATTTGTACTTTCACGAGCTCAGCGATCATACATATCCATTATTATCTCCTATTTCCTTGGTACCGATGCATTTTCTCATCAAAATAAACTAAACTATCCTTTCGAAACTTGAGGATTAAGGAGTAACTTGTGGCGGGTTACCTCCCATTGTTAGAACTTACACTCTATGCGTTTAGATTAACTTGTATCGCTACGCGTTGTACTTTAAAATTATATTTTCTTTATAGTATAAGTAATTTAATTTCCCTTAGTTCATTAATTGGTTTCCACTTTTACATACTACAATATAGTTGGAAATTATTAGACCATTGAAATTAATATATAATAAATTGTACTACCGCCGTGGTAACGGACCTTTTTCATCTATCCTGTTGGTTTCATTATAATATGCATCCTGTCAATCATAAACGATTATATTTTCTCTTTTAAAGTGATCAAATAAATCGATTTCTATGTTTAAGCAGCAAGCTCTTCGGAATCATTCTACACATTTTTAACATTGAATACTCGTGTCAATTTTCGTATTGGACATGTATCGTATAACATGGATGTGCCCAAATCTCTTTTCGAGATCCCTCTTCTCGTAACCGAAAGACACCCCTATATAGCCGCATTTCCTCGAGATTTCTTTCATCCGCTTGGGCGGTTCCTTCATCCGCTCCCTCTTCTTCCGGCATCATCCTTCCGTTGCCCTCCACAGTGAGCCAACTCAGATTAAGCGTGACGCTGTCAGTCCTTATCCCTTTTACGGATGTGTCCAGTGCAGTCGCGTGGGGATGAAGCGGTCGAGGATGTTAATGGATGGCGTCAACACAATGATGTGCAAAGGAAAATGAACGTGGGCGGGGAGATTTACACAGTTAGACATCCGGTGCCGGGAACGCCGCGTACACGATTCACGAAGCCGGAAAGTAATCGAAGAAGGGGCATGAATTATTTATCAAGTTTACTCATATTTAGAAATGTAGGCGAGAAGATACTGTCTTGTTTGCTGTTGGAAACGTCCAAGGTTTTGAATAAAGAGTGGATAAAGCGCTATGAATGGTAGAAGCTTTTGGAGTATAGTTAATAACATTTCACAATCCTTACTTTCATTTTTCACACTCCAGTTAATGACGTGACGTGATTGAGATTCTAATTGTTTATCACCATATCAAGTGAGTAAAAATAGTTTTTTTTATCCGTATGCAGTATTAAGAGCAGGGTGTATTGAATCAGTAAATTTTTAAACTCTATAACATGAAGAATAGAATTTGCGGAGAATGATAAAGTTTTAATGTTGGTAAATAATGGTGAGTAACAAAATACTCGATTATGAAAAGTTTTGAGTTAGATATTTTAATAGTTTCATCTAATTTGACACGTATTAATATATATTCATAAATAATTAATTTATATATATTAGTTAATGAATAAATTATATATATTTTTTAATTCATGTATTATTTTTTGGTTCTCTTAAAATGATCGATACAAGTGTAGAGTGAAGATAGAATTGCTTCTGAACGGCGGTGTGTAAAATAAAAAAAAACAATCATAAGTGGCCCTTATAACACGTTAAGTTTCGTTAAACTAATTATATATTCCAATTCCATTATCTGAATGAATAAGAGACGAAAAATTTATCATACTAATGAAAAAAACCTTCGTGGAAACTTCTCTTCGACCTTCATTACGGAAAATATGGGTCAAGTGCATCGGAAGTTCGCTTGTACCTTTCAGGAGATTAAAATTTTTCATCACGGAAAATTATCGCTTCTCGAGTATTTCGCCGGAATTGCAGTAATGAAGTAACAGTCTTAAATTGCTCCATGTTCTGCGATCTCGATATTCATGTATTTTTACTGAGAATGGTTGTTGATTGAACGTGGAAGTCAACCCTTCCATCGCCTTTTCAAAGAAATTTGATTCTAATTAATAAGATGAGAAATCGATAAGATAACTTTGCTTCATTATTCACATGAAATCTAATATGCTCTCTCTACTTTTTTATGAAATTTGTGTAATGAAAATTATGGAATATTGTTTTAAAGAATCATTAAACTGACTCTCTGTTACTAGCGCTTAAATCACTTGATTATTGTTGATAAAAATTATGAAAATAAATAGTAATTAGATGCAGAAAATACAACGTGACAACGATAATATTACAAAATTGAGTTTCTGTAAAGGACTGTTCATGCAGACTTGCTTTTGGTTTTTCGAAATTTTATACTACTTGAGTATTAGTCATAGAAAGGAAGATTGTTTAGGAACAACTTGGAGTGAACATTTGATAATTATAGTGTAACATAACTTAAAAAAAGTATTTCGTAAATAACTAAATTCCTTTTTCCGATTGTTGCAAGAATATTCGTCATTCGATGTTTGAGAAAGTACGATTTAGCTAAGGAAGAATAAATTATTCAAATTTGGAGCTTGATATTAGAAAAATGCGAAGTACACGGATCTCGAGGAATGAAACCAAAAAGTCTTGTATTTCAGAGCCAAAAAGCACTAAGTAAATGGATTCTGTACAAATACTGTTCTCGGTCAAATGATGCTAGCAAGAGAGAAGGGAGGAAGAGACATAATGAGGAAACTGCGCCATGCAAAAGTTCGAAACGAAAGATAACTTTGGGAGGGCAATCTTCCGACTCGAGATGGGAAAAAAAGTACAAAAGACAGCGAAGAGGGGAAATGGATGAAAGATAAGCAGAAACAAATAGAGGGCGGAATAAATAGAAGAGAGAACACGAGAGTGGGATTGATGCGAGGAAACGAAGAGAGAAAGAGGTTAAAAGAGAGGAATGGATGTAGTGATAAGGAAAAGGGTTTAAAATGGCACAAAAGACTATTCGCCTAAAAGTGATACTTATCTGCGAAGGGGCGGTCGAACGTCCCATTTTTGAGGGGAAGGATGAAGAAGTGATAAAAATATACGAGAATGAGATGGAAAGGATCGGAGGGATATGAGTGTAATAAAAGCGAAGAAAAGATACCAGTAGCCGGTCGGGATGTAAAAGTTACGGTGTAGAGACGCGGTAACTGTTAATTTCGCGATATTTTTTTTACGTTCACTAATCTCGTGGATCCGAGTGATGGAATGCGATGAGTCAGCGTTTACCACTGGTTTAATCCAGGCATGTCTTGGTGCTCCGGAGAGATTACGGGATGCGTCTCAATCGATTGCAGTGACTCCAACGCCAGATCATTATTAATTATTCACTTGTCGCGGTGGAATTATTTCGAAATCGTCTCGGTGTGAGTGAAATGTGCTTTGTTTCGAAATTGCCGATAATTAAAACACTCGGGTTTTCAAAATTTAATCCATAAATCCAAATCGTAAAACCACGTCCTCCGCAAAGTCATCAGAATCTCCTAAAAATTAATTAGTGGACACAGCTATCGATGCATTCTGAAATTTAATTGTTCTGATTGAAATCACGCAGCGGATTGAAAATTTAAATAACAATAGGTGTGTTTTAATTCAATTCGCGCAAAATCAAACCGCATTGTTAAGTTACCCAAATACCGAGTGATTGAATGAATGATTTTATATATTGTTTTTATATTTCTGTTTAAAAAATTTATATTTATAAATAAACATATTAGAGTTACCGTCACCAATACGTTAATTAATGAGCAAACAAATTCAGTAAAATTAATTTTTATCGTGAATAAAAATATTTGTGCTTTATATATTTTCACTCGTGCCTGTGCCAGTTGAATGTTCCATCTGTATCCATAAATAGAGATAGGCACATACATACATATATACATACATATACATATGTATCTCTATATCCATATATAAGGCTCTATAAATAAATGTTTGCAACACTTCATTCCTACTTCCGCAACACTCTTTTTACTATTGTTATATTCTATATAATTTATAAATGATCTTTAGTTTGACCAACTACATTGTTTCTTATATTATATACACTTATTAGCCTCTCAGAAAATATTTCGTGCTATTTTAACTTTACTACGATTCAAGTCATTTTCCACGTGTTTATAATTCCGGAATGTCTATTCTATGACTTTAGAATTATATTAATTCGTATCATTTACTAGTGAATTAGTTACATTTTATATTATGTGTTTAGGATCAAAAGAATTACTGTTCTCGTGTGACTTGAGCGTAATTTTTAGATTAAAAGTTAGTGTAAACCCATATTTTTCTGTATTACGCATCTCCGGATTATTATTAAGTTGTATTAAACTTTTTTCAAATTTCTAATCGGATTTCACTTTAATCTCTTCATTCCACTATTTATTATACTATTATTTGATAGATTGAACTCATTCATTCGTCGGTCAGGTAACATTTCATTCCTCCCTCCTGAATATTAAATTTAGTGAAAACAGAAGAAATTTCAATTTCCGTAGGGAATCCTTCGCTTGTTCTTTTCAATGCTAGGCGAAAGAGTGCACAGCATCCCAAAAAGATTAATGAAGCTGGCTGAGGAAAGACCTTTTCAATTCTTAAGCTCTTTTAATCCTCTACCTGGATTAATCTTTAGTCTATCTCTCCTCCTCCTTCACAGTTGCAATCATTCCCTGTCTTTGTAATTACGGATTTATGAAATATTTTAATATTAGAACTGATATTGAGAAATTTTGAACTTTTCTATAACTAAGTAATTACATATGTAATTAAGGTTAATAACCTAATTACTATCTTATTAAAATCATTAGATTACATTATGAGTGGATATCATTATTGTTTTGTTTAAAAGAATTGAGGAAACAGGATTGAGCGTTGCTAAAACTACGCAATATATTGATAAAGCACTTTAACAAGTAATCTATTCCTGGAATGGTTGGCAAATTACATCTCTATATCTATTCGATTCAGTTGAACTTTCATCTGTTTCTGTCGTACCCCTTTCTGCAAATGTTCAGTATCGCTTGTTGGTGCTCCTTGGTGCGTGAAGGGGTTTCTCCCCTCCGCAATATAGCCAACCAACTCGCTTGGAATAATTTCGCAGGGTTCGCACCCATCAAGAAACTTCACTTTCGACTGAGTAATTCGGTGCCAGTTTGTTCTCTTGGTCGAGTAAGGCGTGTTTGCTATGCTCTCGACTCTGAGAAAGATCAATCTTCCAGTCCTCTGTTATCAGTAGATGCATCGAGTTTCATTATCAAATGCACCTCTTTCCATTACATTCTCGATTAGATCTTTTAATTTTCCTCTGTGCTTCCCATGCTGTTCAAATGGGAGATTCTCGCTTCGAGTTAAAACTCCTTCCGTTGCTAAGAAACTATCAATATTTGCTCCCATTGTCTCGATGCGGAAGAAGCGAAACATTTGCATTTTCATCTATTTCTCCGGTCGTTGAACCCGAATATTCCTAGACTAAGATTGCGACTGGAAAGTATCGAGTGAATAAAACGTTAACCACTTAACGCAAGTAAATGAGCGCTCTCTGTTCCCGTGGTAACATTTCAATAAACGCTGCCACCTTCACGATAAGTTTTCCTGGAGAGCGATCTCACTTGTAGCGAAGTTAATGTTCGGAGAAGAAATTGGATGCCTTTTTGCGTGGGGAATATATTTTCAAAGGAACGCGTAATTTGAATTCTTTTGTTTGTTACCTTTGTAGTCTATCCAACAGGATATTTTTTCTCTTCTAAGAAAATAAATTTGCAGACTTGTAGTAACAGACTATTTTTGCCTAAGTTTCCGTTTAGAGCCTTTTGTATTTGTGATGTCAAGAAAGCAATTGCACCTCCATAGAATTATGCTAATTCTGCGCCTAAAAAATTTAGCTGTAGGAAGTTGTATCTTGCATAAACTCGCACGGAGCCCACTGTGTATAAATCGAATATTTAATCTGAAAGAGTCTTAATTTTTCTTGATTTATTATCATTGTTCTCACAAAAATATGTTTATTTGCCGTGTTTGATCTTTTATTCAAAATGTAGAACTTGAAAAGTAAAGTGAACGTTGTATTGATCTTATAAGGGAAGCTTCAACACTAATTGCTGGAATATAAATTGTTTTTCTAGGGTTGAGGTATCACGAAGAAACCATGTTATAATATTTTTTGATAATAGACGTAAACTAAGGGCATACCTGGATTTGAATGTATAATATGAGCTATAGAAGGACTCATCACAAACTAAAATTAAATTTTATGGAGAATAATTTCAAAATAAGCTTTTATAATAACTTTTTGACTTTATTTGAGTTGATAATTGATATTTAAATATGCACACACTTTTCTGATATTCATGAGTAATAGAAATGACATTTCATTTTTATAATATGGTCAGGTATATTTTCATCCATGAATCTCTTCCCATGATTCCATTTCCTTATTCGAAGAAATAGAATTAACAAGATTCCTTTGTATTTCATGGTCGAGATGAATATATCGTATTTATTTTTGAAAACGAAACCGAATTGTAATCCGTGAAAATATTTTCCATTCCATCATAAATAGAACTATAACGTTGTTCACGAATTTCGAGAGCTCTCAAATGTTTAAGTAATTGATTTCGGACTGAAGTTCGCGGGGTATCATTATTAATACAGCGAGAGAGGTTTGGCTTGTCGACTCGATAAATCTCAACTCTCGATGACCCCAAACATTCTCTTCTCGAACGTATTGATTCGGTTCGAATATTCGGAAAGTGAAGAAATATAGACTCCATCCGCTTTAACACGTTCGTCGATAACAAGAGCACATTGACTCAATCATTTCGAGGAATCATCGGATCTCTTTGCGTCTAAACGAGTGAATGCGGTGCAATTGTTTGTCGAATGATAGGGAGGTGATGACAGAACGGTTTAAAGCCGCCATTTCGCGGGAAAAGGGGAGCGTATTGCTAATGAAGCGGAGGAAGGGATATTCTTATGACGTCGCCGTGGAAAAGAGATTGCAAGAGGCCGGCGGCAGATGCAGCGTATCCTCCGAAATCTCTCTCCGCTTGAGATGTGGGTGAAGGACGGGAGATGGTGGTTTAATTACTCTGAAGGCCCTCGTTACCTCACACTCCAAAAAAATGTCCTCTCCTACGAATCTCTTTCCTCGCTGATCGCTCCTCTTTCAACCTCCTTTCCAACTTCGTTATCTTATCTCTCTTTCGCTTTTCTTAAACTGCCTCATTCATGAACATTCGCAAAGATACGTGCTCTTTTTGGTCGATTTCGTCACCATTTCGCTCATTTTTTTCTCGCAGAACAAATTCAAGATCAATTTTTGGCGAGTAAAATATATTTCTAGGGTTCGTAATTCTTGTTATCGATTTCGGTGTTTGATGTTTTAAATTTAAGCCTTCGCTTCTGAGATGTCCTTTAAAGGCGAAATAAGAGAGATATGGGTATGGTTTTACCACTTTTCTATCTCTCTCTCTCGGAAGACACTGATGTGTTCCACTTTAAATTTTAAATTCATTCTATTTCTGTTCTACTCGTAATTCAAAGTTTCACTTTGAATTTACACCATTCGCTGTAACTTCTTTTGGTTTCCGCTATCGAGATATCTTTAATGCTTTCTCTCAAAAGTAATCAATTCCACATTATGCTGGTTCTATTCCTTAATGATGAATATTTCAGTTCTCTATTAGGTTTTTCTGTGACATTTGGCCATGCAAATGAACAACTTATTCCGTTCCTCTTAGCGTCTTTTGTACGTGTTTAACATTTCACGTCTCATAACTCACGCCCCATATTCCTCCCTTGTATCTTAATTATTCCTCGCGCACGCGTCGTTTCGAACGCTAAGTCGTCCGCTCATTTTTTTGTCATTCAAAAAACCCCATTCCTCCCTCATCTTTCATCGCTTCCGAATAGAAAAAAAAACCGCGAGGCTTCTCCCCCACCACCCCTTATCAGCGGCGCTATCGCAGGCGGTGGGCAAGAACGGAGTGGCGGTAATCCAACCCTCTCCCATCCGGCTTAACGCTCCGCTGAGGGCGCCTAGACGTGTCCCAAATGAGGTTTTGATATGCAAACTGCGACCAGAGGAAGCCCTCCTTCCCGGAGATCGCTCCGCACCATCGCCCTGCGGTCTCCGCACTCTTCCGTGCACGAGGAAATGCTCCAAGACGGAGGAGGTCCAGATTCGTTTAGGCCGAAAACATGGAAATAACCCTGCCTTCATTTTATTCGATTACCTCCCGTAGTTCATGATGGTTACGTTTCTGGTCCCGTCGTTTCCGAGTCATTTGGACAAATGAGAGGATGCTTTTTGCTAATGGGGAAAAATCGTTAATGTCCTCGTATCCTTCCTCGTCTTTTCCCAAAAACGTGTTTTGAGTTTAACGAACAGTTGGGTTAGATACTATAAGGCTTCCTTAAGACTTAATTATTTACTCAAGAAAGAAACATTTCAATTAAATAATGTTATCGTGGTTTTATCGAGTTGAATGCTAAATAGAGATTTATTGGATAGTGTAGGATTTAGCTTTCATAAGTATCTTGAGCTCTGCCACCGTATGATAATTAAAATTCATAGAATTTCAATACAAAATAATATTCCGTTTTTATTAAAATGAATTATAAATAGCGATATAAATCAATTACGTTTATTAAAATGTTTAGTTGTGAATTACTCATTTTATAGATATTTAATATAGATATATACATATCCAGAAAAATATTTTTTTCACATAATTTCGTGCATCACGATGTATATTTGCTCGAATATTCCTTATCGTCATTTATAATTGGACCTCTCATTTTACGGTTGATGAATTCGTACGAAAGTTATATTTATCATTGCTATTTATTTTTAATTTCGAATTTTCTTGAATTTATTTTAAAATTATTACGGCAGAGTGCTTAACAAATAATTTATTTGAAATATTGAATAAATTCACCGAATTTTCGAGCTAAAAAGCCTCACGCACGATAATAAATCCAGAAAAATGTGGGTTGATGGCATTCTGATTAAACCTCATCCTATTACTTTTCAGTCTCAGAACGCCATCTTTGACGTAAAAGAAATTGATCGGATAAAGCGTTTCGCGTCGAACTTCAACTCGTTTAATTAAATTTCACGTCGCGATCGTCTTACTTGAAAAGTATCGGAGAAGTCTTTTAGGTTATATATACCTCATTGAAGCAAATAATGGGCTCTTTTGAAAGAGGTGTGTTGAGGAAAGGAGAAAACCAGTAAACCTCCTAAGGCTGCGCATTTGGTTTCCTTGAGCTGGGAAAAATATCCCACTCAAGAATGAAATTGGCCACGAAGAAGAAAGTGGAGTAAGGAGAGGAGAGCCCCGGAGGGCGAGTATCTGCTGCTGATGCCTTCTGAGATTCCCCCGTCGGCAATTTCCAACGAGTCAGCTTCCTACGCGAGCTGCAGTGTAAGAGGGGACCAGCATATTTTCATTTCCCTCGGTTGGTGTGTCGCGCCTCGGGGAATGCAGTGGGTGGCGTGGGACATATGACCAATTTAAGGCGCTTCTTCCGGATGCGCCTCGTGGATGCCAACCTCTATGCAGTTTCCATGAGGAAGGGTAACATGCTTTTGCGGCGGCTTGATATCATCTCCCAAGAAAGCTGTCAATAATTCAGGAGTGTACTATATACGCCGCTATTTGATTTTTTGCACCAATTCCCTATTCTTGAAAAGTTTTATTCGTTATTCAGCTCTGTATTTGGCTTGTATTCCATTTTCAGCCGCCTTTCGCGTGTTGGCCTCGTATACCAATATAAAAATAACTCTTCAATGAATAATCCAGAAAATTCAAATTATAGCTAAGGCTCTAACTAATGACTATTTCTTAAATATCTACTTAAATTTAAAAAGGAGTAAATATTTATAAATTATATTTCATGTCAAAATTTAATTCTAACAAACGGAACATTTAATCTTTAAATCTGAATGCACAGTAAAAAGCATAACAAAAAGCCAAAGAGCGAAAAGATCAAGCTTTAGTTAAGAAGGTTTTTACTCATCCTAATTTCGACTAATAATCGTAATTGTAAAATTCAATTGCGAACCAAATACGTCCGTATTAAGATCGAGCGAAAATACCCACTCGTCGTGGGAGGAGAACTATAGTTTTTAAATGACCAACGGAGTAGTATAATGTAGGATTATTAAAATGTTCTATAAAGGGTTTAAGGCACGAATTACGTAGTAAAGTACGCAGTACTTGAATGGTATTATCCTATAAATAGTGAATTACTTTCGACAATTTTTTAAATGTGTCATCAGAGTACCAACTTGAATGTCTATATCTACTCTAAGCGTTATATTTAACCTTTCCACTGCGCTAATGTACTTTGCTCGCCCATTAATTAATTCTAGAGGTAAAGTTGACGTCTCTCGCGTTGTTTTAATTCTTCTCGTTCTCTATATCGGTAAACAGCGTGAACGGGCCGTGCTCATTAAAGCTATTTGATATCCAGCTTAAAGGAGATCTTCGATACGACCATCAAACTCTCCTCCACGCAACGTTTCGGCAAACAGCATCATCTCGCCGTTTTAAGCACAAGAGAAAATTTCCATTACGTCAATAGTCGTAACAAATTTGTGTCAACAGATCGTGGGAAAAGATGCCATGGTAACAATCTGCGCTTTCTCTTTCACACTCAATTCTCCAGTGGGATCATCCAAATCGTCTTTCACGACAGAGGAAAACATACTTCGCTGAAATGGAGAAGTAGCGGGAATAATAGAAATATATATGGGAAAGTGTTCGGGAAACGACGTAGAACAAGCAAAATAGGAAGAATGCGTGCTTAAGTGGAGGAATATATTAATACGTCAGCGAAAGGGGGCGAGGAGTGGATCGAAGTGCGTTAGCACTAAATATATAAATGGTGGTTATTTGAAGACGAAAGATGAGATGGTACGAGGAGGGAGATGTTTCTTTCGAAATAAGGGTCGGTGAGTGACACCGCTGAGGAGATGCCCGAAGGAAATATTTGGTATGGGAAGGAGGTAACTAAGGCACTAATACGTTCGCAGATAAAGGTGGGTTTCGATAGAAGCGAAGGAGCACGTGACGGATAGGAGATTAAAGGATAAGGAAAAGAGAATTTCGAGGAAGAGAAAATGGAAGTTTTGCCGAAGGGATAGGGTGTGGCGTTAATATGACTGACACTGCGAAAAAGGTCTCTCTGCCCCTTCATTCTTGGGACGCCGAAAGAAGAGGAATTGGTCCGGAGAGTGTGTCAGGAGATCAAAGAAAGGGTTCGGAGCGTGGGTGTATGGCAGAGGATGATGAAAAAATGGAGTGATGGATGATAAAGGAATATGGATGTTGTATACACGATTACACGTATCCGTTTGCGGTTCGGCTCATCCTCGGTGACTCGTAGAGTGGCTTTCTCACCTCTATCGCTCTCTGAGATCGAAGGCCTTCGTAAGAAGTAAGGAAACGTGCGGTAACGAAACTTTTTCTCTGAGGATGGTGGTTTTGTGGCTTGCCGCTAGGGGTCGACTTACATGTTTCTTCCGTTTCTCACGAATTCGCCAACGCGTGCAAACCAGGCTCGAGTGAGTTTATAAATTTTGTTTCACACGTTTCTTCCTCGAATTTTGTGTGGAAATGCTTCTTTGATATATTTGAACCAATGAATAGTAGCTAAAGATTTAGGTAAATAAATATCGTTTCTGCCCAACTGTCAGCTGTTTGTCAACTTATGAACTAAATCAGAATGTTTGCTTAACATTAAATTTACTCTTGGTAAGTTGAGTAGTCAAGTCAATGGATTAATTGACTTCTAGTTCATTTCGAGGTAAACTGAACGTGAGGGTTTTTAAGCTCATGAGTACCTTAATTTCGTGGTAAGTGTCCTCCATGAGTCTAACAGTTCAGTATCGGATACAGTAGATAAAAATATTTATTTTCATCGAATCACAGTAAAATTCTTTAATGTAAAAAATTGTAGATGAATCTATACAATTTAATAGCAAGTCTGTGCTAAATAATTGTAATTTATAACTCTTCTGTCTCATCCGCATTTCAATCTAATCATAGGTAAGACAATATTTTGATTAAACAGTAAGATATTTTTTATGATCGTTAGTTTTATTCTTCATATTAATTTCAACATCTTAGTAATTAGTTTTTCAATTTTCATTCAATGTTCTAGAAAAATAAATCTAAAATTATTAATTAAAATTATTTAAATACAAATGGCTAATGAAGTGTGATGTAAGATTTGAAGCTAATCGATATTTCTTATCATAAACTGAGTTAACATTCCTTTTTCATATTTTCGCATCGAATGATCGGCAATATTCATTATAAACTAACGGTTCAGACAATTGAAAATAAGATATTTATTTGAAATCAAAAATTAAATCATTCGTCTAATTTCGGCTCTATAAACGTGGCATTCTTCATTTCTTATGAGGTTTCTTTTCTGAATTCAGTTTACTGCAGATGAATAAGTACGTCCTCGTTACGCCTTTAAGTTATCCTTCCCCATGTACCTCGTACGTTCTCAATATTGAGTGAGGTGACAGTGGAGTCCCTTACGAGGTCAGCGGGGGTCCTAAAAATCCAATATCGTATTTCGTCGCAACCATCGAGTGCTTTATAAACTTGTTTTTGAGCATAAATTGCCGTGTTTCTATATAAATAAATACCAACGGATTTATCATGTGAATTTCGAGATAAGTACTTGGACACTTTTCGAGACATAAAAAGTATGCGATAATATCATTAGAGCACCGCGCAGTTGCTAACGAGAGAAAAAATGAAACGAGTACATCTTAAAGGAGAGATGATAGGAAAGACAAAGATATTCGAATGGAGTACTTCGGAAAAGATAGATTGGAAGGACGAAGTGTTGTGTGGAGAATGAGAGATGGCACAAGAAGTGAACTCCTTTCCCTCGACAAAGAATACGTGATTGGAATTTGCTCTGCTTTCATCTGTCCTCTCCGAAGAACTATTCATATTCCCCTTCCAAGTGACCCGAATGGGAGTAATGGTCGTTAATGCAGCGCCACATATGAATGTCAAACGGGGAATAAAAATAGCGGATATTATCGCCATGGGAAGAGAGAGTTTTAGGTCGTCTCGGTTTATATTTTCTCAGATATTCAAGATAAGAGACGAGGAGATATAGGCGCAGCTTTGTCTCTGTCTCCTACGCTGTCATCGGCTTTGCTAATACGCTTACTTGTTATCCTCTTTCCTTATCTATTCCATCTCCTTTCGGAGAAGCTGCACTGGTTGAGCCAAATAAATCTCATTATGCTCTTCTTTATTTAGTTCCATGGATACGATTCTTCTTACTGTTCATACATCTATGGTAAAAGATGATACGGGAGTCTAAATCTCTCAATAAAATTTTATTTGATGAATTTTAGGAATAATGATAAATATATTATACTGAAGAAATTTCGTTTCTCATTTTCATAAATTCCATTGAAAAGAATTAAATGCAGATTAAACGTAAAAATAGCATTAATTCCTCAATTTTTCTAATATCGTCTCGTAAAATAATAGAGCATGCGTCATGGGTATGTTAACGAGATCTTATTACTAATCTCTACTCATGTGAGCCTTCAAATTTATCATTAAGTATTAGTCTTTAGAATCTACGTTAAATTATGCCGAACATTTAGAAATTATCTTCATCACACCCAATATTCTATCAAATTTCCATATGGGTTAATTTCAAATTAGTATATGTAAAAATTAATTATTTTTCTTATCAATAAAACTCAATCCACAACGTAGGGTTTTTTGTTTATATTGATTGTTATAATGTGATTTTCAACTTCTTTATTTAAATTGTTTGTTAAAGTAAAATACATTTATATTAAATTATCGTTTAATCATATCCTCCTTTGAAGTGCACTTTTAGAGCGACTTGTAGTACTCCCAAAAGCGATCATTTGAATAACCTTTTCTTAGAAATTTTCACTGGAAATGTATATAATAATATAGTAATAATATATATAGGGAAATCAGTATAGATATTGAGTTAATTTTCGATGATTATTGAAGAATATAGCATTTTTTCTTAACTTACCATTGCAATTAATATTATAAGTATATATTTTTATAAAATTATATATATATATATATATATATATATATATATATATATATATATATATATATATATATATATATATATATATATATATATATATATATATATATATGAATCCAGTCTCGTTTCTTATTTTCAGAGGGAACGAATTTTGTCATTCTATGCTAAAGAATTCATAATCTATTCTAATCTCATTATAAAACTTATAAATTTAACCGAATCCCAGCAGTAGAACCCCATAATAGTAGTTGTTTGAGAATTTACGCAGTTAAATTTCACAACTCACGTAATATTGATGTTGGCAAGCTATCAAATGAATTTTCTCGACTCACTGTTTTCCATTTCCGAGCAACCGTTAGAAAGCAAACAAGTCGGTCTTTAATTGTTTCGTTTAGAGTAACCTATTGTATTACTTCCATCTCCTTTTGTCTATTATTTCCCCTCTGAAGTTCCGGAGCTCTATAGGAAGCCAATTAGTCTTTTTACTGAAAATGAGGCGGAGTTGTGAGCTGTAACATATATTAAAATCACGTTTCATAGCAGCGACTCCTACATTCGTTTCCTCGCAACTGCTCTGTTTCATCGAGTAGGCCAAGTTACGCATAATTGCTTTAATGTAATCGCCTGAAAAAAGTCTCATTTAAGGCAAACACATTCGCGAGTATTCTGAGAAACGTTCGCTCTACTAGGAAAAATACTGAACATTGCTCCCTCAGGTGGAATAAACCTTGTGCATCTCTCTTATTATCAGTACTTTGCATGATCACGAATGACAGGCACTGCCCTAGGGTTAATTCATCTTGATTCATGCAAGTCACGTTTAATTTGCGTGTATCGTCTTTTTTCACAATTTCCGCAAATGGGATTTCTTCTCTTGCGAAATCGCACCGTCATAAATTCACCCATTATAAATGATTCACCTCATAGAATGGATATATCAAGGCCCACCTAGATTTTCCTTTGACATTTAGTTCAAATTCTATTTGAATTTCCTTATGAATCTCTCGAGGAAGAAATGGCTTTGGAAAAATCACCTGACAGACCCAAATTCTCTGCATCATACTTTCATAGTATTTTCAACCATTTTTACAAAATATACCTTAGAATTAATAATCACCTACAATATTTTGTATTTTTTATCTCCACAGAATGCTTTAATTATAGCTGATTTAGTCATCATCGTCTTAAAAACTGTATTATATATATTGCTTTTTACGTATTATTGGTCAACGCTGATATTTTTAAGCTTAGTTTTAATAGTCTCAATAGTTTTTTGTTTTAACTTTAAAATATCTTCTTCAGAAAAAATTCTCAATCCTTTTGATGAGCAAATCAGAGTGATTCAGGGATTTACAATGTCCGCTTCGATAGGTCTTCTTGGAAATGGTTCGTAAGTTAACTGAGTTCTTGGATACCGGTCTTATGTAAGTATTCCGCATTTTACCATCATTTTTTCTCGAAAGTTTTCTGTTGATAAGGTTGATATGTGACCGTTTCTTAAGCAGGAGATTCGACTTCCTTTCTAATAATTCTATATAAGACATAATTAGTGCGAACTTCAGTTGGCTAGATGATAATCACTAGTTATGCTTCACATTATCACGTTCCCTTTAAATTTATAGAAAGGCCTACTTTCCAGAATTTGGTTTCTTCTGTTTAATTTTCCGTAACATAAAAGTACATTGTTATTTATTTCCAAGAAAATTATTTAACTGAAATCTTAACTTCGTTTATTATATTAAAATTTTACTAGGAATTGCAGTAGAAGACAAATGTGGTTTTATTGATTTTAAGCTTAATATCTCCCCCACTAAACAATAAAGAAAAACTATAAGTTATGAAGTGGTTTTTGAATGTTTAATTCACTCGTGTCTTGAATACGTCTTCTTTATTCTTGAGAACGTGGTTTCGAATCTGAATAGGATTTTAATTAAAATGCTTACATTTTAGATAAACGAAAGGTCATAATGGGAAAATGTGACCATTCATCTTCCTCTTTAAAGGGAAAAAATATGAGATGAAATTCGTTTTTTTTTCTTGTTGATTTCATCTCGCTTATGTTTCCATATTTTTTCATCGTGGGTTCATTAACGGGGGCACGTCTGTTTAGTAGGCGGTGGGCAAACGACAGGCGCCCACGGAAGAGACATTTTTTTATTTCCTAAAGTGGACCTTCCATTAACTAGCGACTTTAGTGACCGGATCGGGTTCCCGGAAAACACCGCTGTCCGTCGTTCTTCGGGACTCCATTTACGTTTCCAGATATGGCGATATGCTTCGAACTTCCGCAGGTTGAAGGAATAGCCAACAGTGACTAATTTCTTTGGTCATTTGATCTACATTAAAGTGCACGGTGTTTAGAATTCAAGAGGTGGTTCTGTAGCACCGAATGGATTCGGTAATGGACATTAGGATGAGAGTTTTTATGTTCATATTAACAGCGCCGATGATTTTTTTGGGTAATGTATTTCTAAAAGAAGTTACTTCACATCTGATTTTATCAACGGTGTTCTTGATTGCAAACAATTGCTACACAACACGTAAAACACCTAATGGAATTAATATTAACGTTGAGAATGATGTTTCTAAAAATTTTATATTAATATTGATAGTCCCGTGTCTACATGTCATTAAAATATACTCTCTTTACCGCATATTTTCCCGAGCATTTAGATTAAAAGGCTTTCGTTTCCATCGAGATATTTAAGGAGATAATTTATAGCGTCATTTTCAGATGCCTCAAAGCATTAAAACTTTAAGCTGTTCTTGAGATGAGTAAAGATGATCTACATTTAAACATTCCGATAAATTCTTTAAAAAGAAATTGCTACTTAATTTTCATTTTTGAGCAGGAATATTAATTCCATCTTAAAGGAGTATTTTAAGATGAAAATTAGTAAAAAGTTTAGGTTGGAAATTAATATGTAATTTTACATTTAACGAAAATGGTAGTTACAATAAAACCATTATATTATAATTCAATTCTTTCTATTAGAAAAAAATATTAATACTTACTACTCTTTGTGGGCCTCATACATTCTATATCTACGCAAGAGGTGAGGTAATACTATTATAACGTTCAACATCAATGAGGGATTCTCTAAATACCCTATTCTTATTAGAATTGAGAACTTAGGAAAGTCTATGTCTCGTGTACTTCCGGGAATGGTGGATACTAAGAGCGGTCCATGATGAACTGTTGTTGTAGTTTGCAAAGGAACTATGTCCTAAGTTAGTGGATATGAACAGAGTGAACCGAACATAATTGCGAATATGTACAGCTAATTTCGTGCTTCAGAGAGAATTTTTGAAGGGAATAAAAGTAAAGCGGAAAGATAGATGTATAATTAGAGTTATACAACGATACATTAAATCCGCTAAGAAATAAATTCTAATACAAAATGGGGCAAAAGTTGCACAGCTTAGCAGTTAATAATATTTTGAATTTCTTATTCGTTAAATAAGTGATAAGTAAATAAGCTTATTAAGTAATAGGAAAGAATTTTCCTATGGAAAAATAATAAATCGAATATTTAGATAAGTTAAATTATTTACACTTGATATCTAACTCAAATTCTCTGTTAGCTTAATGTACACTTTTTATGTTAGATATATTTGACAGTATATTTCGACATGCGTGATACTTATGATATGCTGTCTTTTAAGGGCGTAAAAATTTGTTTCCGTTTGCAGTTATACATATGTGGGATTAACATTACATTAACTCTAAAGGTCCTATAAATAACTCTCTCGTTCACTCTTTTTGAGATTCTTGCAATAATAATTATTGCGAAGATCGTTTTAAGGCGGAATTTGCTTAAAAAATTTATCATCTTCGTTGAAAAGCATTGCGAGCGGACGAGCAAGGCTTCAATTGCAGAAATACTAATGAAATCGTGGTTATTCGTCGTCCCTTGAGAGATGCTATCCTTAATGATCTCGATACGGCGGCTGTCGGAGTATTTCTTAATGATGAGGATAGCCTCCCATCATGCACCACGCATTCTCTTCCTTCCTCTATCTCTCCATCGAGTTACTTTCCCCATGGTTCATCCTATTTCCCCTCTTCCAGATTGCTATGATCAATTCCTCGGGGATTGTGGGAGGTTTGAGGGTGCGTCTTACATTAGATGAAGGATTCATTGTGCCCAAGTAGATGTCGGAGAAAACTTTGATTAATGACCCGTGCTGCGCGATCGATTCTTATCCAACTTTATGAATGAAAGCGAAGGCCTTGAACTACGATAATTTTGGATTAATTTCATATCTTCCGATTATAGATTGATAAATGTATGTAATCGTTTTGTATATCTGACTCATTCACTTGTACAGAATCTTTGAAATTTGATAAAAGATATGATTCATAGATTCTCATTTTCAGGGTTTTGTCTCATTCAGAGGTGAGATAAATCTCATTTTCATTAAATGTTAGTATTAATTTAGAGAACTTTGTTTAACGATATAACGATTATAATTAGAGTATCTCTCATTTATTGTAGCGATGATATTATTTTAAGTAAAGTGAATATTGTTTCTATTAAAATGCCTATTAACTTAAGAAGCTAAGTTTAAGTAAATAGTATTTATTAATACACTTTCTAAAAATGTATTCCGTATTTAACTTTTTAAAGATAGAATTACATTTTATATCCCAGGATTGTATGCTAATTACAAGGTATATTTGGAAGATGAAATAATATTCTATAGAGAAGGAGAAAAATTTCCAAAAATGTTGAAGAGATATTTAATCGAAATTTAAAGTTTAGATTATTTCAAAAATTACATCAGAAATGACTATGCAGACTATTATATATTTTTTGTTATTTGAATCGGTTCAAGCCTTTAGTGGTGGAATTAAAAGGTCTTAAAGTGTGAGAAATGCGTCGTGAGCATTGTAAGAAACACATAATACCCTTTTTGAGAAAATAGATAACTAGACGGAGCTGAGGAATTCCCGCTCATCCAGAGAAAAATCGCCCTCCTTAGGGAAAAGGTTTATTTTTAATTACAGATTCACATCACTCGTCGAGGGTAAACAATGAGAGTCAGCCGCTACTCAGATGGTTCTTAAACACAATTTTAATTATGGCCTCTCCCTTCATTTTTCACTCTAGCTTCTCTCTGCACGCACTCCCTCAATCTTTCCCCATTTTGCCGAAGGAGAAGAAGAGTGAAAAGGCTTTTGGGGGCCGAGACAAAGGACGGAACCATTGTCTCCTCAGCGCAGAAATTCCGAATGTCTCTTTATTTCAAATCTTTTTGCCGTCTGTTACTCTTCTTTTGAAATGGACGGAAGGCTCTACGATCTTCGTAGCCATGGGTACGTTAAGCTACGTTTTCATTTTCCCTTTAATGGAGGGAAATATCTTTTTAGAAAGGGAGAGAGGAATTGCTGGGATTAGTTGAGATCGTTTATATAAAATATTCCATGGAATTGTTCCATTGCCATTGTATTTCTGATTTATGCCCGATGATGAGGAGCGATTTTAATAGTTTTTAATGCGTCGGATTGAAATAATTCGAAGATAGTGTATTTACAAAGTGAAGTCCTTTTACAATAGAATATTGATAATTTAAAATTAATTATTAAATTAAATTAAGATTAAATTTTATTATGTCCTAAGATTTAATTGTCTAATACGTAGGAAGCTCGAGATAAGAGTTTAAAAATTGAGAAAAGTGGAGAAACTCATATCATTATAAAAAGTAATTAGAATTGATAAACCATTTTTGGAAATACCTAGGTTGTGTCGTCCTCTAACGTTAGACTCCTCTAGACTTTTTTCGTATCGGTTACTCTTTGGGTAAGGAACCACTTTTATTTTCCTTCCAAATCATTCTCCAATTTATACGGTGACGAGCTACTCCGGATTCCTCTTTCAGCGAAAGCCTTCAAAGTGTGCGAACATACGGACAAACAGAATTAGGGAAAGAGTGGCGAAAAGAAGTCGAGAAAGGATAGAAAAGTAGGGATAATCTCCTCCTCCTTTGTGACACGAGGATTCCATTAGGGTTTGAGGAAGAACCCTTCTCAATCCAGGAAGGGAAAGGGCGTCGGATTGCACGGAGGGGAAAGAGTAATGAAGGGGTTACAGTCATGGGTCTCTTTCCTTTTGTGAGAGAGCTTGAGTAGCATCCTTTTGGGAGGTAAGTCACGGGACGAGCGGGTATATCTTTGGGTGTTCTCCTATTTTCGCTCCTGTGGACGAATCCTTTGTGGATTGTTGCCATGGTTTCCTGTGTCGGAAATGCAAGGCCGGGGGGAAATAGAGGAAGGAAGAGCGTTATACTGCGCTACTATTTGGTGTACCAAAGGCTGACTGGGGAGGTTATTCTCCATTTACCTCTTAAAGCATGACACTTCTTGGCTCGCAAGCTACTTTCGCTCCCCTGAGTTTTTCTGACCTTAAGCCTATTTGTTTTGAGGGCTCTGCCTTGGCTCTCGTGTTCTCTCTTCATAACAGGAGTTGGGCTGTCATGAGATTGCGGCCGACTGAAATTAGAACTCCCTTTTCTTATTCCTACGATTCTAAGCGTTTGTGTTGCGGTGAAAGGAGTCACAATAAAAATGGCGGTTTATATATACTGCTTTAGTAAGTAGAATCAAGCTTCTAGTAAGTGTTTATCTTCTAATGCTTGAAAAGATGTGAGTACACTGAAGTCAACTGAAAAATGATTTTATGACCTGAAAGAAACTCGTGTTTAGAGGTACATGGGTGAGGAGTCGTCAACGCATTGAGAAAAGTGATTGTATAATAAAGATACTCCAAGATTTTTCAGTAAGATAAGATATTATTGTTAAATAGATGAGTATAAAGAAATATTTATGGAGAGTATAACGTAGATTGACCATTTTAAAATCTAATTTTAATTAGCTCAAGAGAATCAATAATTATTTATTTAATAATTAATAAATGAATAAAATAATAAATCCAATTTAAATTTAACATATTGGACACAACGCAGTTTTTTTGTGTCTCTGTTAAGATCGTCGATGTCAATATAAGATTTGTTAAATTAAAATTTACAGCGTTCATTTAGGAAGGAATAGTTCTCAGAAAGCGTAAAAAACGATCATAAAATTGATTTCTACTCCATTGGATTTCATTTAGCGAATAGTTATTCAAAAGGGAAAATTACATACTTCTTAACTTCTCACTTGAAGTACTTAACTTCACAATCGTCATTCCACTCTTTTTCCATCGAATTATTATACATTATTAATAAAGCTTAATTATAAATTATAAAATACACAATATTGTTCTGCATACAATTCCTTGGGTGTAATTCATAGAATTATTTCCATTTTCCCAGAAATATGAGCGGAGATATGTCCAAAAATTTGACCGAATCTTAATATTTTATATCGGAGCTTAAATCTTACGCCCATGCACCGAAATAGATGTTTCGTCAGATCACAAGCAAGCCTCGAATTCGCTTGTAAAAATTCGCCGAATAAATATTGTCATTCGCAATAAAATCCGTTTTGGTTCCTTTCCGTTCAAAACCGCTTATACGTAACAATTCCTAACTCAGCCTACTTTCCCCATTCATATGAATCGAAGAGACCGAGGAAAGAAGGGCATTCATCGGAAAGCGGTGAAATTGCGCCGTTGATACAATATGAGGCGGTTTTCGAATCGCGAGCAATGGACCCAAAACGGATGAGAATATGAAGGAACGAGTGGACAGGTCCCAAAGCACACTGCTCGAGAGTTCCATTACCCAGAATTCTCTCCGCCAAGATATCCATTGTTGAGCCATTCTTTCGTTCCCTGATGACCGAAGCGGTTGAGAAGGCCTTTTCCTCGCGCCTTCTCCGGGGAAATTCCCTCGGATATGTGAAGGAATGCGGAGATGGAAATGAAGGGACTAAAAGAATTGGAGAACAAGGGATAGGAATTCCGAGAAATCAAGCGTTAAGAATGGAGGAGTGGGGTGAGGAGATGTTTTTTAAGCGGGAGTATAATTTTCCGGGGATTAATTCATTTGAAAGCCATCCTTTCGTTTTTCTTCCCCGTTTCTAATTATACACTTGTTTTCTTATGGAAGGGGGATTTAGCTTTAATATAATTTGACGATTAGTTACGTGTGTTTATACAGAAGAACCGACTGCTGAAGGTTGAAATGTTTTACTCGCTCTATATTCTAGATGAATTATTTAATTTACACTCCTTGAGAATTATGTGTTGCCATAAGTTTGGGTAAAGCCTTTCAAATGTATAGAATAGATTTAGTCTAGATGTTATTGTAGTAAGTTAATAAAGAAGTGCTTCTTTGGATATCTCAAATCTATTTAGAGCCTTTAAAGCGTATACTTTAACCTTTTTTGAGATTTGTATTACGTACTCCTAAATACTCTATAAAACTTTCTGCATTATTAAATACTGTTTTACCAACTTTAAGATAGTTTGACCGTCTTCCGTTTTGCTCTGGTGTCGTTGATAATTATGTAAATGATTCATGAAACGAAAAAGATTAAGGTATCGCAAAATAGTAATCCATTCCATACCCAAATTGATGGCCCAGAATGGAGCGATCTATTTTTATCTTCGTCGTATCCGTGGTTAGATAATAGCAAACGGTGTTTTTAAGAACTTTGATGCATTTAAAGATATGATAAAATGCATGATAATCATTTCTTTCTTTTATAAGGAAAGAAATTACTTTGCTGCTCGTAGCAGATATGTTTGCAGGAAATATTCTTTCAACGGTTTCAAAAGTCAGTAAAGAAACCACAAAAGGCATTATTTTAATACGAAAGACTAATGTATTTAAATGTAAAGGCATCATACTTCCTAAAGCTCCTTACCCATAAAATGTCTTTGGTCGGAACGATCTGTTTGCGTGAATCTCGGCTTAACTGGATGGAAAGCAGCGGGAAATTGAAACGATTTTATGAAAATGGTTTGATTTTTTTTTAATTCACCGAAAAATTTATAAAAGATCCTTTTTCGCTAATCGGCTTCATCTCGTCTTCTCTGAACACACAAACTCATATTTAAATATCAGTTTTCGGCTCTAGAGTATTTACAAATTGAAAAAGTCGGGTACTTACGGAAGGCCGCCTTCTTTTTCATCGACCGAAAAAAGAAACTCCGCAATTCCGAGGAGAAATAACGCTAATGAAGGAAAACTAAAAATTGTATTTTTGTCGCGATAACATGCATAATAAAAACGGCTTCTTGTGGGTGTTAGTGGAGACCTCTAGGGAGCGAAAGAAAGCGAGGGAAAATTTCGCATAATGAAAGAGATTAAGAGGAAATATGGCACCGCTTCGGCTCAGAATGGGAAACGTTGATAAGGGAGGAAAGAGTGAGAGAAACAAACAGAAATAAATCTGCTTAAGGATGTTTGGGACTACGATAAGGCAAAATATTATCTCAGCTCCAAAAACATTTTCTATTTTGCTTCCCCCTTCAGCAATCAAGGATGAAAGTAACCAGAAAGACGATATTATGAGTCTTTCAAATTTTCGAAGAGGACTCCAAGAGAGTTTTGTTTGGTGAATAAATAGCTTTAAGAACCACGAAATCCAATTATGCTTGTGAGAAAGTATTTTTAATGGGGAGTAATTTTCTTACATAGGTTATATAGCTTAGCAGTCCATTTACGAGAATAATTCTCCAAACGTTAACCAAATTTGACTTTTTCTCCGTAATTAAGGAAATGAGATAAATGATACAGTCAGATTGTAGCGCTCCTTAAATTTTTTTTCAGATGTCATGAATTTAATAATATAACTTATTGTGCTTGAATGCCGTATTATTAGCTATGACTGCAAATAAATTATTTAAGTTAAATCCGTAATTTGCATTGGACCTATAAAATATTTTTTCTCGTGGATCAGAAAAATTAAAACGCCACTTCCGAATTATTATTTTTACCTTTATGCTAGTATAATCGAATTTAGTTATGTTAGCTAAGTTGCCGTCATGCTATTTATTAACTTATATAAACTTGAATTTAATCGCGGACAAGCTACTTTCATATCTAAAGAAAGAAATAGCATTAAGTGGTTCTGTTACTATAATCGACTAAAAATTAGATATGAGAAACGAATCGAAAAATATAGGTGGAACCTATTTTGTAATAGTGGTCCTTTGTTCTTTGTGCCCCTTGTCAACTTGCTATGAATGATCAAGCACCATTCTTTAACATATTAACCTCACTTTGAAAGCTAATTTTAGGTGTCATTATGGGATATCACTAGCTTTGGAATTATTCAGTCTCTCTTATAGTAAAAAATCACCCCAGCTCATTCGGAATTTTCCAAAAGAATTCAAATCCAGCTCCATGTTCGCCCATTCCACGATCGAGTGCTTTCTGAATGAACGAGAGCAGAAAAGCGAACAAAAGAGCAAGACAGCTGCGTGAAAAGAGTATAAGTTTGCCGTGAAAAAGTCCGAGAATAGGAAGGAAATAAAGCAGGGGCGATGTTACCGCGAGAGGAAATAAAAAAAACCCTTTGTGACGAAAGGAAAAAATATGTTAATGCCAAGGAAGAAAATGTTTAAAGTAGCAGGGGAGGATAAATGTATAAGTTTATTACGTCCGATCTCCGAGAGAAAAAGAATGGTGTATTTTTGAGGAGGTGGGCGTTGGTCTCGTGAGAGGTTCGAATGGAAATGGCGGAGAAGAAATTGAAAAAAAGGTAAGGATTTTTTAGTCGGGGGATGGTGGAATAAACCCTCCAGAGAGAGAAAATTCTTCTGCCGCTGTCCTGTTCTCATTTTAATCCTTCGAACATTATGAATAAAAAAAGGATTCGAAGTTGCATCGGCAAGGGAGGAAAAAAATTCTCCGAAAAAAAGAAGTGGATATTTGGGTTGCTAAGTTCCGAAGTGGTTGGATATGAGATGGTCTCGTCCTAATTCAGCCTCTTTTCTCCAGCGAGCACTGGACCCTGTTCAAAAGATAAACTTGCAACCCACATTAAGGAGGGAGATATCAATAAGCGTGCTACTCAGCATCTCGTCCTTACGAATCTCTCTTTCCCCCTCTTCGTACGTCCTTTCTTTTATCTAAAATTACTTCTGTCTCTTTGTCTCCGAACTAGGGTTTTTTGCTTGCGCGGAGTGTAAAAGGAATGATATGTTGCTGCCATGTAGTTCCCTTTTATTTAGAGGAATAATGGCTAGCAGTCTTATCTTCCTCTCCGTCCCCCATTGTTTTCTTTGTTTGCTAGGAGATTGTTTCCTCGATATGAGAATTTTGGCACGGAGTATGTATCCCGCATCGACTTTTATAAAAATTGGAATTCTTTCCCGAAAGTTTTGCAAGTGAAGGTGAAATATGGGGTAACTTGTCATTCCGAAACGTTCCGTGCTCCAGTGTCTAGTTTGCTCTACCGGGAAAGCGAATCCCCAGACAATTCGTATCGCGATGAGGAAACTGACGGAATGCAGAATTTGAATTACGACCTTGGGCTTACCTTGCCGATCCTCGAATTTGGCAGTTCGATCGCTTTTGAAACTGCAACAAATCTCAAGTTTGAATAAATGCGGAATCTCAACTCATTTGTTTTCCCGAATCTATGTTAAATATATGCTTCCGAATCTCGACGCATGACAAGTGAAATATATACTGCGAAAAATAAATACTAATTTAGTTTTGGAAATATTGCAGTATTTCAATCAGTCGTTTTTAGTGGAATAAATGATGTATTCCGATGAAAAATCTAATCTTGGCCGATTCTAGATGACGGAAGGATAAAACTACCAAAACGAGAAAAAAATAAAATCTAGATTTTCTTTCTTTATTTCCATGGAAAGATTTAATTTTAATTGCACAATTCACGCTGGTAACCTAGTTCAAGTTAACAGCACGCAGCGTCATTTACCGGTTGTCGTGTTCGCAGCTGATTTTCAGGCGCAACGTCACAGGGATATGCCGTATCTCTCGCGAGTGCCTTTTGCAGTATTTTTCAAACGTCCCTCTCTCGCATCCAGAGGTGCGTAATGGATGCACTTTGAGCCCGTCTTTGCTTCATTCCCCTGCTTTTTCTAGCTTTATTTTCCTAGCATCGCGTGACAAGATCGATCGTTTTTTCCTACTGCATACGAACTCTAGAGATTGCAGGCGTTTTTACCCCATCGTCCCTGAGCAATTGAGCTAATCGACGCGAGAATCGGTGAACATTGGCTACAATAAGCGAGCTATGTCGTTCCATTTCCTCTTTCCCCACTACGTCCTTCCTGCATCTAACCTCCCTTCATCTTTTCCCCTCCTTTTAGATTTCTTCTGATCCATCTGCTTTCCGGCCCACGCCGCAGCTCAATTTCCACCTCCTCCTTCCGATCCTCCCCTTCGGGAGGATCTATATTTTCGTTCTCGGGAGCATCTTCCCGGTGTAATGGACAGTGGCTGTGGCCACGCACTCTCGGGGATTAGGCGGGGAGGGCTTGATGCGATCGGCCATCATCCCCCTCACAGCGCCATCCTTTTTCGCTCTTTTTCTGGCCCTTTTTACCCCTCCCCCTGCAACCATTCTTCGTTTCCAGAGATGGGCCTATCATTCACTCCCCGCGTCCATCACAAACCGACTCACAATACACGCCTCACCCCTCTTCTCTATAACGCGCGCATCGTGCGAACACGGGTGGGCCAATTTACGGTCCGCGCGGGACTCGATTCCACGCGACTGCCTATGCGGAATGGTAGGAACGCGAGAATTTTCACGCCCTTTGTTTCTCCTTCGAGGCTATCGTAAATGGCCTGCTTTCCATCTAAATTTTTTCGTGCTTTTAAGGTAATGAATTTTCGATGCGCCCATGATCTGGAAATATCTCAATTTTGCAGAAATTGCGCAAGAATGAGAATTAGTTCGACTCTTTAATTAATCCTTCGGCTGATATGTATATAATTGTGGAATTTCCATAAAAAAATAATATTACCTAACGGATCTCAATGTTTATCTTTTTTAATATTTTAAGAATTTTTGTATGTACATGTACGTAAACTAATACATTTATTTATGTATATTATATTTGTATCAAGTCAGAAATGTGCTAAAATACTGAATGTCTTCATATTATGGAAATATTTTTCCAAAAAATTATTTTGATTCTTCGTATTTTTAATGAACTGTAAAGAAATTATGCACAGTCATACACAGATTATATATATCCATACACCATATTTTGATTGATATTGGTGCTCATTATATAAATACTAAGAACAATATCGAGAAACATACGTGATGCTTGAGACTTTAATTTATTAATATTCATGTACAGTATTCTGCCGTATATTCTTGTTCTTTATATTCTTATATATTTGTGCTTTTAAGAGAAGCTGGTTTCGCTGAGCATATCTGCTGCTGATGCATATCAACGTCAGATTCTAAAGTCTGATTTGGAATCACAAAAATTATGATATTTCTTATTCCTGTTAAAAGATAAGTGTAGAGAATATTTACTTTTAGTATCATACATTTACACATATATACATTTTCTCATATTTATCCTCCTATAGGCGAAGATGCAAATTTATAGTTTATTTCTGGTCGCACTTCAATTGATACGTATTTTTATAATTCTCTTGGGAAATGATATAAGGTATTATAGTAATCAATGAAAATATTTTATTTAAAGTAGTGGTAACTTATTTCATGGATGTTAAAAATCTTCATCGACTCCTCTGCCATATTGGCAAACACTGTTAGCTCCTTAAATATTTAATACTTTTATCGGCTCTGTAACCGTATTATTTGAAACCAAAATTTCGTAACTTGTTTAAATACATGTAGTTTAAAATGCCATAAAATCTTCGTTGTCATATCTTTGCAATTATTTTTAAATATTCAAGTTCTTAAAAATCTTGAGTGCTCTATGTAATGAGAGTAATGGTTGTGATGAATTTTAATCACTAAGGCATTCAATTGAGATTGCTTTGTGATAGATATTAAAAGAAAAATTTTACACCTTATCGTTATGACTGATATTAGTAATCTATTTCCTTCACGTCAACTTCGATAATAGATCTCGAGACAAGGCAATTCTTCATGGGAAAAACATTGGCCTGTTTGTTTTACGCTTCGTTATACCATTAACCTGCTTCATTCGATTGATCATAGGGGATAGGAATGCATCTGGGGGTTGGACTAACCGTCAGGGAATACGCGTGTCGCCTCGTTTGTCATTTGTCAGCCTCTTTCTCTCTTTTCCATTGGGACGTCTTGAAATTCTGTTGAGCGGACACTAGGAAAGGCCTCTTCCCGAACATCGCATATTCATCCATCCGAACATCGCTCCACTCGGCGCCCACTTTCTCCTTCAGAATGTATCCAATAGGCGAGGGTTTGCCTCATAATATTCCCGGTGATCCATTTCCTTTTCTTCTTTAGTCGCTTTCAAGCTCAATCTCCAACTCCCACTCAAATCCCTCTCTGTGACAGCTTTACCCTATAGCATAGTTATCAATTTTGGCGAACGTTCCCCTCGGATGGTTTTCTCAAGGGGTGAATTTATTTCACTGACATCGTTTTTGCTTTTTTCCAGGCGTCCCTCAGGATTTCCTCGATGGATATATTTTCTGCTCAAATTTCTTGCGAAGATTAGCACGCTATTTATGTTGGTAAGTGCCTCAAAGCTTCATTTTTGTCCCCTAGAATTAGATTTTAAATTATTACTTTTTGTCTTTCTGAGAAGTTCCAAATATAAAATATTTCAGTTTGTTTGTTTTAATGTTTACTGAGACTAACTTGAGCATAATTACTTTCAAATTTATGTCTAAAATATTTTCGTACTAGATTTGTAAATCTGGCATATTCCTTTTAATTAGAAGGCTGATTTATGAATTCCCTGAATATCTATGCATATTAATGTTATAAAAATAATAGGTAGTGTAGAGATTATGACATATTATGATACTTTGGTTTAGAGTTACTTTGAAGATGAGAGAAAACTATGATCCACCTGCTTGTTCTTATTTAATTCATTATGTATAAATTGGTTGTTTTTTAAGAATCAATTAAGTAATTATAACACTATATTTAAGATTTCTCTAAATATGTGGCTAAATCTAACTCTAGCTTTATACACAATACATGTGAAAGTGATTTATTACGTATTTGACGATAAGTTCAGCGTACGTCGTTGGAAAGAGTTATTTATTATTTTATGTTATAGTGTTGTTAAGAAAATTATTAATTTTTACAAAATGAGAGGTTATTGCTATTCATATTAAACTGTGGCTAGAAGTTATATTTATATTAGTTTACTTAAACGCCGCACATCAAATTTGTATGCCTTGAGAGAATGTTGAAAGGTAAATGAAGGAAAGGAATTTGCACAAATCAAAGTATTATAGAAGCAGTAAAACTTATTATGTCAACAAATATTCATGATATATACCGTTTCCCCGTTACTGCAAGGACTGGATTATACTCTCCGATGTATTCGGGATTTGATTAAATTTCATTCTGAGTGTACCTCTTTAATTTTTCCATTTGCCTTTTCTCACCTTCGCATCAAATTGCCTTTCTCTCTCCCATTACTGTTGTTTCTTCTCTCGTATATACTTTAACGTCATGACAGGACGCGTCTCTCCGGGGCGATAAGCCTGTTATGAAGCCGATGATGGATGAATCCATTGGTCTAAAACGTCCATAACCAAAATGGATGGAGTCGAACTTGTGATCTCTCGAGGAGAAACATATGCCGGTGTAAGTCACTCCAGAATTTCCTACGGAAACAAAGTAATGACGACCTTTTGACGTTTTTAATAATGTAATATTTAAATGTCACTCCACGACGTCGTTGGTTTCTGGTACCTAAGTTTATAGTCCATTAGGTCACTCAAAGCGGCGCTTTCCGCCGCAAGTGCTTATTTTTATTTCAGCCGTGTATCTAGTTATAGTATGTATTCAAACAAAGAACTCGGATTCGGAACTTCGGACGAAAATTTCTTAAACACTTTTAAGTCCTTTGAGTACTTATGTGAATCGATGTTTTTTTCTTCTAAAAACCACTAATTTCTCTTGATGATAAGTTTAATATTCCACGTTCTATCCACTGAATTAATTTTGGAATAATGTTCTTTTATACCTATCAAGGCATCGTAAAAATAACAATCCTTTCAATATATTTTATTTTTAGATTTACACAGGCATCATATAAGCTTATTTGAGAAGATGATCATTATCCAATCGGTTTGATGTTGTTACAAGAATTCAACGTTAAAAAAGTGACTCAAAATATCCTGATAAATAGCGACCTATTTAGTCTTACTTAAATGACACATTGGAACTTATTGATCAGTTTTCTCGATCATATTTTATCGGCAAACGCTAATTTTGTTAATTGATACGTGATGTTCAGAGAAGGCTTATCTCTTATACAGCGAAATATCCACATCTGATCACATTTCGTAATTGTTTCTCCCTGTGCTTCTTCAGACTGTGCTTTCCCTGATTCTCCCTCTTTGGGTTACGAAAAGACGTGGGGAGTAGCTGATGATCAATTAAAGTCTGTCTCCCGCTGTTTTCACCTGGAGACCTTGAGGAAAGGGGACTGAAAGGGATTCTGTGGGGGGGTAGGGTGAAGGAGATGGATCACGATGTGTGTGGAAAGTAGAGGGATGAGGACCTATGTAACCACCGCGAGGATTCTCTCAAGGTGATCTTCAAATCGTCAAATGTTGACTCTACTATGCAATATCTCACCATTCTTTCTTTCGGATGCCCTCCGCTGTCGAAGATGTCTTATGTCTCCGTTTTTGCGTCCTTTAAATTTCCTGAAATTTCATTAGATAATGACTTTAATTGAATATTCATACATATCAGCTAATATTAAAATAATATAATGTCGAGTAATAATTATTAAGTCTTCCACCGATACAATATAGCGTGATAACATTGTCTTTATCAGTATATTATTCTGCTAAAAATTTACACTCGATTCTTTTATCGAGTATTTTCTTCACTCATTGTTTCTCTTGTGGTGATTCAGTTCTATTATTCAACTCTTAAAAAACCATGAACTGATTGTATAATGAAAAATAAAGCTCTGCGAAAGATATCGTTGAAAGTGGACAAAAATTGTCAGGTCATTTATTTCCTCTCGTATATATGTCCTTAATTGAAAATGAAGCCAATACAATGAAAAGTTTGAGAAGTATCCTAAAATTTGAATGAACCTTTAGTCTTCGGAATCGAAATTTCAGCCGCGTCCTATAAGCGTAAATAAAAGCAGCTAGTAAGACCGTTAATGCGATAGTTCACAAAATACGTGGCTTTATCGTTAAAAAAAATTGCTCAGAAAAGGAATAACAACAGCCATTGTACCATTGGGTTTGTTTTGCCCTCTGCCGAATTTCGAATATGTTTCCCATGACGATCTCTATCCGCTTCTCCTTGTTCGAGCTCCCGATGAGCATGAAGCGATTTATGTGTAGACGACCTTTACTCTTAATGTTGTCTTTAGTTTGGCATTTTCGAGGGGACGATTAGACTGAAAGCGAGATCGAGCTTTTATCATCCGTTGAAATTCTTACCTTGCTATGCCGACGTAACTCTCGGCTACACGGGTGATAGTGTCGGATTGATATTCGTCCTATGTTTGAACCTCCCTTCTCAAAATCTCAAGTCTCAAAATCAACTTGAAATTTCCTCTGCGTCTTATACACTTGTGTCTCTAATAAGTGAGATAAGGAGGCAGTGCCTTTACTACGGCGGGAAATGGGCAGAGGAGATGAATTCGTTTTAGCTTCTAGCAAATCTCTGAAATACTCTTCATTGAAGGATGGGTAAAGAAACGAATGAATAGTAATCAATAATTAAGGTTTATTAAAAACGCTGCATGTTTTACATATCAGTTATCACATTTCCTTTATTTTAGACCATTAAAGTTAAGTTAGCCCTCCCACTAGGGGTTTTTTGTCCATGAGCGTCCAGTTATCAATCCATATCTTGGAATTTGACCCCTACTGTCGTTCCTCAACTCGATCCATCTCCTAACCGGTCGTTGGAACTACCTGAAACGAAACCGTAATTTTTAAAAATGAAGTCACTGTTGTGATTGCTCGATTGAGTAGGAATGACACAATGTGGAGCACAAGTCGTCGGTGATAAAAAGCGTTGGAAGGAATGAGAACTGGTTGATAAATAGAGCAGCTGCAAAATCGAGAAGATTGTAAAGAATCACGGAGGGGGAAAATGGTATTGTCAGGAAAGTAGAAAATCCTTAAAGATCATCCTGGCTGCACCTAAATTGCTGTAGAAAGAACATAACTAAATAAATTTGCAGGAGTGCAGCTAAGAGCTGATGCAACTGGGATTGCTAAACCATGTTCAACCTCAGATTTACCAGCTTCTACTTGTCATGGCTTATGAAGTGGTTTGGATGGAGTGGACTAAAGGGAGTCGCCCTGCAAAGCATCAGTGACATGTGGGTTCACGATCGAGCCCTGGACCATGTACTCCTTGAGATCCGTGTCGATACTGTAAGGATGAAGAATGAGGAGCTGAGCAAGCTATGAAACTTATCCACCGAAGGTGAATGGGATGTTAAACACAGTTCTACGCTTGAGAATTGTTAAGAGATATTAAGATAATACAAGAAGAAAGGGTGCAAACATTTCCGATTACCATGACTGAAAATGATTGAAGATACGAAATAAAGGGTTGCATGAAATTTGGTGTGGAAGACTGAACATTCTAGCCTTTTAATCGAGCGACTTACAAGAAGCATATCATGGGAATTATCAAATGAATTGAGAAAAATATTATCTAAACCACTTAAACATTCAAAGGAGCGAGAGGAGACTCCTATGTTCCAAGAATGTATGCTTGAAGGAAGAATGCAAACGATCGTTAAGTTCAATCCGTGAACGCATGCATTTAGATTGGAAATATGTAGATACGAAGGCAGTTTGATAATTCAATGACTTTATGAATAAAAAAATTTTTTTTCGGCATTTTAAACATTTCATTTTTCTACAGAAGGGAAAAGGCAATCCTTGTGGTGGTCTAAATCAGTTGACAAGAAAAACAAAATATAGGGATTAGAATAATAAGATAGCTGTAGATGAACACAGGATATGTAACGTCATCCAGAATAGATAATTAAGCCAAAATATCAATCAGTTCTCATCGGATGAAGGCCGATATTTATCCACTTCTCGTAAAAGCTTCCGAAGCGTACGATCAAATGAACTGAGGGACGATCTTTTTATATTTTCAAACTCTCTTTCTATTCGCATCGTGTTATTAAGCCAAACATTAAGCCAAAATATCGATCAGCTCTAATCATCGCTGCGAGACTTATTACGGGATTGTTCGTTACCGTGGATGCGAACGAGAGAGATGATTTCAAGTAGTGGGTGTCAACGAGAAGTAATGTCCGCAGAAGTTGTAATAAAAAACTCGACAGTAAGTGACGAAAGGAGGGAACCAAATAAAATAAAGCGTAATAAAATGAGTCTTTAATTTAGGAGCTAACGATTTTTTCCCAAACCAGTCGAGGAAGGGGAGATTGACTTTTTGTTGTTGATAAAATTCGCGTGCAAGTAAGTTTTACTTGGTCAGAAGATGAAATGAGTGTTCACAAAACCTTATTCCGTATACGAATGTCGTTTCTTTCACTTGGAAAGAGAAAGAAAGGACTTGCAAAGGAACGCACTCACCAAGGTTAAAAGTCCTTTCGTAATATTATTCCGGGAACGGTGTGGAGAAAAACACAGTATTCAAGTCGTTTATAGACAGAATTTATTGCAAGAGTACCACAATTTAATACAAAGAGAATACACTCAAAAAGAATCTTTTCGCATCGCATTGAAGACGTTTTCGCTCTGTCTGTCGGTCGTGCTGCTGCAAATCTTGAAGACTAGCCGTGTTCTACGTTCGTTTCTCCTGCGACATCGCAGCCAAGTTCGAAGCACCTAGAAAAGAAGGATGTTGCTTATTAATAAAATGTAGCAAGCACTTGATTAGCGGCAAGGTAGATTACTAGCTCAAAACAGCATCAATGTCGTTCAAAGTAAATGCCCTTATTAGAAATAGTTAGAAATGAATATGGTCAATGTTGGTCAGCATAAGAACGTCACTTCAGTGCCTTCCTGCAATCAGTATCAGATTGGTAACAAGGGGGTGCAGGAGTTCTTTTTGATGGGACATGGAGAGGTATAGCTGAAGTTAAAATAGCAGATGTGGCAGAATTAAATGCTTCAATAGTGAAGATTCGTACCTTTGTCTCTCCGAAAACAGTCCGGGAGAAATTGCATGCTTTGAGATTATTCGGAGGAAGAGATTCGTAAAGTTAAACATCGCTTGCTCTCAGATCAAACCTCATAAAATTCTTGGTCGTTCAAAAGTCAGAAATCTAACTTAAAGTAAACGAATGTTGAAAGAGGATATAGGTATGTAAATAATTATTTTTTGATTGGTCATTGAAAGAATTAAAAAAAAATTGGATAAGCAACACTTGTAAGGAACTGATTATATTGGGAAGTAGTTATAGGTTTTGGAAACCATGATATTCTTGATGGGAAGGTTCTTAGAGAACCTGAGAACCGAATGTATCATAGGCTTCATGTCTTGAGAGGATAATCTCAGTGACGTTTTCTAAGGTTAACCGATTCATTCAGTACGAAAGGAAGTTAAGAAGGCGTTGCAATCCATTCGATAAGGGCGCTCTGGAGTGCAGTACAAGAGAGTAAATTCTCGAAGCTCACGGCATCATAAATTAAAAAAAAAACCTTGTTGAGTTGAGCACCGATTCTAAACCAAGGCACCTTCCTACTGCACACACATGGTCAAAGACTTCTTATTGAATTCATGACGATGAACCTCAGTAAATACTTCTTTTGAACTTCGTGGGATGTTTGCGGTAGTGTAGGAATTTCCAAGTACTGCAGTTCCTCCCATCCTCTTGTCGTTTGCTCTGCTGGACGTGGGTCGGGTGCCATGGTCCGAATCCTGAAAGAATAACAGAAAAGCTCATTGTATTGCTCTCGAGTCTTGATAAGATGCAGGCAGTTAGCTTAATCAAATAACAATGGATTGAAGTCAGTCCATGTAATGATGTTTATTATGTGCTATGAAAAAGAATAAACAGTGGTTTGGTCACCCACCCTCAGAGTTTGACTATTTATTGAAATTTGACCTAATGTTACTTGCGGCATAACTAAGTCGTTGGCTGCTTGTGATATAGAATAAAATTATTTCTGTTTACAGATGTTCAAGTTTGCACAAGCTTCCCATTTCAAAAAGTCATAAAATTTAAATGATGCAAAATTATGTAAAATTATAAATATGTCACTCCAACAAATTCGTTGCACATCTTTTAAAAGCATTGCTTTAAAGATTATTTTATTCCAAAATGCAAAATACACCGGTGTTGAATTTGGACATTCTTCCAGCAAGGAGTGCACAATTAACAATCACTCCATAAAATTTTATGCAGTAAATTAGCTTATGCTTCAATGGTTTTAAAGAAATGCCCTTCATAACTTTGCCTAGAGAAATAGAAACACTTCAGTGATATTTTAACAGCAAAGTTTTCTTTCTATCGCTTGTGCAGATTCATTGTGCTTAATCCCATCCCATCTTCCTGGAAAACCCCAACACCCCCTTCTTAATAAACTTCCTAAGCAGAAATTTTGTAAAATTGGACTTATCTTATTTCTAAGAGTCGCGCTCAATAGAATAACAGTCACCTGGAGTAGATTGCCACCTCAGCACAGAAGGTAATAAGTAATGAAGGAACAGCATTGCACTTGTTCATAGAGAAAAAACAGTAAGGCCTGTGTCATTCTTTTTCGTTACCCTGCAATGTTTATTGTGATCTAAAGATATACTGCAGTGTAGAGGGATGGACGAAGTGCCAAGAGGAAGAAAGTCAAACAGATAGTTAACATAGCGAGGAAATGTCAAGCTGCAGATAGAACTGAGACTGATGATAGAGACTGCCATTTCATGTATCCCGTGTGAACTGACCAATGAGTTCTTTTTAAAAGTATCTTGTGAAATGAGAAACCGTCCCGAGACGATCCGTTGGATGTTTTTATCATTTAATTATATGATCTGTTGCTAAATGCTTGAAATGGATGGCCAGATTGAGGCTCACATTAATGCTATTGTAAAAGTTTGCTAATAATATCGATACCCTACCCTCAAGGCGTGTTATTTTCCTTTAAAATCTAACAAGTACTCACAGAATAAAAACGTGTTCCGATTTCCTTCGCTACCAATGTTGGGAAGCAGGCGATCCATTCGGAGTGGACAATCACTCTCTTCGTTCATTGGCAGTAGTTTCTTCTCGATGTGTAACGGCGTCCTGAAATGTAAAGATATCGAGTTCGTTAAAAAGATACTTGATTCGTTATTATGGATAAACCGTATTGAATCACGCACTCTGCAAAAGTAGAGTATAAGTTAGAGGAAGCGAAGGCGTATTCGTAAGGCTCAATATGGCGTACACGAGCTGTATAACGTAAAGAAAACGAAAATGATATCTATAACGGAATACTGTGGCCATGCGTAACCTCAGAAAGGGCGTAAAGGACAACGAATGAAGGAAAAAACTGTTTATCGAGTTTAAAGTTTAATTGTAAAAAATTAACTAAATTTGATCTCCCGCTAACCTTTTTTCTCGATCCTGATTGGCTGAGGGAAATACCACCGCTGTCAGTGCAAGCACTGTATTCTTAAATTATTATCAAAATATTTCTCTGTCCGATCAGCGATTGAATGTGTTGATAATTCCTCTCTTCTTTTATGTCGACCGCGCATGAGGGCGGTTTTCTCGATTTCGGAAGAATAAGCAGACGATCCGTTATGAAAATGGTTTTTTTGTGCGGTAAGACTCACGTAGTAGAATAAGTCATAATAAATACTAATCTTCATATAATTTTAATCGGTTACGATGGAAATCTTGTTGGTTTTTAAAAATCTAATTGCAATTTTAGAATCCCGACGGTAACAGTCTCGCGTCCCAACTCCATTACGCATATATCACTTTTCCGGTGCACCTCGCCGTGATCACATCGTTCCCATCACCAATTGTTTACAATAACTAAAATGCCAGTTTTAATACATAACAGAGGCTATCAGCATCCCAATTCGAAACATGAATCCACCACGGAGCGATCTGTCAACAGTAATCGCTTCGGGTTCTCGATTAATCAGTGAAATTCCGCAATATTGTTAAGGTCCATACGCATGGTTCAAGGGAGGAAAGCTAGCTAGCATCCTCTGAATATCATTGTCTCGGGAGGACGAAGTGGAATGTAGGTATTCGTCATTTGGAAACAAGAGCAGGTGAAATTCTCGAAGCAAATATTTGCGAACAGGGCGTTCGAAAAGATTTCCAATGGGACTTACCTTCCGCGAAACCCGCGCTCTCACTCCAAGCTCTTCTGCTTCCTCGACGCCGTCCACAACAAACCCTCCGTTTATCTCGTGTTTTCTCCGATTTCCACTTATCACACGAGTTTGGTCACGATCACCTGATCCAAGAGGAATCCTCAGCATTCCTCTGCTCGATGATTGTTTCGAAACACAAGGGAAAAGGTTTCACAAGCTACGTTCACTACCTTCTCTCGCACGAGAACCCGCCAACTAAAGCGATAAGTGCAGGAATAAGTCGCCCTCTTTCGGGATGCGGTTGAGAACGAATTCCACAGGATGAAGGCCGATATTTATCCACTTCTCGTAAAAGCTTCCGAAGCGTACGATCAAATGAACTGAGGGACGATCTTTTTATATTTTCAAACTCTCTTTCTATTCGCATCGTGTTATTAAGCCAAACATTAAGCCAAAATATCGATCAGCTCTAATCATCGCTGCGAGACTTACTACGGGATTGTTCGTTACCGTGGATGCGAACGAGAGAGATGATTTCAAGTAGTGGGTGTCAACGAGAAGTAATGTCCGCAGAAGTTGTAATAAAAAACTCGACAGTAAGTGACGAAAGGAGGGAACCAAATAAAATAAAGCGTAATAAAATGAGTCTTTAATTTAGGAGCTAACGATTTTTTCCCAAACCAGTCGAGGAAGGGGAGATTGACTTTTTGTTGTTGATAAAATTCGCGTGCAAGTAAGTTTTACTTGGTCAGAAGATGAAATGAGTGTTCACAAAACCTTATTCCGTATACGAATGTCGTTTCTTTCACTTGGAAAGAGAAAGAAAGGACTTGCAAAGGAACGCACTCACCAAGGTTAAAAGTCCTTTCGTAATATTATTCCGGGAACGGTGTGGAGAAAAACACAGTATTCAAGTCGTTTATAGACAGAATTTATTGCAAGAGTACCACAATTTAATACAAAGAGAATGCACTCAAAAAGAATCTTTTCGCATCGCATTGAAGACGTTTTCGCTCTGTCTGTCGGTCGTGCTGCTGCAAATCTTGAAGACTAGCCGTGTTCTACGTTCGTTTCTCCTGCGACATCGCAGCCAAGTTCGAAGCACCTAGAAAAGAAGGATGTTGCTTATTAATAAAATGTAGCAAGCACTTGATTAGCGGCAAGGTAGATTACTAGCTCAAAACAGCATCAATGTCGTTCAAAGTAAATGCCCTTATTAGAAATAGTTAGAAATGAATATGGTCAATGTTGGTCAGCATAAGAACGTCACTTCAGTGCCTTCCTGCAATCAGTATCAGATTGGTAACAAGGGGGTGCAGGAGTTCTTTTTGATGGGACATGGAGAGGTATAGCTGAAGTTAAAATAGCAGATGTGGCAGAATTAAATGCTTCAATAGTGAAGATTCGTACCTTTGTCTCTCCGAAAACAGTCCGGGAGAAATTGCATGCTTTGAGATTATTCGGAGGAAGAGATTCGTAAAGTTAAACATCGCTTGCTCTCAGATCAAACCTCATAAAATTCTTGATCGTTCAAAAGTCAGAAATCTAACTTAAAGTAAACGAATGTTGAAAGAGGATATAGGTATGTAAATAATTATTTTTTGATTGGTCATTGAAAGAATTAAAAAAAAATTGGATAAGCAACACTTGTAAGGAACTGATTATATTGGGAAGTAGTTATAGGTTTTGGAAACCATGATATTCTTGATGGGAAGGTTCTTAGAGAACCTGAGAACCGAATGTATCATAGGCTTCATGTCTTGAGAGTATAATCTCAGTGACGTTTTCTAAGGTTAACCGATTCGTTCAGTACGAAAGGAAGTTAAGAAGGCGTTGCAATCCATTCGATAAGGGCGCTCTGGAGTGCAGTACAAGAGAGTAAATTCTCGAAGCTCATGGCATCATAAATTAAAAAAAAAACCTTGTTGAGTTGAGCACCGATTCTAAACCAAGGCACCTTCCTACTGCACACACATGGTCAAAGACTTCTTATTGAATTCATGACGATGAACCTCAGTAAATACTTCTTTTGAACTTCGTGGGATGTTTGCGGTAGTGTAGGAATTTCCAAGTACTGCAGTTCCTCCCATCCTCTTGTCGTTTGCTCTGCTGGACGTGGGTCGGGTGCCATGGTCCGAATCCTGAAAGAATAACAGAAAAGCTCATTGTATTGCTCTCGAGTCTTGATAAGATGCAGGCAGTTAGCTTAATCAAATAACAATGGATTGAAGTCAGTCCATGTAATGATGTTTATTATGTGCTATGAAAAAGAATAAACAGTGGTTTGGTCACCCACCCTCAGAGTTTGACTATTTATTGAAATTTGACCTAATGTTACTTGCGGCATAACTAAGTCGTTGGCTGCTTGTGATATAGAATAAAATTATTTCTGTTTACAGATGTTCAAGTTTGCACAAGCTTCCCATTTCAAAAAGTCATAAAATTTAAATGATGCAAAATTATGTAAAATTATAAATATGTCACTCCAACAAATTCGTTGCACATCTTTTAAAAGCATTGCTTTAAAGATTATTTTATTCCAAAATGCAAAATACACCGGTGTTGAATTTGGACATTCTTCCAGCAAGGAGTGCACAATTAACAATCACTCCATAAAATTTTATGCAGTAAATTAGCTTATGCTTCAATGGTTTTAAAGAAATGCCCTTCATAACTTTGCCTAGAGAAATAGAAACACTTCAGTGATATTTTAACAGCAAAGTTTTCTTTCTATCGCTTGTGCAGATTCATTGTGCTTAATCCCATCCCATCTTCCTGGAAAACCCCAACACCCCCTTCTTAATAAACTTCCTAAGCAGAAATTTTGTAAAATTGGACTTATCTTATTTCTAAGAGTCGCGCTCAATAGAATAACAGTCACCTGGAGTAGATTGCCACCTCAGCACAGAAGGTAATAAGTAATGAAGGAACAGCATTGCCCTTGTTCATAGAGAAAAAACAGTAAGGCCTGTGTCATTCTTTTTCGTTACCCTGCAATGTTTATTGTGATCCAAAGATATACTGCAGTGTAGAGGGATGGACGAAGTGCCAAGAGGAAGAAAGTCAAACAGATAGTTAACATAGCGAGGAAATGTCAAGCTGCAGATAGAACTGAGACTGATGATAGAGACTGCCATTTCATGTATCCCGTGTGAACTGACCAATGAGTTCTTTTTAAAAGTATCTTGTGAAATGAGAAACCGTCCCGAGACGATCCGTTGGATGTTTTTGTCATTTAATTATATGATCTGTTGCTAAATGCTTGAAATGGATGGCCAGATTGAGGCTCACATTAATGCTATTGTAAAAGTTTGCTAATAATATCGATACCCTACCCTCAAGGCGTGTTATTTTCCTTTAAAATCTAACAAGTACTCACAGAATAAAAACGTGTTCCGATTTCCTTCGCTACCAATGTTGGGAAGCAGGCGATCCATTCGGAGTGGACAATCACTCTCTTCGTTCATTGGCAGTAGTTTCTTCTCGATGTGTAACGGCGTCCTGAAATGTAAAGATATCGAGTTCGTTAAAAAGATACTTGATTCGTTATTATGGATAAACCGTATTGAATCACGCACTCTGCAAAAGTAGAGTATAAGTTAGAGGAAGCGAAGGCGTATTCGTAAGGCTCAATATGGCGTACACGAGCTGTATAACGTAAAGAAAACGAAAATGATATCTATAACGGAATACTGTGGCCATGCGTAACCTCAGAAAGGGCGTAAAGGACAACGAATGAAGGAAAAAACTGTTTATCGAGTTTAAAGTTTAATTGTAAAAAATTAACTAAATTTGATCTCCCGCTAAACTTTTTTCTCGATCCTGATTGGCTGAGGGAAATACCACCGCTGTCAGTGCAAGCACTGTATTCTTAAATTGTTATCAAAATATTTCTCTGTCCGATCAGCGATTGAATGTGTTGATAATTCCTCTCTTCTTTTATGTAGACCGCGCATGAGGGCGGTTTTCTCGATTTCGGAAGAATAAGCAGACGATCCGTTATGAAAATGGTTTTTTTGTGCGGTAAGACTCACGTAGTAGAATAAGTCATAATAAATACTAATCTTCATATAATTTTAATCGGTTACGATGGAAATCTTGTTGGTTTTTAAAAATCTAATTGCAATTTTAGAATCCCGACGGTAACAGTCTCGCGTCCCAACTCCATTACGCATATATCACTTTTCCGGTGCACCTCGCCGTGATCACATCGTTCCCATCACCAATTGTTTACAATAACTAAAATGCCAGTTGTAATACATAACAGAGGCTATCAGCATCCCAATTCGAAACATGAATCCACCACGGAGCGATCTGTCAACAGTAATCGCTTCGGGTTCTCGATTAATCAGTGAAATTCCGCAATATTGTTAAGGTCCATACGCATGGTTCAAGGTAGGAAAGCTAGTTAGCATCCTCTGAATATCATTGTCTCGGGAGGACGATGTGGAATGTAGGTATTCGTCATTTGGAAACAAGAGCAGGTGAAATTCTCGAAGCAAATATTTGCGAACAGGGCGTTCGAAAAGATTTCCAATGGGACTTACCTTCCGCGAAACCCGCGCTCTCACTCCAAGCTCTTCTGCTTCCTCGACGCCGTCCACAACAAACCCTCCGTTTATCTCGTGTTTTCTCCGATTTCCACTTATCACACGAGTTTGGTCACGATCACCTGATCCAAGAGGAATCCTCAGCATTCCTCTGCTCGATGATTGTTTCGAAACACAAGGGAAAAGGTTTCACAAGCTACGTTCACTACCTTCTCTCGCACGAGAACCCGCCAACTAAAGCGATAAGTGCAGGAATAAGTCGCCCTCTTTCGGGATGCGGTTGAGAACGAATTCCACAGGATGAAGGCCGATATTTATCCACTTCTCGTAAAAGCTTCCGAAGCGTACGATCAAATGAACTGAGGGACGATCTTTTTATATTTTCAAACTCTCTTTCTATTCGCATCGTGTTATTAAGCCAAACATTAAGCCAAAATATCGATCAGCTCTAATCATCGCTGCGAGACTTACTACGGGATTGTTCGTTACCGTGGATGCGAACGAGAGAGATGATTTCAAGTAGTGGGTGTCAACGAGAAGTAATGTCCGCAGAAGTTGTAATAAAAAACTCGACAGTAAGTGACGAAAGGAGGGAACCAAATAAAATAAAGCGTAATAAAATGAGTCTTTAATTTAGGAGCTAACGATTTTTTCCCAAACCAGTCGAGGAAGGGGAGATTGACTTTTTGTTGTTGATAAAATTCGCGTGCAAGTAAGTTTTACTTGGTCAGAAGATGAAATGAGTGTTCACAAAACCTTATTCCGTATACGAATGTCGTTTCTTTCACTTGGAAAGAGAAAGAAAGGACTTGCAAAGGAACGCACTCACCAAGGTTAAAAGTCCTTTCGTAATATTATTCCGGGAACGGGTTGGAGAAAAAAACAGTATTCAAGTTGTTTATAGACAGAATTTATTGCAAGAGTACCACAATTTAATACAAAGAGAATGCACTCAAAAAGAATCTTTTCGCATCGCATTGAAGACGTTTTCGCTCTGTCTGTCGGTCGTGCTGCTGCAAATCTTGAAGACTAGCCGTGTTCTACGTTCGTTTCTCCTGCGACATCGCAGCCAAGTTCGAAGCACCTAGAAAAGAAGGATGTTGCTTATTAATAAAATGTAGCAAGCACTTGATTAGCGGCAAGGTAGATTACTAGCTCAAAACAGCATCAATGTCGTTCAAAGTAAATGCCCTTATTAGAAATAGTTAGAAATGAATATGGTCAATGTTGGTCAGCATAAGAACGTCACTTCAGTGCCTTCCTGCAATCAGTATCAGATTGGTAACAAGGGGGTGCAGGAGTTCTTTTTGATGGGACATGGAGAGGTATAGCTGAAGTTACAATAGCAGATGTGGCAGAATTAAATGCTTCAATAGTGAAGATTCGTACCTTTGTCTCTCCGAAAACAGTCCGGGAGAAATTGCATGCTTTGAGATTATTCGGAGGAAGAGATTCGTAAAGTTAAACATCGCTTGCTCTCAGATCAAACCTCATAAAATTCTTGATCGTTCAAAATTCAGAAATCTAACTTAAAGTAAACGAATGTTGAAAGAGGATATAGGTATGTAAATAATTATTTTTTGATTGGTCATTGAAAGAATTAAAAAAAATTGGATAAGCAACACTTGTAAGGAACTGATTATATTGGGAAGTAGTTATAGGTTTTGGAAACCATGATATTCTTGATGGGAAGGTTCTTAGAGAACCTGAGAACCGAATGTATCATAGGCTTCATGTCTTGAGAGGATAATCTCAGTGACGTTTTCTAAGGTTAACCGATTCGTTCAGTACGAAAGGAAGTTAAGAAGGCGTTGCAATCCATTCGATAAGGGCGCTCTGGAGTGCAGTACAAGAGAGTAAATTCTCGAAGCTCACGGCATCATAAATTAAAAAAAAAACCTTGTTGAGTTGAGCACCGATTCTAAACCAAGGCACCTTCCTACTGCACACACATGGTCAAAGACTTCTTATTGAATTCATGACGATGAACCTCAGTAAATACTTCTTTTGAACTTCGTGGGATGTTTGCGGTAGTGTAGGAATTTCCAAGTACTGCAGTTCCTCCCATCCTCTTGTCGTTTGCTCTGCTGGACGTGGGTCGGGTGCCATGGTCCGAATCCTGAAAGAATAACAGAAAAGCTCATTGTATTGCTCTCGAGTCTTGATAAGATGCAGGCAGTTAGCTTAATCAAATAGCAATGGATTGAAGTCAGTCCATGTAATGATGTTTATTATGTGCTATGAAAAAGAATAAACAGTGGTTTGGTCACCCACCCTCAGAGTTTGACTATTTATTGAAATTTGACCTAATGTTACTTGCGGCATAACTAAGTCGTTGGCTGCTTGTGATATAGAATAAAATTATTTCTGTTTACAGATGTTCAAGTTTGCACAAGCTTCCCATTTCAAAAAGTCATAAAATTTAAATGATGCAAAATTATGTAAAATTATAAATATGTCACTCCAACAAATTCGTTGCACATCTTTTAAAAGCATTGCTTTAAAGATTATTTTATTCCAAAATGCAAAATACACCGGTGTTGAATTTGGACATTCTTCCAGCAAGGAGTGCACAATTAACAATCACTCCATAAAATTTTATGCAGTAAATTAGCTTATGCTTCAATGGTTTTAAAGAAATGCCCTTCATAACTTTGCCTAGAGAAATAGAAACACTTCAGTGATATTTTAACAGCAAAGTTTTCTTTCTATCGCTTGTGCAGATTCATTGTGCTTAATCCCATCCCATCTTCCTGGAAAACCCCAACACCCCCTTCTTAATAAACTTCCTAAGCAGAAATTTTGTAAAATTGGACTTATCTTATTTCTAAGAGTCGCGCTCAATAGAATAACAGTCACCTGGAGTAGATTGCCACCTCAGCACAGAAGGTAATAAGTAATGAAGGAACAGCATTGCCCTTGTTCATAGAGAAAAAACAGTAAGGCCTGTGTCATTCTTTTTCGTTACCCTGCAATGTTTATTGTGATCCAAAGATATACTGCAGTGTAGAGGGATGGACGAAGTGCCAAGAGGAAGAAAGTCAAACAGATAGTTAACATAGCGAGGAAATGTCAAGCTGCAGATAGAACTGAGACTGATGATAGAGACTGCCATTTCATGTATCCCGTGTGAACTGACCAATGAGTTCTTTTTAAAAGTATCTTGTGAAATGAGAAACCGTCCCGAGACGATCCGTTGGATGTTTTTATCATTTAATTATATGATCTGTTGCTAAATGCTTGAAATGGATGGCCAGATTGAGGCTCACATTAATGCTATTGTAAAAGTTTGCTAATAATATCGATACCCTACCCTCAAGGCGTGTTATTTTCCTTTAAAATCTAACAAGTACTCACAGAATAAAAACGTGTTCCGATTTCCTTCGCTACCAATGTTGGGAAGCAGGCGATCCATTCGGAGTGGACAATCACTCTCTTCGTTCATTGGCAGTAGTTTCTTCTCGATGTGTAACGGCGTCCTGAAATGTAAAGATATCGAGTTCGTTAAAAAGATACTTGATTCGTTATTATGGATAAACCGTATTGAATCACGCACTCTGCAAAAGTAGAGTATAAGTTAGAGGAAGCGAAGGCGTATTCGTAAGGCTCAATATGGCGTACACGAGCTGTATAACGTAAAGAAAACGAAAATGATATCTATAACGGAATACTGTGGCCATGCGTAACCTCAGAAAGGGCGTAAAGGACAACGAATGAAGGAAAAAACTGTTTATGGAGTTTAAAGTTTAATTGTAAAAAATTAACTAAATTTGATCTCCCGCTAACCTTTTTTCTCGATCCTGATTGGCTGAGGGAAATACCACCGCTGTCAGTGCAAGCACTGTATTCTTAAATTGTTATCAAAATATTTCTCTGTCCGATCAGCGATTGAATGTGTTGATAATTCCTCTCTTCTTTTATGTCGACCGCGCATGAGGGCGGTTTTCTCGATTTCGGAAGAATAAGCAGACGATCCGTTATGAAAATGGTTTTTTTGTGCGGTAAGACTCACGTAGTAGAATAAGTCATAATAAATACTAATCTTCATATAATTTTAATCGGTTACGATGGAAATCTTGTTGGTTTTTAAAAATCTAATTGCAATTTTAGAATCCCGACGGTAACAGTCTCGCGTCCCAACTCCATTACGCATATATCACTTTTCCGGTGCACCTCGCCGTGATCACATCGTTCCCATCACCAATTGTTTACAATAACTAAAATGCCAGTTTTAATACATAACAGAGGCTATCAGCATCCCAATTCGAAACATGAATCCACCACGGAGCGATCTGTCAACAGTAATCGCTTCGGGTTCTCGATTAATCAGTGAAATTCCGCAATATTGTTAAGGTCCATACGCATGGTTCAAGGGAGGAAAGCTAGCTAGCATCCTCTGAATATCATTGTCTCGGGAGGACGAAGTGGAATGTAGGTATTCGTCATTTGGAAACAAGAGCAGGTGAAATTCTCGAAGCAAATATTTGCGAACAGGGCGTTCGAAAAGATTTCCAATGGGACTTACCTTCCGCGAAACCCGCGCTCTCACTCCAAGCTCTTCTGCTTCCTCGACGCCGTCCACAACAAACCCTCCGTTTATCTCGTGTTTTCTCCGATTTCCACTTATCACACGAGTTTGGTCACGATCACCTGATCCAAGAGGAATCCTCAGCATTCCTCTGCTCGATGATTGTTTCGAAACACAAGGGAAAAGGTTTCACAAGCTACGTTCACTACCTTCTCTCGCACGAGAACCCGCCAACTAAAGCGATAAGTGCAGGAATAAGTCGCCCTCTTTCGGGATGCGGTTGAGAACGAATTCCACAGGATGAAGGCCGATATTTATCCACTTCTCGTAAAAGCATCCGAAGCGTACGATCAAATGAACTGAGGGACGATCTTTTTATATTTTCAAACTATCTTTCTATTCGCATCGTGTTATTAAGCCAAACATTAAGCCAAAATATCGATCAGCTCTAATCATCGCTGCGAGACTTACTACGGGATTGTTCGTTACCGTGGATGCGAACGAGAGAGATGATTTCAAGTAGTGGGTGTCAACGAGAAGTAATGTCCGCAGAAGTTGTAATAAAAAACTCGACAGTAAGTGACGAAAGGAGGGAACCAAATAAAATAAAGCGTAATAAAATGAGTCTTTAATTTAGGAGCTAACGATTTTTTCCCAAACCAGTCGAGGAAGGGGAGATTGACTTTTTGTTGTTGATAAAATTCGCGTGCAAGTAAGTTTTACTTGGTCAGAAGATGAAATGAGTGTTCACAAAACCTTATTCCGTATACGAATGTCGTTTCTTTCACTTGGAAAGAGAAAGAAAGGACTTGCAAAGGAACGCACTCACCAAGGTTAAAAGTCCTTTCGTAATATTATTCCGGGAACGGTGTGGAGAAAAACACAGTATTCAAGTTGTTTATAGACAGAATTTATTGCAAGAGTACCACAATTTAATACAAAGAGAATGCACTCAAAAAGAATCTTTTCGCATCGCATTGAAGACGTTTTCGCTCTGTCTGTCGGTCGTGCTGCTGCAAATCTTGAAGACTAGCCGTGTTCTACGTTCGTTTCTCCTGCGACATCGCAGCCAAGTTCGAAGCACCTAGAAAAGAAGGATGTTGCTTATTAATAAAATGTAGCAAGCACTTGATTAGCGGCAAGGTAGATTACTAGCTCAAAACAGCATCAATGTCGTTCAAAGTAAATGCCCTTATTAGAAATAGTTAGAAATGAATATGGTCAATGTTGGTCAGCATAAGAACGTCACTTCAGTGCCTTCCTGCAATCAGTATCAGATTGGTAACAAGGGGGTGCAGGAGTTCTTTTTGATGGGACATGGAGAGGTATAGCTGAAGTTAAAATAGCAGATGTGGCAGAATTAAATGCTTCAATAGTGAAGATTCGTACCTTTGTCTCTCCGAAAACAGTCCGGGAGAAATTGCATGCTTTGAGATTATTCGGAGGAAGAGATTCGTAAAGTTAAACATCGCTTGCTCTCAGATCAAACCTCATAAAATTCTTGATCGTTCAAAAGTCAGAAATCTAACTTAAAGTAAACGAATGTTGAAAGAGGATATAGGTATGTAAATAATTATTTTTTGATTGGTCATTGAAAGAATTAAAAAAAAATTGGATAAGCAACACTTGTAAGGAACTGATTATATTGGGAAGTAGTTATAGGTTTTGGAAACCATGATATTCTTGATGGGAAGGTTCTTAGAGAACCTGAGAACCGAATGTATCATAGGCTTCATGTCTTGAGAGGATAATCTCAGTGACGTTTTCTAAGGTTAACCGATTCGTTCAGTACGAAAGGAAGTTAAGAAGGCGTTGCAATCCATTCGATAAGGGCGCTCTGGAGTGCAGTACAAGAGAGTAAATTCTCGAAGCTCATGGCATCATAAATTAAAAAAAAAACCTTGTTGAGTTGAGCACCGATTCTAAACCAAGGCACCTTCCTACTGCACACACATGGTCAAAGACTTCTTATTGAATTCATGACGATGAACCTCAGTAAATACTTCTTTTGAACTTCGTGGGATGTTTGCGGTAGTGTAGGAATTTCCAAGTACTGCAGTTCCTCCCATCCTCTTGTCGTTTGCTCTGCTGGACGTGGGTCGGGTGCCATGGTCCGAATCCTGAAAGAATAACAGAAAAGCTCATTGTATTGCTCTCGAGTCTTGATAAGATGCAGGCAGTTAGCTTAATCAAATAGCAATGGATTGAAGTCAGTCCATGTAATGATGTTTATTTTGTGCTATGAAAAAGAATAAACAGTGGTTTGGTCACCCACCCTCAGAGTTTGACTATTTATTGAAATTTGACCTAATGTTACTTGCGGCATAACTAAGTCGTTGGCTGCTTGTGATATAGAATAAAATTATTTCTGTTTACAGATGTTCAAGTTTGCACAAGCTTCCCATTTCAAAAAGTCATAAAATTTAAATGATGCAAAATTATGTAAAATTATAAATATGTCACTCCAACAAATTCGTTGCACATCTTTTAAAAGCATTGCTTTAAAGATTATTTTATTCCAAAATGCAAAATACACCGGTGTTGAATTTGGACATTCTTCCAGCAAGGAGTGCACAATTAACAATCACTCCATAAAATTTTATGCAGTAAATTAGCTTATGCTTCAATGGTTTTAAAGAAATGCCCTTCATAACTTTGCCTAGAGAAATAGAAACACTTCAGTGATATTTTAACAGCAAAGTTTTCTTTCTATCGCTTGTGCAGATTCATTGTGCTTAATCCCATCCCATCTTCCTGGAAAACCCCAACACCCCCTTCTTAATAAACTTCCTAAGCAGAAATTTTGTAAAATTGGACTTATCTTATTTCTAAGAGTCGCGCTCAATAGAATAACAGTCACCTGGAGTAGATTGCCACCTCAGCACAGAAGGTAATAAGTAATGAAGGAACAGCATTGCACTTGTTCATAGAGAAAAAACAGTAAGGCCTGTGTCATTCTTTTTCGTTACCCTGCAATGTTTATTGTGATCCAAAGATATACTGCAGTGTAGAGGGATGGACGAAGTGCCAAGAGGAAGAAAGTCAAACAGATAGTTAACATAGCGAGGAAATGTCAAGCTGCAGATAGAACTGAGACTGATGATAGAGACTGCCATTTCATGTATCCCGTGTGAACTGACCAATGAGTTCTTTTTAAAAGTATCTTGTGAAATGAGAAACCGTCCCGAGACGATCCGTTGGATGTTTTTATCATTTAATTATATGATCTGTTGCTAAATGCTTGAAATGGATGGCCAGATTGAGGCTCACATTAATGCTATTGTAAAAGTTTGCTAATAATATCGATACCCTACCCTCAAGGCGTGTTATTTTCCTTTAAAATCTAACAAGTACTCACAGAATAAAAACGTGTTCCGATTTCCTTCGCTACCAATGTTGGGAAGCAGGCGATCCATTCGGAGTGGACAATCACTCTCTTCGTTCATTGGCAGTAGTTTCTTCTCGATGTGTAACGGCGTCCTGAAATGTAAAGATATCGAGTTCGTTAAAAAGATACTTGATTCGTTATTATGGATAAACCGTATTGAATCACGCACTCTGCAAAAGTAGAGTATAAGTTAGAGGAAGCGAAGGCGTATTCGTAAGGCTCAATATGGCGTACACGAGCTGTATAACGTAAAGAAAACGAAAATGATATCTATAACGGAATACTGTGGCCATGCGTAACCTCAGAAAGGGCGTAAAGGACAACGAATGAAGGAAAAAACTGTTTATCGAGTTTAAAGTTTAATTGTAAAAAATTAACTAAATTTGATCTCCCGCTAAACTTTTTTCTCGATCCTGATTGGCTGAGGGAAATACCACCGCTGTCAGTGCAAGCACTGTATTCTTAAATTGTTATCAAAATATTTCTCTGTCCGATCAGCGATTGAATGTGTTGATAATTCCTCTCTTCTTTTATGTCGACCGCGCATGAGGGCGGTTTTCTCGATTTCGGAAGAATAAGCAGACGATCCGTTATGAAAATGGTTTTTTTGTGCGGTAAGACTCACGTAGTAGAATAAGTCATAATAAATACTAATCTTCATATAATTTTAATCGGTTACGATGGAAATCTTGTTGGTTTTTAAAAATCTAATTGCAATTTTAGAATCCCGACGGTAACAGTCTCGCGTCCCAACTCCATTACGCATATATCACTTTTCCGGTGCACCTCGCCGTGATCACATCGTTCCCATCACCAATTGTTTACAATAACTAAAATGCCAGTTTTAATACATAACAGAGGCTATCAGCATCCCAATTCGAAACATGAATCCACCACGGAGCGATCTGTCAACAGTAATCGCTTCGGGTTCTCGATTAATCAGTGAAATTCCGCAATATTGTTAAGGTCCATACGCATGGTTCAAGGGAGGAAAGCTAGCTAGCATCCTCTGAATATCATTGTCTCGGGAGGACGAAGTGGAATGTAGGTATTCGTCATTTGGAAACAAGAGCAGGTGAAATTCTCGAAGCAAATATTTGCGAACAGGGCGTTCGAAAAGATTTCCAATGGGACTTACCTTCCGCGAAACCCGCGCTCTCACTCCAAGCTCTTCTGCTTCCTCGACGCCGTCCACAACAAACCCTCCGTTTATCTCGTGTTTTCTCCGATTTCCACTTATCACACGAGTTTGGTCACGATCACCTGATCCAAGAGGAATCCTCAGCATTCCTCTGCTCGATGATTGTTTCGAAACACAAGGGAAAAGGTTTCACAAGCTACGTTCACTACCTTCTCTCGCACGAGAACCCGCCAACTAAAGCGATAAGTGCAGGAATAAGTCGCCCTCTTTCGGGATGCGGTTGAGAACGAATTCCACAGGATGAAGGCCGATATTTATCCACTTCTCGTAAAAGCATCCGAAGCGTACGATCAAATGAACTGAGGGACGATCTTTTTATATTTTCAAACTATCTTTCTATTCGCATCGTGTTATTAAGCCAAACATTAAGCCAAAATATCGATCAGCTCTAATCATCGCTGCGAGACTTACTACGGGATTGTTCGTTACCGTGGATGCGAACGAGAGAGATGATTTCAAGTAGTGGGTGTCAACGAGAAGTAATGTCCGCAGAAGTTGTAATAAAAAACTCGACAGTAAGTGACGAAAGGAGGGAACCAAATAAAATAAAGCGTAATAAAATGAGTCTTTAATTTAGGAGCTAACGATTTTTTCCCAAACCAGTCGAGGAAGGGGAGATTGACTTTTTGTTGTTGATAAAATTCGCGTGCAAGTAAGTTTTACTTGGTCAGAAGATGAAATGAGTGTTCACAAAACCTTATTCCGTATACGAATGTCGTTTCTTTCACTTGGAAAGAGAAAGAAAGGACTTGCAAAGGAACGCACTCACCAAGGTTAAAAGTCCTTTCGTAATATTATTCCGGGAACGGTGTGGAGAAAAACACAGTATTCAAGTTGTTTATAGACAGAATTTATTGCAAGAGTACCACAATTTAATACAAAGAGAATGCACTCAAAAAGAATCTTTTCGCATCGCATTGAAGACGTTTTCGCTCTGTCTGTCGGTCGTGCTGCTGCAAATCTTGAAGACTAGCCGTGTTCTACGTTCGTTTCTCCTGCGACATCGCAGCCAAGTTCGAAGCACCTAGAAAAGAAGGATGTTGCTTATTAATAAAATGTAGCAAGCACTTGATTAGCGGCAAGGTAGATTACTAGCTCAAAACAGCATCAATGTCGTTCAAAGTAAATGCCCTTATTAGAAATAGTTAGAAATGAATATGGTCAATGTTGGTCAGCATAAGAACGTCACTTCAGTGCCTTCCTGCAATCATTATCAGATTGGTAACAAGGGGGTGCAGGAGTTCTTTTTGATGGGACATGGAGAGGTATAGCTGAAGTTACAATAGCAGATGTGGCAGAATTAAATGCTTCAATAGTGAAGATTCGTACCTTTTTCTCTCCGAAAACAGTCCGGGAGAAATTGCATGCTTTGAGATTATTCGGAGGAAGAGATTCGTAAGGTTAAACATCGCTTGCTCTCAGATCAAACCTCATAAAATTCTTGGTCGTTCAAAAGTCAGAAATCTAACTTAAAGTAAACGAATGTTGAAAGAGGATATAGGTATGTAAATAATTATTTTTTGATTGGTCATTGAAAGAATTTAAAAAAAATTGGATAAGCAACACTTGTAAGGAACTGATTATATTGGGAAGTAGTTATAGGTTTTGGAAACCATGATATTCTTGATGGGAAGGTTCTTAGAGAACCTGAGAACCGAATGTATCATAGGCTTCATTCTTGAGAGGATAATCTCAGTGACGTTTTCTAAGGTTAACCGATTCATTCAGTACGAAAGGAAGTTAAGAAGGCGTTGCAATCCATTCGATAAGGGCGCTCTGGAGTGCAGTACAAGAGAGTAAATTCTCGAAGCTCATGGCATCATAAATTAAAAAAAAACCTTGTTGAGTTGAGCACCGATTCTAAACCAAGGCACCTTCCTACTGCACACACATGGTCAAAGACTTCTTATTGAATTCATGACGATGAACCTCAGTAAATACTTCTTTTGAACTTCGTGGGATGTTTGCGGTAGTGTAGGAATTTCCAAGTACTGCAGTTCCTCCCATCCTCTTGTCGTTTGCTCTGCTGGACGTGGGTCGGGTGCCATGGTCCGAATCCTGAAAGAATAACAGAAAAGCTCATTGTATTGCTCTCGAGTCTTGATAAGATGCAGGCAGTTAGCTTAATCAAATAGCAATGGATTGAAGTCAGTCCATGTAATGATGTTTATTATGTGCTATGAAAAAGAATAAACAGTGGTTTGGTCACCCACCCTCAGAGTTTGACTATTTATTGAAATTTGACCTAATGTTACTTGCGGCATAACTAAGTCGTTGGCTGCTTGTGATATAGAATAAAATTATTTCTGTTTACAGATGTTCAAGTTTGCACAAGCTTCCCATTTCAAAAAGTCATAAAATTTAAATGATGCAAAATTATGTAAAATTATAAATATGTCACTCCAACAAATTCGTTGCACATCTTTTAAAAGCATTGCTTTAAAGATTATTTTATTCCTAAATGCAAAATACACCGGTGTTGAATTTGGACATTCCTCCAGCAAGGAGTGCACAATTAACAATCACTCCATAAAATTTTATGCAGTAAATTAGCTTATGCTTCAATGGTTTTAAAGAAATGCCCTTCATAACTTTGCCTAGAGAAATAGAAACACTTCAGTGATATTTTAACAGCAAAGTTTTCTTTCTATCGCTTGTGCAGATTCATTGTGCTTAATCCCATCCCATCTTCCTGGAAAACCCCAACACCCCCTTCTTAATAAACTTCCTAAGCAGAAATTTTGTAAAATTGGACTTATCTTATTTCTAAGAGTCGCGCTCAATAGAATAACAGTCACCTGGAGTAGATTGCCACCTCAGCACAGAAGGTAATAAGTAGTGAAGGAACAGCATTGCACTTGTTCATAGAGAAAAAACAGTAAGGCCTGTGTCATTCTTTTTCCTTACCCTGCAATGTTTATTGTGATCCAAAGATATACTGCAGTGTAGAGGGATGGACGAAGTGCCAAGAGGAAGAAAGTCAAACAGATAGTTAACATAGCGAGGAAATGTCAAGCTGCAGATAGAACTGAGACTGATGATAGAGACTGCCATTTCATGTATCCCGTGTGAACTGACCAATGAGTTCTTTTTAAAAGTATCTTGTGAAATGAGAAACCGTCCCGAGACGATCCGTTGGATGTTTTTATCATTTAATTATATGATCTGTTGCTAAATGCTTGAAATGGATGGCCAGATTGAGGCTCACATTAATGCTATTGTAAAAGTTTGCTAATAATATCGATACCCTACCCTCAAGGCGTGTTATTTTCCTTTAAAATCTAACAAGTACTCACAGAATAAAAACGTGTTCCGATTTCCTTCGCTACCAATGTTGGGAAGCAGGCGATCCATTCGGAGTGGACAATCACTCTCTTCGTTCATTGGCAGTAGTTTCTTCTCGATGTGTAACGGCGTCCTGAAATGTAAAGATATCGAGTTCGTTAAAAAGATACTTGATTCGTTATTATGGATAAACCGTATTGAATCACGCACTCTGCAAAAGTAGAGTATAAGTTAGAGGAAGCGAAGGCGTATTCGTAAGGCTCAATATGGCGTACACGAGCTGTATAACGTAAAGAAAACGAAAATGATATCTATAACGGAATACTGTGGCCATGCGTAACCTCAGAAAGGGCGTAAAGGACAACGAATGAAGGAAAAAACTGTTTATCGAGTTTAAAGTTTAATTGTAAAAAATTAACTAAATTTGATCTCCCGCTAAACTTTTTTCTCGATCCTGATTGGCTGAGGGAAATACCACCGCTGTCAGTGCAAGCACTGTATTCTTAAATTGTTATCAAAATATTTCTCTGTCCGATCAGCGATTGAATGTGTTGATAATTCCTCTCTTCTTTTATGTCGACCGCGCATGAGGGCGGTTTTCTCGATTTCGGAAGAATAAGCAGACGATCCGTTATGAAAATGGTTTTTTTGTGCGGTAAGACTCACGTAGTAGTATAAGTCATAATAAATACTAATCTTCATATAATTTTAATCGGTTACGATGGAAATCTTGTTGGTTTTTAAAAATCTAATTGCAATTTTAGAATCCCGACGGTAACAGTCTCGCGTCCCAACTCCATTACGCATATATCACTTTTCCGGTGCACCTCGCCGTGATCACATCGTTCCCATCACCAATTGTTTACAATAACTAAAATGCCAGTTTTAATACATAACAGAGGCTATCAGCATCCCAATTCGAAACATGAATCCACCACGGAGCGATCTGTCAACAGTAATCGCTTCGGGTTCTCGATTAATCAGTGAAATTCCGCAATATTGTTAAGGTCCATACGCATGGTTCAAGGGAGGAAAGCTAGCTAGCATCCTCTGAATATCATTGTCTCGGGAGGACGATGTGGAATGTAGGTATTCGTCATTTGGAAACAAGAGCAGGTGAAATTCTCGAAGCAAATATTTGCGAACAGGGCGTTCGAAAAGATTTCCAATGGGACTTACCTTCCGCGAAACCCGCGCTCTCACTCCAAGCTCTTCTGCTTCCTCGACGCCGTCCACAACAAACCCTCCGTTTATCTCGTGTTTTCTCCGATTTCCACTTATCACACGAGTTTGGTCACGATCACCTGATCCAAGAGGAATCCTCAGCATTCCTCTGCTCGATGATTGTTTCGAAACACAAGGGAAAAGGTTTCACAAGCTACGTTCACTACCTTCTCTCGCACGAGAACCCGCCAACTAAAGCGATAAGTGCAGGAATAAGTCGCCCTCTTTCGGGATGCGGTTGAGAACGAATTCCACAGGATGAAGGCCGATATTTATCCACTTCTCGTAAAAGCTTCCGAAGCGTACGATCAAATGAACTGAGGGACGATCTTTTTATATTTTCAAACTCTCTTTCTATTCGCATCGTGTTATTAAGCCAAACATTAAGCCAAAATATCGATCAGCTCTAATCATCGCTGCGAGACTTACTACGGGATTGTTCGTTACCGTGGATGCGAACGAGAGAGATGATTTCAAGTAGTGGGTGTCAACGAGAAGTAATGTCCGCAGAAGTTGTAATAAAAAACTCGACAGTAAGTGACGAAAGGAGGGAACCAAATAAAATAAAGCGTAATAAAATGAGTCTTTAATTTAGGAGCTAACGATTTTTTCCCAAACCAGTCGAGGAAGGGGAGATTGACTTTTTGTTGTTGATAAAATTCGCGTGCAAGTAAGTTTTACTTGGTCAGAAGATGAAATGAGTGTTCACAAAACCTTATTCCGTATACGAATGTCGTTTCTTTCACTTGGAAAGAGAAAGAAAGGACTTGCAAAGGAACGCACTCACCAAGGTTAAAAGTCCTTTCGTAATATTATTCCGGGAACGGTGTGGAGAAAAACACAGTATTCAAGTTGTTTATAGACAGAATTTATTGCAAGAGTACCACAATTTAATACAAAGAGAATGCACTCAAAAAGAATCTTTTCGCATCGCATTGAAGACGTTTTCGCTCTGTCTGTCGGTCGTGCTGCTGCAAATCTTGAAGACTAGCCGTGTTCTACGTTCGTTTCTCCTGCGACATCGCAGCCAAGTTCGAAGCACCTAGAAAAGAAGGATGTTGCTTATTAATAAAATGTAGCAAGCACTTGATTAGCGGCAAGGTAGATTACTAGCTCAAAACAGCATCAATGTCGTTCAAAGTAAATGCCCTTATTAGAAATAGTTAGAAATGAATATGGTCAATGTTGGTCAGCATAAGAACGTCACTTCAGTGCCTTCCTGCAATCAGTATCAGATTGGTAACAAGGGGGTGCAGGAGTTCTTTTTGATGGGACATGGAGAGGTATAGCTGAAGTTAAAATAGCAGATGTGGCAGAATTAAATGCTTCAATAGTGAAGATTCGTACCTTTGTCTCTCCGAAAACAGTCCGGGAGAAATTGCATGCTTTGAGATTATTCGGAGGAAGAGATTCGTAAAGTTAAACATCGCTTGTTCTCAGATCAAACCTCATAAAATTCTTGGTCGTTCAAAAGTCAGAAATCTAACTTAAAGTAAACGAATGTTGAAAGAGGATATAGGTATGTAAATAATTATTTTTTGATTGGTCATTGAAAGAATTAAAAAAAAATTGGATAAGCAACACTTGTAAGGAACTGATTATATTGGGAAGTAGTTATAGGTTTTGGAAACCATGATATTCTTGATGGGAAGGTTCTTAGAGAACCTGAGAACCGAATGTATCATAGGCTTCATGTCTTGAGAGGATAATCTCAGTGACGTTTTCTAAGGTTAACCGATTCGTTCAGTACGAAAGGAAGTTAAGAAGGCGTTGCAATCCATTCGATAAGGGCGCTCTGGAGTGCAGTACAAGAGAGTAAATTCTCGAAGCTCATGGCATCATAAATTAAAAAAAAAAACCTTGTTGAGTTGAGCACCGATTCTAAACCAAGGCACCTTCCTACTGCACACACATGGTCAAAGACTTCTTATTGAATTCATGACGATGAACCTCAGTAAATACTTCTTTTGAACTCCGTGGGATGTTTGCGGTAGTGTAGGAATTTCCAAGTACTGCAGTTCCTCCCATCCTCTTGTCGTTTGCTCTGCTGGACGTGGGTCGGGTGCCATGGTCCGAATCCTGAAAGAATAACAGAAAAGCTCATTGTATTGCTCTCGAGTCTTGATAAGATGCAGGCAGTTAGCTTAATCAAATAACAATGGATTGAAGTCAGTCCATGTAATGATGTTTATTATGTGCTATGAAAAAGAATAAACAGTGGTTTGGTCACCCACCCTCAGAGTTTGACTATTTATTGAAATTTGACCTAATGTTACTTGCGGCATAACTAAGTCGTTGGCTGCTTGTGATATAGAATAAAATTATTTCTGTTTACAGATGTTCAAGTTTGCACAAGCTTCCCATTTCAAAAAGTCATAAAATTTAAATGATGCAAAATTATGTAAAATTATAAATATGTCACTCCAACAAATTCGTTGCACATCTTTTAAAAGCATTGCTTTAAAGATTATTTTATTCCAAAATGCAAAATACACCGGTGTTGAATTTGGACATTCTTCCAGCAAGGAGTGCACAATTAACAATCACTCCATAAAATTTTATGCAGTAAATTAGCTTATGCTTCAATGGTTTTAAAGAAATGCCCTTCATAACTTTGCCTAGAGAAATAGAAACACTTCAGTGATATTTTAACAGCAAAGTTTTCTTTCTATCGCTTGTGCAGATTCATTGTGCTTAATCCCATCCCATCTTCCTGGAAAACCCCAACACCCCCTTCTTAATAAACTTCCTAAGCAGAAATTTTGTAAAATTGGACTTATCTTATTTCTAAGAGTCGCGCTCAATAGAATAACAGTCACCTGGAGTAGATTGCCACCTCAGCACAGAAGGTAATAAGTAATGAAGGAACAGCATTGCACTTGTTCATAGAGAAAAAACAGTAAGGCCTGTGTCATTCTTTTTCGTTACCCTGCAATGTTTATTGTGATCCAAAGATATACTGCAGTGTAGAGGGATGGACGAAGTGCCAAGAGGAAGAAAGTCAAACAGATAGTTAACATAGCGAGGAAATGTCAAGCTGCAGATAGAACTGAGACTGATGATAGAGACTGCCATTTCATGTATCCCGTGTGAACTGACCAATGAGTTCTTTTTAAAAGTATCTTGTGAAATGAGAAACCGTCCCGAGACGATCCGTTGGATGTTTTTATCATTTAATTATATGATCTGTTGCTAAATGCTTGAAATGGATGGCCAGATTGAGGCTCACATTAATGCTATTGTAAAAGTTTGCTAATAATATCGATACCCTACCCTCAAGGCGTGTTATTTTCCTTTAAAATCTAACAAGTACTCACAGAATAAAAACGTGTTCCGATTTCCTTCGCTACCAATGTTGGGAAGCAGGCGATCCATTCGGAGTGGACAATCACTCTCTTCGTTCATTGGCAGTAGTTTCTTCTCGATGTGTAACGGCGTCCTGAAATGTAAAGATATCGAGTTCGTTAAAAAGATACTTGATTCGTTATTATGGATAAACCGTATTGAATCACGCACTCTGCAAAAGTAGAGTATAAGTTAGAGGAAGCGAAGGCGTATTCGTAAGGCTCAATATGGCGTACACGAGCTGTATAACGTAAAGAAAACGAAAATGATATCTATAACGGAATACTGTGGCCATGCGTAACCTCAGAAAGGGCGTAAAGGACAACGAATGAAGGAAAAAACTGTTTATGGAGTTTAAAGTTTAATTGTAAAAAATTAACTAAATTTGATCTCCCGCTAACCTTTTTTCTCGATCCTGATTGGCTGAGGGAAATACCACCGCTGTCAGTGCAAGCACTGTATTCTTAAATTGTTATCAAAATATTTCTCTGTCCGATCAGCGATTGAATGTGTTGATAATTCCTCTCTTCTTTTATGTCGACCGCGCATGAGGGCGGTTTTCTCGATTTCGGAAGAATAAGCAGACGATCCGTTATGAAAATGGTTTTTTTGTGCGGTAAGACTCACGTAGTAGAATAAGTCATAATAAATACTAATCTTCATATAATTTTAATCGGTTACGATGGAAATCTTGTTGGTTTTTAAAAATCTAATTGCAATTTTAGAATCCCGACGGTAACAGTCTCGCGTCCCAACTCCATTACGCATATATCACTTTTCCGGTGCACCTCGCCGTGATCACATCGTTCCCATCACCAATTGTTTACAATAACTAAAATGCCAGTTTTAATACATAACAGAGGCTATCAGCATCCCAATTCGAAACATGAATCCACCACGGAGCGATCTGTCAACAGTAATCGCTTCGGGTTCTCGATTAATCAGTGAAATTCCGCAATATTGTTAAGGTCCATACGCATGGTTCAAGGGAGGAAAGCTAGCTAGCATCCTCTGAATATCATTGTCTCGGGAGGACGAAGTGGAATGTAGGTATTCGTCATTTGGAAACAAGAGCAGGTGAAATTCTCGAAGCAAATATTTGCGAACAGGGCGTTCGAAAAGATTTCCAATGGGACTTACCTTCCGCGAAACCCGCGCTCTCACTCCAAGCTCTTCTGCTTCCTCGACGCCGTCCACAACAAACCCTCCGTTTATCTCGTGTTTTCTCCGATTTCCACTTATCACACGAGTTTGGTCACGATCACCTGATCCAAGAGGAATCCTCAGCATTCCTCTGCTCGATGATTGTTTCGAAACACAAGGGAAAAGGTTTCACAAGCTACGTTCACTACCTTCTCTCGCACGAGAACCCGCCAACTAAAGCGATAAGTGCAGGAATAAGTCGCCCTCTTTCGGGATGCGGTTGAGAACGAATTCCACAGGATGAAGGCCGATATTTATCCACTTCTCGTAAAAGCTTCCGAAGCGTACGATCAAATGAACTGAGGGACGATCTTTTTATATTTTCAAACTCTCTTTCTATTCGCATCGTGTTATTAAGCCAAACATTAAGCCAAAATATCGATCAGCTCTAATCATCGCTGCGAGACTTACTACGGGATTGTTCGTTACCGTGGATGCGAACGAGAGAGATGATTTCAAGTAGTGGGTGTCAACGAGAAGTAATGTCCGCAGAAGTTGTAATAAAAAACTCGACAGTAAGTGACGAAAGGAGGGAACCAAATAAAATAAAGCGTAATAAAATGAGTCTTTAATTTAGGAGCTAACGATTTTTTCCCAAACCAGTCGAGGAAGGGGAGATTGACTTTTTGTTGTTGATAAAATTCGCGTGCAAGTAAGTTTTACTTGGTCAGAAGATGAAATGAGTGTTCACAAAACCTTATTCCGTATACGAATGTCGTTTCTTTCACTTGGAAAGAGAAAGAAAGGACTTGCAAAGGAACGCACTCACCAAGGTTAAAAGTCCTTTCGTAATATTATTCCGGGAACGGTGTGGAGAAAAACACAGTATTCAAGTTGTTTATAGACAGAATTTATTGCAAGAGTACCACAATTTAATACAAAGAGAATGCACTCAAAAAGAATCTTTTCGCATCGCATTGAAGACGTTTTCGCTCTGTCTGTCGGTCGTGCTGCTGCAAATCTTGAAGACTAGCCGTGTTCTACGTTCGTTTCTCCTGCGACATCGCAGCCAAGTTCGAAGCACCTAGAAAAGAAGGATGTTGCTTATTAATAAAATGTAGCAAGCACTTGATTAGCGGCAAGGTAGATTACTAGCTCAAAACAGCATCAATGTCGTTCAAAGTAAATGCCCTTATTAGAAATAGTTAGAAATGAATATGGTCAATGTTGGTCAGCATAAGAACGTCACTTCAGTGCCTTCCTGCAATCAGTATCAGATTGGTAACAAGGGGGTGCAGGAGTTCTTTTTGATGGGACATAGAGAGGTATAGCTGAAGTTACAATAGCAGATGTGGCAGAATTAAATGCTTCAATAGTGAAGATTCGTACCTTTGTCTCTCCGAAAACAGTCCGGGAGAAATTGCATGCTTTGAGATTATTCGGAGGAAGAGATTCGTAAAGTTAAACATCGCTTGCTCTCAGATCAAACCTCATAAAATTCTTGGTCGTTCAAAAGTCAGAAATCTAACTTAAAGTAAACGAATGTTGAAAGAGGATATAGGTATGTAAATAATTATTTTTTGATTGGTCATTGAAAGAATTAAAAAAAAATTGGATAAGCAACACTTGTAAGGAACTGATTATATTGGGAAGTAGTTATAGGTTTTGGAAACCATGATATTCTTGATGGGAAGGTTCTTAGAGAACCTGAGAACCGAATGTATCATAGGCTTCATGTCTTGAGAGGATAATCTCAGTGACGTTTTCTAAGGTTAACCGATTCATTCAGTACGAAAGGAAGTTAAGAAGGCGTTGCAATCCATTCGATAAGGGCGCTCTGGAGTGCAGTACAAGAGAGTAAATTCTCGAAGCTCATGGCATCATAAATTAAAAAAAAAACCTTGTTGAGTTGAGCACCGATTCTAAACCAAGGCACCTTCCTACTGCACACACATGGTCAAAGACTTCTTATTGAATTCATGACGATGAACCTCAGTAAATACTTCTTTTGAACTTCGTGGGATGTTTGCGGTAGTGTAGGAATTTCCAAGTACTGCAGTTCCTCCCATCCTCTTGTCGTTTGCTCTGCTGGACGTGGGTCGGGTGCCATGGTCCGAATCCTGAAAGAATAACAGAAAAGCTCATTGTATTGCTCTCGAGTCTTGATAAGATGCAGGCAGTTAGCTTAATCAAATAGCAATGGATTGAAGTCAGTCCATGTAATGATGTTTATTATGTGCTATGAAAAAGAATAAACAGTGGTTTGGTCACCCACCCTCAGAGTTTGACTATTTATTGAAATTTGACCTAATGTTACTTGCGGCATAACTAAGTCGTTGGCTGCTTGTGATATAGAATAAAATTATTTCTGTTTACAGATGTTCAAGTTTGCACAAGCTTCCCATTTCAAAAAGTCATAAAATTTAAATGATGCAAAATTATGTAAAATTATAAATATGTCACTCCAACAAATTCGTTGCACATCTTTTAAAAGCATTGCTTTAAAGATTATTTTATTCCAAAATGCAAAATACACCGGTGTTGAATTTGGACATTCTTCCAGCAAGGAGTGCACAATTAACAATCACTCCATAAAATTTTATGCAGTAAATTAGCTTATGCTTCAATGGTTTTAAAGAAATGCCCTTCATAACTTTGCCTAGAGAAATAGAAACACTTCAGTGATATTTTAACAGCAAAGTTTTCTTTCTATCGCTTGTGCAGATTCATTGTGCTTAATCCCATCCCATCTTCCTGGAAAACCCCAACACCCCCTTCTTAATAAACTTCCTAAGCAGAAATTTTGTAAAATTGGACTTATCTTATTTCTAAGAGTCGCGCTCAATAGAATAACAGTCACCTGGAGTAGATTGCCACCTCAGCACAGAAGGTAATAAGTAGTGAAGGAACAGCATTGCACTTGTTCATAGAGAAAAAACAGTAAGGCCTGTGTCATTCTTTTTCGTTACCCTGCAATGTTTATTGTGATCCAAAGATATACTGCAGTGTAGAGGGATGGACGAAGTGCCAAGAGGAAGAAAGTCAAACAGATAGTTAACATAGCGAGGAAATGTCAAGCTGCAGATAGAACTGAGACTGATGATAGAGACTGCCATTTCATGTATCCCGTGTGAACTGACCAATGAGTTCTTTTTAAAAGTATCTTGTGAAATGAGAAACCGTCCCGAGACGATCCGTTGGATGTTTTTATCATTTAATTATATGATCTGTTGCTAAATGCTTGAAATGGATGGCCAGATTGAGGCTCACATTAATGCTATTGTAAAAGTTTGCTAATAATATCGATACCCTACCCTCAAGGCGTGTTATTTTCCTTTAAAATCTAACAAGTACTCACAGAATAAAAACGTGTTCCGATTTCCTTCGCTACCAATGTTGGGAAGCAGGCGATCCATTCGGAGTGGACAATCACTCTCTTCGTTCATTGGCAGTAGTTTCTTCTCGATGTGTAACGGCGTCCTGAAATGTAAAGATATCGAGTTCGTTAAAAAGATACTTGATTCGTTATTATGGATAAACCGTATTGAATCACGCACTCTGCAAAAGTAGAGTATAAGTTAGAGGAAGCGAAGGCGTATTCGTAAGGCTCAATATGGCGTACACGAGCTGTATAACGTAAAGAAAACGAAAATGATATCTATAACGGAATACTGTGGCCATGCGTAACCTCAGAAAGGGCGTAAAGGACAACGAATGAAGGAAAAAACTGTTTATCGAGTTTAAAGTTTAATTATAAAAAATTAACTAAATTTGATCTCCCGCTAAACTTTTTTCTCGATCCTGATTGGCTGAGGGAAATACCACCGCTGTCAGTGCAAGCACTGTATTCTTAAATTGTTATCAAAATATTTCTCTGTCCGATCAGCGATTGAATGTGTTGATAATTCCTCTCTTCTTTTATGTCGACCGCGCATGAGGGCGGTTTTCTCGATTTCGGAAGAATAAGCAGACGATCCGTTATGAAAATGGTTTTTTTGTGCGGTAAGACTCACGTAGTAGAATAAGTCATAATAAATACTAATCTTCATATAATTTTAATCGGTTACGATGGAAATCTTGTTGGTTTTTAAAAATCTAATTGCAATTTTAGAATCCCGACGGTAACAGTCTCGCGTCCCAACTCCATTACGCATATATCACTTTTCCGGTGCACCTCGCCGTGATCACATCGTTCCCATCACCAATTGTTTACAATAACTAAAATGCCAGTTTTAATACATAACAGAGGCTATCAGCATCCCAATTCGAAACATGAATCCACCACGGAGCGATCTGTCAACAGTAATCGCTTCGGGTTCTCGATTAATCAGTGAAATTCCGCAATATTGTTAAGGTCCATACGCATGGTTCAAGGGAGGAAAGCTAGCTAGCATCCTCTGAATATCATTGTCTCGGGAGGACGAAGTGAAATGTAGGTATTCGTCATTTGGAAACAAGAGCAGGTGAAATTCTCGAAGCAAATATTTGCGAACAGGGCGTTCGAAAAGATTTCCAATGGGACTTACCTTCCGCGAAACCCGCGCTCTCACTCCAAGCTCTTCTGCTTCCTCGACGCCGTCCACAACAAACCCTCCGTTTATCTCGTGTTTTCTCCGATTTCCACTTATCACACGAGTTTGGTCACGATCACCTGATCCAAGAGGAATCCTCAGCATTCCTCTGCTCGATGATTGTTTCGAAACACAAGGGAAAAGGTTTCACAAGCTACGTTCACTACCTTCTCTCGCACGAGAACCCGCCAACTAAAGCGATAAGTGCAGGAATAAGTCGCCCTCTTTCGGGATGCGGTTGAGAACGAATTCCACAGGATGAAGGCCGATATTTATCCACTTCTCGTAAAAGCTTCCGAAGCGTACGATCAAATGAACTGAGGGACGATCTTTTTATATTTTCAAACTCTCTTTCTATTCGCATCGTGTTATTAAGCCAAACATTAAGCCAAAATATCGATCAGCTCTAATCATCGCTGCGAGAATTACTACGGGATTGTTCGTTACCGTGGATGCGAACGAGAGAGATGATTTCAAGTAGTGGGTGTCAACGAGAAGTAATGTCCGCAGAAGTTGTAATAAAAAACTCGACAGTAAGTGACGAAAGGAGGGAACCAAATAAAATAAAGCGTAATAAAATGAGTCTTTAATTTAGGAGCTAACGATTTTTTCCCAAACCAGTCGAGGAAGGGGAGATTGACTTTTTGTTGTTGATAAAATTCGCGTGCAAGTAAGTTTTACTTGGTCAGAAGATGAAATGAGTGTTCACAAAACCTTATTCCGTATACGAATGTCGTTTCTTTCACTTGGAAAGAGAAAGAAAGGACTTGCAAAGGAACGCACTCACCAAGGTTAAAAGTCCTTTCGTAATATTATTCCGGGAACGGTGTGGAGAAAAACACAGTATTCAAGTTGTTTATAGACAGAATTTATTGCAAGAGTACCACAATTTAATACAAAGAGAATGCACTCAAAAAGAATCTTTTCGCATCGCATTGAAGACGTTTTCGCTCTGTCTGTCGGTCGTGCTGCTGCAAATCTTGAAGACTAGCCGTGTTCTACGTTCGTTTCTCCTGCGACATCGCAGCCAAGTTCGAAGCACCTAGAAAAGAAGGATGTTGCTTATTAATAAAATGTAGCAAGCACTTGATTAGCGGCAAGGTAGATTACTAGCTCAAAACAGCATCAATGTCGTTCAAAATAAATGCCCTTATTAGAAATAGTTAGAAATGAATATGGTCAATGTTGGTCAGCATAAGAACGTCACTTCAGTGCCTTCCTGCAATCAGTATCAGATTGGTAACAAGGGGGTGCAGGAGTTCTTTTTGATGGGACATGGAGAGGTATAGCTGAAGTTAAAATAGCAGATGTGGCAGAATTAAATGCTTCAATAGTGAAGATTCGTACCTTTGTCTCTCCGAAAACAGTCCGGGAGAAATTGCATGCTTTGAGATTATTCGGAGGAAGAGATTCGTAAAGTTAAACATCGCTTGCTCTCAGATCAAACCTCATAAAATTCTTGGTCGTTCAAAAGTCAGAAATCTAACTTAAAGTAAACGAATGTTGAAAGAGGATATAGGTATGTAAATAATTATTTTTTGATTGGTCATTGAAAGAATTTTAAAAAAATTGGATAAGCAACACTTGTAAGGAACTGATTATATTGGGAAGTAGTTATAGGTTTTGGAAACCATGATATTCTTGATGGGAAGGTTCTTAGAGAACCTGAGAACCGAATGTATCATAGGCTTCATGTCTTGAGAGGATAATCTCAGTGACGTTTTCTAAGGTTAACCGATTCGTTCAGTACGAAAGGAAGTTAAGAAGGCGTTGCAATCCATTCGATAAGGGCGCTCTGGAGTGCAGTACAAGAGAGTAAATTCTCGAAGCTCATGGCATCATAAATTAAAAAAAAAACCTTGTTGAGTTGAGCACCGATTCTAAACCAAGGCACCTTCCTACTGCACACACATGGTCAAAGACTTCTTATTGAATTCATGACGATGAACCTCAGTAAATACTTCTTTTGAACTTTGTGGGATGTTTGCGGTAGTGTAGGAATTTCCAAGTACTGCAGTTCCTCCCATCCTCTTGTCGTTTGCTCTGCTGGACGTGGGTCGGGTGCCATGGTCCGAATCCTGAAAGAATAACAGAAAAGCTCATTGTATTGCTCTCGAGTCTTGATAAGATGCAGGCAGTTAGCTTAATCAAATAACAATGGATTGAAGTCAGTCCATGTAATGATGTTTATTATGTGCTATGAAAAAGAATAAACAGTGGTTTGGTCACCCACCCTCAGAGTTTGACTATTTATTGAAATTTGACCTAATGTTACTTGCGGCATAACTAAGTCGTTGGCTGCTTGTGATATAGAATAAAATTATTTCTGTTTACAGATGTTCAAGTTTGCACAAGCTTCCCATTTCAAAAAGTCATAAAATTTAAATGATGCAAAATTATGTAAAATTATAAATATGTCACTCCAACAAATTCGTTGCACATCTTTTAAAAGCATTGCTTTAAAGATTATTTTATTCCAAAATGCAAAATACACCGGTGTTGAATTTGGACATTCTTCCAGCAAGGAGTGCACAATTAACAATCACTCCATAAAATTTTATGCAGTAAATTAGCTTATGCTTCAATGGTTTTAAAGAAATGCCCTTCATAACTTTGCCTAGAGAAATAGAAACACTTCAGTGATATTTTAACAGCAAAGTTTTCTTTCTATCGCTTGTGCAGATTCATTGTGCTTAATCCCATCCCATCTTCCTGGAAAACCCCAACACCCCCTTCTTAATAAACTTCCTAAGCAGAAATTTTGTAAAATTGGACTTATCTTATTTCTAAGAGTCGCGCTCAATAGAATAACAGTCACCTGGAGTAGATTGCCACCTCAGCACAGAAGGTAATAAGTAATGAAGGAACAGCATTGCACTTGTTCATAGAGAAAAAACAGTAAGGCCTGTGTCATTCTTTTTCGTTACCCTGCAATGTTTATTGTGATCCAAAGATATACTGCAGTGTAGAGGGATGGACGAAGTGCCAAGAGGAAGAAAGTCAAACAGATAGTTAACATAGCGAGGAAATGTCAAGCTGCAGATAGAACTGAGACTGATGATAGAGACTGCCATTTCATGTATCCCGTGTGAACTGACCAATGAGTTCTTTTTAAAAGTATCTTGTGAAATGAGAAACCGTCCCGAGACGATCCGTTGGATGTTTTTATCATTTAATTATATGATCTGTTGCTAAATGCTTGAAATGGATGGCCAGATTGAGGCTCACATTAATGCTATTGTAAAAGTTTGCTAATAATATCGATACCCTACCCTCAAGGCGTGTTATTTTCCTTTAAAATCTAACAAGTACTCACAGAATAAAAACGTGTTCCGATTTCCTTCGCTACCAATGTTGGGAAGCAGGCGATCCATTCGGAGTGGACAATCACTCTCTTCGTTCATTGGCAGTAGTTTCTTCTCGATGTGTAACGGCGTCCTGAAATGTAAAGATATCGAGTTCGTTAAAAAGATACTTGATTCGTTATTATGGATAAACCGTATTGAATCACGCACTCTGCAAAAGTAGAGTATAAGTTAGAGGAAGCGAAGGCGTATTCGTAAGGCTCAATATGGCGTACACGAGCTGTATAACGTAAAGAAAACGAAAATGATATCTATAACGGAATACTGTGGCCATGCGTAACCTCAGAAAGGGCGTAAAGGACAACGAATGAAGGAAAAAACTGTTTATCGAGTTTAAAGTTTAATTGTAAAAAATTAACTAAATTTGATCTCCCGCTAAACTTTTTTCTCGATCCTGATTGGCTGAGGGAAATACCACCGCTGTCAGTGCAAGCACTGTATTCTTAAATTGTTATCAAAATATTTCTCTGTCCGATCAGCGATTGAATGTGTTGATAATTCCTCTCTTCTTTTATGTCGACCGCGCATGAGGGCGGTTTTCTCGATTTCGGAAGAATAAGCAGACGATCCGTTATGAAAATGGTTTTTTTGTGCGGTAAGACTCACGTAGTAGAATAAGTCATAATAAATACTAATCTTCATATAATTTTAATCGGTTACGATGGAAATCTTGTTGGTTTTTAAAAATCTAACTGCAATTTTAGAATCCCGACGGTAACAGTCTCGCGTCCCAACTCCATTACGCATATATCACTTTTCCGGTGCACCTCGCCGTGATCACATCGTTCCCATCACCAATTGTTTACAATAACTAAAATGCCAGTTTTAATACATAACAGAGGCTATCAGCATCCCAATTCGAAACATGAATCCACCACGGAGCGATCTGTCAACAGTAATCGCTTCGGGTTCTCGATTAATCAGTGAAATTCCGCAATATTGTTAAGGTCCATACGCATGGTTCAAGGGAGGAAAGCTAGCTAGCATCCTCTGAATATCATTGTCTCGGGAGGACGAAGTGAAATGTAGGTATTCGTCATTTGGAAACAAGAGCAGGTGAAATTCTCGAAGCAAATATTTGCGAACAGGGCGTTCGAAAAGATTTCCAATGGGACTTACCTTCCGCGAAACCCGCGCTCTCACTCCAAGCTCTTCTGCTTCCTCGACGCCGTCCACAACAAACCCTCCGTTTATCTCGTGTTTTCTCCGATTTCCACTTATCACACGAGTTTGGTCACGATCACCTGATCCAAGAGGAATCCTCAGCATTCCTCTGCTCGATGATTGTTTCGAAACACAAGGGAAAAGGTTTCACAAGCTACGTTCACTACCTTCTCTCGCACGAGAACCCGCCAACTAAAGCGATAAGTGCAGGAATAAGTCGCCCTCTTTCGGGATGCGGTTGAGAACGAATTCCACAGGATGAAGGCCGATATTTATCCACTTCTCGTAAAAGCTTCCGAAGCGTACGATCAAATGAACTGAGGGACGATCTTTTTATATTTTCAAACTCTCTTTCTATTCGCATCGTGTTATTAAGCCAAACATTAAGCCAAAATATCGATCAGCTCTAATCATCGCTGCGAGAATTACTACGGGATTGTTCGTTACCGTGGATGCGAACGAGAGAGATGATTTCAAGTAGTGGGTGTCAACGAGAAGTAATGTCCGCAGAAGTTGTAATAAAAAACTCGACAGTAAGTGACGAAAGGAGGGAACCAAATAAAATAAAGCGTAATAAAATGAGTCTTTAATTTAGGAGCTAACGATTTTTTCCCAAACCAGTCGAGGAAGGGGAGATTGACTTTTTGTTGTTGATAAAATTCGCGTGCAAGTAAGTTTTACTTGGTCAGAAGATGAAATGAGTGTTCACAAAACCTTATTCCGTATACGAATGTCGTTTCTTTCACTTGGAAAGAGAAAGAAAGGACTTGCAAAGGAACGCACTCACCAAGGTTAAAAGTCCTTTCGTAATATTATTCCGGGAACGGTGTGGAGAAAAACACAGTATTCAAGTTGTTTATAGACAGAATTTATTGCTAGAGTACCACAATTTAATACAAAGAGAATGCACTCAAAAAGAATCTTTTCGCATCGCATTGAAGACGTTTTCGCTCTGTCTGTCGGTCGTGCTGCTGCAAATCTTGAAGACTAGCCGTGTTCTACGTTCGTTTCTCCTGCGACATCGCAGCCAAGTTCGAAGCACCTAGAAAAGAAGGATGTTGCTTATTAATAAAATGTAGCAAGCACTTGATTAGCGGCAAGGTAGATTACTAGCTCAAAACAGCATCAATGTCGTTCAAAGTAAATGCCCTTATTAGATATAGTTAGAAATGAATATGGTCAATGTTGGTCAGCATAAGAACGTCACTTCAGTGCCTTCCTGCAATCAGTATCAGATTGGTAACAAGGGGGTGCAGGAGTTCTTTTTGATGGGACATGGAGAGGTATAGCTGAAGTTACAATAGCAGATGTGGCAGAATTAAATGCTTCAATAGTGAAGATTCGTACCTTTGTCTCTTCGAAAACAGTCCGGGAGAAATTGCATGCTTTGAGATTATTCGGAGGAAGAGATTCGTAAAGTTAAACATCGCTTGTTCTCAGATCAAACCTCATAAAATTCTTGGTCGTTCAAAAGTCAGAAATCTAACTTAAAGTAAACGAATGTTGAAAGAGGATATAGGTATGTAAATAATTATTTTTTGATTGGTCATTGAAAGAATTAAAAAAAAATTGGATAAGCAACACTTGTAAGGAACTGATTATATTGGGAAGTAGTTATAGGTTTTGGAAACCATGATATTCTTGATGGGAAGGTTCTTAGAGAACCTGAGAACCGAATGTATCATAGGCTTCATGTCTTGAGAGGATAATCTCAGTGACGTTTTCTAAGGTTAACCGATTCGTTCAGTACGAAAGGAAGTTAAGAAGGCGTTGCAATCCATTCGATAAGGGCGCTCTGGAGTGCAGTACAAGAGAGTAAATTCTCGAAGCTCATGGCATCATAAATTAAAAAAAAAACCTTGTTGAGTTGAGCACCGATTCTAAACCAAGGCACCTTCCTACTGCACACACATGGTCAAAGACTTCTTATTGAATTCATGACGATGAACCTCAGTAAATACTTCTTTTGAACTTCGTGGGATGTTTGCGGTAGTGTAGGAATTTCCAAGTACTGCAGTTCCTCCCATCCTCTTGTCGTTTGCTCTGCTGGACGTGGGTCGGGTGCCATGGTCCGAATCCTGAAAGAATAACAGAAAAGCTCATTGTATTGCTCTCGAGTCTTGATAAGATGCAGGCAGTTAGCTTAATCAAATAACAATGGATTGAAGTCAGTCCATGTAATGATGTTTATTATGTGCTATGAAAAAGAATAAACAGTGGTTTGGTCACCCACCCTCAGAGTTTGACTATTTATTGAAATTTGACCTAATGTTACTTGCGGCATAACTAAGTCGTTGGCTGCTTGTGATATAGAATAAAATTATTTCTGTTTACAGATGTTCAAGTTTGCACAAGCTTCCCATTTCAAAAAGTCATAAAATTTAAATGATGCAAAATTATGTAAAATTATAAATATGTCACTCCAACAAATTCGTTGCACATCTTTTAAAAGCATTGCTTTAAAGATTATTTTATTCCAAAATGCAAAATACACCGGTGTTGAATTTGGACATTCTTCCAGCAAGGAGTGCACAATTAACAATCACTCCATAAAATTTTATGCAGTAAATTAGCTTATGCTTCAATGGTTTTAAAGAAATGCCCTTCATAACTTTGCCTAGAGAAATAGAAACACTTCAGTGATATTTTAACAGCAAAGTTTTCTTTCTATCGCTTGTGCAGATTCATTGTGCTTAATCCCATCCCATCTTCCTGGAAAACCCCAACACCCCCTTCTTAATAAACTTCCTAAGCAGAAATTTTGTAAAATTGGACTTATCTTATTTCTAAGAGTCGCGCTCAATAGAATAACAGTCACCTGGAGTAGATTGCCACCTCAGCACAGAAGGTAATAAGTAGTGAAGGAACAGCATTGCACTTGTTCATAGAGAAAAAACAGTAAGGCCTGTGTCATTCTTTTTCGTTACCCTGCAATGTTTATTGTGATCCAAAGATATACTGCAGTGTAGAGGGATGGACGAAGTGCCAAGAGGAAGAAAGTCAAACAGATAGTTAACATAGCGAGGAAATGTCAAGCTGCAGATAGAACTGAGACTGATGATAGAGACTGCCATTTCATGTATCCCGTGTGAACTGACCAATGAGTTCTTTTTAAAAGTATCTTGTGAAATGAGAAACCGTCCCGAGACGATCCGTTGGATGTTTTTATCATTTAATTATATGATCTGTTGCTAAATGCTTGAAATGGATGGCCAGATTGAGGCTCACATTAATGCTATTGTAAAAGTTTGCTAATAATATCGATACCCTACCCTCAAGGCGTGTTATTTTCCTTTAAAATCTAACAAGTACTCACAGAATAAAAACGTGTTCCGATTTCCTTCGCTACCAATGTTGGGAAGCAGGCGATCCATTCGGAGTGGACAATCACTCTCTTCGTTCATTGGCAGTAGTTTCTTCTCGATGTGTAACGGCGTCCTGAAATGTAAAGATATCGAGTTCGTTAAAAAGATACTTGATTCGTTATTATGGATAAACCGTATTGAATCACGCACTCTGCAAAAGTAGAGTATAAGTTAGAGGAAGCGAAGGCGTATTCGTAAGGCTCAATATGGCGTACACGAGCTGTATAACGTAAAGAAAACGAAAATGATATCTATAACGGAATACTGTGGCCATGCGTAACCTCAGAAAGGGCGTAAAGGACAACGAATGAAGGAAAAAACTGTTTATCGAGTTTAAAGTTTAATTGTAAAAAATTAACTAAATTTGATCTCCCGCTAAACTTTTTTCTCGATCCTGATTGGCTGAGGGAAATACCACCGCTGTCAGTGCAAGCACTGTATTCTTAAATTGTTATCAAAATATTTCTCTGTCCGATCAGCGATTGAATGTGTTGATAATTCCTCTCTTCTTTTATGTCGACCGCGCATGAGGGCGGTTTTCTCGATTTCGGAAGAATAAGCAGACGATCCGTTATGAAAATGGTTTTTTTGTGCGGTAAGACTCACGTAGTAGTATAAGTCATAATAAATACTAATCTTCATATAATTTTAATCGGTTACGATGGAAATCTTGTTGGTTTTTAAAAATCTAATTGCAATTTTAGAATCCCGACGGTAACAGTCTCGCGTCCCAACTCCATTACGCATATATCACTTTTCCGGTGCACCTCGCCGTGATCACATCGTTCCCATCACCAATTGTTTACAATAACTAAAATGCCAGTTTTAATACATAACAGAGGCTATCAGCATCCCAATTCGAAACATGAATCCACCACGGAGCGATCTGTCAACAGTAATCGCTTCGGGTTCTCGATTAATCAGTGAAATTCCGCAATATTGTTAAGGTCCATACGCATGGTTCAAGGGAGGAAAGCTAGCTAGCATCCTCTGAATATCATTGTCTCGGGAGGACGAAGTGAAATGTAGGTATTCGTCATTTGGAAACAAGAGCAGGTGAAATTCTCGAAGCAAATATTTGCGAACAGGGCGTTCGAAAAGATTTCCAATGGGACTTACCTTCCGCGAAACCCGCGCTCTCACTCCAAGCTCTTCTGCTTCCTCGACGCCGTCCACAACAAACCCTCCGTTTATCTCGTGTTTTCTCCGATTTCCACTTATCACACGAGTTTGGTCACGATCACCTGATCCAAGAGGAATCCTCAGCATTCCTCTGCTCGATGATTGTTTCGAAACACAAGGGAAAAGGTTTCACAAGCTACGTTCACTACCTTCTCTCGCACGAGAACCCGCCAACTAAAGCGATAAGTGCAGGAATAAGTCGCCCTCTTTCGGGATGCGGTTGAGAACGAATTCCACAGGATGAAGGCCGATATTTATCCACTTCTCGTAAAAGCTTCCGAAGCGTACGATCAAATGAACTGAGGGACGATCTTTTTATATTTTCAAACTCTCTTTCTATTCGCATCGTGTTATTAAGCCAAACATTAAGCCAAAATATCGATCAGCTCTAATCATCGCTGCGAGACTTACTACGGGATTGTTCGTTACCGTGGATGCGAACGAGAGAGATGATTTCAAGTAGTGGGTGTCAACGAGAAGTAATGTCCGCAGAAGTTGTAATAAAAAACTCGACAGTAAGTGACGAAAGGAGGGAACCAAATAAAATAAAGCGTAATAAAATGAGTCTTTAATTTAGGAGCTAACGATTTTTTCCCAAACCAGTCGAGGAAGGGGAGATTGACTTTTTGTTGTTGATAAAATTCGCGTGCAAGTAAGTTTTACTTGGTCAGAAGATGAAATGAGTGTTCACAAAACCTTATTCCGTATACGAATGTCGTTTCTTTCACTTGGAAAGAGAAAGAAAGGACTTGCAAAGGAACGCACTCACCAAGGTTAAAAGTCCTTTCGTAATATTATTCCGGGAACGGTGTGGAGAAAAACACAGTATTCAAGTTGTTTATAGACAGAATTTATTGCTAGAGTACCACAATTTAATACAAAGGGAATGCACTCAAAAAGAATCTTTTCGCATCGCATTGAAGACGTTTTCGCTCTGTCTGTCGGTCGTGCTGCTACAAATCTTGAAGACTAGCCGTGTTCTACGTTCGTTTCTCCTGCGACATCGCAGCCAAGTTCGAAGCACCTAGAAAAGAAGGATGTTGCTTATTAATAAAATGTAGCAAGCACTTGATTAGCGGCAAGGTAGATTACTAGCTCAAAACAGCATCAATGTCGTTCAAAGTAAATGCCCTTATTAGAAATAGTTAGAAATGAATATGGTCAATGTTGGTCAGCATAAGAACGTCACTTCAGTGCCTTCCTGCAATCAGTATCAGATTGGTAACAAGGGGGTGCAGGAGTTCTTTTTGATGGGACATGGAGAGGTATAGCTGAAGTTACAATAGCAGATGTGGCAGAATTAAATGCTTCAATAGTGAAGATTCGTACCTTTGTCTCTTCGAAAACAGTCCGGGAGAAATTGCATGCTTTGAGATTATTCGGAGGAAGAGATTCGTAAAGTTAAACATCGCTTGTTCTCAGATCAAACCTCATAAAATTCTTGGTCGTTCAAAAGTCAGAAATCTAACTTAAAGTAAACGAATGTTGAAAGAAGATATAGGTATGTAAATAATTATTTTTTGATTGGTCATTGAAAGAATTTAAAAAATATTGGATAAGCAACACTTGTAAGGAACTGATTATATTGGGAAGTAGTTATAGGTTTTGGAAACCATGATATTCTTGATGGGAAGGTTCTTAGAGAACCTGAGAACCGAATGTATCATAGGCTTCATGTCTTGAGAGGATAATCTCAGTGACGTTTTCTAAGGTTAACCGATTCGTTCAGTACGAAAGGAAGTTAAGAAGGCGTTGCAATCCATTCGATAAGGGCGCTCTGGAGTGCAGTACAAGAGAGTAAATTCTCGAAGCTCATGGCATCATAAATTAAAAAAAAAACCTTGTTGAGTTGAGCACCGATTCTAAACCAAGGCACCTTCCTACTGCACACACATGGTCAAAGACTTCTTATTGAATTCATGACGATGAACCTCAGTAAATACTTCTTTTGAACTTCGTGGGATGTTTGCGGTAGTGTAGGAATTTCCAAGTACTGCAGTTCCTCCCATCCTCTTGTCGTTTGCTCTGCTGGACGTGGGTCGGGTGCCATGGTCCGAATCCTGAAAGAATAACAGAAAAGCTCATTGTATTGCTCTCGAGTCTTGATAAGATGCAGGCAGTTAGCTTAATCAAATAGCAATGGATTGAAGTCAGTCCATGTAATGATGTTTATTATGTGCTATGAAAAAGAATAAACAGTGGTTTGGTCACCCACCCTCAGAGTTTGACTATTTATTGAAATTTGACCTAATGTTACTTGCGGCATAACTAAGTCGTTGGCTGCTTGTGATATAGAATAAAATTATTTCTGTTTACAGATGTTCAAGTTTGCACAAGCTTCCCATTTCAAAAAGTCATAAAATTTAAATGATGCAAAATTATGTAAAATTATAAATATGTCACTCCAACAAATTCGTTGCACATCTTTTAAAAGCATTGCTTTAAAGATTATTTTATTCCAAAATGCAAAATACACCGGTGTTGAATTTGGACATTCTTCCAGCAAGGAGTGCACAATTAACAATCACTCCATAAAATTTTATGCAGTAAATTAGCTTATGCTTCAATGGTTTTAAAGAAATGCCCTTCATAACTTTGCCTAGAGAAATAGAAACACTTCAGTGATATTTTAACAGCAAAGTTTTCTTTCTATCGCTTGTGCAGATTCATTGTGCTTAATCCCATCCCATCTTCCTGGAAAACCCCAACACCCCCTTCTTAATAAACTTCCTAAGCAGAAATTTTGTAAAATTGGACTTATCTTATTTCTAAGAGTCGCGCTCAATAGAATAACAGTCACCTGGAGTAGATTGCCACCTCAGCACAGAAGGTAATAAGTAATGAAGGAACAGCATTGCACTTGTTCATAGAGAAAAAACAGTAAGGCCTGTGTCATTCTTTTTCGTTACCCTGCAATGTTTATTGTGATCCAAAGATATACTGCAGTGTAGAGGGATGGACGAAGTGCCAAGAGGAAGAAAGTCAAACAGATAGTTAACATAGCGAGGAAATGTCAAGCTGCAGATAGAACTGAGACTGATGATAGAGACTGCCATTTCATGTATCCCGTGTGAACTGACCAATGAGTTCTTTTTAAAAGTATCTTGTGAAATGAGAAACCGTCCCGAGACGATCCGTTGGATGTTTTTATCATTTAATTATATGATCTGTTGCTAAATGCTTGAAATGGATGGCCAGATTGAGGCTCACATTAATGCTATTGTAAAAGTTTGCTAATAATATCGATACCCTACCCTCAAGGCGTGTTATTTTCCTTTAAAATCTAACAAGTACTCACAGAATAAAAACGTGTTCCGATTTCCTTCGCTACCAATGTTGGGAAGCAGGCGATCCATTCGGAGTGGACAATCACTCTCTTCGTTCATTGGCAGTAGTTTCTTCTCGATGTGTAACGGCGTCCTGAAATGTAAAGATATCGAGTTCGTTAAAAAGATACTTGATTCGTTATTATGGATAAACCGTATTGAATCACGCACTCTGCAAAAGTAGAGTATAAGTTAGAGGAAGCGAAGGCGTATTCGTAAGGCTCAATATGGCGTACACGAGCTGTATAACGTAAAGAAAACGAAAATGATATCTATAACGGAATACTGTGGCCATGCGTAACCTCAGAAAGGGCGTAAAGGACAACGAATGAAGGAAAAAACTGTTTATCGAGTTTAAAGTTTAATTGTAAAAAATTAGCTAAATTTGATCTCCCGCTAAACTTTTTTCTCGATCCTGATTGGCTGAGGGAAATACCACCGCTGTCAGTGCAAGCACTGTATTCTTAAATTGTTATCAAAATATTTCTCTGTCCGATCAGCGATTGAATGTGTTGATAATTCCTCTCTTCTTTTATGTCGACCGCGCATGAGGGCGGTTTTCTCGATTTCGGAAGAATAAGCAGACGATCCGTTATGAAAATGGTTTTTTTGTGCGGTAAGACTCACGTAGTAGAATAAGTCATAATAAATACTAATCTTCATATAATTTTAATCGGTTACGATGGAAATCTTGTTGGTTTTTAAAAATCTAACTGCAATTTTAGAATCCCGACGGTAACAGTCTCGCGTCCCAACTCCATTACGCATATATCACTTTTCCGGTGCACCTCGCCGTGATCACATCGTTCCCATCACCAATTGTTTACAATAACTAAAATGCCAGTTTTAATACATAACAGAGGCTATCAGCATCCCAATTCGAAACATGAATCCACCACGGAGCGATCTGTCAACAGTAATCGCTTCGGGTTCTCGATTAATCAGTGAAATTCCGCAATATTGTTAAGGTCCATACGCATGGTTCAAGGGAGGAAAGCTAGCTAGCATCCTCTGAATATCATTGTCTCGGGAGGACGAAGTGGAATGTAGGTATTCGTCATTTGGAAACAAGAGCAGGTGAAATTCTCGAAGCAAATATTTGCGAACAGGGCGTTCGAAAAGATTTCCAATGGGACTTACCTTCCGCGAAACCCGCGCTCTCACTCCAAGCTCTTCTGCTTCCTCGACGCCGTCCACAACAAACCCTCCGTTTATCTCGTGTTTTCTCCGATTTCCACTTATCACACGAGTTTGGTCACGATCACCTGATCCAAGAGGAATCCTCAGCATTCCTCTGCTCGATGATTGTTTCGAAACACAAGGGAAAAGGTTTCACAAGCTACGTTCACTACCTTCTCTCGCACGAGAACCCGCCAACTAAAGCGATAAGTGCAGGAATAAGTCGCCCTCTTTCGGGATGCGGTTGAGAACGAATTCCACAGGATGAAGGCCGATATTTATCCACTTCTCGTAAAAGCTTCCGAAGCGTACGATCAAATGAACTGAGGGACGATCTTTTTATATTTTCAAACTCTCTTTCTATTCGCATCGTGTTATTAAGCCAAACATTAAGCCAAAATATCGATCAGCTCTAATCATCGCTGCGAGACTTACTACGGGATTGTTCGTTACCGTGGATGCGAACGAGAGAGATGATTTCAAGTAGTGGGTGTCAACGAGAAGTAATGTCCGCAGAAGTTGTAATAAAAAACTCGACAGTAAGTGACGAAAGGAGGGAACCAAATAAAATAAAGCGTAATAAAATGAGTCTTTAATTTAGGAGCTAACGATTTTTTCCCAAACCAGTCGAGGAAGGGGAGATTGACTTTTTGTTGTTGATAAAATTTGCGTGCAAGTAAGTTTTACTTGGTCAGAAGATGAAATGAGTGTTCACAAAACCTTATTCCGTATACGAATGTCGTTTCTTTCACTTGGAAAGAGAAAGAAAGGACTTGCAAAGGAACGCACTCACCAAGGTTAAAAGTCCTTTCGTAATATTATTCCGGGAACGGTGTGGAGAAAAACACAGTATTCAAGTTGTTTATAGACAGAATTTATTGCTAGAGTACCACAATTTAATACAAAGAGAATGCACTCAAAAAGAATCTTTTCGCATCGCATTGAAGACGTTTTCGCTCTGTCTGTCGGTCGTGCTGCTGCAAATCTTGAAGACTAGCCGTGTTCTACGTTCGTTTCTCCTGCGACATCGCAGCCAAGTTCGAAGCACCTAGAAAAGAAGGATGTTGCTTATTAATAAAATGTAGCAAGCACTTGATTAGCGGCAAGGTAGATTACTAGCTCAAAACAGCATCAATGTCGTTCAAAGTAAATGCCCTTATTAGAAATAGTTAGAAATGAATATGGTCAATGTTGGTCAGCATAAGAACGTCACTTCAGTGCCTTCCTGCAATCAGTATCAGATTGGTAACAAGGGGGTGCAGGAGTTCTTTTTGATGGGACATGGAGAGGTATAGCTGAAGTTACAATAGCAGATGTGGCAGAATTAAATGCTTCAATAGTGAAGATTCGTACCTTTGTCTCTCCGAAAACAGTCCGGGAGAAATTGCATGCTTTGAGATTATTCGGAGGAAGAGATTCGTAAAGTTAAACATCGCTTGCTCTCAGATCAAACCTCATAAAATTCTTGGTCGTTCAAAAGTCAGAAATCTAACTTAAAGTAAACGAATGTTGAAAGAGGATATAGGTATGTAAATAATTATTTTTTGATTGGTCATTGAAAGAATTAAAAAAAAATTGGATAAGCAACACTTGTAAGGAACTGATTATATTGGGAAGTAGTTATAGGTTTTGGAAACCATGATATTCTGGATGGGAAGGTTCTTAGAGAACCTGAGAACCGAATGTATCATAGGCTTCATGTCTTGAGGGGATAATCTCAGTGACGTTTTCTAAGGTTAACCGATTCATTCAGTACGAAAGGAAGTTAAGAAGGCGTTGCAATCCATTCGATAGGGCGCTCTGGAGTGCAGTACAAGAGAGTAAATTCTCGAAGCTCATGGCATCATAAATTAAAAAAAAAACCTTGTTGAGTTGAGCACCGATTCTAAACCAAGGCACCTTCCTACTGCACACACATGGTCAAAGACTTCTTATTGAATTCATGACGATGAACCTCAGTAAATACTTCTTTTGAACTTCGTGGGATGTTTGCGGTAGTGTAGGAATTTCCAAGTACTGCAGTTCCTCCCATCCTCTTGTCGTTTGCTCTGCTGGACGTGGGTCGGGTGCCATGGTCCGAATCCTGAAAGAATAACAGAAAAGCTCATTGTATTGCTCTCGAGTCTTGATAAGATGCAGGCAGTTAGCTTAATCAAATAACAATGGATTGAAGTCAGTCCATGTAATGATGTTTATTATGTGCTATGAAAAAGAATAAACAGTGGTTTGGTCACCCACCCTCGGAGTTCGACTATTTATTGAAATTTGACCTAATGTTACTTGCGGCATAACTAAGTCGTTGGCTGCTTGTGATATAGAATAAAATTATTTCTGTTTACAGATGTTCAAGTTTGCACAAGCTTCCCATTTCAAAAAGTCATAAAATTTAAATGATGCAAAATTATGTAAAATTATAAATATGTCACTCCAACAAATTCGTTGCACATCTTTTAAAAGCATTGCTTTAAAGATTATTTTATTCCAAAATGCAAAATACACCGGTGTTGAATTTGGACATTCTTCCAGCAAGGAGTGCACAATTAACAATCACTCCATAAAATTTTATGCAGTAAATTAGCTTATGCTTCAATGGTTTTAAAGAAATGCCCTTCATAACTTTGCCTAGAGAAATAGAAACACTTCAGTGATATTTTAACAGCAAAGTTTTCTTTCTATCGCTTGTGCAGATTCATTGTGCTTAATCCCATCCCATCTTCCTGGAAAACCCCAACACCCCCTTCTTAATAAACTTCCTAAGCAGAAATTTTGTAAAATTGGACTTATCTTATTTCTAAGAGTCGCGCTCAATAGAATAACAGTCACCTGGAGTAGATTGCCACCTCAGCACAGAAGGTAATAAGTAATGAAGGAACAGCATTGCACTTGTTCATAGAGAAAAAACAGTAAGGCCTGTGTCATTCTTTTTCGTTACCCTGCAATGTTTATTGTGATCCAAAGATATACTGCAGTGTAGAGGGATGGACGAAGTGCCAAGAGGAAGAAAGTCAAACAGATAGTTAACATAGCGAGGAAATGTCAAGCTGCAGATAGAACTGAGACTGATGATAGAGACTGCCATTTCATGTATCCCGTGTGAACTGACCAATGAGTTCTTTTTAAAAGTATCTTGTGAAATGAGAAACCGTCCCGAGACGATCCGTTGGATGTTTTTATCATTTAATTATATGATCTGTTGCTAAATGCTTGAAATGGATGGCCAGATTGAGGCTCACATTAATGCTATTGTAAACGTTTGCTAATAATATCGATACCCTACCCTCAAGGCGTGTTATTTTCTTTTAAAATCTAACAAGTACTCACAGAATAAAAACGTGTTCCGATTTCCTTCGCTACCAAGTTGGGAAGCAGGTGATCCATTCGGAGTGGACAATCACTCTCTTCGTCCATTGGCAGTAGCTTCTTCTCGATGTGTAACGGCGTCCTGAAATGTAAAGATATCGAGTTCGTTAAAAAGATACTTGATTCGTTATTATGGATAAACCGTATTGAATCACGCACTCTGCAAAAGTAGAGTATAAGTTAGAGGAAGCGAAGGCGTATTCGTAAGGCTCAATATGGCGTACACGAGCTGTATAACGTAAAGAAAACGAAAATGATATCTATAACGGAATACTGTGGCCATGCGTAACCTCAGAAAGGGCGTAAAGGACAACGAATGAAGGAAAAAACTGTTTATCGAGTTTAAAGTTTAATTGTAAAAAATTAACTAAATTTGATCTCCCGCTAAACTTTTTTCTCGATCCTGATTGGCTGAGGGAAATACCACCGCTGTCAGTGCAAGCACTGTATTCTTAAATTGTTATCAAAATATTTCTCTGTCCGATCAGCGATTGAATGTGTTGATAATTCCTCTCTTCTTTTATGTCGACCGCGCATGAGGGCGGTTTTCTCGATTTCGGAAGAATAAGCAGACGATCCGTTATGAAAATGGTTTTTTTGTGCGGTAAGACTCACGTAGTAGAATAAGTCATAATAAATACTAATCTTCATATAATTTTAATCGGTTACGATGGAAATCTTGTTGGTTTTTAAAAATCTAATTGCAATTTTAGAATCCCGACGGTAACAGTCTCGCGTCCCAACTCCATTACGCATATATCACTTTTCCGGTGCACCTCGCCGTGATCACATCGTTCCCATCACCAATTGTTTACAATAACTAAAATGCCAGTTTTAATACATAACAGAGGCTATCAGCATCCCAATTCGAAACATGAATCCACCACGGAGCGATCTGTCAACAGTAATCGCTTCGGGTTCTCGATTAATCAGTGAAATTCCGCAATATTGTTAAGGTCCATACGCATGGTTCAAGGGAGGAAAGCTAGCTAGCATCCTCTGAATATCATTGTCTCGGGAGGACGAAGTGGAATGTAGGTATTCGTCATTTGGAAACAAGAGCAGGTGAAATTCTCGAAGCAAATATTTGCGAACAGGGCGTTCGAAAAGATTTCCAATGGGACTTACCTTCCGCGAAACCCGCGCTCTCACTCCAAGCTCTTCTGCTTCCTCGACGCCGTCCACAACAAACCCTCCGTTTATCTCGTGTTTTCTCCGATTTCCACTTATCACACGAGTTTGGTCACGATCACCTGATCCAAGAGGAATCCTCAGCATTCCTCTGCTCGATGATTGTTTCGAAACACAAGGGAAAAGGTTTCACAAGCTACGTTCACTACCTTCTCTCGCACGAGAACCCGCCAACTAAAGCGATAAGTGCAGGAATAAGTCGCCCTCTTTCGGGATGCGGTTGAGAACGAATTCCACAGGATGAAGGCCGATATTTATCCACTTCTCGTAAAAGCTTCCGAAGCGTACGATCAAATGAACTGAGGGACGATCTTTTTATATTTTCAAACTCTCTTTCTATTCGCATCGTGTTATTAAGCCAAACATTAAGCCAAAATATCGATCAGCTCTAATCATCGCTGCGAGACTTACTACGGGATTGTTCGTTACCGTGGATGCGAACGAGAGAGATGATTTCAAGTAGTGGGTGTCAACGAGAAGTAATGTCCGCAGAAGTTGTAATAAAAAACTCGACAGTAAGTGACGAAAGGAGGGAACCAAATAAAATAAAGCGTAATAAAATGAGTCTTTAATTTAGGAGCTAACGATTTTTTCCCAAACCAGTCGAGGAAGGGGAGATTGACTTTTTGTTGTTGATAAAATTTGCGTGCAAGTAAGTTTTACTTGGTCAGAAGATGAAATGAGTGTTCACAAAACCTTATTCCGTATACGAATGTCGTTTCTTTCACTTGGAAAGAGAAAGAAAGGACTTGCAAAGGAACGCACTCACCAAGGTTAAAAGTCCTTTCGTAATATTATTCCGGGAACGGTGTGGAGAAAAACACAGTATTCAAGTTGTTTATAGACAGAATTTATTGCTAGAGTACCACAATTTAATACAAAGAGAATGCACTCAAAAAGAATCTTTTCGCATCGCATTGAAGACGTTTTCGCTCTGTCTGTCGGTCGTGCTGCTGCAAATCTTGAAGACTAGCCGTGTTCTACGTTCGTTTCTCCTGCGACATCGCAGCCAAGTTCGAAGCACCTAGAAAAGAAGGATGTTGCTTATTAATAAAATGTAGCAAGCACTTGATTAGCGGCAAGGTAGATTACTAGCTCAAAACAGCATCAATGTCGTTCAAAGTAAATGCCCTTATTAGAAATAGTTAGAAATGAATATGGTCAATGTTGGTCAGCATAAGAACGTCACTTCAGTGCCTTCCTGCAATCAGTATCAGATTGGTAACAAGGGGGTGCAGGAGTTCTTTTTGATGGGACATGGAGAGGTATAGCTGAAGTTACAATAGCAGATGTGGCAGAATTAAATGCTTCAATAGTGAAGATTCGTACCTTTGTCTCTCCGAAAACAGTCCGGGAGAAATTGCATGCTTTGAGATTATTCGGAGGAAGAGATTCGTAAAGTTAAACATCGCTTGCTCTCAGATCAAACCTCATAAAATTCTTGGTCGTTCAAAAGTCAGAAATCTAACTTAAAGTAAACGAATGTTGAAAGAGGATATAGGTATGTAAATAATTATTTTTTGATTGGTCATTGAAAGAATTAAAAAAAAATTGGATAAGCAACACTTGTAAGGAACTGATTATATTGGGAAGTAGTTATAGGTTTTGGAAACCATGATATTCTGGATGGGAAGGTTCTTAGAGAACCTGAGAACCGAATGTATCATAGGCTTCATGTCTTGAGAGGATAATCTCAGTGACGTTTTCTAAGGTTAACCGATTCGTTCAGTACGAAAGGAAGTTAAGAAGGCGTTGCAATCCATTCGATAAGGGCGCTCTGGAGTGCAGTACAAGAGAGTAAATTCTCGAAGCTCATGGCATCATAAATTAAAAAAAAAACCTTGTTGAGTTGAGCACCGATTCTAAACCAAGGCACCTTCCTACTGCACACACATGGTCAAAGACTTCTTATTGAATTCATGACGATGAACCTCAGTAAATACTTCTTTTGAACTTCGTGGGATGTTTGCGGTAGTGTAGGAATTTCCAAGTACTGCAGTTCCTCCCATCCTCTTGTCGTTTGCTCTGCTGGACGTGGGTCGGGTGCCATGGTCCGAATCCTGAAAGAATAACAGAAAAGCTCATTGTATTGCTCTCGAGTCTTGATAAGATGCAGGCAGTTAGCTTAATCAAATAACAATGGATTGAAGTCAGTCCATGTAATGATGTTTATTATGTGCTATGAAAAAGAATAAACAGTGGTTTGGTCACCCACCCTCGGAGTTCGACTATTTATTGAAATTTGACCTAATGTTACTTGCGGCATAACTAAGTCGTTGGCTGCTTGTGATATAGAATAAAATTATTTCTGTTTACAGATGTTCAAGTTTGCACAAGCTTCCCATTTCAAAAAGTCATAAAATTTAAATGATGCAAAATTATGTAAAATTATAAATATGTCACTCCAACAAATTCGTTGCACATCTTTTAAAAGCATTGCTTTAAAGATTATTTTATTCCAAAATGCAAAATACACCGGTGTTGAATTTGGACATTCTTCCAGCAAGGAGTGCACAATTAACAATCACTCCATAAAATTTTATGCAGTAAATTAGCTTATGCTTCAATGGTTTTAAAGAAATGCCCTTCATAACTTTGCCTAGAGAAATAGAAACACTTCAGTGATATTTTAACAGCAAAGTTTTCTTTCTATCGCTTGTGCAGATTCATTGTGCTTAATCCCATCCCATCTTCCTGGAAAACCCCAACACCCCCTTCTTAATAAACTTCCTAAGCAGAAATTTTGTAAAATTGGACTTATCTTATTTCTAAGAGTCGCGCTCAATAGAATAACAGTCACCTGGAGTAGATTGCCACCTCAGCACAGAAGGTAATAAGTAATGAAGGAACAGCATTGCACTTGTTCATAGAGAAAAAACAGTAAGGCCTGTGTCATTCTTTTTCGTTACCCTGCAATGTTTATTTTGATCCAAAGATATACTGCAGTGTAGAGGGATGGACGAAGTGCCAAGAGGAAGAAAGTCAAACAGATAGTTAACATAGCGAGGAAATGTCAAGCTGCAGATAGAACTGAGACTGATGATAGAGACTGCCATTTCATGTATCCCGTGTGAACTGACCAATGAGTTCTTTTTAAAAGTATCTTGTGAAATGAGAAACCGTCCCGAGACGATCCGTTGGATGTTTTTATCATTTAATTATATGATCTGTTGCTAAATGCTTGAAATGGATGGCCAGATTGAGGCTCACATTAATGCTATTGTAAACGTTTGCTAATAATATCGATACCCTACCCTCAAGGCGTGTTATTTTCTTTTAAAATCTAACAAGTACTCACAGAATAAAAACGTGTTCCGATTTCCTTCGCTACCAATGTTGGGAAGCAGGTGATCCATTCGGAGTGGACAATCACTCTCTTCGTCCATTGGCAGTAGCTTCTTCTCGATGTGTAACGGCGTCCTGAAATGTAAAGATATCGAGTTCGTTAAAAAGATACTTGATTCGTTATTATGGATAAACCGTATTGAATCACGCACTCTGCAAAAGTAGAGTATAAGTTAGAGGAAGCGAAGGCGTATTCGTAAGGCTCAATATGGCGTACACGAGCTGTATAACGTAAAGAAAACGAAAATGATATCTATAACGGAATACTGTGGCCATGCGTAACCTCAGAAAGGGCGTAAAGGACAACGAATGAAGGAAAAAACTGTTTATCGAGTTTAAAGTTTAATTGTAAAAAATTAACTAAATTTGATCTCCCGCTAAACTTTTTTCTCGATCCTGATTGGCTGAGGGAAATACCACCGCTGTCAGTGCAAGCACTGTATTCTTAAATTGTTATCAAAATATTTCTCTGTCCGATCAGCGATTGAATGTGTTGATAATTCCTCTCTTCTTTTATGTCGACCGCGCATGAGGGCGGTTTTCTCGATTTCGGAAGAATAAGCAGACGATCCGTTATGAAAATGGTTTTTTTGTGCGGTAAGACTCACGTAGTAGAATAAGTCATAATAAATACTAATCTTCATATAATTTTAATCGGTTACGATGGAAATCTTGTTGGTTTTTAAAAATCTAATTGCAATTTTAGAATCCCGACGGTAACAGTCTCGCGTCCCAACTCCATTACGCATATATCACTTTTCCGGTGCACCTCGCCGTGATCACATCGTTCCCATCACCAATTGTTTACAATAACTAAAATGCCAGTTTTAATACATAACAGAGGCTATCAGCATCCCAATTCGAAACATGAATCCACCACGGAGCGATCTGTCAACAGTAATCGCCTCGGGTTCTCGATTAATCAGTGAAATTCCGCAATATTGTTAAGGTCCATACGCATGGTTCAAGGGAGGAAAGCTAGCTAGCATCCTCTGAATATCATTGTCTCGGGAGGACGATGTGGAATGTAGGTATTCGTCATTTGGAAACAAGAGCAGGTGAAATTCTCGAAGCAAATATTTGCGAACAGGGCGTTCGAAAAGATTTCCAATGGGACTTACCTTCCGCGAAACCCGCGCTCTCACTCCAAGCTCTTCTGCTTCCTCGACGCCGTCCACAACAAACCCTCCGTTTATCTCGTGTTTTCTCCGATTTCCACTTATCACACGAGTTTGGTCACGATCACCTGATCCAAGAGGAATCCTCAGCATTCCTCTGCTCGATGATTGTTTCGAAACACAAGGGAAAAGGTTTCACAAGCTACGTTCACTACCTTCTCTCGCACGAGAACCCGCCAACTAAAGCGATAAGTGCAGGAATAAGTCGCCCTCTTTCGGGATGCGGTTGAGAACGAATTCCACAGGATGAAGGCCGATATTTATCCACTTCTCGTAAAAGCTTCCGAAGCGTACGATCAAATGAACTGAGGGACGATCTTTTTATATTTTCAAACTCTCTTTCTATTCGCATCGTGTTATTAAGCCAAACATTAAGCCAAAATATCGATCAGCTCTAATCATCGCTGCGAGACTTACTACGGGATTGTTCGTTACCGTGGATGCGAACGAGAGAGATGATTTCAAGTAGTGGGTGTCAACGAGAAGTAATGTCCGCAGAAGTTGTAATAAAAAACTCGACAGTAAGTGACGAAAGGAGGGAACCAAATAAAATAAAGCGTAATAAAATGAGTCTTTAATTTAGGAGCTAACGATTTTTTCCCAAACCAGTCGAGGAAGGGGAGATTGACTTTTTGTTGTTGATAAAATTCGCGTGCAAGTAAGTTTTACTTGGTCAGAAGATGAAATGAGTGTTCACAAAACCTTATTCCGTATACGAATGTCGTTTCTTTCACTTGGAAAGAGAAAGAAAGGACTTGCAAAGGAACGCACTCACCAAGGTTAAAAGTCCTTTCGTAATATTATTCCGGGAACGGTGTGGAGAAAAACACAGTATTCAAGTTGTTTATAGACAGAATTTATTGCAAGAGTACCACAATTTAATACAAAGAGAATGCACTCAAAAAGAATCTTTTCGCATCGCATTGAAGACGTTTTCGCTCTGTCTGTCGGTCGTGCTGCTGCAAATCTTGAAGACTAGCCGTGTTCTACGTTCGTTTCTCCTGCGACATCGCAGCCAAGTTCGAAGCACCTAGAAAAGAAGGATGTTGCTTATTAATAAAATGTAGCAAGCACTTGATTAGCGGCAAGGTAGATTACTAGCTCAAAACAGCATCAATGTCGTTCAAAGTAAATGCCCTTATTAGAAATAGTTAGAAATGAATATGGTCAATGTTGGTCAGCATAAGAACGTCACTTCAGTGCCTTCCTGCAATCAGTATCAGATTGGTAACAAGGGGGTGCAGGAGTTCTTTTTGATGGGACATGGAGAGGTATAGCTGAAGTTAAAATAGCAGATGTGGCAGAATTAAATGCTTCAATAGTGAAGATTCGTACCTTTGTCTCTCCGAAAACAGTCCGGGAGAAATTGCATGCTTTGAGATTATTCGGAGGAAGAGATTCGTAAAGTTAAACATCGCTTGCTCTCAGATCAAACCTCATAAAATTCTTGGTCGTTCAAAAGTCAGAAATCTAACTTAAAGTAAACGAATGTTGAAAGAGGATATAGGTATGTAAATAATTATTTTTTGATTGGTCATTGAAAGAATTAAAAAAAAATTGGATAAGCAACACTTGTAAGGAACTGATTATATTGGGAAGTAGTTATAGGTTTTGGAAACCATGATATTCTTGATGGGAAGGTTCTTAGAGAACCTGAGAACCGAATGTATCATAGGCTTCATGTCTTGAGAGGATAATCTCAGTGACGTTTTCTAAGGTTAACCGATTCGTTCAGTACGAAAGGAAGTTAAGAAGGCGTTGCAATCCATTCGATAAGGGCGCTCTGGAGTGCAGTACAAGAGAGTAAATTCTCGAAGCTCATGGCATCATAAATTAATAAAAAAACCTTGTTGAGTTGAGCACCGATTCTAAACCAAGGCACCTTCCTACTGCACACACATGGTCAAAGACTTCTTATTGAATTCATGACGATGAACCTCAGTAAATACTTCTTTTGAACTTCGTGGGATGTTTGCGGTAGTGTAGGAATTTCCAAGTACTGCAGTTCCTCCCATCCTCTTGTCGTTTGCTCTGCTGGACGTGGGTCGGGTGCCATGGTCCGAATCCTGAAAGAATAACAGAAAAGCTCATTGTATTGCTCTCGAGTCTTGATAAGATGCAGGCAGTTAGCTTAATCAAATAACAATGGATTGAAGTCAGTTCATGTAATGATGTTTGTTATGTGCTATGAAAAAGAATAAACAGTGGTTTGGTCACCCACCCTCAGAGTTTGACTATTTATTGAAATTTGACCTAATGTTACTTGCGGCATAACTAAGTCGTTGGCTGCTTGTGATATAGAATAAAATTATTTCTGTTTACAGATGTTCAAGTTTGCACAAGCTTCCCATTTCAAAAAGTCATAAAATTTAAATGATGCAAAATTATGTAAAATTATAAATATGTCACTCCAACAAATTCGTTGCACATCTTTTAAAAGCATTGCTTTAAAGATTATTTTATTCCAAAATGCAAAATACACCGGTGTTGAATTTGGACATTCTTCCAGCAAGGAGTGCACAATTAACAATCACTCCATAAAATTTTATGCAGTAAATTAGCTTATGCTTCAATGGTTTTAAAGAAATGCCCTTCATAACTTTGCCTAGAGAAATAGAAACACTTCAGTGATATTTTAACAGCAAAGTTTTCTTTCTATCGCTTGTGCAGATTCATTGTGCTTAATCCCATCCCATCTTCCTGGAAAACCCCAACACCCCCTTCTTAATAAACTTCCTAAGCAGAAATTTTGTAAAATTGGACTTATCTTATTTCTAAGAGTCGCGCTCAATAGAATAACAGTCACCTGGAGTAGATTGCCACCTCAGCACAGAAGGTAATAAGTAATGAAGGAACAGCATTGCACTTGTTCATAGAGAAAAAACAGTAAGGCCTGTGTCATTCTTTTTCGTTACCCTGCAATGTTTATTGTGATCCAAAGATATACTGCAGTGTAGAGGGATGGACGAAGTGCCAAGAGGAAGAAAGTCAAACAGATAGTTAACATAGCGAGGAAATGTCAAGCTGCAGATAGAACTGAGACTAATGATAGAGACTGCCATTTCATGTATCCCGTGTGAACTGACCAATGAGTTCTTTTTAAAAGTATCTTGTGAAATGAGAAACCGTCCCGAGACGATCCGTTGGATGTTTTTATCATTTAATTATATGATCTGTTGCTAAATGCTTGAAATGGATGGCCAGATAGAGGCTCACATTAATGCTATTGTAAAAGTTTGCTAATAATATCGATACCCTACCCTCAAGGCGTGTTATTTTCCTTTAAAATCTAACAAGTACTCACAGAATAAAAACGTGTTCCGATTTCCTTCGCTACCAATGTTGGGAAGCAGGCGATCCATTCGGAGTTGGCAATCACTCTCTTCGTTCATTGGCAGTAGTTTCTTCTCGATGTGTAACGGCGTCCTGAAATGTAAAGATATCGAGTTCGTTAAAAAGATACTTGATTCGTTATTATGGATAAACCGTATTGAATCACGCACTCTGCAAAAGTAGAGTATAAGTTAGAGGAAGCGAAGGCGTATTCGTAAGGCTCAATATGGCGTACACGAGCTGTATAACGTAAAGAAAACGAAAATGATATCTATAACGGAATACTGTGGCCATGCGTAACCTCAGAAAGGGCGTAAAGGACAACGAATGAAGGAAAAAACTGTTTATCGAGTTTAAAGTTTAATTGTAAAAAATTAACTAAATTTGATCTCCCGCTAAACTTTTTTCTCGATCCTGATTGGCTGAGGGAAATACCACCGCTGTCAGTGCAAGCACTGTATTCTTAAATTGTTATCAAAATATTTCTCTGTCCGATCAGCGATTGAATGTGTTGATAATTCCTCTCTTCTTTTATGTCGACCGCGCATGAGGGCGGTTTTCTCGATTTCGGAAGAATAAGCAGACGATCCGTTATGAAAATGGTTTTTTTGTGCGGTAAGACTCACGTAGTAGAATAAGTCATAATAAATACTAATCTTCATATAATTTTAATCGGTTACGATGGAAATCTTGTTGGTTTTTAAAAATCTAACTGCAATTTTAGAATCCCGACGGTAACAGTCTCGCGTCCCAACTCCATTACGCATATATCACTTTTCCGGTGCACCTCGCCGTGATCACATCGTTCCCATCACCAATTGTTTACAATAACTAAAATGCCAGTTTTAATACATAACAGAGGCTATCAGCATCCCAATTCGAAACATGAATCCACCACGGAGCGATCTGTCAACAGTAATCGCTTCGGGTTCTCGATTAATCAGTGAAATTCCGCAATATTGTTAAGGTCCATACGCATGGTTCAAGGGAGGAAAGCTAGCTAGCATCCTCTGAATATCATTGTCTCGGGAGGACGAAGTGGAATGTAGGTATTCGTCATTTGGAAACAAGAGCAGGTGAAATTCTCGAAGCGAATATTTGCGAACAGGGCGTTCGAAAAGAATTCCAATGGGACTTACCTTCCGCGAAACCCGCGCTCTCACTCCAAGCTCTTCTGCTTCCTCGACGCCGTCCACAACAAACCCTCCGTTTATCTCGTGTTTTCTCCGATTTCCACTTATCACACGAGTTTGGTCACGATCACCTGATCCAAGAGGAATCCTCAGCATTCCTCTGCTCGATGATTGTTTCGAAACACAAGGGAAAAGGTTTCACAAGCTACGTTCACTACCTTCTCTCGCACGAGAACCCGCCAACTAAAGCGATAAGTGCAGGAATAAGTCGCCCTCTTTGGGGATGCGGTTGAGAACGAATTCCACAGGATGAAGGCCGATATTTATCCACTTCTCGTAAAAGCTTCCGAAGCGTACGATCAAATGAACTGAGGGACGATCTTTTTATATTTTCAAACTCTCTTTCTATTCGCATCGTGTTATTAAGCCAAACATTAAGCCAAAATATCGATCAGCTCTAATCATCGCTGCGAGACTTACTACGGGATTGTTCGTTACCGTGGATGCGAACGAGAGAGATGATTTCAAGTAGTGGGTGTCAACGAGAAGTAATGTCCGCAGAAGTTGTAATAAAAAACTCGACAGTAAGTGACGAAAGGAGGGAACCAAATAAAATAAAGCGTAATAAAATGAGTCTTTAATTTAGGAGCTAACGATTTTTTCCCAAACCAGTCGAGGAAGGGGAGATTGACTTTTTGTTGTTGATAAAATTCGCGTGCAAGCAAGTGTTACTTGGTCAGAAGATGAAATGAGTGTTCACAAAACCTTATTCCGTATACGAATGTCGTTTCTTTCACTTGGAAAGAGAAAGAAAGGACTTGCAAAGGAACGCACTCACCAAGGTTAAAAGTCCTTTCGTAATATTATTCCGGGAACGGTGTGGAGAAAAACACAGTATTCAAGTTGTTTATAGACAGAATTTATTGCAAGAGTACCACAATTTAATACAAAGAGAATGCACTCAAAAAGAATCTTTTCGCATCGCATTGAAGACGTTTTCGCTCTGTCTGTCGGTCGTGCTGCTGCAAATCTTGAAGACTAGCCGTGTTCTACGTTCGTTTCTCCTGCGACATCGCAGCCAAGTTCGATGCACCTAGAAAAGAAGGATGTTGCTTATTAATAAAATGTAGCAAGCACTTGATTAGCGGCAAGGTAGATTACTAGCTCAAAACAGCATCAATGTCGTTCAAAGTAAATGCCCTTATTAGAAATAGTTAGAAATGAATATGGTCAATGTTGGTCAGCATAAGAACGTCACTTCAGTGCCTTCCTGCAATCAGTATCAGATTGGTAACAAGGGGGTGCAGGAGTTCTTTTTGATGGGACATGGAGAGGTATAGCTGAAGTTACAATAGCAGATGTGGCAGAATTAAATGCTTCAATAGTGAAGATTCGTACCTTTGTCTCTCCGAAAACAGTCCGGGAGAAATTGCATGCTTTGAGATTATTCGGAGGAAGAGATTCGTAAAGTTAAACATCGCTTGCTCTCAGATCAAACCTCATAAAATTCTTGATCGTTCAAAAGTCAGAAATCTAACTTAAAGTAAACGAATGTTGAAAGAGGATATAGGTATGTAAATAATTATTTTTTGATTGGTCATTGAAAGAATTAAAAAAAAATTGGATAAGCAACACTTGTAAGGAACTGATTATATTGGGAAGTAGTTATAGGTTTTGGAAACCATGATATTCTGGATGGGAAGGTTCTTAGAGAACCTGAGAACCGAATGTATCATAGGCTTCATGTCTTGAGAGGATAATCTCAGTGACGTTTTCTAAGGTTAACCGATTCATTCAGTACGAAAGGAAGTTAAGAAGGCGTTGCAATCCATTCGATAAGGGCGCTCTGGAGTGCAGTACAAGAGAGTAAATTCTCGAAGCTCATGGCATCATAAATTAAAAAAAAACCTTGTTGAGTTGAGCACCGATTCTAAACCAAGGCACCTTCCTACTGCACACACATGGTCAAAGACTTCTTATTGAATTCATGACGATGAACCTCAGTAAATACTTCTTTTGAACTTCGTGGGATGTTTGCGGTAGTGTAGGAATTTCCAAGTACTGCAGTTCCTCCCATCCTCTTGTCGTTTGCTCTGCTGGACGTGGGTCGGGTGCCATGGTCCGAATCCTGAAAGAATAACAGAAAAGCTCATTGTATTGCTCTCGAGTCTTGATAAGATGCAGGCAGTTAGCTTAATCAAATAACAATGGATTGAAGTCAGTTCATGTAATGATGTTTGTTATGTGCTATGAAAAAGAATAAACAGTGGTTTGGTCACCCACCCTCAGAGTTTGACTATTTATTGAAATTTGACCTAATGTTACTTGCGGCATAACTAAGTCGTTGGCTGCTTGTGATATAGAATAAAATTATTTCTGTTTACAGATGTTCAAGTTTGCACAAGCTTCCCATTTCAAAAAGTCATAAAATTTAAATGATGCAAAATTATGTAAAATTATAAATATGTCACTCCAACAAATTCGTTGCACATCTTTTAAAAGCATTGCTTTAAAGATTATTTTATTCCAAAATGCAAAATACACCGGTGTTGAATTTGGACATTCTTCCAGCAAGGAGTGCACAATTAACAATCACTCCATAAAATTTTATGCAGTAAATTAGCTTATGCTTCAATGGTTTTAAAGAAATGCCCTTCATAACTTTGCCTAGAGAAATAGAAACACTTCAGTGATATTTTAACAGCAAAGTTTTCTTTCTATCGCTTGTGCAGATTCATTGTGCTTAATCCCATCCCATCTTCCTGGAAAACCCCAACACCCCCTTCTTAATAAACTTCCTAAGCAGAAATTTTGTAAAATTGGACTTATCTTATTTCTAAGAGTCGCGCTCAATAGAATAACAGTCACCTGGAGTAGATTGCCACCTCAGCACAGAAGGTAATAAGTAGTGAAGGAACAGCATTGCACTTGTTCATAGAGAAAAAACAGTAAGGCCTGTGTCATTCTTTTTCGTTACCCTGCAATGTTTATTGTGATCCAAAGATATACTGCAGTGTAGAGGGATGGACGAAGTGCCAAGAGGAAGAAAGTCAAACAGATAGTTAACATAGCGAGGAAATGTCAAGCTGCAGATAGAACTGAGACTAATGATAGAGACTGCCATTTCATGTATCCCGTGTGAACTGACCAATGAGTTCTTTTTAAAAGTATCTTGTGAAATGAGAAACCGTCCCGAGACGATCCGTTGGATGTTTTTATCATTTAATTATATGATCTGTTGCTAAATGCTTGAAATGGATGGCCAGATTGAGGCTCACATTAATGCTATTGTAAAAGTTTGCTAATAATATCGATACCCTACCCTCAAGGCGTGTTATTTTCCTTTAAAATCTAACAAGTACTCACAGAATAAAAACGTGTTCCGATTTCCTTCGCTACCAATGTTGGGAAGCAGGCGATCCATTCGGAGTGGACAATCACTCTCTTCGTTCATTGGCAGTAGTTTCTTCTCGATGTGTAACGGCGTCCTGAAATGTAAAGATATCGAGTTCGTTAAAAAGATACTTGATTCGTTATTATGGATAAACCGTATTGAATCACGCACTCTGCAAAAGTAGAGTATAAGTTAGAGGAAGCGAAGGCGTATTCGTAAGGCTCAATATGGCGTACACGAGCTGTATAACGTAAAGAAAACGAAAATGATATCTATAACGGAATACTGTGGCCATGCGTAACCTCAGAAAGGGCGTAAAGGACAACGAATGAAGGAAAAAACTGTTTATCGAGTTTAAAGTTTAATTGTAAAAAATTAACTAAATTTGATCTCCCGCTAAACTTTTTTCTCGATCCTGATTGGCTGAGGGAAATACCACCGCTGTCAGTGCAAGCACTGTATTCTTAAATTGTTATCAAAATATTTCTCTGTCCGATCAGCGATTGAATGTGTTGATAATTCCTCTCTTCTTTTATGTCGACCGCGCATGAGGGCGGTTTTCTCGATTTCGGAAGAATAAGCAGACGATCCGTTATGAAAATGGTTTTTTTGTGCGGTAAGACTCACGTAGTAGAATAAGTCATAATAAATACTAATCTTCATATAATTTTAATCGGTTACGATGGAAATCTTGTTGGTTTTTAAAAATCTAATTGCAATTTTAGAATCCCGACGGTAACAGTCTCGCGTCCCAACTCCATTACGCATATATCACTTTTCCGGTGCACCTCGCCGTGATCACATCGTTCCCATCACCAATTGTTTACAATAACTAAAATGCCAGTTTTAATACATAACAGAGGCTATCAGCATCCCAATTCGAAACATGAATCCACCACGGAGCGATCTGTCAACAGTAATCGCTTCGGGTTCTCGATTAATCAGTGAAATTCCGCAATATTGTTAAGGTCCATACGCATGGTTCAAGGGAGGAAAGCTAGCTAGCATCCTCTGAATATCATTGTCTCGGGAGGACGAAGTGGAATGTAGGTAATCGTCATTTGGAAACAAGAGCAGGTGAAATTCTCGAAGCGAATATTTGCGAACAGGGCGTTCGAAAAGAATTCCAATGGGACTTACCTTCCGCGAAACCCGCGCTCTCACTCCAAGCTCTTCTGCTTCCTCGACGCCGTCCACAACAAACCCTCCGTTTATCTCGTGTTTTCTCCGATTTCCACTTATCACACGAGTTTGGTCACGATCACCTGATCCAAGAGGAATCCTCAGCATTCCTCTGCTCGATGATTGTTTCGAAACACAAGGGAAAAGGTTTCACAAGCTACGTTCACTACCTTCTCTCGCACGAGAACCCGCCAACTAAAGCGATAAGTGCAGGAATAAGTCGCCCTCTTTGGGGATGCGGTTGAGAACGAATTCCACAGGATGAAGGCCGATATTTATCCACTTCTCGTAAAAGCTTCCGAAGCGTACGATCAAATGAACTGAGGGACGATCTTTTTATATTTTCAAACTCTCTTTCTATTCGCATCGTGTTATTAAGCCAAACATTAAGCCAAAATATCGATCAGCTCTAATCATCGCTGCGAGACTTACTACGGGATTGTTCGTTACCGTGGATGCGAACGAGAGAGATGATTTCAAGTAGTGGGTGTCAACGAGAAGTAATGTCCGCAGAAGTTGTAATAAAAAACTCGACAGTAAGTGACGAAAGGAGGGAACCAAATAAAATAAAGCGTAATAAAATGAGTCTTTAATTTAGGAGCTAACGATTTTTTCCCAAACCAGTCGAGGAAGGGGAGATTGACTTTTTGTTGTTGATAAAATTCGCGTGCAAGCAAGTGTTACTTGGTCAGAAGATGAAATGAGTGTTCACAAAACCTTATTCCGTATACGAATGTCGTTTCTTTCACTTGGAAAGAGAAAGAAAGGACTTGCAAAGGAACGCACTCACCAAGGTTAAAAGTCCTTTCGTAATATTATTTCGGGAACGGTGTGGAGAAAAACACAGTATTCAAGTTGTTTATAGACAGAATTTATTGCAAGAGTACCACAATTTAATACAAAGAGAATGCACTCAAAAAGAATCTTTTCGCATCGCATTGAAGACGTTTTCGCTCTGTCTGTCGGTCGTGCTGCTGCAAATCTTGAAGACTAGCCGTGTTCTACGTTCGTTTCTCCTGCGACATCGCAGCCAAGTTCGATGCACCTAGAAAAGAAGGATGTTGCTTATTAATAAAATGTAGCAAGCACTTGATTAGCGGCAAGGTAGATTACTAGCTCAAAACAGCATCAATGTCGTTCAAAGTAAATGCCCTTATTAGAAATAGTTAGAAATGAATATGGTCAATGTTGGTCAGCATAAGAACGTCACTTCAGTGCCTTCCTGCAATCAGTATCAGATTGGTAACAAGGGGGTGCAGGAGTTCTTTTTGATGGGACATGGAGAGGTATAGCTGAAGTTACAATAGCAGATGTGGCAGAATTAAATGCTTCAATAGTGAAGATTCGTACCTTTGTCTCTCCGAAAACAGTCCGGGAGAAATTGCATGCTTTGAGATTATTCGGAGGAAGAGATTCGTAAAGTTAAACATCGCTTGCTCTCAGATCAAACCTCATAAAATTCTTGATCGTTCAAAAGTCAGAAATCTAACTTAAAGTAAACGAATGTTGAAAGAGGATATAGGTATGTAAATAATTATTTTTTGATTGGTCATTGAAAGAATTAAAAAAAAATTGGATAAGCAACACTTGTAAGGAACTGATTATATTGGGAAGTAGTTATAGGTTTTGGAAACCATGATATTCTTGATGGGAAGGTTCTTAGAGAACCTGAGAACCGAATGTATCATAGGCTTCATGTCTTGAGAGGATAATCTCAGTGACGTTTTCTAAGGTTAACCGATTCATTCAGTACGAAAGGAAGTTAAGAAGGCGTTGCAATCCATTCGATAAGGGCGCTCTGGAGTGCAGTACAAGAGAGTAAATTCTCGAAGCTCATGGCATCATAAATTAAAAAAAAACCTTGTTGAGTTGAGCACCGATTCTAAACCAAGGCACCTTCCTACTGCACACACATGGTCAAAGACTTCTTATTGAATTCATGACGATGAACCTCAGTAAATACTTCTTTTGAACTTCGTGGGATGTTTGCGGTAGTGTAGGAATTTCCAAGTACTGCAGTTCCTCCCATCCTCTTGTCGTTTGCTCTGCTGGACGTGGGTCGGGTGCCATGGTCCGAATCCTGAAAGAATAACAGAAAAGCTCATTGTATTGCTCTCGAGTCTTGATAAGATGCAGGCAGTAAGCTTAATCAAATAACAATGGATTGAAGTCAGTCCATGTAATGATGTTTATTATGTGCTATGAAAAAGAATAAACAGTGGTTTGGTCACCCACCCTCAGAGTTTGACTATTTATTGAAATTTGACCTAATGTTACTTGCGGCATAACTAAGTCGTTGGCTGCTTGTGATATAGAATAAAATTATTTCTGTTTACAGATGTTCAAGTTTGCACAAGCTTCCCATTTCAAAAAGTCATAAAATTTAAATGATGCAAAATTATGTAAAATTATAAATATGTCACTCCAACAAATTCGTTGCACATCTTTTAAAAGCATTGCTTTAAAGATTATTTTATTCCAAAATGCAAAATACACCGGTGTTGAATTTGGACATTCTTCCAGCAAGGAGTGCACAATTAACAATCACTCCATAAAATTTTATGCAGTAAATTAGCTTATGCTTCAATGGTTTTAAAGAAATGCCCTTCATAACTTTGCCTAGAGAAATAGAAACACTTCAGTGATATTTTAACAGCAAAGTTTTCTTTCTATCGCTTGTGCAGATTCATTGTGCTTAATCCCATCCCATCTTCCTGGAAAACCCCAACACCCCCTTCTTAATAAACTTCCTAAGCAGAAATTTTGTAAAATTGGACTTATCTTATTTCTAAGAGTCGCGCTCAATAGAATAACAGTCACCTGGAGTAGATTGCCACCTCAGCACAGAAGGTAATAAGTAATGAAGGAACAGCATTGCACTTGTTCATAGAGAAAAAACAGTAAGGCCTGTGTCATTCTTTTTCGTTACCCTGCAATGTTTATTGTGATCCAAAGATATACTGCAGTGTAGAGGGATGGACGAAGTGCCAAGAGGAAGAAAGTCAAACAGATAGTTAACATAGCGAGGAAATGTCAAGCTGCAGATAGAACTGAGACTGATGATAGAGACTGCCATTTCATGTATCCCGTGTGAACTGACCAATGAGTTCTTTTTAAAAGTATCTTGTGAAATGAGAAACCGTCCCGAGACGATCCGTTGGATGTTTTTATCATTTAATTATATGATCTGTTGCTAAATGCTTGAAATGGATGGCCAGATTGAGGCTCACATTAATGCTATTGTAAAAGTTTGCTAATAATATCGATACCCTACCCTCAAGGCGTGTTATTTTCCTTTAAAATCTAACAAGTACTCACAGAATAAAAACGTGTTCCGATTTCCTTCGCTACCAATGTTGGGAAGCAGGCGATCCATTCGGAGTGGACAATCACTCTCTTCGTTCATTGGCAGTAGTTTCTTCTCGATGTGTAACGGCGTCCTGAAATGTAAAGATATCGAGTTCGTTAAAAAGATACTTGATTCGTTATTATGGATAAACCGTATTGAATCACGCACTCTGCAAAAGTAGAGTATAAGTTAGAGGAAGCGAAGGCGTATTCGTAAGGCTCAATATGGCGTACACGAGCTGTATAACGTAAAGAAAACGAAAATGATATCTATAACGGAATACTGTGGCCATGCGTAACCTCAGAAAGGGCGTAAAGGACAACGAATGAAGGAAAAAACTGTTTATCGAGTTTAAAGTTTAATTGTAAAAAATTAGCTAAATTTGATCTCCCGCTAAACTTTTTTCTCGATCCTGATTGGCTGAGGGAAATACCACCGCTGTCAGTGCAAGCACTGTATTCTTAAATTGTTATCAAAATATTTCTCTGTCCGATCAGCGATTGAATGTGTTGATAATTCCTCTCTTCTTTTATGTCGACCGCGCATGAGGGCGGTTTTCTCGATTTCGGAAGAATAAGCAGACGATCCGTTATGAAAATGGTTTTTTTGTGCGGTAAGACTCACGTAGTAGAATAAGTCATAATAAATACTAATCTTCATATAATTTTAATCGGTTACGATGGAAATCTTGTTGGTTTTTAAAAATCTAACTGCAATTTTAGAATCCCGACGGTAACAGTCTCGCGTCCCAACTCCATTACGCATATATCACTTTTCCGGTGCACCTCGCCGTGATCACATCGTTCCCATCACCAATTGTTTACAATAACTAAAATGCCAGTTTTAATACATAACAGAGGCTATCAGCATCCCAATTCGAAACATGAATCCACCACGGAGCGATCTGTCAACAGTAATCGCTTCGGGTTCTCGATTAATCAGTGAAATTCCGCAATATTGTTAAGGTCCATACGCATGGTTCAAGGGAGGAAAGCTAGCTAGCATCCTCTGAATATCATTGTCTCGGGAGGACGAAGTGGAATGTAGGTATTCGTCATTTGGAAACAAGAGCAGGTGAAATTCTCGAAGCAAATATTTGCGAACAGGGCGTTCGAAAAGATTTCCAATGGGACTTACCTTCCGCGAAACCCGCGCTCTCACTCCAAGCTCTTCTGCTTCCTCGACGCCGTCCACAACAAACCCTCCGTTTATCTCGTGTTTTCTCCGATTTCCACTTATCACACGAGTTTGGTCACGATCACCTGATCCAAGAGGAATCCTCAGCATTCCTCTGCTCGATGATTGTTTCGAAACGCAAGGGAAAAGGTTTCACAAGCTACGTTCACTACCTTCTCTCGCACGAGAACCCGCCAACTAAAGCGATAAGTGCAGGAATAAGTCGCCCTCTTTGGGGATGCGGTTGAGAACGAATTCCACAGGATGAAGGCCGATATTTATCCACTTCTCGTAAAAGCTTCCGAAGCGTACGATCAAATGAACTGAGGGACGATCTTTTTATATTTTCAAACTCTCTTTCTATTCGCATCGTGTTATTAAGCCAAACATTAAGCCAAAATATCGATCAGCTCTAATCATCGCTGCGAGACTTACTACGGGATTGTTCGTTACCGTGGATGCGAACGAGAGAGATGATTTCAAGTAGTGGGTGTCAACGAGAAGTAATGTCCGCAGAAGTTGTAATAAAAAACTCGACAGTAAGTGACGAAAGGAGGGAACCAAATAAAATAAAGCGTAATAAAATGAGTCTTTAATTTAGGAGCTAACGATTTTTTCCCAAACCAGTCGAGGAAGGGGAGATTGACTTTTTGTTGTTGATAAAATTCGCGTGCAAGCAAGTGTTACTTGGTCAGAAGATGAAATGAGTGTTCACAAAACCTTATTCCGTATACGAATGTCGTTTCTTTCACTTGGAAAGAGAAAGAAAGGACTTGCAAAGGAACGCACTCACCAAGGTTAAAAGTCCTTTCGTAATATTATTTCGGGAACGGTGTGGAGAAAAACACAGTATTCAAGTTGTTTATAGACAGAATTTATTGCAAGAGTACCACAATTTAATACAAAGAGAATGCACTCAAAAAGAATCTTTTCGCATCGCATTGAAGACGTTTTCGCTCTGTCTGTCGGTCGTGCTGCTGCAAATCTTGAAGACTAGCCGTGTTCTACGTTCGTTTCTCCTGCGACATCGCAGCCAAGTTCGAAGCACCTAGAAAAGAAGGATGTTGCTTATTAATAAAATGTAGCAAGCACTTGATTAGCGGCAAGGTAGGTTACTAGCTCAAAACAGCATCAATGTCGTTCAAAGTAAATGCCCTTATTAGAAATAGTTAGAAATGAATATGGTCAATGTTGGTCAGCATAAGAACGTCACTTCAGTGCCTTCCTGCAATCAGTATCAGATTGGTAACAAGGGGGTGCAGGAGTTCTTTTTGATGGGACATGGAGAGGTATAGCTGAAGTTACAATAGCAGATGTGGCAGAATTAAATGCTTCAATAGTGAAGATTCGTACCTTTGTCTCTCCGAAAACAGTCCGGGAGAAATTGCATGCTTTGAGATTATTCGGAGGAAGAGATTCGTAAAGTTAAACATCGCTTGCTCTCAGATCAAACCTCATAAAATTCTTGGTCGTTCATAGTCAGAAATCTAACTTAAAGTAAACGAATGTTGAAAGAGGATATAGGTATGTAAATAATTATTTTTTGATTGGTCATTGAAAGAATTAAAAAAAAATTGGATAAGCAACACTTGTAAGGAACTGATTATATTGGGAAGTAGTTATAGGTTTTGGAAACCATGATATTTTTGATGGGAAGGTTCTTAGAGAACCTGAGAATCGAATGTATCATAGGCTTCATGTCTTGAGAGGATAATCTCAGTGACGTTTTCTAAGGTTAACCGATTCATTCAGTACGAAAGGAAGTTAAGAAGGCGTTGCAATCCATTCGATAGGGCGCTCTGGAGTGCAGTACAAGAGAGTAAATTCTCGAAGCTCATGGCATCATAAATTAATAAAAAAACCTTGTTGAGTTGAGCACCGATTCTAAACCAAGGCACCTTCCTACTGCACACACATGGTCAAAGACTTCTTATTGAATTCATGACGATGAACCTCAGTAAATACTTCTTTTGAACTTCGTGGGATGTTTGCGGTAGTGTAGGAATTTCCAAGTACTGCAGTTCCTCCCATCCTCTTGTCGTTTGCTCTGCTGGACGTGGGTCGGGTGCCATGGTCCGAATCCTGAAAGAATAACAGAAAAGCTCATTGTATTGCTCTCGAGTCTTGATAAGATGCAGGCAGTAAGCTTAATCAAATAACAATGGATTGAAGTCAGTCCATGTAATGATGTTTATTATGTGCTATGAAAAAGAATAAACAGTGGTTTGGTCACCCACCCTCAGAGTTTGACTATTTATTGAAATTTGACCTAATGTTACTTGCGGCATAACTAAGTCGTTGGCTGCTTGTGATATAGAATAAAATTATTTCTGTTTACAGATGTTCAAGTTTGCACAAGCTTCCCATTTCAAAAAGTCATAAAATTTAAATGATGCAAAATTATGTAAAATTATAAATATGTCACTCCAACAAATTCGTTGCACATCTTTTAAAAGCATTGCTTTAAAGATTATTTTATTCCAAAATGCAAAATACACCGGTGTTGAATTTGGACATTCTTCCAGCAAGGAGTGCACAATTAACAATCACTCCATAAAATTTTATGCAGTAAATTAGCTTATGCTTCAATGGTTTTAAAGAAATGCCCTTCATAACTTTGCCTAGAGAAATAGAAACACTTCAGTGATATTTTAACAGCAAAGTTTTCTTTCTATCGCTTGTGCAGATTCATTGTGCTTAATCCCATCCCATCTTCCTGGAAAACCCCAACACCCCCTTCTTAATAAACTTCCTAAGCAGAAATTTTGTAAAATTGGACTTATCTTATTTCTAAGAGTCGCGCTCAATAGAATAACAGTCACCTGGAGTAGATTGCCACCTCAGCACAGAAGGTAATAAGTAATGAAGGAACAGCATTGCACTTGTTCATAGAGAAAAAACAGTAAGGCCTGTGTCATTCTTTTTCGTTACCCTGCAATGTTTATTGTGATCCAAAGATATACTGCAGTGTAGAGGGATGGACGAAGTGCCAAGAGGAAGAAAGTCAAACAGATAGTTAACATAGCGAGGAAATGTCAAGCTGCAGATAGAACTGAGACTAATGATAGAGACTGCCATTTCATGTATCCCGTGTGAACTGACCAATGAGTTCTTTTTAAAAGTATCTTGTGAAATGAGAAACCGTCCCGAGACGATCCGTTGGATGTTTTTATCATTTAATTATATGATCTGTTGCTAAATGCTTGAAATGGATGGCCAGATTGAGGCTCACATTAATGCTATTGTAAAAGTTTGCTAATAATATCGATACCCTACCCTCAAGGCGTGTTATTTTCCTTTAAAATCTAACAAGTACTCACAGAATAAAAACGTGTTCCGATTTCCTTCGCTACCAATGTTGGGAAGCAGGCGATCCATTCGGAGTGGACAATCACTCTCTTCGTTCATTGGCAGTAGTTTCTTCTCGATGTGTAACGGCGTCCTGAAATGTAAAGATATCGAGTTCGTTAAAAAGATACTTGATTCGTTATTATGGATAAACCGTATTGAATCACGCACTCTGCAAAAGTAGAGTATAAGTTAGAGGAAGCGAAGGCGTATTCGTAAGGCTCAATATGGCGTACACGAGCTGTATAACGTAAAGAAAACGAAAATGATATCTATAACGGAATACTGTGGCCATGCGTAACCTCAGAAAGGGCGTAAAGGACAACGAATGAAGGAAAAAACTGTTTATCGAGTTTAAAGTTTAATTGTAAAAAATTAACTAAATTTGATCTCCCGCTAAACTTTTTTCTCGATCCTGATTGGCTGAGGGAAATACCACCGCTGTCAGTGCAAGCACTGTATTCTTAAATTGTTATCAAAATATTTCTCTGTCCGATCAGCGATTGAATGTGTTGATAATTCCTCTCTTCTTTTATGTCGACCGCGCATGAGGGCGGTTTTCTCGATTTCGGAAGAATAAGCAGACGATCCGTTATGAAAATGGTTTTTTTGTGCGGTAAGACTCACGTAGTAGAATAAGTCATAATAAATACTAATCTTCATATAATTTTAATCGGTTACGATGGAAATCTTGTTGGTTTTTAAAAATCTAATTGCAATTTTAGAATCCCGACGGTAACAGTCTCGCGTCCCAACTCCATTACGCATATATCACTTTTCCGGTGCACCTCGCCGTGATCACATCGTTCCCATCACCAATTGTTTACAATAACTAAAATGCCAGTTTTAATACATAACAGAGGCTATCAGCATCCCAATTCGAAACATGAATCCACCACGGAGCGATCTGTCAACAGTAATCGCTTCGGGTTCTCGATTAATCAGTGAAATTCCGCAATATTGTTAAGGTCCATACGCATGGTTCAAGGGAGGAAAGCTAACTAGCATCCTCTGAATATCATTGTCTCGGGAGGACGAAGTGGAATGTAGGTATTCGTCATTTGGAAACAAGAGCAGGTGAAATTCTCGAAGCAAATATTTGCGAACAGGGCGTTCGAAAAGATTTCCAATGGGACTTACCTTCCGCGAAACCCGCGCTCTCACTCCAAGCTCTTCTGCTTCCTCGACGCCGTCCACAACAAACCCTCCGTTTATCTCGTGTTTTCTCCGATTTCCACTTATCACACGAGTTTGGTCACGATCACCTGATCCAAGAGGAATCCTCAGCATTCCTCTGCTCGATGATTGTTTCGAAACACAAGGGAAAAGGTTTCACAAGCTACGTTCACTACCTTCTCTCGCACGAGAACCCGCCAACTAAAGCGATAAGTGCAGGAATAAGTCGCCCTCTTTGGGGATGCGGTTGAGAACGAATTCCACAGGATGAAGGCCGATATTTATCCACTTCTCGTAAAAGCTTCCGAAGCGTACGATCAAATGAACTGAGGGACGATCTTTTTATATTTTCAAACTCTCTTTCTATTCGCATCGTGTTATTAAGCCAAACATTAAGCCAAAATATCGATCAGCTCTAATCATCGCTGCGAGACTTACTACGGGATTGTTCGTTACCGTGGATGCGAACGAGAGAGATGATTTCAAGTAGTGGGTGTCAACGAGAAGTAATGTCCGCAGAAGTTGTAATAAAAAACTCGACAGTAAGTGACGAAAGGAGGGAACCAAATAAAATAAAGCGTAATAAAATGAGTCTTTAATTTAGGAGCTAACGATTTTTTCCCAAACCAGTCGAGGAAGGGGAGATTGACTTTTTGTTGTTGATAAAATTCGCGTGCAAGCAAGTGTTACTTGGTCAGAAGATGAAATGAGTGTTCACAAAACCTTATTCCGTATACGAATGTCGTTTCTTTCACTTGGAAAGAGAAAGAAAGGACTTGCAAAGGAACGCACTCACCAAGGTTAAAAGTCCTTTCGTAATATTATTCCGGGAACGGTGTGGAGAAAAACACAGTATTCAAGTTGTTTATAGACAGAATTTATTGCAAGAGTACCACAATTTAATACAAAGAGAATGCACTCAAAAAGAATCTTTTCGCATCGCATTGAAGACGTTTTCGCTCTGTCTGTCGGTCGTGCTGCTGCAAATCTTGAAGACTAGCCGTGTTCTACGTTCGTTTCTCCTGCGACATCGCAGCCAAGTTCGATGCACCTAGAAAAGAAGGATGTTGCTTATTAATAAAATGTAGCAAGCACTTGATTAGCGGCAAGGTAGATTACTAGCTCAAAACAGCATCAATGTCGTTCAAAGTAAATGCCCTTATTAGAAATAGTTAGAAATGAATATGGTCAATGTTGGTCAGCATAAGAACGTCACTTCAGTGCCTTCCTGCAATCAGTATCAGATTGGTAACAAGGGGGTGCAGGAGTTCTTTTTGATGGGACATGGAGAGGTATAGCTGAAGTTACAATAGCAGATGTGGCAGAATTAAATGCTTCAATAGTGAAGATTCGTACCTTTGTCTCTCCGAAAACAGTCCGGGAGAAATTGCATGCTTTGAGATTATTCGGAGGAAGAGATTCGTAAAGTTAAACATCGCTTGCTCTCAGATCAAACCTCATAAAATTCTTGATCGTTCAAAAGTCAGAAATCTAACTTAAAGTAAACGAATGTTGAAAGAGGATATAGGTATGTAAATAATTATTTTTTGATTGGTCATTGAAAGAATTAAAAAAAAATTGGATAAGCAACACTTGTAAGGAACTGATTATATTGGGAAGTAGTTATAGGTTTTGGAAACCATGATATTCTTGATGGGAAGGTTCTTAGAGAACCTGAGAACCGAATGTATCATAGGCTTCATGTCTTGAGAGGATAATCTCAGTGACGTTTTCTAAGGTTAACCGATTCATTCAGTACGAAAGGAAGTTAAGAAGGCGTTGCAATCCATTCGATAAGGGCGCTCTGGAGTGCAGTACAAGAGAGTAAATTCTCGAAGCTCATGGCATCATAAATTAAAAAAAAACCTTGTTGAGTTGAGCACCGATTCTAAACCAAGGCACCTTCCTACTGCACACACATGGTCAAAGACTTCTTATTGAATTCATGACGATGAACCTCAGTAAATACTTCTTTTGAACTTCGTGGGATGTTTGCGGTAGTGTAGGAATTTCCAAGTACTGCAGTTCCTCCCATCCTCTTGTCGTTTGCTCTGCTGGACGTGGGTCGGGTGCCATGGTCCGAATCCTGAAAGAATAACAGAAAAGCTCATTGTATTGCTCTCGAGTCTTGATAAGATGCAGGCAGTAAGCTTAATCAAATAACAATGGATTGAAGTCAGTCCATGTAATGATGTTTATTATGTGCTATGAAAAAGAATAAACAGTGGTTTGGTCACCCACCCTCAGAGTTTGACTATTTATTGAAATTTGACCTAATGTTACTTGCGGCATAACTAAGTCGTTGGCTGCTTGTGATATAGAATAAAATTATTTCTGTTTACAGATGTTCAAGTTTGCACAAGCTTCCCATTTCAAAAAGTCATAAAATTTAAATGATGCAAAATTATGTAAAATTATAAATATGTCACTCCAACAAATTCGTTGCACATCTTTTAAAAGCATTGCTTTAAAGATTATTTTATTCCAAAATGCAAAATACACCGGTGTTGAATTTGGACATTCTTCCAGCAAGGAGTGCACAATTAACAATCACTCCATAAAATTTTATGCAGTAAATTAGCTTATGCTTCAATGGTTTTAAAGAAATGCCCTTCATAACTTTGCCTAGAGAAATAGAAACACTTCAGTGATATTTTAACAGCAAAGTTTTCTTTCTATCGCTTGTGCAGATTCATTGTGCTTAATCCCATCCCATCTTCCTGGAAAACCCCAACACCCCCTTCTTAATAAACTTCCTAAGCAGAAATTTTGTAAAATTGGACTTATCTTATTTCTAAGAGTCGCGCTCAATAGAATAACAGTCACCTGGAGTAGATTGCCACCTCAGCACAGAAGGTAATAAGTAATGAAGGAACAGCATTGCACTTGTTCATAGAGAAAAAACAGTAAGGCCTGTGTCATTCTTTTTCGTTACCCTGCAATGTTTATTGTGATCCAAAGATATACTGCAGTGTAGAGGGATGGACGAAGTGCCAAGAGGAAGAAAGTCAAACAGATAGTTAACATAGCGAGGAAATGTCAAGCTGCAGATAGAACTGAGACTGATGATAGAGACTGCCATTTCATGTATCCCGTGTGAACTGACCAATGAGTTCTTTTTAAAAGTATCTTGTGAAATGAGAAACCGTCCCGAGACGATCCGTTGGATGTTTTTATCATTTAATTATATGATCTGTTGCTAAATGCTTGAAATGGATGGCCAGATTGAGGCTCACATTAATGCTATTGTAAAAGTTTGCTAATAATATCGATACCCTACCCTCAAGGCGTGTTATTTTCCTTTAAAATCTAACAAGTACTCACAGAATAAAAACGTGTTCCGATTTCCTTCGCTACCAATGTTGGGAAGCAGGCGATCCATTCGGAGTGGACAATCACTCTCTTCGTTCATTGGCAGTAGTTTCTTCTCGATGTGTAACGGCGTCCTGAAATGTAAAGATATCGAGTTCGTTAAAAAGATACTTGATTCGTTATTATGGATAAACCGTATTGAATCACGCACTCTGCAAAAGTAGAGTATAAGTTAGAGGAAGCGAAGGCGTATTCGTAAGGCTCAATATGGCGTACACGAGCTGTATAACGTAAAGAAAACGAAAATGATATCTATAACGGAATACTGTGGCCATGCGTAACCTCAGAAAGGGCGTAAAGGACAACGAATGAAGGAAAAAACTGTTTATCGAGTTTAAAGTTTAATTGTAAAAAATTAGCTAAATTTGATCTCCCGCTAAACTTTTTTCTCGATCCTGAATGGCTGAGGGAAATACCACCGCTGTCAGTGCAAGCACTGTATTCTTAAATTGTTATCAAAATATTTCTCTGTCCGATCAGCGATTGAATGTGTTGATAATTCCTCTCTTCTTTTATGTCGACCGCGCATGAGGGCGGTTTTCTCGATTTCGGAAGAATAAGCAGACGATCCGTTATGAAAATGGTTTTTTTGTGCGGTAAGACTCACGTAGTAGAATAAGTCATAATAAATACTAATCTTCATATAATTTTAATCGGTTACGATGGAAATCTTGTTGGTTTTTAAAAATCTAACTGCAATTTTAGAATCCCGACGGTAACAGTCTCGCGTCCCAACTCCATTACGCATATATCACTTTTCCGGTGCACCTCGCCGTGATCACATCGTTCCCATCACCAATTGTTTACAATAACTAAAATGCCAGTTTTAATACATAACAGAGGCTATCAGCATCCCAATTCGAAACATGAATCCACCACGGAGCGATCTGTCAACAGTAATCGCTTCGGGTTCTCGATTAATCAGTGAAATTCCGCAATATTGTTAAGGTCCATACGCATGGTTCAAGGGAGGAAAGCTAGCTAGCATCCTCTGAATATCATTGTCTCGGGAGGACGAAGTGGAATGTAGGTATTCGTCATTTGGAAACAAGAGCAGGTGAAATTCTCGAAGCAAATATTTGCGAACAGGGCGTTCGAAAAGATTTCCAATGGGACTTACCTTCCGCGAAACCCGCGCTCTCACTCCAAGCTCTTCTGCTTCCTCGACGCCGTCCACAACAAACCCTCCGTTTATCTCGTGTTTTCTCCGATTTCCACTTATCACACGAGTTTGGTCACGATCACCTGATCCAAGAGGAATCCTCAGCATTCCTCTGCTCGATGATTGTTTCGAAACGCAAGGGAAAAGGTTTCACAAGCTACGTTCACTACCTTCTCTCGCACGAGAACCCGCCAACTAAAGCGATAAGTGCAGGAATAAGTCGCCCTCTTTGGGGATGCGGTTGAGAACGAATTCCACAGGATGAAGGCCGATATTTATCCACTTCTCGTAAAAGCTTCCGAAGCGTACGATCAAATGAACTGAGGGACGATCTTTTTATATTTTCAAACTCTCTTTCTATTCGCATCGTGTTATTAAGCCAAACATTAAGCCAAAATATCGATCAGCTCTAATCATCGCTGCGAGACTTACTACGGGATTGTTCGTTACCGTGGATGCGAACGAGAGAGATGATTTCAAGTAGTGGGCGTCAACGAGAAGTAATGTCCGCAGAAGTTGTAATAAAAAACTCGACAGTAAGTGACGAAAGGAGGGAACCAAATAAAATAAAGCGTAATAAAATGAGTCTTTAATTTAGGAGCTAACGATTTTTTCCCAAACCAGTCGAGGAAGGGGAGATTGACTTTTTGTTGTTGATAAAATTCGCGTGCAAGCAAGTGTTACTTGGTCAGAAGATGAAATGAGTGTTCACAAAACCTTATTCCGTATACGAATGTCGTTTCTTTCACTTGGAAAGAGAAAGAAAGGACTTGCAAAGGAACGCACTCACCAAGGTTAAAAGTCCTTTCGTAATATTATTTCGGGAACGGTGTGGAGAAAAACACAGTATTCAAGTTGTTTATAGACAGAATTTATTGCAAGAGTACCACAATTTAATACAAAGAGAATGCACTCAAAAAGAATCTTTTCGCATCGCATTGAAGACGTTTTCGCTCTGTCTGTCGGTCGTGCTGCTGCAAATCTTGAAGACTAGCCGTGTTCTACGTTCGTTTCTCCTGCGACATCGCAGCCAAGTTCGAAGCACCTAGAAAAGAAGGATGTTGCTTATTAATAAAATGTAGCAAGCACTTGATTAGCGGCAAGGTAGGTTACTAGCTCAAAACAGCATCAATGTCGTTCAAAGTAAATGCCCTTATTAGAAATAGTTAGAAATGAATATGGTCAATGTTGGTCAGCATAAGAACGTCACTTCAGTGCCTTCCTGCAATCAGTATCAGATTGGTAACAAGGGGGTGCAGGAGTTCTTTTTGATGGGACATGGAGAGGTATAGCTGAAGTTACAATAGCAGATGTGGCAGAATTAAATGCTTCAATAGTGAAGATTCGTACCTTTGTCTCTCCGAAAACAGTCCGGGAGAAATTGCATGCTTTGAGATTATTCGGAGGAAGAGATTCGTAAAGTTAAACATCGCTTGCTCTCAGATCAAACCTCATAAAATTCTTGGTCGTTCATAGTCAGAAATCTAACTTAAAGTAAACGAATGTTGAAAGAGGATATAGGTATGTAAATAATTATTTTTTGATTGGTCATTGAAAGAATTAAAAAAAAATTGGATAAGCAACACTTGTAAGGAACTGATTATATTGGGAAGTAGTTATAGGTTTTGGAAACCATGATATTTTTGATGGGAAGGTTCTTAGAGAACCTGAGAATCGAATGTATCATAGGCTTCATGTCTTGAGAGGATAATCTCAGTGACGTTTTCTAAGGTTAACCGATTCATTCAGTACGAAAGGAAGTTAAGAAGGCGTTGCAATCCATTCGATAGGGCGCTCTGGAGTGCAGTACAAGAGAGTAAATTCTCGAAGCTCATGGCATCATAAATTAATAAAAAAACCTTGTTGAGTTGAGCACCGATTCTAAACCAAGGCACCTTCCTACTGCACACACATGGTCAAAGACTTCTTATTGAATTCATGACGATGAACCTCAGTAAATACTTCTTTTGAACTTCGTGGGATGTTTGCGGTAGTGTAGGAATTTCCAAGTACTGCAGTTCCTCCCATCCTCTTGTCGTTTGCTCTGCTGGACGTGGGTCGGGTGCCATGGTCCGAATCCTGAAAGAATAACAGAAAAGCTCATTGTATTGCTCTCGAGTCTTGATAAGATGCAGGCAGTAAGCTTAATCAAATAACAATGGATTGAAGTCAGTCCATGTAATGATGTTTATTATGTGCTATGAAAAAGAATAAACAGTGGTTTGGTCACCCACCCTCAGAGTTTGACTATTTATTGAAATTTGACCTAATGTTACTTGCGGCATAACTAAGTCGTTGGCTGCTTGTGATATAGAATAAAATTATTTCTGTTTACAGATGTTCAAGTTTGCACAAGCTTCCCATTTCAAAAAGTCATAAAATTTAAATGATGCAAAATTATGTAAAATTATAAATATGTCACTCCAACAAATTCGTTGCACATCTTTTAAAAGCATTGCTTTAAAGATTATTTTATTCCAAAATGCAAAATACACCGGTGTTGAATTTGGACATTCTTCCAGCAAGGAGTGCACAATTAACAATCACTCCATAAAATTTTATGCAGTAAATTAGCTTATGCTTCAATGGTTTTAAAGAAATGCCCTTCATAACTTTGCCTAGAGAAATAGAAACACTTCAGTGATATTTTAACAGCAAAGTTTTCTTTCTATCGCTTGTGCAGATTCATTGTGCTTAATCCCATCCCATCTTCCTGGAAAACCCCAACACCCCCTTCTTAATAAACTTCCTAAGCAGAAATTTTGTAAAATTGGACTTATCTTATTTCTAAGAGTCGCGCTCAATAGAATAACAGTCACCTGGAGTAGATTGCCACCTCAGCACAGAAGGTAATAAGTAATGAAGGAACAGCATTGCACTTGTTCATAGAGAAAAAACAGTAAGGCCTGTGTCATTCTTTTTCGTTACCCTGCAATGTTTATTGTGATCCAAAGATATACTGCAGTGTAGAGGGATGGACGAAGTGCCAAGAGGAAGAAAGTCAAACAGATAGTTAACATAGCGAGGAAATGTCAAGCTGCAGATAGAACTGAGACTGATGATAGAGACTGCCATTTCATGTATCCCGTGTGAACTGACCAATGAGTTCTTTTTAAAAGTATCTTGTGAAATGAGAAACCGTCCCGAGACGATCCGTTGGATGTTTTTATCATTTAATTATATGATCTGTTGCTAAATGCTTGAAATGGATGGCCAGATTGAGGCTCACATTAATGCTATTGTAAAAGTTTGCTAATAATATCGATACCCTACCCTCAAGGCGTGTTATTTTCCTTTAAAATCTAACAAGTACTCACAGAATAAAAACGTGTTCCGATTTCCTTCGCTACCAATGTTGGGAAGCAGGCGATCCATTCGGAGTGGACAATCACTCTCTTCGTTCATTGGCAGTAGTTTCTTCTCGATGTGTAACGGCGTCCTGAAATGTAAAGATATCGAGTTCGTTAAAAAGATACTTGATTCGTTATTATGGATAAACCGTATTGAATCACGCACTCTGCAAAAGTAGAGTATAAGTTAGAGGAAGCGAAGGCGTATTCGTAAGGCTCAATATGGCGTACACGAGCTGTATAACGTAAAGAAAACGAAAATGATATCTATAACGGAATACTGTGGCCATGCGTAACCTCAGAAAGGGCGTAAAGGACAACGAATGAAGGAAAAAACTGTTTATCGAGTTTAAAGTTTAATTGTAAAAAATTAACTAAATTTGATCTCCCGCTAAACTTTTTTCTCGATCCTGATTGGCTGAGGGAAATACCACCGCTGTCAGTGCAAGCACTGTATTCTTAAATTGTTATCAAAATATTTCTCTGTCCGATCAGCGATTGAATGTGTTGATAATTCCTCTCTTCTTTTATGTCGACCGCGCATGAGGGCGGTTTTCTCGATTTCGGAAGAATAAGCAGACGATCCGTTATGAAAATGGTTTTTTTGTGCGGTAAGACTCACGTAGTAGAATAAGTCATAATAAATACTAATCTTCATATAATTTTAATCGGTTACGATGGAAATCTTGTTGGTTTTTAAAAATCTAATTGCAATTTTAGAATCCCGACGGTAACAGTCTCGCGTCCCAACTCCATTACGCATATATCACTTTTCCGGTGCACCTCGCCGTGATCACATCGTTCCCATCACCAATTGTTTACAATAACTAAAATGCCAGTTTTAATACATAACAGAGGCTATCAGCATCCCAATTCGAAACATGAATCCACCACGGAGCGATCTGTCAACAGTAATCGCTTCGGGTTCTCGATTAATCAGTGAAATTCCGCAATATTGTTAAGGTCCATACGCATGGTTCAAGGGAGGAAAGCTAGCTAGCATCCTCTGAATATCATTGTCTCGGGAGGACGAAGTGGAATGTAGGTAATCGTCATTTGGAAACAAGAGCAGGTGAAATTCTCGAAGCGAATATTTGCGAACAGGGCGTTCGAAAAGAATTCCAATGGGACTTACCTTCCGCGAAACCCGCGCTCTCACTCCAAGCTCTTCTGCTTCCTCGACGCCGTCCACAACAAACCCTCCGTTTATCTCGTGTTTTCTCCGATTTCCACTTATCACACGAGTTTGGTCACGATCACCTGATCCAAGAGGAATCCTCAGCATTCCTCTGCTCGATGATTGTTTCGAAACACAAGGGAAAAGGTTTCACAAGCTACGTTCACTACCTTCTCTCGCACGAGAACCCGCCAACTAAAGCGATAAGTGCAGGAATAAGTCGCCCTCTTTGGGGATGCGGTTGAGAACGAATTCCACAGGATGAAGGCCGATATTTATCCACTTCTCGTAAAAGCTTCCGAAGCGTACGATCAAATGAACTGAGGGACGATCTTTTTATATTTTCAAACTCTCTTTCTATTCGCATCGTGTTATTAAGCCAAACATTAAGCCAAAATATCGATCAGCTCTAATCATCGCTGCGAGACTTACTACGGGATTGTTCGTTACCGTGGATGCGAACGAGAGAGATGATTTCAAGTAGTGGGTGTCAACGAGAAGTAATGTCCGCAGAAGTTGTAATAAAAAACTCGACAGTAAGTGACGAAAGGAGGGAACCAAATAAAATAAAGCGTAATAAAATGAGTCTTTAATTTAGGAGCTAACGATTTTTTCCCAAACCAGTCGAGGAAGGGGAGATTGACTTTTTGTTGTTGATAAAATTCGCGTGCAAGCAAGTGTTACTTGGTCAGAAGATGAAATGAGTGTTCACAAAACCTTATTCCGTATACGAATGTCGTTTCTTTCACTTGGAAAGAGAAAGAAAGGACTTGCAAAGGAACGCACTCACCAAGGTTAAAAGTCCTTTCGTAATATTATTCCGGGAACGGTGTGGAGAAAAACACAGTATTCAAGTTGTTTATAGACAGAATTTATTGCAAGAGTACCACAATTTAATACAAAGAGAATGCACTCAAAAAGAATCTTTTCGCATCGCATTGAAGACGTTTTCGCTCTGTCTGTCGGTCGTGCTGCTGCAAATCTTGAAGACTAGCCGTGTTCTACGTTCGTTTCTCCTGCGACATCGCAGCCAAGTTCGATGCACCTAGAAAAGAAGGATGTTGCTTATTAATAAAATGTAGCAAGCACTTGATTAGCGGCAAGGTAGATTACTAGCTCAAAACAGCATCAATGTCGTTCAAAGTAAATGCCCTTATTAGAAATAGTTAGAAATGAATATGGTCAATGTTGGTCAGCATAAGAACGTCACTTCAGTGCCTTCCTGCAATCAGTATCAGATTGGTAACAAGGGGGTGCAGGAGTTCTTTTTGATGGGACATGGAGAGGTATAGCTGAAGTTAAAATAGCAGATGTGGCAGAATTAAATGCTTCAATAGTGAAGATTCGTACCTTTGTCTCTCCGAAAACAGTCCGGGAGAAATTGCATGCTTTGAGATTATTCGGAGGAAGAGATTCGTAAAGTTAAACATCGCTTGCTCTCAGATCAAACCTCATAAAATTCTTGGTCGTTCAAAAGTCAGAAATCTAACTTAAAGTAAACGAATGTTGAAAGAGGATATAGGTATGTAAATAATTATTTTTTGATTGGTCATTGAAAGAATTAAAAAAAAATTGGATAAGCAACACTTGTAAGGAACTGATTATATTGGGAAGTAGTTATAGGTTTTGGAAACCATGATATTCTTGATGGGAAGGTTCTTAGAGAACCTGAGAACCGAATGTATCATAGGCTTCATGTCTTGAGAGGATAATCTCAGTGACGTTTTCTAAGGTTAACCGATTCGTTCAGTACGAAAGGAAGTTAAGAAGGCGTTGCAATCCATTCGATAAGGGCGCTCTGGAGTGCAGTACAAGAGAGTAAATTCTCGAAGCTCATGGCATCATAAATTAAAAAAAAACCTTGTTGAGTTGAGCACCGATTCTAAACCAAGGCACCTTCCTACTGCACACACATGGTCAAAGACTTCTTATTGAATTCATGACGATGAACCTCAGTAAATACTTCTTTTGAACTTCGTGGGATGTTTGCGGTAGTGTAGGAATTTCCAAGTACTGCAGTTCCTCCCATCCTCTTGTCGTTTGCTCTGCTGGACGTGGGTCGGGTGCCATGGTCCGAATCCTGAAAGAATAACAGAAAAGCTCATTGTATTGCTCTCGAGTCTTGATAAGATGCAGGCAGTAAGCTTAATCAAATAACAATGGATTGAAGTCAGTCCATGTAATGATGTTTATTATGTGCTATGAAAAAGAATAAACAGTGGTTTGGTCACCCACCCTCAGAGTTTGACTATTTATTGAAATTTGACCTAATGTTACTTGCGGCATAACTAAGTCGTTGGCTGCTTGTGATATAGAATAAAATTATTTCTGTTTACAGATGTTCAAGTTTGCACAAGCTTCCCATTTCAAAAAGTCATAAAATTTAAATGATGCAAAATTATGTAAAATTATAAATATGTCACTCCAACAAATTCGTTGCACATCTTTTAAAAGCATTGCTTTAAAGATTATTTTATTCCAAAATGCAAAATACACCGGTGTTGAATTTGGACATTCTTCCAGCAAGGAGTGCACAATTAACAATCACTCCATAAAATTTTATGCAGTAAATTAGCTTATGCTTCAATGGTTTTAAAGAAATGCCCTTCATAACTTTGCCTAGAGAAATAGAAACACTTCAGTGATATTTTAACAGCAAAGTTTTCTTTCTATCGCTTGTGCAGATTCATTGTGCTTAATCCCATCCCATCTTCCTGGAAAACCCCAACACCCCCTTCTTAATAAACTTCCTAAGCAGAAATTTTGTAAAATTGGACTTATCTTATTTCTAAGAGTCGCGCTCAATAGAATAACAGTCACCTGGAGTAGATTGCCACCTCAGCACAGAAGGTAATAAGTAATGAAGGAACAGCATTGCACTTGTTCATAGAGAAAAAACAGTAAGGCCTGTGTCATTCTTTTTCGTTACCCTGCAATGTTTATTGTGATCCAAAGATATACTGCAGTGTAGAGGGATGGACGAAGTGCCAAGAGGAAGAAAGTCAAACAGATAGTTAACATAGCGAGGAAATGTCAAGCTGCAGATAGAACTGAGACTGATGATAGAGACTGCCATTTCATGTATCCCGTGTGAACTGACCAATGAGTTCTTTTTAAAAGTATCTTGTGAAATGAGAAACCGTCCCGAGACGATCCGTTGGATGTTTTTATCATTTAATTATATGATCTGTTGCTAAATGCTTGAAATGGATGGCCAGATTGAGGCTCACATTAATGCTATTGTAAAAGTTTGCTAATAATATCGATACCCTACCCTCAAGGCGTGTTATTTTCCTTTAAAATCTAACAAGTACTCACAGAATAAAAACGTGTTCCGATTTCCTTCGCTACCAATGTTGGGAAGCAGGCGATCCATTCGGAGTGGACAATCACTCTCTTCGTTCATTGGCAGTAGTTTCTTCTCGATGTGTAACGGCGTCCTGAAATGTAAAGATATCGAGTTCGTTAAAAAGATACTTGATTCGTTATTATGGATAAACCGTATTGAATCACGCACTCTGCAAAAGTAGAGTATAAGTTAGAGGAAGCGAAGGCGTATTCGTAAGGCTCAATATGGCGTACACGAGCTGTATAACGTAAAGAAAACGAAAATGATATCTATAACGGAATACTGTGGCCATGCGTAACCTCAGAAAGGGCGTAAAGGACAACGAATGAAGGAAAAAACTGTTTATCGAGTTTAAAGTTTAATTGTAAAAAATTAGCTAAATTTGATCTCCCGCTAAACTTTTTTCTCGATCCTGATTGGCTGAGGGAAATACCACCGCTGTCAGTGCAAGCACTGTATTCTTAAATTGTTATCAAAATATTTCTCTGTCCGATCAGCGATTGAATGTGTTGATAATTCCTCTCTTCTTTTATGTCGACCGCGCATGAGGGCGGTTTTCTCGATTTCGGAAGAATAAGCAGACGATCCGTTATGAAAATGGTTTTTTTGTGCGGTAAGACTCACGTAGTAGAATAAGTCATAATAAATACTAATCTTCATATAATTTTAATCGGTTACGATGGAAATCTTGTTGGTTTTTAAAAATCTAACTGCAATTTTAGAATCCCGACGGTAACAGTCTCGCGTCCCAACTCCATTACGCATATATCACTTTTCCGGTGCACCTCGCCGTGATCACATCGTTCCCATCACCAATTGTTTACAATAACTAAAATGCCAGTTTTAATACATAACAGAGGCTATCAGCATCCCAATTCGAAACATGAATCCACCACGGAGCGATCTGTCAACAGTAATCGCTTCGGGTTCTCGATTAATCAGTGAAATTCCGCAATATTGTTAAGGTCCATACGCATGGTTCAAGGGAGGAAAGCTAGCTAGCATCCTCTGAATATCATTGTCTCGGGAGGACGAAGTGGAATGTAGGTATTCGTCATTTGGAAACAAGAGCAGGTGAAATTCTCGAAGCAAATATTTGCGAACAGGGCGTTCGAAAAGATTTCCAATGGGACTTACCTTCCGCGAAACCCGCGCTCTCACTCCAAGCTCTTCTGCTTCCTCGACGCCGTCCACAACAAACCCTCCGTTTATCTCGTGTTTTCTCCGATTTCCACTTATCACACGAGTTTGGTCACGATCACCTGATCCAAGAGGAATCCTCAGCATTCCTCTGCTCGATGATTGTTTCGAAACGCAAGGGAAAAGGTTTCACAAGCTACGTTCACTACCTTCTCTCGCACGAGAACCCGCCAACTAAAGCGATAAGTGCAGGAATAAGTCGCCCTCTTTGGGGATGCGGTTGAGAACGAATTCCACAGGATGAAGGCCGATATTTATCCACTTCTCGTAAAAGCTTCCGAAGCGTACGATCAAATGAACTGAGGGACGATCTTTTTATATTTTCAAACTCTCTTTCTATTCGCATCGTGTTATTAAGCCAAACATTAAGCCAAAATATCGATCAGCTCTAATCATCGCTGCGAGACTTACTACGGGATTGTTCGTTACCGTGGATGCGAACGAGAGAGATGATTTCAAGTAGTGGGTGTCAACGAGAAGTAATGTCCGCAGAAGTTGTAATAAAAAACTCGACAGTAAGTGACGAAAGGAGGGAACCAAATAAAATAAAGCGTAATAAAATGAGTCTTTAATTTAGGAGCTAACGATTTTTTCCCAAACCAGTCGAGGAAGGGGAGATTGACTTTTTGTTGTTGATAAAATTCGCGTGCAAGCAAGTGTTACTTGGTCAGAAGATGAAATGAGTGTTCACAAAACCTTATTCCGTATACGAATGTCGTTTCTTTCACTTGGAAAGAGAAAGAAAGGACTTGCAAAGGAACGCACTCACCAAGGTTAAAAGTCCTTTCGTAATATTATTTCGGGAACGGTGTGGAGAAAAACACAGTATTCAAGTTGTTTATAGACAGAATTTATTGCAAGAGTACCACAATTTAATACAAAGAGAATGCACTCAAAAAGAATCTTTTCGCATCGCATTGAAGACGTTTTCGCTCTGTCTGTCGGTCGTGCTGCTGCAAATCTTGAAGACTAGCCGTGTTCTACGTTCGTTTCTCCTGCGACATCGCAGCCAAGTTCGAAGCACCTAGAAAAGAAGGATGTTGCTTATTAATAAAATGTAGCAAGCACTTGATTAGCGGCAAGGTAGGTTACTAGCTCAAAACAGCATCAATGTCGTTCAAAGTAAATGCCCTTATTAGAAATAGTTAGAAATGAATATGGTCAATGTTGGTCAGCATAAGAACGTCACTTCAGTGCCTTCCTGCAATCAGTATCAGATTGGTAACAAGGGGGTGCAGGAGTTCTTTTTGATGGGACATGGAGAGGTATAGCTGAAGTTACAATAGCAGATGTGGCAGAATTAAATGCTTCAATAGTGAAGATTCGTACCTTTGTCTCTCCGAAAACAGTCCGGGAGAAATTGCATGCTTTGAGATTATTCGGAGGAAGAGATTCGTAAAGTTAAACATCGCTTGCTCTCAGATCAAACCTCATAAAATTCTTGGTCGTTCATAGTCAGAAATCTAACTTAAAGTAAACGAATGTTGAAAGAGGATATAGGTATGTAAATAATTATTTTTTGATTGGTCATTGAAAGAATTAAAAAAAAATTGGATAAGCAACACTTGTAAGGAACTGATTATATTGGGAAGTAGTTATAGGTTTTGGAAACCATGATATTTTTGATGGGAAGGTTCTTAGAGAACCTGAGAATCGAATGTATCATAGGCTTCATGTCTTGAGAGGATAATCTCAGTGACGTTTTCTAAGGTTAACCGATTCATTCAGTACGAAAGGAAGTTAAGAAGGCGTTGCAATCCATTCGATAGGGCGCTCTGGAGTGCAGTACAAGAGAGTAAATTCTCGAAGCTCATGGCATCATAAATTAATAAAAAAACCTTGTTGAGTTGAGCACCGATTCTAAACCAAGGCACCTTCCTACTGCACACACATGGTCAAAGACTTCTTATTGAATTCATGACGATGAACCTCAGTAAATACTTCTTTTGAACTTCGTGGGATGTTTGCGGTAGTGTAGGAATTTCCAAGTACTGCAGTTCCTCCCATCCTCTTGTCGTTTGCTCTGCTGGACGTGGGTCGGGTGCCATGGTCCGAATCCTGAAAGAATAACAGAAAAGCTCATTGTATTGCTCTCGAGTCTTGATAAGATGCAGGCAGTAAGCTTAATCAAATAACAATGGATTGAAGTCAGTCCATGTAATGATGTTTATTATGTGCTATGAAAAAGAATAAACAGTGGTTTGGTCACCCACCCTCAGAGTTTGACTATTTATTGAAATTTGACCTAATGTTACTTGCGGCATAACTAAGTCGTTGGCTGCTTGTGATATAGAATAAAATTATTTCTGTTTACAGATGTTCAAGTTTGCACAAGCTTCCCATTTCAAAAAGTCATAAAATTTAAATGATGCAAAATTATGTAAAATTATAAATATGTCACTCCAACAAATTCGTTGCACATCTTTTAAAAGCATTGCTTTAAAGATTATTTTATTCCAAAATGCAAAATACACCGGTGTTGAATTTGGACATTCTTCCAGCAAGGAGTGCACAATTAACAATCACTCCATAAAATTTTATGCAGTAAATTAGCTTATGCTTCAATGGTTTTAAAGAAATGCCCTTCATAACTTTGCCTAGAGAAATAGAAACACTTCAGTGATATTTTAACAGCAAAGTTTTCTTTCTATCGCTTGTGCAGATTCATTGTGCTTAATCCCATCCCATCTTCCTGGAAAACCCCAACACCCCCTTCTTAATAAACTTCCTAAGCAGAAATTTTGTAAAATTGGACTTATCTTATTTCTAAGAGTCGCGCTCAATAGAATAACAGTCACCTGGAGTAGATTGCCACCTCAGCACAGAAGGTAATAAGTAATGAAGGAACAGCATTGCACTTGTTCATAGAGAAAAAACAGTAAGGCCTGTGTCATTCTTTTTCGTTACCCTGCAATGTTTATTGTGATCCAAAGATATACTGCAGTGTAGAGGGATGGACGAAGTGCCAAGAGGAAGAAAGTCAAACAGATAGTTAACATAGCGAGGAAATGTCAAGCTGCAGATAGAACTGAGACTAATGATAGAGACTGCCATTTCATGTATCCCGTGTGAACTGACCAATGAGTTCTTTTTAAAAGTATCTTGTGAAATGAGAAACCGTCCCGAGACGATCCGTTGGATGTTTTTATCATTTAATTATATGATCTGTTGCTAAATGCTTGAAATGGATGGCCAGATTGAGGCTCACATTAATGCTATTGTAAAAGTTTGCTAATAATATCGATACCCTACCCTCAAGGCGTGTTATTTTCCTTTAAAATCTAACAAGTACTCACAGAATAAAAACGTGTTCCGATTTCCTTCGCTACCAATGTTGGGAAGCAGGCGATCCATTCGGAGTGGACAATCACTCTCTTCGTTCATTGGCAGTAGTTTCTTCTCGATGTGTAACGGCGTCCTGAAATGTAAAGATATCGAGTTCGTTAAAAAGATACTTGATTCGTTATTATGGATAAACCGTATTGAATCACGCACTCTGCAAAAGTAGAGTATAAGTTAGAGGAAGCGAAGGCGTATTCGTAAGGCTCAATATGGCGTACACGAGCTGTATAACGTAAAGAAAACGAAAATGATATCTATAACGGAATACTGTGGCCATGCGTAACCTCAGAAAGGGCGTAAAGGACAACGAATGAAGGAAAAAACTGTTTATCGAGTTTAAAGTTTAATTGTAAAAAATTAACTAAATTTGATCTCCCGCTAAACTTTTTTCTCGATCCTGATTGGCTGAGGGAAATACCACCGCTGTCAGTGCAAGCACTGTATTCTTAAATTGTTATCAAAATATTTCTCTGTCCGATCAGCGATTGAATGTGTTGATAATTCCTCTCTTCTTTTATGTCGACCGCGCATGAGGGCGGTTTTCTCGATTTCGGAAGAATAAGCAGACGATCCGTTATGAAAATGGTTTTTTTGTGCGGTAAGACTCACGTAGTAGAATAAGTCATAATAAATACTAATCTTCATATAATTTTAATCGGTTACGATGGAAATCTTGTTGGTTTTTAAAAATCTAATTGCAATTTTAGAATCCCGACGGTAACAGTCTCGCGTCCCAACTCCATTACGCATATATCACTTTTCCGGTGCACCTCGCCGTGATCACATCGTTCCCATCACCAATTGTTTACAATAACTAAAATGCCAGTTTTAATACATAACAGAGGCTATCAGCATCCCAATTCGAAACATGAATCCACCACGGAGCGATCTGTCAACAGTAATCGCTTCGGGTTCTCGATTAATCAGTGAAATTCCGCAATATTGTTAAGGTCCATACGCATGGTTCAAGGGCGGAAAGCTAGCTAGCATCCTCTGAATATCATTGTCTCGGGAGGACGAAGTGGAATGTAGGTATTCGTCATTTGGAAACAAGAGCAGGTGAAATTCTCGAAGCAAATATTTGCGAACAGGGCGTTCGAAAAGATTTCCAATGGGACTTACCTTCCGCGAAACCCGCGCTCTCACTCCAAGCTCTTCTGCTTCCTCGACGCCGTCCACAACAAACCCTCCGTTTATCTCGTGTTTTCTCCGATTTCCACTTATCACACGAGTTTGGTCACGATCACCTGATCCAAGAGGAATCCTCAGCATTCCTCTGCTCGATGATTGTTTCGAAACGCAAGGGAAAAGGTTTCACAAGCTACGTTCACTACCTTCTCTCGCACGAGAACCCGCCAACTAAAGCGATAAGTGCAGGAATAAGTCGCCCTCTTTGGGGATGCGGTTGAGAACGAATTCCACAGGATGAAGGCCGATATTTATCCACTTCTCGTAAAAGCTTCCGAAGCGTACGATCAAATGAACTGAGGGACGATCTTTTTATATTTTCAAACTCTCTTTCTATTCGCATCGTGTTATTAAGCCAAACATTAAGCCAAAATATCGATCAGCTCTAATCATCGCTGCGAGACTTACTACGGGATTGTTCGTTACCGTGGATGCGAACGAGAGAGATGATTTCAAGTAGTGGGTGTCAACGAGAAGTAATGTCCGCAGAAGTTGTAATAAAAAACTCGACAGTAAGTGACGAAAGGAGGGAACCAAATAAAATAAAGCGTAATAAAATGAGTCTTTAATTTAGGAGCTAACGATTTTTTCCCAAACCAGTCGAGGAAGGGGAGATTGACTTTTTGTTGTTGATAAAATTCGCGTGCAAGCAAGTGTTACTTGGTCAGAAGATGAAATGAGTGTTCACAAAACCTTATTCCGTATACGAATGTCGTTTCTTTCACTTGGAAAGAGAAAGAAAGGACTTGCAAAGGAACGCACTCACCAAGGTTAAAAGTCCTTTCGTAATATTATTTCGGGAACGGTGTGGAGAAAAACACAGTATTCAAGTTGTTTATAGACAGAATTTATTGCAAGAGTACCACAATTTAATACAAAGAGAATGCACTCAAAAAGAATCTTTTCGCATCGCATTGAAGACGTTTTCGCTCTGTCTGTCGGTCGTGCTGCTGCAAATCTTGAAGACTAGCCGTGTTCTACGTTCGTTTCTCCTGCGACATCGCAGCCAAGTTCGAAGCACCTAGAAAAGAAGGATGTTGCTTATTAATAAAATGTAGCAAGCACTTGATTAGCGGCAAGGTAGGTTACTAGCTCAAAACAGCATCAATGTCGTTCAAAGTAAATGCCCTTATTAGAAATAGTTAGAAATGAATATGGTCAATGTTGGTCAGCATAAGAACGTCACTTCAGTGCCTTCCTGCAATCAGTATCAGATTGGTAACAAGGGGGTGCAGGAGTTCTTTTTGATGGGACATGGAGAGGTATAGCTGAAGTTACAATAGCAGATGTGGCAGAATTAAATGCTTCAATAGTGAAGATTCGTACCTTTGTCTCTCCGAAAACAGTCCGGGAGAAATTGCATGCTTTGAGATTATTCGGAGGAAGAGATTCGTAAAGTTAAACATCGCTTGCTCTCAGATCAAACCTCATAAAATTCTTGGTCGTTCATAGTCAGAAATCTAACTTAAAGTAAACGAATGTTGAAAGAGGATATAGGTATGTAAATAATTATTTTTTGATTGGTCATTGAAAGAATTAAAAAAAAATTGGATAAGCAACACTTGTAAGGAACTGATTATATTGGGAAGTAGTTATAGGTTTTGGAAACCATGATATTTTTGATGGGAAGGTTCTTAGAGAACCTGAGAATCGAATGTATCATAGGCTTCATGTCTTGAGAGGATAATCTCAGTGACGTTTTCTAAGGTTAACCGATTCATTCAGTACGAAAGGAAGTTAAGAAGGCGTTGCAATCCATTCGATAGGGCGCTCTGGAGTGCAGTACAAGAGAGTAAATTCTCGAAGCTCATGGCATCATAAATTAATAAAAAAACCTTGTTGAGTTGAGCACCGATTCTAAACCAAGGCACCTTCCTACTGCACACACATGGTCAAAGACTTCTTATTGAATTCATGACGATGAACCTCAGTAAATACTTCTTTTGAACTTCGTGGGATGTTTGCGGTAGTGTAGGAATTTCCAAGTACTGCAGTTCCTCCCATCCTCTTGTCGTTTGCTCTGCTGGACGTGGGTCGGGTGCCATGGTCCGAATCCTGAAAGAATAACAGAAAAGCTCATTGTATTGCTCTCGAGTCTTGATAAGATGCAGGCAGTAAGCTTAATCAAATAACAATGGATTGAAGTCAGTCCATGTAATGATGTTTATTATGTGCTATGAAAAAGAATAAACAGTGGTTTGGTCACCCACCCTCAGAGTTTGACTATTTATTGAAATTTGACCTAATGTTACTTGCGGCATAACTAAGTCGTTGGCTGCTTGTGATATAGAATAAAATTATTTCTGTTTACAGATGTTCAAGTTTGCACAAGCTTCCCATTTCAAAAAGTCATAAAATTTAAATGATGCAAAATTATGTAAAATTATAAATATGTCACTCCAACAAATTCGTTGCACATCTTTTAAAAGCATTGCTTTAAAGATTATTTTATTCCAAAATGCAAAATACACCGGTGTTGAATTTGGACATTCTTCCAGCAAGGAGTGCACAATTAACAATCACTCCATAAAATTTTATGCAGTAAATTAGCTTATGCTTCAATGGTTTTAAAGAAATGCCCTTCATAACTTTGCCTAGAGAAATAGAAACACTTCAGTGATATTTTAACAGCAAAGTTTTCTTTCTATCGCTTGTGCAGATTCATTGTGCTTAATCCCATCCCATCTTCCTGGAAAACCCCAACACCCCCTTCTTAATAAACTTCCTAAGCAGAAATTTTGTAAAATTGGACTTATCTTATTTCTAAGAGTCGCGCTCAATAGAATAACAGTCACCTGGAGTAGATTGCCACCTCAGCACAGAAGGTAATAAGTAATGAAGGAACAGCATTGCACTTGTTCATAGAGAAAAAACAGTAAGGCCTGTGTCATTCTTTTTCGTTACCCTGCAATGTTTATTGTGATCCAAAGATATACTGCAGTGTGGAGGGATGGACGAAGTGCCAAGAGGAAGAAAGTCAAACAGATAGTTAACATAGCGAGGAAATGTCAAGCTGCAGATAGAACTGAGACTGATGATAGAGACTGCCATTTCATGTATCCCGTGTGAACTGACCAATGAGTTCTTTTTAAAAGTATCTTGTGAAATGAGAAACCGTCCCGAGACGATCCGTTGGATGTTTTTATCATTTAATTATATGATCTGTTGCTAAATGCTTGAAATGGATGGCCAGATTGAGGCTCACATTAATGCTATTGTAAAAGTTTGCTAATAATATCGATACCCTACCCTCAAGGCGTGTTATTTTCCTTTAAAATCTAACAAGTACTCACAGAATAAAAACGTGTTCCGATTTCCTTCGCTACCAATGTTGGGAAGCAGGCGATCCATTCGGAGTGGACAATCACTCTCTTCGTTCATTGGCAGTAGTTTCTTCTCGATGTGTAACGGCGTCCTGAAATGTAAAGATATCGAGTTCGTTAAAAAGATACTTGATTCGTTATTATGGATAAACCGTATTGAATCACGCACTCTGCAAAAGTAGAGTATAAGTTAGAGGAAGCGAAGGCGTATTCGTAAGGCTCAATATGGCGTACACGAGCTGTATAACGTAAAGAAAACGAAAATGATATCTATAACGGAATACTGTGGCCATGCGTAACCTCAGAAAGGGCGTAAAGGACAACGAATGAAGGAAAAAACTGTTTATCGAGTTTAAAGTTTAATTGTAAAAAATTAACTAAATTTGATCTCCCGCTAAACTTTTTTCTCGATCCTGATTGGCTGAGGGAAATACGACCGCTGTCAGTGCAAGCACTGTATTCTTAAATTGTTATCAAAATATTTCTCTGTCCGATCAGCGATTGAATGTGTTGATAATTCCTCTCTTCTTTTATGTCGACCGCGCATGAGGGCGGTTTTCTCGATTTCGGAAGAATAAGCAGACGATCCGTTATGAAAATGGTTTTTTTGTGCGGTAAGACTCACGTAGTAGAATAAGTCATAATAAATACTAATCTTCATATAATTTTAATCGGTTACGATGGAAATCTTGTTGGTTTTTAAAAATCTAATTGCAATTTTAGAATCCCGACGGTAACAGTCTCGCGTCCCAACTCCATTACGCATATATCACTTTTCCGGTGCACCTCGCCGTGATCACATCGTTCCCATCACCAATTGTTTACAATAACTAAAATGCCAGTTTTAATACATAACAGAGGCTATCAGCATCCCAATTCGAAACATGAATCCACCACGGAGCGATCTGTCAACAGTAATCGCTTCGGGTTCTCGATTAATCAGTGAAATTCCGCAATATTGTTAAGGTCCATACGCATGGTTCAAGGGAGGAAAGCTAGCTAGCATCCTCTGAATATCATTGTCTCGGGAGGACGAAGTGGAATGTAGGTATTCGTCATTTGGAAACAAGAGCAGGTGAAATTCTCGAAGCAAATATTTGCGAACAGGGCGTTCGAAAAGATTTCCAATGGGACTTACCTTCCGCGAAACCCGCGCTCTCACTCCAAGCTCTTCTGCTTCCTCGACGCCGTCCACAACAAACCCTCCGTTTATCTCGTGTTTTCTCCGATTTCCACTTATCACACGAGTTTGGTCACGATCACCTGATCCAAGAGGAATCCTCAGCATTCCTCTGCTCGATGATTGTTTCGAAACGCAAGGGAAAAGGTTTCACAAGCTACGTTCACTACCTTCTCTCGCACGAGAACCCGCCAACTAAAGCGATAAGTGCAGGAATAAGTCGCCCTCTTTGGGGATGCGGTTGAGAACGAATTCCACAGGATGAAGGCCGATATTTATCCACTTCTCGTAAAAGCTTCCGAAGCGTACGATCAAATGAACTGAGGGACGATCTTTTTATATTTTCAAACTCTCTTTCTATTCGCATCGTGTTATTAAGCCAAACATTAAGCCAAAATATCGATCAGCTCTAATCATCGCTGCGAGACTTACTACGGGATTGTTCGTTACCGTGGATGCGAACGAGAGAGATGATTTCAAGTAGTGGGTGTCAACGAGAAGTAATGTCCGCAGAAGTTGTAATAAAAAACTCGACAGTAAGTGACGAAAGGAGGGAACCAAATAAAATAAAGCGTAATAAAATGAGTCTTTAATTTAGGAGCTAACGATTTTTTCCCAAACCAGTCGAGGAAGGGGAGATTGACTTTTTGTTGTTGATAAAATTCGCGTGCAAGCAAGTGTTACTTGGTCAGAAGATGAAATGAGTGTTCACAAAACCTTATTCCGTATACGAATGTCGTTTCTTTCACTTAGAAAGAGAAAGAAAGGACTTGCAAAGGAACGCACTCACCAAGGTTAAAAGTCCTTTCGTAATATTATTTCGGGAACGGTGTGGAGAAAAACACAGTATTCAAGTTGTTTATAGACAGAATTTATTGCAAGAGTACCACAATTTAATACAAAGAGAATGCACTCAAAAAGAATCTTTTCGCATCGCATTGAAGACGTTTTCGCTCTGTCTGTCGGTCGTGCTGCTGCAAATCTTGAAGACTAGCCGTGTTCTACGTTCGTTTCTCCTGCGACATCGCAGCCAAGTTCGAAGCACCTAGAAAAGAAGGATGTTGCTTATTAATAAAATGTAGCAAGCACTTGATTAGCGGCAAGGTAGGTTACTAGCTCAAAACAGCATCAATGTCGTTCAAAGTAAATGCCCTTATTAGAAATAGTTAGAAATGAATATGGTCAATGTTGGTCAGCATAAGAACGTCACTTCAGTGCCTTCCTGCAATCAGTATCAGATTGGTAACAAGGGGGTGCAGGAGTTCTTTTTGATGGGACATGGAGAGGTATAGCTGAAGTTACAATAGCAGATGTGGCAGAATTAAATGCTTCAATAGTGAAGATTCGTACCTTTGTCTCTCCGAAAACAGTCCGGGAGAAATTGCCTGCTTTGAGATTATTCGGAGGAAGAGATTCGTAAAGTTAAACATCGCTTGCTCTCAGATCAAACCTCATAAAATTCTTGGTCGTTCAAAAGTCAGAAATCTAACTTAAAGTAAACGAATGTTGAAAGAGGATATAGGTATGTAAATAATTATTTTTTGATTGGTCATTGAAAGAATTAAAAAAAAATTGGATAAGCAACACTTGTAAGGAACTGATTATATTGGGAAGTCTTTATAGGTTTTGGAAACCATGATATTCTTGATGGGAAGGTTCTTAGAGAACCTGAGAACCGAATGTATCATAGGCTTCATGTCTTGAGAGGATAATCTCAGTGACGTTTTCTAAGGTTAACCGATTCATTCAGTACGAAAGGAAGTTAAGAGGGCGTTGCAATCCATTCGATAAGGGCGCTCTGGAGTGCAGTACAAGAGAGTAAATTCTCGAAGCTCAAGGCATCATAAATTAAAAAAAAAACCTTGTTGAGTTGAGCACCGATTCTAAACCAAGGCACCTTCCTACTGCACATACATGGTCAAAGACTTCTTATTGAATTCATGACGATGAACCTCAGTAAATACTTCTTTTGAACTTCGTGGGATGTTTGCGGTAGTGTAGGAATTTCCAAGTACTGCAGTTCCTCCCATCCTCTTGTCGTTTGCTCTGCTGGACGTGGGTCGGGTGCCATGGTCCGAATCCTGAAAGAATAACAGAAAAGCTCATTGTATTGCTCTCGAGTCTTGATAAGATGCAGGCAGTAAGCTTAATCAAATAACAATGGATTGAAGTCAGTCCATGTAATGATGTTTATTATGTGCTATGAAAAAGAATAAACAGTGGTTTGGTCACCCACCCTCAGAGTTTGACTATTTATTGAAATTTGACCTAATGTTACTTGCGGCATAACTAAGTCGTTGGCTGCTTGTGATATAGAATAAAATTATTTCTGTTTACAGATGTTCAAGTTTGCACAAGCTTCCCATTTCAAAAAGTCATAAAATTTAAATGATGCAAAATTATGTAAAATTATAAATATGTCACTCCAACAAATTCGTTGCACATCTTTTAAAAGCATTGCTTTAAAGATTATTTTATTCCAAAATGCAAAATACACCGGTGTTGAATTTGGACATTCTTCCAGCAAGGAGTGCACAATTAACAATCACTCCATAAAATTTTATGCAGTAAATTAGCTTATGCTTCAATGGTTTTAAAGAAATGCCCTTCATAACTTTGCCTAGAGAAATAGAAACACTTCAGTGATATTTTAACAGCAAAGTTTTCTTTCTATCGCTTGTGCAGATTCATTGTGCTTAATCCCATCCCATCTTCCTGGAAAACCCCAACACCCCCTTCTTAATAAACTTCCTAAGCAGAAATTTTGTAAAATTGGACTTATCTTATTTCTAAGAGTCGCGCTCAATAGAATAACAGTCACCTGGAGTAGATTGCCACCTCAGCACAGAAGGTAATAAGTAATGAAGGAACAGCATTGCACTTGTTCATAGAGAAAAAACAGTAAGGCCTGTGTCATTCTTTTTCGTTACCCTGCAATGTTTATTGTGATCCAAAGATATACTGCAGTGTGGAGGGATGGACGAAGTGCCAAGAGGAAGAAAGTCAAACAGATAGTTAACATAGCGAGGAAATGTCAAGCTGCAGATAGAACTGAGACTGATGATAGAGACTGCCATTTCATGTATCCCGTGTGAACTGACCAATGAGTTCTTTTTAAAAGTATCTTGTGAAATGAGAAACCGTCCCGAGACGATCCGTTGGATGTTTTTATCATTTAATTATATGATCTGTTGCTAAATGCTTGAAATGGATGGCCAGATTGAGGCTCACATTAATGCTATTGTAAAAGTTTGCTAATAATATCGATACCCTACCCTCAAGGCGTGTTATTTTCCTTTAAAATCTAACAAGTACTCACAGAATAAAAACGTGTTCCGATTTCCTTCGCTACCAATGTTGGGAAGCAGGCGATCCATTCGGAGTGGACAATCACTCTCTTCGTTCATTGGCAGTAGTTTCTTCTCGATGTGTAACGGCGTCCTGAAATGTAAAGATATCGAGTTCGTTAAAAAGATACTTGATTCGTTATTATGGATAAACCGTATTGAATCACGCACTCTGCAAAAGTAGAGTATAAGTTAGAGGAAGCGAAGGCGTATTCGTAAGGCTCAATATGGCGTACACGAGCTGTATAACGTAAAGAAAACGAAAATGATATCTATAACGGAATACTGTGGCCATGCGTAACCTCAGAAAGGGCGTAAAGGACAACGAATGAAGGAAAAAACTGTTTATCGAGTTTAAAGTTTAATTGTAAAGAATTAACTAAATTTGATCGCCCGCTAAACTTTTTTCTCGATCCTGATTGGCTGAGGGAAATACCACCGCTGTCAGTGCAAGCACTGTATTCTTAAATTGTTATCAAAATATTTCTCTGTCCGATCAGCGATTGAATGTGTTGATAATTCCTCTCTTCTTTTATGTCGACCGCGCATGAGGGCGGTTTTCTCGATTTCGGAAGAATAAGCAGACGATCCGTTATGAAAATGGTTTTTTTGTGCGGTAAGACTCACGTAGTAGAATAAGTCATAATAAATACTAATCTTCATATAATTTTAATCGGTTACGATGGAAATCTTGTTGGTTTTTAAAAATCTAATTGCAATTTTAGAATCCCGACGGTAACAGTCTCGCGTCCCAACTCCATTACGCATATATCACTTTTCCGGTGCACCTCGCCGTGATCACATCGTTCCCATCACCAATTGTTTACAATAACTAAAATGCCAGTTTTAATACATAACAGAGGCTATCAGCATCCCAATTCGAAACATGAATCCACCACGGAGCGATCTGTCAACAGTAATCGCTTCGGGTTCTCGATTAATCAGTGAAATTCCGCAATATTGTTAAGGTCCATACGCATGGTTCAAGGGAGGAAAGCTAGCTAGCATCCTCTGAATATCATTGTCTCGGGAGGACGAAGTGGAATGTAGGTATTCGTCATTTGGAAACAAGAGCAGGTGAAATTCTCGAAGCAAATATTTGCGAACAGGGCGTTCGAAAAGATTTCCAATGGGACTTACCTTCCGCGAAACCCGCGCTCTCACTCCAAGCTCTTCTGCTTCCTCGACGCCGTCCACAACAAACCCTCCGTTTATCTCGTGTTTTCTCCGATTTCCACTTATCACACGAGTTTGGTCACGATCACCTGATCCAAGAGGAATCCTCAGCATTCCTCTGCTCGATGATTGTTTCGAAACGCAAGGGAAAAGGTTTCACAAGCTACGTTCACTACCTTCTCTCGCACGAGAACCCGCCAACTAAAGCGATAAGTGCAGGAATAAGTCGCCCTCTTTGGGGATGCGGTTGAGAACGAATTCCACAGGATGAAGGCCGATATTTATCCACTTCTCGTAAAAGCTTCCGAAGCGTACGATCAAATGAACTGAGGGACGATCTATTTATATTTTCAAACTCTCTTTCTATTCGCATCGTGTTATTAAGCCAAACATTAAGCCAAAATATCGATCAGCTCTAATCATCGCTGCGAGACTTATTACGGGATTGTTCGTTACCGTGGATGCGAACGAGAGAGATGATTTCAAGTAGTGGGTGTCAACGAGAAGTAATGTCCGCAGAAGTTGTAATAAAAAACTCGACAGTAAGTGACGAAAGGAGGGAACCAAATAAAATAAAGCGTAATAAAATGAGTCTTTAATTTAGGAGCTAACGATTTTTTCCCAAACCAGTCGAGGAAGGGGAGATTGACTTTTTGTTGTTGATAAAATTCGCGTGCAAGCAAGTGTTACTTGGTCAGAAGATGAAATGAGTGTTCACAAAACCTTATTCCGTATACGAATGTCGTTTCTTTCACTTAGAAAGAGAAAGAAAGGACTTGCAAAGGAACGCACTCACCAAGGTTAAAAGTCCTTTCGTAATATTATTTCGGGAACGGTGTGGAGAAAAACACAGTATTCAAGTTGTTTATAGACAGAATTTATTGCAAGAGTACCACAATTTAATACAAAGAGAATGCACTCAAAAAGAATCTTTTCGCATCGCATTGAAGACGTTTTCGCTCTGTCTGTCGGTCGTGCTGCTGCAAATCTTGAAGACTAGCCGTGTTCTACGTTCGTTTCTCCTGCGACATCGCAGCCAAGTTCGAAGCACCTAGAAAAGAAGGATGTTGCTTATTAATAAAATGTAGCAAGCACTTGATTAGCGGCAAGGTAGGTTACTAGCTCAAAACAGCATCAATGTCGTTCAAAGTAAATGCCCTTATTAGAAATAGTTAGAAATGAATATGGTCAATGTTGGTCAGCATAAGAACGTCACTTCAGTGCCTTCCTGCAATCAGTATCAGATTGGTAACAAGGGGGTGCAGGAGTTCTTTTTGATGGGACATGGAGAGGTATAGCTGAAGTTACAATAGCAGATGTGGCAGAATTAAATGCTTCAATAGTGAAGATTCGTACCTTTTTCTCTCCGAAAACAGTCCGGGAGAAATTGCATGCTTTGAGATTATTCGGAGGAAGAGATTCGTAAGGTTAAACATCGCTTGCTCTCAGATCAAACCTCATAAAATTCTTGGTCGTTCAAAAGTCAGAAATCTAACTTAAAGTAAACGAATGTTGAAAGAGGATATAGGTATGTAAATAATTATTTTTTGATTGGTCATTGAAAGAATTAAAAAAAAATTGGATAAGCAACACTTGTAAGGAACTGATTATATTGGGAAGTAGTTATAGGTTTTGGAAACCATGATATTCTTGATGGGAAGGTTCTTAGAGAACCTGAGAACCGAATGTATCATAGGCTTCATGTCTTGAGAGGATAATCTCAGTGACGTTTTCTAAGGTTAACCGATTCATTCAGTACGAAAGGAAGTTAAGAGGGCGTTGCAATCCATTCGATAAGGGCGCTCTGGAGTGCAGTACAAGAGATTAAATTCTCGAAGCTCAAGGCATCATAAATTAAAAAAAAAACCTTGTTGAGTTGAGCACCGATTCTAAACCAAGGCACCTTCCTACTGCACACACATGGTCAAAGACTTCTTATTGAATTCATGACGATGAACCTCAGTAAATACTTCTTTTGAACTTCGTGGGATGTTTGCGGTAGTGTAGGAATTTCCAAGTACTGCAGTTCCTCCCATCCTCTTGTCGTTTGCTCTGCTGGACGTGGGTCGGGTGCCATGGTCCGAATCCTGAAAGAATAACAGAAAAGCTCATTGTATTGCTCTCGAGTCTTGATAAGATGCAGGCAGTAAGCTTAATCAAATAACAATGGATTGAAGTCAGTCCATGTAATGATGTTTATTATGTGCTATGAAAAAGAATAAACAGTGGTTTGGTCACCCACCCTCAGAGTTTGACTATTTATTGAAATTTGACCTAATGTTACTTGCGGCATAACTAAGTCGTTGGCTGCTTGTGATATAGAATAAAATTATTTCTGTTTACAGATGTTCAAGTTTGCACAAGCTTCCCATTTCAAAAAGTCATAAAATTTAAATGATGCAAAATTATGTAAAATTATAAATATGTCACTCCAACAAATTCGTTGCACATCTTTTAAAAGCATTGCTTTAAAGATTATTTTATTCCAAAATGCAAAATACACCGGTGTTGAATTTGGACATTCTTCCAGCAAGGAGTGCACAATTAACAATCACTCCATAAAATTTTATGCAGTAAATTAGCTTATGCTTCAATGGTTTTAAAGAAATGCCCTTCATAACTTTGCCTAGAGAAATAGAAACACTTCAGTGATATTTTAACAGCAAAGTTTTCTTTCTATCGCTTGTGCAGATTCATTGTGCTTAATCCCATCCCATCTTCCTGGAAAACCCCAACACCCCCTTCTTAATAAACTTCCTAAGCAGAAATTTTGTAAAATTGGACTTATCTTATTTCTAAGAGTCGCGCTCAATAGAATAACAGTCACCTGGAGTAGATTGCCACCTCAGCACAGAAGGTAATAAGTAATGAAGGAACAGCATTGCACTTGTTCATAGAGAAAAAACAGTAAGGCCTGTGTCATTCTTTTTCGTTACCCTGCAATGTTTATTGTGATCCAAAGATATACTGCAGTGTGGAGGGATGGACGAAGTGCCAAGAGGAAGAAAGTCAAACAGATAGTTAACATAGCGAGGAAATGTCAAGCTGCAGATAGAACTGAGACTGATGATAGAGACTGCCATTTCATGTATCCCGTGTGAACTGACCAATGAGTTCTTTTTAAAAGTATCTTGTGAAATGAGAAACCGTCCCGAGACGATCCGTTGGATGTTTTTATCATTTAATTATATGATCTGTTGCTAAATGCTTGAAATGGATGGCCAGATTGAGGCTCACATTAATGCTATTGTAAAAGTTTGCTAATAATATCGATACCCTACCCTCAAGGCGTGTTATTTTCCTTTAAAATCTAACAAGTACTCACAGAATAAAAACGTGTTCCGATTTCCTTCGCTACCAATGTTGGGAAGCAGGCGATCCATTCGGAGTGGACAATCACTCTCTTCGTTCATTGGCAGTAGTTTCTTCTCGATGTGTAACGGCGTCCTGAAATGTAAAGATATCGAGTTCGTTAAAAAGATACTTGATTCGTTATTATGGATAAACCGTATTGAATCACGCACTCTGCAAAAGTAGAGTATAAGTTAGAGGAAACGAAGGCGTATTCCTAAGGCTCAATATGGCGTACACGAGCTGTATAACGTAAAGAAAACGAAAATGATATCTATAACGGAATACTGTGGCCATGCGTAACCTCAGAAAGGGCGTAAAGGACAACGAATGAAGGAAAAAACTGTTTATCGAGTTTAAAGTTTAATTGTAAAGAATTAACTAAATTTGATCGCCCGCTAAACTTTTTTCTCGATCCTGATTGGCTGAGGGAAATACCACCGCTGTCAGTGCAAGCACTGTATTCTTAAATTGTTATCAAAATATTTCTCTGTCCGATCAGCGATTGAATGTGTTGATAATTCCTCTCTTCTTTTATGTCGACCGCGCATGAGGGCGGTTTTCTCGATTTCGGAAGAATAAGCAGACGATCCGTTATGAAAATGGTTTTTTTGTGCGGTAAGACTCACGTAGTAGAATAAGTCATAATAAATACTAATCTTCATATAATTTTAATCGGTTACGATGGAAATCTTGTTGGTTTTTAAAAATCTAATTGCAATTTTAGAATCCCGACGGTAACAGTCTCGCGTCCCAACTCCATTACGCATATATCACTTTTCCGGTGCACCTCGCCGTGATCACATCGTTCCCATCACCAATTGTTTACAATAACTAAAATGCCAGTTTTAATACATAACAGAGGCTATCAGCATCCCAATTCGAAACATGAATCCACCACGGAGCGATCTGTCAACAGTAATCGCTTCGGGTTCTCGATTAATCAGTGAAATTCCGCAATATTGTTAAGGTCCATACGCATGGTTCAAGGGCGGAAAGCTAGCTAGCATCCTCTGAATATCATTGTCTCGGGAGGACGAAGTGGAATGTAGGTATTCGTCATTTGGAAACAAGAGCAGGTGAAATTCTCGAAGCAAATATTTGCGAACAGGGCGTTCGAAAAGATTTCCAATGGGACTTACCTTCCGCGAAACCCGCGCTCTCACTCCAAGCTCTTCTGCTTCCTCGACGCCGTCCACAACAAACCCTCCGTTTATCTCGTGTTTTCTCCGATTTCCACTTATCACACGAGTTTGGTCACGATCACCTGATCCAAGAGGAATCCTCAGCATTCCTCTGCTCGATGATTGTTTCGAAACGCAAGGGAAAAGGTTTCACAAGCTACGTTCACTACCTTCTCTCGCACGAGAACCCGCCAACTAAAGCGATAAGTGCAGGAATAAGTCGCCCTCTTTGGGGATGCGGTTGAGAACGAATTCCACAGGATGAAGGCCGATATTTATCCACTTCTCGTAAAAGCTTCCGAAGCGTACGATCAAATGAACTGAGGGACGATCTTTTTATATTTTCAAACTCTCTTTCTATTCGCATCGTGTTATTAAGCCAAACATTAAGCCAAAATATCGATCAGCTCTAATCATCGCTGCGAGACTTATTACGGGATTGTTCGTTACCGTGGATGCGAACGAGAGAGATGATTTCAAGTAGTGGGTGTCAACGAGAAGTAATGTCCGCAGAAGTTGTAATAAAAAACTCGACAGTAAGTGACGAAAGGAGGGAACCAAATAAAATAAAGCGTAATAAAATGAGTCTTTAATTTAGGAGCTAACGATTTTTTCCCAAACCAGTCGAGGAAGGGGAGATTGACTTTTTGTTGTTGATAAAATTCGCGTGCAAGTAAGTTTTACTTGGTCAGAAGATGAAATGAGTGTTCACAAAACCTTATTCCGTATACGAAAGTCGTTTCTTTCACTTGGAAAGAGAAAGAAAGGACTTGCAAAGGAACGCACTCACCAAGGTTAAAAGTCCTTTCGTAATATTATTTCGGGAACGGTGTGGAGAAAAACACAGTATTCAAGTTGTTTATAGACAGAATTTATTGCAAGAGTACCACAATTTAATACAAAGAGAATACACTCAAAAAGAATCTTTTCGCATCGCATTGAAGACGTTTTCGCTCTGTCTGTCGGTCGTGCTGCTGCAAATCTTGAAGACTAGCCGTGTTCTACGTTCGTTTCTCCTGCGACATCGCAGCCAAGTTCGAAGCACCTAGAAAAGAAGGATGTTGCTTATTAATAAAATGTAGCAAGCACTTGATTAGCGGCAAGGTAGGTTACTAGCTCAAAACAGCATCAATGTCGTTCAAAGTAAATGCCCTTATTAGAAATAGTTAGAAATGAATATGGTCAATGTTGGTCAGCATAAGAACGTCACTTCAGTGCCTTCCTGCAATCAGTATCAGATTGGTAACAAGGGGGTGCAGGAGTTCTTTTTGATGGGACATGGAGAGGTATAGCTGAAGTTACAATAGCAGATGTGGCAGAATTAAATGCTTCAATAGTGAAGATTCGTACCTTTGTCTCTCCGAAAACAGTCCGGGAGAAATTGCATGCTTTGAGATTATTCGGAGGAAGAGATTCGTAAAGTTAAACATCGCTTGCTCTCAGATCAAACCTCATAAAATTCTTGGTCGTTCAAAAGTCAGAAATCTAACTTAAAGTAAACGAATGTTGAAAGAGGATATAGGTATGTAAATAATTATTTTTTGATTGGTCATTGAAAGAATTAAAAAAAAATTGGATAAGCAACACTTGTAAGGAACTGATTATATTGGGAAGTAGTTATAGGTTTTGGAAACCATGATATTCTTGATGGGAAGGTTCTTAGAGAACCTGAGAACCGAATGTATCATAGGCTTCATGTCTTGAGAGGATAATCTCAGTGACGTTTTCTAAGGTTAACCGATTCATTCAGTACGAAAGGAAGTTAAGAGGGCGTTGCAATCCATTCGATAAGGGCGCTCTGGAGTGCAGTACAAGAGAGTAAATTCTCGAAGCTCAAGGCATCATAAATTAAAAAAAAAACCTTGTTGAGTTGAGCACCGATTCTAAACCAAGGCACCTTCCTACTGCACACACATGGTCAAAGACTTCTTATTGAATTCATGACGATGAACCTCAGTAAATACTTCTTTTGAACTTCGTGGGATGTTTGCGGTAGTGTAGGAATTTCCAAGTACTGCAGTTCCTCCCATCCTCTTGTCGTTTGCTCTGCTGGACGTGGGTCGGGTGCCATGGTCCGAATCCTGAAAGAATAACAGAAAAGCTCATTGTATTGCTCTCGAGTCTTGATAAGATGCAGGCAGTAAGCTTAATCAAATAACAATGGATTGAAGTCAGTCCATGTAATGATGTTTATTATGTGCTATGAAAAAGAATAAACAGTGGTTTGGTCACCCACCCTCAGAGTTTGACTATTTATTGAAATTTGACCTAATGTTACTTGCGGCATAACTAAGTCGTTGGCTGCTTGTGATATAGAATAAAATTATTTCTGTTTACAGATGTTCAAGTTTGCACAAGCTTCCCATTTCAAAAAGTCATAAAATTTAAATGATGCAAAATTATGTAAAATTATAAATATGTCACTCCAACAAATTCGTTGCACATCTTTTAAAAGCATTGCTTTAAAGATTATTTTATTCCAAAATGCAAAATACACCGGTGTTGAATTTGGACATTCTTCCAGCAAGGAGTGCACAATTAACAATCACTCCATAAAATTTTATGCAGTAAATTAGCTTATGCTTCAATGGTTTTAAAGAAATGCCCTTCATAACTTTGCCTAGAGAAATAGAAACACTTCAGTGATATTTTAACAGCAAAGTTTTCTTTCTATCGCTTGTGCAGATTCATTGTGCTTAATCCCATCCCATCTTCCTGGAAAACCCCAACACCCCCTTCTTAATAAACTTCCTAAGCAGAAATTTTGTAAAATTGGACTTATCTTATTTCTAAGAGTCGCGCTCAATAGAATAACAGTCACCTGGAGTAGATTGCCACCTCAGCACAGAAGGTAATAAGTAATGAAGGAACAGCATTGCACTTGTTCATAGAGAAAAAACAGTAAGGCCTGTGTCATTCTTTTTCCTTACCCTGCAATGTTTATTGTGATCCAAAGATATACTGCAGTGTAGAGGGATGGACGAAGTGCCAAGAGGAAGAAAGTCAAACAGATAGTTAACATAGCGAGGAAATGTCAAGCTGCAGATAGAACTGAGACTGATGATAGAGACTGCCATTTCATGTATCCCGTGTGAACTGACCAATGAGTTCTTTTTAAAAGTATCTTGTGAAATGAGAAACCGTCCCGAGACGATCCGTTGGATGTTTTTATCATTTAATTATATGATCTGTTGCTAAATGCTTGAAATGGATGGCCAGATTGAGGCTCACATTAATGCTATTGTAAAAGTTTGCTAATAATATCGATACCCTACCCTCAAGGCGTGTTATTTTCCTTTAAAATCTAACAAGTACTCACAGAATAAAAACGTGTTCCGATTTCCTTCGCTACCAATGTTGGGAAGCAGGCGATCCATTCGGAGTGGACAATCACTCTCTTCGTTCATTGGCAGTAGTTTCTTCTCGATGTGTAACGGCGTCCTGAAATGTAAAGATATCGAGTTCGTTAAAAAGATACTTGATTCGTTATTATGGATAAACCGTATTGAATCACGCACTCTGCAAAAGTAGAGTATAAGTTAGAGGAAGCGAAGGCGTATTCGTAAGGTTCAATATGGCGTACACGAGCTGTATAACGTAAAGAAAACGAAAATGATATCTATAACGGAATACTGTGGCCATGCGTAACCTCAGAAAGGGCGTAAAGGACAACGAATGAAGGAAAAAACTGTTTATCGAGTTTAAAGTTTAATTGTAAAAAATTAACTAAATTTGATCTCCCGCTAAACTTTTTTCTCGATCCTGATTGGCTGAGGGAAATACCACCGCTGTCAGTGCAAGCACTGTATTCTTAAATTGTTATCAAAATATTTCTCTGTCCGATCAGCGATTGAATGTGTTGATAATTCCTCTCTTCTTTTATGTCGACCGCGCATGAGGGCGGTTTTCTCGATTTCGGAAGAATAAGCAGACGATCCGTTATGAAAATGGTTTTTTTGTGCGGTAAGACTCACGTAGTAGAATAAGTCATAATAAATACTAATCTTCATATAATTTTAATCGGTTACGATGGAAATCTTGTTGGTTTTTAAAAATCTAATTGCAATTTTAGAATCCCGACGGTAACAGTCTCGCGTCCCAACTCCATTACGCATATATCACTTTTCCGGTGCACCTCGCCGTGATCACATCGTTCCCATCACCAATTGTTTACAATAACTAAAATGCCAGTTTTAATACATAACAGAGGCTATCAGCATCCCAATTCGAAACATGAATCCACCACGGAGCGATCTGTCAACAGTAATCGCTTCGGGTTCTCGATTAATCAGTGAAATTCCGCAATATTGTTAAGGTCCATACGCATGGTTCAAGGGAGGAAAGCTAGCTAGCATCCTCTGAATATCATTGTCTCGGGAGGACGAAGTGGAATGTAGGTATTCGTCATTTGGAAACAAGAGCAGGTGAAATTCTCGAAGCGAATATTTGCGAACAGGGCGTTCGAAAAGAATTCCAATGGGACTTACCTTCCGCGAAACCCGCGCTCTCACTCCAAGCTCTTCTGCTTCCTCGACGCCGTCCACAACAAACCCTCCGTTTATCTCGTGTTTTCTCCGATTTCCACTTATCACACGAGTTTGGTCACGATCACCTGATCCAAGAGGAATCCTCAGCATTCCTCTGCTCGATGATTGTTTCGAAACGCAAGGGAAAAGGTTTCACAAGCTACGTTCACTACCTTCTCTCGCACGAGAACCCGCCAACTAAAGCGATAAGTGCAGGAATAAGTCGCCCTCTTTGGGGATGCGGTTGAGAACGAATTCCACAGGATGAAGGCCGATATTTATCCACTTCTCGTAAAAGCTTCCGAAGCGTACGATCAAATGAACTGAGGGACGATCTATTTATATTTTCAAACTCTCTTTCTATTCGCATCGTGTTATTAAGCCAAACATTAAGCCAAAATATCGATCAGCTCTAATCATCGCTGCGAGACTTACTACGGGATTGTTCGTTACCGTGGATGCGAACGAGAGAGATGATTTCAAGTAGTGGGTGTCAACGAGAAGTAATGTCCGCAGAAGTTGTAATAAAAAACTCGACAGTAAGTGACGAAAGGAGGGAACCAAATAAAATAAATCGTAATAAAATGAGTCTTTAATTTAGGAGCTAACGATTTTTTCCCAAACCAGTCGAGGAAGGGGAGATTGACTTTTTGTTGTTGATAAAATTCGCGTGCAAGTAAGTTTTACTTGGTCAGAAGATGAAATGAGTGTTCACAAAACCTTATTCCGTATACGAATGTCGTTTCTTTCACTTGGAAAGAGAAAGAAAGGACTTGCAAAGGAACGCACTCACCAAGGTTAAAAGTCCTTTCGTAATATTATTCCGGGAACGGTGTGGAGAAAAACACAGTATTCAAGTTGTTTATAGACAGAATTTATTGCAAGAGTACCACAATTTAATACAAAGAGAATGCACTCAAAAAGAATCTTTTCGCATCGCATTGAAGACGTTTTCGCTCTGTCTGTCGGTCGTGCTGCTGCAAATCTTGAAGACTAGCCGTGTTCTACGTTCGTTTCTCCTGCGACATCGCAGCCAAGTTCGAAGCACCTAGAAAAGAAGGATGTTGCTTATTAATAAAATGTAGCAAGCACTTGATTAGCGGCAAGGTAGGTTACTAGCTCAAAACAGCATCAATGTCGTTCAAAGTAAATGCCCTTATTAGAAATAGTTAGAAATGAATATGGTCAATGTTGGTCAGCATAAGAACGTCACTTCAGTGCCTTCCTGCAATCAGTATCAGATTGGTAACAAGGGGGTGCAGGAGTTCTTTTTGATGGGACATGGAGAGGTATAGCTGAAGTTACAATAGCAGATGTGGCAGAATTAAATGCTTCAATAGTGAAGATTCGTACCTTTGTCTCTCCGAAAACAGTCCGGGAGAAATTGCATGCTTTGAGATTATTCGGAGGAAGAGATTCGTAAAGTTAAACATCGCTTGCTCTCAGATCAAACCTCATAAAATTCTTGGTCGTTCATAGTCAGAAATCTAACTTAAAGTAAACGAATGTTGAAAGAGGATATAGGTATGTAAATAATTATTTTTTGATTGGTCATTGAAAGAATTAAAAAAAAATTGGATAAGCAACACTTGTAAGGAACTGATTATATTGGGAAGTAGTTATAGGTTTTGGAAACCATGATATTCTTGATGGGAAGGTTCTTAGAGAACCTGAGAACCGAATGTATCATAGGCTTCATGTCTTGAGAGGATAATCTCAGTGACGTTTTCTAAGGTTAACCGATTCATTCAGTACGAAAGGAAGTTAAGAAGGCGTTGCAATCCATTCGATAAGGGCGCTCTGGAGTGCAGTACAAGAGAGTAAATTCTCGAAGCTCATGGCATCATAAATTAAAAAAAAAACCTTGTTGAGTTGAGCACCGATTCTAAACCAAGGCACCTTCCTACTGCACACACATGGTCAAAGACTTCTTATTGAATTCATGACGATGAACCTCAGTAAATACTTCTTTTGAACTTCGTGGGATGTTTGCGGTAGTGTAGGAATTTCCAAGTACTGCAGTTCCTCCCATCCTCTTGTCGTTTGCTCTGCTGGACGTGGGTCGGGTGCCATGGTCCGAATCCTGAAAGAATAACAGAAAAGCTCATTGTATTGCTCTCGAGTCTTGATAAGATGCAGGCAGTAAGCTTAATCAAATAACAATGGATTGAAGTCAGTCCATGTAATGATGTTTATTATGTGCTATGAAAAAGAATAAACAGTGGTTTGGTCACCCACCCTCAGAGTTTGACTATTTATTGAAATTTGACCTAATGTTACTTGCGGCATAACTAAGTCGTTGGCTGCTTGTGATATAGAATAAAATTATTTCTGTTTACAGATGTTCAAGTTTGCACAAGCTTCCCATTTCAAAAAGTCATAAAATTTAAATGATGCAAAATTATGTAAAATTATAAATATGTCACTCCAACAAATTCGTTGCACATCTTTTAAAAGCATTGCTTTAAAGATTATTTTATTCCAAAATGCAAAATACACCGGTGTTGAATTTGGACATTCTTCCAGCAAGGAGTGCACAATTAACAATCAATCCATAAAATTTTATGCAGTAAATTAGCTTATGCTTCAATGGTTTTAAAGAAATGCCCTTCATAACTTTGCCTAGAGAAATAGAAACACTTCAGTGATATTTTAACAGCAAAGTTTTCTTTCTATCGCTTGTGCAGATTCATTGTGCTTAATCCCATCCCATCTTCCTGGAAAACCCCAACACCCCCTTCTTAATAAACTTCCTAAGCAGAAATTTTGTAAAATTGGACTTATCTTATTTCTAAGAGTCGCGCTCAATAGAATAACAGTCACCTGGAGTAGATTGCCACCTCAGCACAGAAGGTAATAAGTAATGAAGGAACAGCATTGCACTTGTTCATAGAGAAAAAACAGTAAGGCCTGTGTCATTCTTTTTCGTTACCCTGCAATGTTTATTGTGATCCAAAGATATACTGCAGTGTAGAGGGATGGACGAAGTGCCAAGAGGAAGAAAGTCAAACAGATAGTTAACATAGCGAGGAAATGTCAAGCTGCAGATAGAACTGAGACTGATGATAGAGACTGCCATTTCATGTATCCCGTGTGAACTGACCAATGAGTTCTTTTTAAAAGTATCTTGTGAAATGAGAAACCGTCCCGAGACGATCCGTTGGATGTTTTTATCATTTAATTATATGATCTGTTGCTAAATGCTTGAAATGGATGGCCAGATTGAGGCTCACATTAATGCTATTGTAAAAGTTTGCTAATAATATCGATACCCTACCCTCAAGGCGTGTTATTTTCCTTTAAAATCTAACAAGTACTCACAGAATAAAAACGTGTTCCGATTTCCTTCGCTACCAATGTTGGGAAGCAGGCGATCCATTCGGAGTGGACAATCACTCTCTTCGTTCATTGGCAGTAGTTTCTTCTCGATGTGTAACGGCGTCCTGAAATGTAAAGATATCGAGTTCGTTAAAAAGATACTTGATTCGTTATTATGGATAAACCGTATTGAATCACGCACTCTGCAAAAGTAGAGTATAAGTTAGAGGAAGCGAAGGCGTATTCGTAAGGTTCAATATGGCGTACACGAGCTGTATAACGTAAAGAAAACGAAAATGATATCTATAACGGAATACTGTGGCCATGCGTAACCTCAGAAAGGGCGTAAAGGACAACGAATGAAGGAAAAAACTGTTTATCGAGTTTAAAGTTTAATTGTAAAAAATTAACTAAATTTGATCTCCCGCTAAACTTTTTTCTCGATCCTGATTGGCTGAGGGAAATACCACCGCTGTCAGTGCAAGCACTGTATTCTTAAATTGTTATCAAAATATTTCTCTGTCCGATCAGCGATTGAATGTGTTGATAATTCCTCTCTTCTTTTATGTCGACCGCGCATGAGGGCGGTTTTCTCGATTTCGGAAGAATAAGCAGACGATCCGTTATGAAAATGGTTTTTTTGTGCGGTAAGACTCACGTAGTAGAATAAGTCATAATAAATACTAATCTTCATATAATTTTAATCGGTTACGATGGAAATCTTGTTGGTTTTTAAAAATCTAATTGCAATTTTAGAATCCCGACGGTAACAGTCTCGCGTCCCAACTCCATTACGCATATATCACTTTTCCGGTGCACCTCGCCGTGATCACATCGTTCCCATCACCAATTGTTTACAATAACTAAAATGCCAGTTTTAATACATAACAGAGGCTATCAGCATCCCAATTCGAAACATGAATCCACCACGGAGCGATCTGTCAACAGTAATCGCTTCGGGTTCTCGATTAATCAGTGAAATTCCGCAATATTGTTAAGGTCCATACGCATGGTTCAAGGGAGGAAAGCTAGCTAGCATCCTCTGAATATCATTGTCTCGGGAGGACGAAGTGGAATGTAGGTATTCGTCATTTGGAAACAAGAGCAGGTGAAATTCTCGAAGCAAATATTTGCGAACAGGGCGTTCGAAAAGATTTCCAATGGGACTTACCTTCCGCGAAACCCGCGCTCTCACTCCAAGCTCTTCTGCTTCCTCGACGCCGTCCACAACAAACCCTCCGTTTATCTCGTGTTTTCTCCGATTTCCACTTATCACACGAGTTTGGTCACGATCACCTGATCCAAGAGGAATCCTCAGCATTCCTCTGCTCGATGATTGTTTCGAAACGCAAGGGAAAAGGTTTCACAAGCTACGTTCACTACCTTCTCTCGCACGAGAACCCGCCAACTAAAGCGATAAGTGCAGGAATAAGTCGCCCTCTTTGGGGATGCGGTTGAGAACGAATTCCACAGGATGAAGGCCGATATTTATCCACTTCTCGTAAAAGCTTCCGAAGCGTACGATCAAATGAACTGAGGGACGATCTTTTTATATTTTCAAACTCTCTTTCTATTCGCATCGTGTTATTAAGCCAAACATTAAGCCAAAATATCGATCAGCTCTAATCATCGCTGCGAGACTTACTACGGGATTGTTCGTTACCGTGGATGCGAACGAGAGAGATGATTTCAAGTAGTGGGTGTCAACGAGAAGTAATGTCCGCAGAAGTTGTAATAAAAAACTCGACAGTAAGTGACGAAAGGAGGGAACCAAATAAAATAAAGCGTAATAAAATGAGTCTTTAATTTAGGAGCTAACGATTTTTTCCCAAACCAGTCGAGGAAGGGGAGATTGACTTTTTGTTGTTGATAAAATTCGCGTGCAAGTAAGTTTTACTTGGTCAGAAGATGAAATGAGTGTTCACAAAACCTTATTCCGTATACGAATGTCGTTTCTTTCACTTGGAAAGAGAAAGAAAGGACTTGCAAAGGAACGCACTCACCAAGGTTAAAAGTCCTTTCGTAATATTATTTCGGGAACGGTGTGGAGAAAAACACAGTATTCAAGTTGTTTATAGACAGAATTTATTGCAAGAGTACCACAATTTAATACAAAGAGAATACACTCAAAAAGAATCTTTTCGCATCGCATTGAAGACGTTTTCGCTCTGTCTGTCGGTCGTGCTGCTGCAAATCTTGAAGACTAGCCGTGTTCTACGTTCGTTTCTCCTGCGACATCGCAGCCAAGTTCGAAGCACCTAGAAAAGAAGGATGTTGCTTATTAATAAAATGTAGCAAGCACTTGATTAGCGGCAAGGTAGATTACTAGCTCAAAACAGCATCAATGTCGTTCAAAGTAAATGCCCTTATTAGAAATAGTTAGAAATGAATATGGTCAATGTTGGTCAGCATAAGAACGTCACTTCAGTGCCTTCCTGCAATCAGTATCAGATTGGTAACAAGGGGGTGCAGGAGTTCTTTTTGATGGGACATGGAGAGGTATAGCTGAAGTTACAATAGCAGATGTGGCAGAATTAAATGCTTCAATAGTGAAGATTCGTACCTTTGTCTCTCCGAAAACAGTCCGGGAGAAATTGCATGCTTTGAGATTATTCGGAGGAAGAGATTCGTAAAGTTAAACATCGCTTGCTCTCAGATCAAACCTCATAAAATTCTTGGTCGTTCATAGTCAGAAATCTAACTTAAAGTAAACGAATGTTGAAAGAGGATATAGGTATGTAAATAATTATTTTTTGATTGGTCATTGAAAGAATTAAAAAAAAATTGGATAAGCAACACTTGTAAGGAACTGATTATATTGGGAAGTAGTTATAGGTTTTGGAAACCATGATATTCTTGATGGGAAGGTTCTTAGAGAACCTGAGAACCGAATGTATCATAGGCTTCATGTCTTGAGAGGATAATCTCAGTGACGTTTTCTAAGGTTAACCGATTCATTCAGTACGAAAGGAAGTTAAGAAGGCGTTGCAATCCATTCGATAAGGGCGCTCTGGAGTGCAGTACAAGAGAGTAAATTCTCGAAGCTCATGGCATCATAAATTAAAAAAAAACCTTGTTGAGTTGAGCACCGATTCTAAACCAAGGCACCTTCCTACTGCACACACATGGTCAAAGACTTCTTATTGAATTCATGACGATGAACCTCAGTAAATACTTCTTTTGAACTTCGTGGGATGTTTGCGGTAGTGTAGGAATTTCCAAGTACTGCAGTTCCTCCCATCCTCTTGTCGTTTGCTCTGCTGGACGTGGGTCGGGTGCCATGGTCCGAATCCTGAAAGAATAACAGAAAAGCTCATTGTATTGCTCTCGAGTCTTGATAAGATGCAGGCAGTAAGCTTAATCAAATAACAATGGATTGAAGTCAGTCCATGTAATGATGTTTATTATGTGCTATGAAAAAGAATAAACAGTGGTTTGGTCACCCACCCTCAGAGTTTGACTATTTATTGAAATTTGACCTAATGTTACTTGCGGCATAACTAAGTCGTTGGCTGCTTGTGATATAGAATAAAATTATTTCTGTTTACAGATGTTCAAGTTTGCACAAGCTTCCCATTTCAAAAAGTCATAAAATTTAAATGATGCAAAATTATGTAAAATTATAAATATGTCACTCCAACAAATTCGTTGCACATCTTTTAAAAGCATTGCTTTAAAGATTATTTTATTCCAAAATGCAAAATACACCGGTGTTGAATTTGGACATTCTTCCAGCAAGGAGTGCACAATTAACAATCAATCCATAAAATTTTATGCAGTAAATTAGCTTATGCTTCAATGGTTTTAAAGAAATGCCCTTCATAACTTTGCCTAGAGAAATAGAAACACTTCAGTGATATTTTAACAGCAAAGTTTTCTTTCTATCGCTTGTGCAGATTCATTGTGCTTAATCCCATCCCATCTTCCTGGAAAACCCCAACACCCCCTTCTTAATAAACTTCCTAAGCAGAAATTTTGTAAAATTGGACTTATCTTATTTCTAAGAGTCGCGCTCAATAGAATAACAGTCACCTGGAGTAGATTGCCACCTCAGCACAGAAGGTAATAAGTAATGAAGGAACAGCATTGCACTTGTTCATAGAGAAAAAACAGTAAGGCCTGTGTCATTCTTTTTCGTTACCCTGCAATGTTTATTGTGATCCAAAGATATACTGCAGTGTAGAGGGATGGACGAAGTGCCAAGAGGAAGAAAGTCAAACAGATAGTTAACATAGCGAGGAAATGTCAAGCTGCAGATAGAACTGAGACTGATGATAGAGACTGCCATTTCATGTATCCCGTGTGAACTGACCAATGAGTTCTTTTTAAAAGTATCTTGTGAAATGAGAAACCGTCCCGAGACGATCCGTTGGATGTTTTTATCATTTAATTATATGATCTGTTGCTAAATGCTTGAAATGGATGGCCAGATTGAGGCTCACATTAATGCTATTGTAAAAGTTTGCTAATAATATCGATACCCTACCCTCAAGGCGTGTTATTTTCCTTTAAAATCTAACAAGTACTCACAGAATAAAAACGTGTTCCGATTTCCTTCGCTACCAATGTTGGGAAGCAGGCGATCCATTCGGAGTGGACAATCACTCTCTTCGTTCATTGGCAGTAGTTTCTTCTCGATGTGTAACGGCGTCCTGAAATGTAAAGATATCGAGTTCGTTAAAAAGATACTTGATTCGTTATTATGGATAAACCGTATTGAATCACGCACTCTGCAAAAGTAGAGTATAAGTTAGAGGAAGCGAAGGCGTATTCGTAAGGTTCAATATAGCGTTCACGAGCTGTTTAACGTAAAGAAAACGAAAATGATATCTATAACGGAATACTGTGGCCATGCGTAACCTCAGAAAGGGCGTGAAGGACAACGAATGAAGGAAAAAACTGTTTATCGAGTTTAAAGTTTAATTGTAAAAAATTAACTAAATTTGATCTCCCGCTAAACTTTTTTCTCGATCCTGATTGGCTGAGGGAAATACCACCGCTGTCAGTGCAAGCACTGTATTCTTAAATTGTTATCAAAATATTTCTCTGTCCGATCAGCGATTGAATGTGTTGATAATTCCTCTCTTCTTTTATGTCGACCGCGCATGAGGGCGGTTTTCTCGATTTCGGAAGAATAAGCAGACGATCCGTTATGAAAATGGTTTTTTTGTGCGGTAAGACTCACGTAGTAGAATAAGTCATAATAAATACTAATCTTCATATAGTTTTAATCGGTTACGATGGAAATCTTGTTGGTTTTTAAAAATCTAATTGCAATTTTAGAATCCCGACGGTAACAGTCTCGCGTCCCAACTCCATTACGCATATATCACTTTTCCGGTGCACCTCGCCGTGATCACATCGTTCCCATCACCAATTGTTTACAATAACTAAAATGCCAGTTTTAATACATAACAGAGGCTATCAGCATCCCAATTCGAAACATGAATCCACCACGGAGCGATCTGTCAACAGTAATCGCTTCGGGTTCTCGATTAATCAGTGAAATTCAGCAATATTGTTAAGGTCCATACGCATGGTTCAAGGGAGGAAAGCTAGCTAGCATCCTCTGAATATCATTGTCTCGGGAGGACGATGTGGAATGTAGGTATTCGTCATTTGGAAACAAGAGCAGGTGAAATTCTCGAAGCAAATATTTGCGAACAGGGCGTTCGAAAAGATTTCCAATGGGACTTACCTTCCGCGAAACCCGCGCTCTCACTCCAAGCTCTTCTGCTTCCTCGACGCCGTCCACAACAAACCCTCCGTTTATCTCGTGTTTTCTGCGATTTCCACTTATCACACGAGTTTGGTCACGATCACCTGATCCAAGAGGAATCCTCAGCATTCCTCTGCTCGATGATTGTTTCGAAACGCAAGGGAAAAGGTTTCACAAGCTACGTTCACTACCTTCTCTCGCACGAGAACCCGCCAACTAAAGCGATAAGTGCAGGAATAAGTCGCCCTCTTTCGGGATGCGGTTGAGAACGAATTCCACAGGATGAAGGCCGATATTTATCCACTTCTCGTAAAAGCTTCCGAAGCGTACGATCAAATGAACTGAGGGACGATCTTTTTATATTTTCAAACTCTCTTTCTATTCGCATCGTGTTATTAAGCCAAACATTAAGCCAAAATATCGATCAGCTCTAATCATCGCTGCGAGACTTACTACGGGATTGTTCGTTACCGTGGATGCGAACGAGAGAGATGATTTCAAGTAGTTGGTGTCAACGAGAAGTAGTGTCCGCAGAAGCTGTAATAAAAAACTCGACAGTAAGTGACGAAAGGAGGGAACCAAATAAAATAAAGCGTAATAAAATGAGTCTTTAATTTAGGAGCTAACGATAATTTCCCAAACCAGTCGAGGAAGGGGAGATTGACTTTTTGTTGTTGATAAAATTCGCGTGCAAGTAAGTTTTACTTGGTCAGAAGATGAAATGAGTGTTCAGAAAACCTTATTCCGTATACGAATGTCGTTTCTTTCACTTGGAAAGAGAAAGAAAGGACTCGCAAAGGAACGCACTCACCAAGGTTAAAAGTCCTTTCGTAATATTATTTCGGGAACGGTGTGGAGAAAAACACAGTATTCAAGTTGTTTATAGACAGAATTTATTGCAAGAGTACCACAACTTAATACAAAGAGAATACACTCAAAAAGAATCTTTTCGCATCGCAACGAAGACGTTTTCGCTCTGTCTGTCGGTCGTGCTGCTGCAAATCTTGAAGACTAGCCGTGTTCTACGTTCGTTTCTCCTGCGACATCGCAGCCAAGTTCGAAGCACCTAGAAAAGAAGGATGTTGCTTATTAATAAAATGTAGCAAGCACTTGATTAGCGGCAAGGTAGATTACTAGCTCAAAACAGCATCAATGTCGTTCAAAGTAAATGCCCTTATTAGAAATAGTTAGAAATGAATATGGTCAACGTTGGTCAGCATAAGAACGTCACTTCAGTGCCTTCCTGCAATCAGTATCAGATTGGTAACAAGGGGGTGCAGGAGTTCTTTTTGATGGGACATGGAGAGGTATAGCTGAAGTTACAATAGCAGATGTGGCAGAATGAAATGCTTCAATAGTGAAGATTCGTACCTTTGTCTCTCCGAAAACAGTCCGGGAGAAATTGCATGCTTTGAGATTATTCGGAGGAAGAGATTCGTAAAGTTAAACATCGCTTGCTCTCAGATCAAACCTCATAAAATTCTTGGTCGTTCAAAAGTCAGAAATCTAACTTAAAGTAAACGAATGTTGAAAGAGGATATTGGTATGTAAATGATTATTTTTTTGATTGGTCATTGAAAGAATTAAAAAAAAATTGGATAAGCAACACTTGTAAGGAACTGATTATATTGGGAAGTAGTTATAGGTTTTGGAAACCATGATATTCTTGATGGGAAGGTTCTTAGAGAACCTGAGAGCCGAATGTATCATAGGCTTCATGTCTTGAGAGGATAATCTCAGTGACGTTTTCTAAGGTTAACCGATTCATTCAGTACGAAAGGAAGTTAAGAAGGCGTTGCAATCCATTCGATAAGGGCGCTCTGGAGTGCAGTACGAGAGTAAATTCTCGAAGCTCATGGCATCATAAATTAAAAAAAAAACCTTGTTGAGTTGAGCACCGATTCTAAACCAAGGCACCTTCCTACTGCACACACATGGTCAAAGACTTCTTATTGAATTCATGACGATGAACCTCAGTAAATACTTCTTTTGAACTTCGTGGGATGTTTGCGGTAGTGTAGGAATTTCCAAGTACTGCAGTTCCTCCCATCCTCTTGTCGTTTGCTCTGCTGGACGTGGGTCGGGTGCCATGGTCCGAATCCTGAAAGAATAACAGAAAAGCTCATTGTATTGCTCTCGAGTCTTGATAAGATGCAGGCAGTTAGCTTAATCAAATAACAATGGATTGAAGTCAGTCCATGTAATGATGTTTATTATGTGCTATGAAAAAGAATAAACAGTGGTTTGGTCACCCACCCTCAGAGTTTGACTATTTATTGAAATTTGACCTAATGTTACTTGCGGCATAACTAAGTCGTTGGCTGCTTGTGATATAGAATAAAATTATTTCTGTTTACAGATGTTCAAGTTTGCACAAGCTTCCCATTTCAAAAAGTCATAAAATTTAAATGATGCAAAATTATGTAAAATTATAAATATGTCACTCCAACAAATTCGTTGCACCTCTTTTAAAAGCATTGCTTTAAAGATTATTTTATTCCAAAATGCAAAATACACCGGTGTTGAATTTGGACATTCTTCCAGCAAGGAGTGCATAATTAACAATCACTCCATAAAATTTTATGCAGTAAATTAGCTTATGCTTCAATGGTTTTAAAGAAATGCCCTTCATAACTTTTCCTAGAGAAATAGAGACACTTCAGTGATATTTTAACAGCAAAGTTTTCTTTCTATCGCTTGTGCAGATTCATTGTGCTTAATCCCATCCCATCTTCCTGGAAAACCCCAACACCCACTTCTTAATAAACTTCCTAAGCAGAAATTTTGTAAAATTGGACTTATCTTATTTCTAAGAGTCGCGCTCAAAAGAATAACAGTCACCTGGAGTAGATTGCCACCTCAGCACAGAAGGTGATAAGTAATGACGGAACAGCATTGCACTTGTTCATAGAGAATAAACAGTAAGGCCTGTGTCATTCTTTTTCGTTACCCTGCAATGGTTGTTTTGATCCAAAGATATACTGCAGTGTAGAGGGATGGAAGAAGTGCCAAGAGGAAGAAAGTCAAACAGATAGTTAACATAGCGAGGAAATGTCAAGCTGCAGATAGAACTGAGACTGATGATAGAGACTGCCATTTCATGTATTCCGTGTGAACTGACCAATGAGTTCTTTTTAAAAGTATCTTGTGAAATGAGAAACCGTCCCGCGACGATCCATTGGATGTATTCATCATTTAATTATATGATCTGTTGCTAAATGCTTGAAATGGATGGCCAGATTGAGGCTCACATTAATGCTATTGTAAAAGTTTGCTAATAATATCGATACCCTACCCTCAAGGCGTGTTATTTTCCTTTAAAATCTAACAAGTACTCACAGAATAAAAACGTGTTCCGATTTCCTTCGCTACCAATGTTGGGAAGCAGGCGATCCTTTCGGAGTGGACAATCACTCTCTTCGTTCATTGGCAGTAGTTTCTTCTCGATGTGAAACGGCGTCCTGAAATGTAAAGATATCGAGTTCGTTAAAAAGATACTTGATTCGTTATTATGGATAAACCGTATTGAATCACGCACTCTGCAAAAGTAGAGTATAAGTTAGAGGAAGCGAAGGCTTATTCGTAAGGTTCAATATGGCGTTCACGAGCTGTTTAACGTAAAGAAAACGAAAATGATATCTATAACGGAATACTGTGGCCATGCGTAACCTCAGAAAGGGCGTGAAGGACAACGAATGAAGGAAAAAACTGTTTATCGAGTTTAAAGTTTAATTGTAAAAAATTAACTAAATTTGATCTCCCGCTAAACTTTTTTCTCGATCCTGATTGGCTGAGGGAAATACCACCGCTGTCAGTGCAAGCACTGTATTCTTAAATTATTATCAAAATATTTCTCTGTCCGATCAGCGATTGAATGTGTTGATAATTCCTCTCTTCTTTTATGTCGACCGCGCATGAGGGCGGTTTTCTCGATTTCGGAAGAATAAGCAGACGATCCGTTATGAAAATGGTTTTTTTGTGCGGTAAGACTCACGTAGTAGAATAAGTCATAATAAATACTAATCTTCATATAATTTTAATCGGTTACGATGGAAATCTTGTTGGTTTTTAAAAATCTAATTGCAATTTTAGAATCCCGACGGTAACAGTCTCGCGTCCCAACTCCATTACGCATATATCACTTTTCCGGTGCACCTCGCCGTGATCACATCGTTCCCATCACCAATTGTTTACAATAACTAAAATGCCAGTTTTAATACATAACAGAGGCTATCAGCATCCCAATTCGAAACATGAATCCACCACGGAGCGATCTGTCAACAGTAATCGCCTCGGGTTCTCGATTAATCAGTGAAATTCCGCAATATTGTTAAGGTCCATACGCATGGTTCAAGGGAGGAAAGCTAGCTAGCATCCTCTGAATATCATTGTCTCGGGAGGACGATGTGGAATGTAGGTATTCGTCATTTGGAAACAAGAGCAGGTGAAATTCTCGAAGCAAATATTTGCGAACAGGGCGTTCGAAAAGATTTCCAATGGGACTTACCTTCCGCGAAACCCGCGCTCTCACTCCAAGCTCTTCTGCTTCCTCGACGCCGTCCACAACAAACCCTCCGTTTATCTCGTGTTTTCTCCGATTTCCACTTATCACACGAGTTTGGTCACGATCACCTGATCCAAGAGGAATCCTCAGCATTCCTCTGCTCGATGATTGTTTCGAAACACAAGGGAAAAGGTTTCACAAGCTACGTTCACTACCTTCTCTCGCACGAGAACCCGCCAACTAAAGCGATAAGTGCAGGAATAAGTCGCCCTCTTTCGGGATGCGGTTGAGAACGAATTCCACAGGATGAAGGCCGATATTTATCCACTTCTCGTAAAAGCTTCCGAAGCGTACGATCAAATGAACTGAGGGACGATCTATTTATATTTTCAAACTCTCTTTCTATTCGCATCGTGTTATTAAGCCAAACATTAAGCCAAAATATCGATCAGCTCTAATCATCGCTGCGAGACTTATTACGGGATTGTTCGTTACCGTGGATGCGAACGAGAGAGATGATTTCAAGTAGTTGGTGTCAACGAGAAGTAGTGTCCGCAGAAGCTGTAATAAAAAACTCGACAGTAAGTGACGAAAGGAGGGAACCAAATAAAATAAAGCGTAATAAAATGAGTCTTTAATTTAGGAGCTAACGATAATTTCCCAAACCAGTCGAGGAAGGGGAGATTGACTTTTTGTTGTTGATAAAATTCGCGTGCAAGTAAGGTTTACTTGGTTATGAAATGAGTGTTCAGAAAACCTTATTCCGTATACGAATGTCGTTTCTTTCACTTGGAAAGAGAAAGAAAGGACTCGCAAAGGAACGCACTCACCAAGGTTAAAAGTCCTTTCGTAATATTATTTCGGGAACGGTGTGGAGAAAAACACAGTATTCAAGTTGTTTATAGACAGAATTTATTGCAAGAGTACCACAACTTAATACAAAGAGAATACACTCAAAAAGAATCTTTTCGCATCGCAACGAAGACGTTTTCGCTCTGTCTGTCGGGTGTGCTGCTGCAAATCTTGAAGACTAGCCGTGTTCTACGTTCGTTTCTCCTGCGACATCGCAGCCAAGTTCGAAGCACCTAGAACAGAAGGATGTTGCTTATTAATAAAATGTAGCAAGCACTTGATTAGCGGCAAGGTAGATTACTAGCTCAAAACAGCATCAATGTCGTTCAAAGTAAATGCCCTTATTAGAAATAGTTAGAAATGAATATGGTCAACGTTGGTCAGCATAAGAACGTCACTTCAGTGCCTTCCTGCAATCAGTATCAGATTGGTAACAAGGGGGTGCAGGAGTTCTTTTTGATGGGACATGGAGAGGTATAGCTGAAGTTACAATAGCAGATGTGGCAGAATGAAATGCTTCAATAGTGAAGATTCGTACCTTTGTCTCTCCGAAAACAGTCCGGGAGAAATTGCATGCTTTGAGATTATTCGGAGGAAGAGATTCGTAAAGTTAAACATCGCTTGCTCTCAGATCAAACCTCATAAAATTCTTGGTCGTCCAAAAGTCAGAAATCTAACTTAAAGTAAACGAATGTTGAAAGAGGATATTGGTATGTAAATGATTATTTTTTTGATTGGTCATTGAAAGAATTAAAAAAAAATTGGATAAGCAACACTTGTAAGGAACTGATTATATTGGGAAGTAGTTATAGGTTTTGGAAACCATGATATTCTTGATGGGAAGGTTCTTAGAGAACCTGAGAGCCGAATGTATCATAGGCTTCATATCTTGAGAGGATAATCTCAGTGACGTTTTCTAAGGGTAATCGATCCTTATGCTTCTCATTCTTCATCCTTATGGATGAGGAATGAGAAGGTGAGCAAGGTATGAAACTTATCCACCCAAGGTGAATGGGATGTTTAGCACAATTCTACGCTTGAGTATTGTTAAGTGATATTAAGTTAAGACATGAAGAAAAGATGCAAACATTTCGGACTACCATGACTGAAAATGTTTGAAGATACCCAATAAAGATTAGGATGAAATTTGCTTAGGAAGACAGAACATTCAAGGCTTTGAATCGAGTGAATTACAAGAAGAATATCATGGGAATTAACATGGGAATAAAAAAAATGTGGTCTAAGCCTCTTATACATTCAAAGTAGCGAGAGGAGACTACTATGTTCCAAGAATGTATTCTTGAAGGAAGAATGTAAACGACCATTAAGTTCAATCCGTAAACGCATGCATTTAGTTTGGAATTCTGTAGACATTTTCAATAGAGAACTGGAACCATTCCAAGGGAAAAGGCAAGTCTTGTGGTGGTCTGAATCAGTGGACAAGAAAAACAAAATGTAGGGCTTTGAGTAATAAGATAGCTGTAGATAAACCCAGGATATGGAACATCATCCAGAATAGATGATTAAAAGAACGTTCACTGAAAAGTGATGAATTTGGTCCATGAGTGAAAGTAGAGGTGGCAAGAGGGAGTAAAAAGATAGTAAATAGTAACCGGACGAAGAAGATTAAATTGCAGACAGAATGGACAACTGAAGATAATCATACTGCACGATCTAGGCCGCTCCATGTTTTCCTGGTTGCCCAACCCATTAACTGCCTAGCTATTGTAAATAATGTTTTGTTTTTCTTAACAATTGAAATGCTTCCACTGGAAAACCATTGCCATTGTTCATCAAATCGTATATTCTTTTCCTTTGTTTTGTTATTTGAATCGCACTAGCATTTCGAGGATCACATTGGTCAATGTTGGGTGATCTTATAACCCAATGTTTGAAATGTTTCCTACCTAGAAAAGTTTACCTGCTCTCATCCGTGAATGTGCAAAGAATTTCCTCCACTGTCAAATAAATAAGGCGTTGCATTCCACTGTGTGAAGACGATCACTCTCCTTATCCGTAGGACGTTCTCGATGGATAAGGCATCCTGAAATGGAAGTAAAATGTGTAAATTGTAAATCAACTAAATTTCCACAAACAAAACTTTATTTCCACTACCCAAACAATGTCATGGTTACTGTAGTGATAAATGAGGATATACGGTAATGAATTCATGCGTCGGACTTTTCAGAGTGCTTTAAAGTTCGTGATAAATGTTAGAGCAAATGATGGCCAGTCAACCTTCACAAATGAATGTGTTTCCAAGAAAACTTTCGTTTGAAATAAATAGAAAAATTATATTCAATCGTGAGCAGAAGTTGATAAAGATTACCTCATAAACGTTTCGATTGTCTAGAAATGATTTAATCCAACTCTTTTCTGATTTCATTTAATAATTAGGAATTCATAAATTTTGATCGCCCGCTTAACATTTTTCTCGTTTCTGATTGGCTGAGAGTAACACCGTTAGTGCAATCGTTGTATTCATGATAGGAATGCAAAATATTTCTTCGTCTAATCGCCGATCGAATATGCTTTAAATTTCTCTCTTCTATTACGTCGACCGCGAGCAATGGCGGTTTTCTCGAACACTGAAGGAATTTGTTGGCGGTACATTATGAACCTAGTAATATGGTGCAAAATGACTCATGTTGTAGGAAAAATTCATAATAAAAACTAGTATTAATATAATTTTTAACCGTTACGATCGACCCCTTGCTCGCAATGTAGCTATAACGTACGAATCCATATGCACGATACAGCTGAGAGAATTGAGCTTGGGTTCAATCATCATTATCTAGCGTTACTTACGGCGATTGAGTGATCTACCGTGACGATGACTTAGTATTTAGGCACTCGAAACTCCTCAATTCGAAGTACTGAGTGAGTAAAATTCGGGAGGCACATTCTTGTTGTCGAGGGCAAAGAGAGTTGGAAATATTTTCCAATGGGAATGTTTTCTTACGTACCTTATTGTTTTCCTTGAACCTCGTATCCTCCCTAAAACCTCGACTGCTGTACCTTAACTCGCACGACGATGTCGCAATGCCTTCCTCTACGAAGCACCCATATCCAATAAAAATCTTGTAGGTGCACTGATAACCCCTGAACACAACGATATTGCCACGAACACTTCATCGGGGAGGAATCTTCAATATTTAATAACCGGGAAATCGATAGGAAATGGCGTTCATTAGAAAAGATTCACAAGTTACAGGAGCCATGTTTGCTCAGAAGCAAGACCCTTCAACTGAGTCCGCACAGCGACGCTTCGAAAAAGATTGTTTTGCCCTCTGCCGGATTTCGGTTTCGAACATGTTTCCCGTACGACGACTTCTATCCGCTTCTCCTTGTTCGAGCTCCCGATGAGTATGAAGCGATTTATGTGTAAACGATCTTTACTCTTAATGCTGTCTTTAGTTTGGCATATTCGATGGGACGATTTGACTGAAAGCGGGATCGAGCTTTTATCATCCGCTGAAATTCTTATCTTGCTATGCCGACGTACCTCTTGGTTACACGTGTGATACGGGATTGATAATCGTCGTTCTTGTGCGACCTTTTTTCGTTTTCACAAGCGTTTATTTAGAATTTTCTCTACCCCTAAAGGAGTTTTTTTAAAAATGGCTCACAAATACTCATCGTTTATGCTTGTGTACAATACGCAGTTTCAGCATCTTATTTACTTATTGTAAAGCGTTTTCACTATCAAGGGCAGAAATTTATCTTTCGTGATTTTTTTTCGGGATGACTATGTTCGACGGAATTGCTAGGACTCATATCAGATGACGTACTTAGAATGTTTTTGTAAGACGTCTTGATTGCTTGGTTTTATAGTCTTTAAGAGAATATTCTTGTTGCTTATTTACTAATAAATTTCTTTTAACTTCCAAAGAACGGATATGAAAAACAAAATGCAATTCTGTAAACAAATTATATAACTGTTCAAATCACGTTCTTTTTTCTAATCTTTTCAAAATCCGGAACGTGTTAGTATGAAGTTTTTTATCCAATTTTAAATTCGTAAACTCTAAACGATGATCAGTATTAACTATTGAACATCTAAAAAAATATCGAGGAATGCTTCCCCAAGTATTTAAAGAATCTTAAAAAAAATTATTTAAATAAATGCATTTTAATCTTAAATTTAGGAGCCTACGCCTATTGACCGACGATCATTTTCCCGATGCTCGGTTCCCCGACGTTCAACTGACCGACGGATCGACTGAACAACACCTCCCTTTACCGACAAAAAACTGACCGACAACTCGCTTGAAACTGTTTATGTTCCGAATGAGTGGATTTTATATCTGCTTTTATATTTTGAGAAAGAGTAAGATTAAAGAGTAAAGATTCAGCAACTTTCGAAGAACCAAAAATTAAGTAATATAACCTCTCCTACTGCCTTAATGAAATTAAATTTACAAACTTCTTTAGAGGTGTATGTAAAGATATTTACTGCACTTTTTAATAAGATAATTTTCCATTTGGAATAAGTTTATAGTTATTAAAAAAGTAATTTTATTTTCCCTTCTAATTTAAGTTTTTATGTTGAAGTATCAAACTTGTGCATTTGTTGAAATAATGAATAAATATCACTGTATTGAACTGTTATTTTTCTCCTATACTTGTGCATTATTTTAAACATTTATTTTATATCATTTACTTTTTCAATTTGGCAATATTTTCTACTGGTTTTTGAAAAAAGTATGAAAATTATACTTATTATATACTCTATTGGTCATAAAAATGATAAAATTATTCTGCTTTTTATAAAAAGTTCGTTTCTTCTATTTCTTTAATTTTTATAATTTTGAATTTTAATCTTGAGCAAAACATTAGAATTTCCCAGCTCGTCTTGACGGTCCGCAAAAGCGAAAGAGGGATTCTTTACAATGCAGAGCAACTTTTTTTCCCTTACCTTTGCTAGGTTTTTCCGGTTTGTCTCTTATTTTAAATGTCAAAAAATTTGCTTTACTTCGATCATAAATAAAGAACGTAAGTAATCCAACATATTTCTTATTTCTATTTCTACATCTACAGTTTTTACATACATGAAAGTTATTATAGTTGTATATGCATTAAATATAAAAAGAAAATAAAAACTTAAATTCTAATTTAAGTTGAATTCAAGCCTAAAAAGGTTAGTAAAAGAAGTTTTAATATTTAATTTTGTGGTTTTTAAAAATATAAATTTTTATGAGATTGTATAAAATTTATATTTTCTATAATCAGGAAACCACAATTTGTCGTAAAGATTATTGATGAAACTCAGAATTTCGTGATGAAATAACTTTCATTAGTATTTGTTAAACAAAAATTAGTGCCAACTACCTATTTATAACTTAACGGGGAGCCTGCCAACTGATTCTTTAATCTAACAATGTAAAATATTTTTTGTAAGGACGCCTATTCATTCAATTCATAAATAATTTTATGCAAGCAAGTTGTCGGTAAAATGAGCTGTCGGGCGAGTGAGCTGTCGGTCAGTCGAGCATCGGGAAAATGATCGTCGGTCAATTGATTGGGACCCTAAATTTAAGGTTAACACACCTATTTTTTACACTTATTCATTTTATTTTCCATTTTATTAATATCTGTACAAAACTTTTTAACATCTGTTATGTATATCCAATGAGTATTTATTGCGGTTTCGAAAGATTCCAAATTTTGAAAATGTCAACGGACTATTAATGAGCTTTGACACCTCTGCACTTCATAATACTGATGTCGTTGTCTGTAATTTGTAGGATGAATGCAATATCGTAAAGAAATAATATTTTGGTTTTTAGTTTATATTATATCATCTTATATTTTTCCTCAATATAATGTGGATAAAGTACGTCACTTTTCATGAATGAAATGAAATATGGTCAAAATATCTCTTTCATTATGAATTCGAAATCACGGAGAAATTCAGAGCTTTCATAGTGCTAATTACTTTGCACTACGAAGACTCTAGACTTACGCCAATTTTTACCGGAAGCTTCCATGCCCTCTGGTTGTTATTTCCTTTAAATAGTGAGTACTTTGTTTATATTACTCTCGTTTATCTGATTAGCATTCTTCAGTTAATTTCTCAGTAACTACTCTACCTATGGAGTCATCCACGACGTACAGCGCATCTATGCCGTACGCTATACCTTGTACCTTATACTCTACATTTACTTAAAAAGATGCTCGAAGTCATAAAAATATGTAGTACATTTTCTGACTCCTTACATAGAAACAATGTACTACATTCGAAAGAACGTTTTCATTTCCCACTTTATTTCATTTCTCATCCTCAACCACAACTTCCATTCCATCAGCTCCTTAGGGAAGGTGATGGGCTATGAAGAAGGATGTGGAGGCGTGGGGCAGAATCCGCTAAGAAGGGGCATCAAGGAATAAACCCCTGAGGCAGCCGCTAACCCCATCATCGCTCATGGCTGTCTGATTCAGCGATCAATGGCAACTTCTCTTCACCCTGCTGACACCCTTCTCATTCATCCCATCCTTCCTGCATTCTCTCATGATTCGCTTTCTTCTACTATGCCATAGTTGCTGTTACAATATTGCCGCCTCCCAACAACTGTTTGCCATCTCCTTATTTGAGGTCCTATTATATTACTAGAGATTGCCGAAGGAGTAGATCATCTTAACCGAGTTTTGGCCTGAGACATATTAGTACCATCTTTAAATACTGTTCCTTTATTTGATTTTCTCATTATTTTGTTATAATATATCTTTGTAAATTATTGACGAATTGAATGTGTGTTACTTTGAAAGGAGAATTTTTTGGGCTATGTTAGAATACTCAATAGCGGATGACCAGATGGTTGACTGAGGAAGGACATAAAAAGGACCCGCTGATTACAAGAATATGCTGATTGTGTTAAAGTTCAAAATACCGATTCAAGCTCTTGATAGAAGATCTCGAGAAGCAGACATGAGGTGCTGTAGAAGTGACGGTATATCTCGCTTTCCATTATATCTGGCATTATCGTGATTTGCATTCATTTTGCGATTCAGGAGAAAGTAATAAAAGAGAATGATTAAACGGAATTTAGCAGATGGCATATCCATTGGTATTCTAATGGAAAAGGTGTATTCATTATGGATAGTCATTAGTATTTAAATGAAAATAAAAAATGAACGAATTCATTAAGTAGACACTTTACTAGTGATGTGAAGAATGTCTTCTGCTAAACTGATATTACTGAATCCTTCTTATTGACGCAATTATTCTGATACCTTATAAGACGTTTTTTATCGAAGATTTTATTAGAAGAATTAGAGTCCAGTAGCTGTTAAAATAGCTTCATTACAATTTATTATGAAGCTCAAGTAATATATATTTAGAAATTTTAAGTTCTTTTATGTGTTCGTATATGGGAATTTTTGTTTTGGTAGAACTTCAAAATGTAAAAGAAAATAATATGATAATTCAAAGATAAGATATCGGAAGGAAATTTTTTCTTTTAATGCATCAAACAGGTATTAAATGCCTAACTATACTAACAGGTATTAAATACTAACTATATAACTAACTAACTAACTTACCTAAGTGGTAAGAGTTTCATGATTTAAATAAAACGGATTCATCTTATAAAAAAAGAAATGAATACTGCTAAGTGTTTCAACTAAGTACGCTTTATAAGTCTTTCATTATGAGAACTAGGTTCAAAATTAACATTAAGTAGAACGTTTGAAAATGGATATAATTACCAGATTAATATCTACATTTACTTACTGCAGTCATTAGTTATTGTAACTTCAACACTAAAAATATGGCGTGAATTTTATTAGAAAAAATAAAGACCTTTGACTCACAGAATTAAATTTTTAAATGACGGTTTCTTTTTCGGAACACCCTATATTGGGATATTTATCTTAACTTACCTATAACTTTTCAATTTTTAACATTATTTTAATGTTTGATAAATTGTGTGATTTATTGTGAATGAATGATGTTGATTTACCCAACTCTTAATTATATATTCTTTTGTTTAGGAATACAGAAAATATTTTAATCTATGAATAATGCAATATGATAAAAAGATGTGGAACGCTATAAATTATTTTTCCGTAGAAAGTCGATAATTTTATCAGCTTAATAAATGCACGCGTCGAAAATCCTCCATTATTCTATATTATTTTGTATGTTTTTTATTTCAAATGGTGCAACAGGTGTGTTGGTAACTATAGTATTAAAGAAAATAAATTGTTCGATATACACGAAGATTATTACTCAGGATTTAGAAAAGATTTAAATAACGGAACAGAATGAAGTCGTGCGACGTGAATACACAGACTAAAAAGAAGAGAAAATCAGAGAAACAACTTGTACTCTTTGCTATATCTATATTTTGTTCTATATTTCTATATTGAATTGTATATAAGTATGCGAGCTTCAGAGCTACTAGACATCAAGAACTACTTTCTGTAAATTGTTGTACGTGAATGAGATAGTACCATCATTCTCCGCGTTTTTGTTTTTGCTACAGTTAGAGAAGCGCTTTCTTGCTATAGTTACTCAATACTTTTCCAGTTATTCAGCTTGTCTGCGCTCAGTAATTGATACATTCCCGATTCTTTAAATTGTATTATTTTTGGAATATTTGAGGATTTTATATAATTATAGCTTCTAACTTCTACTTTTTGTGTATATGTTTTAAAAAGTAGATCGTTACTGCAAATATTTTATTTCAACCTAAATTTTATAATAAAATATTTTTAGTCTCCCCTTTCCGATTTCTGATTAATTTATTGTTTTTTCTGTTATGACGTAAACTGACCTGAAGTATGTATAATGCTTTGTTCTAATTTCCGTGTAGAGTATAGAGGTTAAGAGAAGTTATTTTCCCTTTATTTTACGTCAACAGTGAAATACTTTCGTTTGTTTTTGAGAACATATCCTTGCAATTATGTACAGTTAATTAATGGAACGAAGTTTTCCGTTCGTCCTGTTTTACTATCTAACATTTGGCAAACTAACCAATGGTAGTTATATTTGCCCGTCCTCACAGACTAAATTTTCACTCTTTGCCATAGGAAAATTTAACAAACCGTGATGTGGAAATCTTGTAACTTTATAGAAACATTCCAAATCCAGTCCCGTAAATGAAATTTTTGGAAGTGAATTAGGCTCGAGTGTGGGAGCTCTCTTCCGCCGCAACTTGAGGACGTCTTTGAAAGTTACCAAGTTGATGTTGTCCAGTTGTATATCCTTGAGATGTATGAAGAAAGTTTTTTTATTAGGGAAGTGACCAATTTCCATCAGCGAAGTTTCTATTATGGTAATCGAGGAAGTTCTTCTATGAAACTACTACACTTACTGTTTGTCTCACGAATCGCATATTTTTACCTCTTGATGGATTTTCGCGGAAGTAAAAAAGATTTTTTCAATTGATGATATACTATGATATCAAAAGTATCTAGAATAGAGTTGTTTACTGTTGTAAGTCTTGCTTATTTTCAGAATAGGCAAATAAAAAACTGGATTTTAGCTATTTATTAGGTATCCTCTGAAGGTCTGTAACAATGCGTAAAATGAGGTAGCTAGCAGATAAGGCGAATAAGAATATATCGATAGGAGGACGGATATAAGGTAGAAGGAATATTTAGAAAAAAAAGATTCAGTCAACTTTACAATAGAATTTAATTCATGTCTTTAGGAATGGTATGTGAATTAAGTAATGACTAAGGTGATTAAGAAGCAATAAGAATTTAATAAACAGCGGACTTGGTAATGAATGTGGTGAAAGTTGGAATGCAGTAAAAAATGAGGGCATTTTATTTTGAATTCCACATTGAAAATAATTTCAGTTGTAAGTGGTTACTGATGATTTAAGTAAATATTTAAGCGGTTACAGGTACCTATTATACGGAAATAATATTCGAGGGAAAGGCGATGGAAAAATGATGAAGTCAGTTGATGCATTATGAAATAGATAGCTTCGCAAAGAATGAAACGGAAAATGGGGGGTTATTGTCAGTTGATCGCCATCAATAAGCTTAGTCATCAAGTAATCTTTGCCAACTGTAAGCCATCAAGAGAACTAAACGGAGTAAAATTTGAAGGATGAACGAGATATTTGGAACAGCTTTATTATACAAAGCCATTTCCACTTTAATAACTCCGTCCTTGTGATATAAGTGGTTGGAGATGAAGATGGTGATGAAATAATAATTCCCCTAATCACAGACGATTATCATTCCTCTTGGTTATACAACTTTTTCTTGAGTTTCTGTTCAAAAGAATCATCAATTCTCTTGATCTTACCATGATAAAGAAGCTATGTAATGTGAAATACACTCCTTAGCAGTGGATTAGTAATTCATTGTAGTTGGAGAGGTTTTAAAATATTTATGTTCATTCATAAATTTTTTTAAATATCTAGATAAAGATACGGTAGACTGAAATATTCTCATGTATTGGAAATCGTAATAAATATTCTTTATTTAATCACAGATGAGATAATATTTGGACTGCATTGTAAAATACATTCTATTTCCATAATTTACATAAATTATGGAAATAGAAATAAAGTATTCATATATGTCAGATGAATCATTTGACGTCTATAATGTTCAATAATATGCATTTAATTGAAAATAATCATGAAAACGAATGATCTTTAGGCAACATATAATAAGAAATAGAAAGGGAAAAACATCCGATGAAGCAATTTTTTAAAACTTCATTTTATTTCCAATCGAAATAATTTTTCTAAAAATCTCTTCGAATATATTTGAATCAAACGCATCTTTTTTATGCAAATCGTTATGCTATAAGCTCACTTAATAGAGGTACATCACTCTATCAAAAGATAACCCATGAAGCCCATATAGCGATTCCTAAAAGAACTCGTTATCTTCGTGACATCTCTTTTCCAAGAGAAGTAAAATGTCGTAGTACTACTATTTTCGGATGGAAGTAAAATCCACCTTTCCGTTGCAATTTCGTTCATCTCAGGTTTACCAATTTCTTCAAAATTCCACAGAGAGAGGGAGTAAGCGTCTCTTATTCCAATCCTTGTATCAATCGATGCTCTCCAGAGAGCTCTCTTCTCTCTCAATTACCCTTTTTATGTTCCCTCCATCTTCCGTTTCGCCCAGTGTCCTACTTTCTTCACAGGCAAATGGCGAAGGTGTCGTCCGATGTATTTTTAGTATCGGGGTTCGATACACGTACTTGTTTTTCTCTTAAGCGCATGAAGTTCTACTAGATTTTTTCACGTCCTCTGAGAATGCATGGTGGAGATGGTTTCTTTGGGAAATAATGGATGAATTGAGCTCTTATACGTATCGAAGATTTCAATCAAGGACTTCTGAGTCTTTTAATACGAACTTCTTCTCTCCAAAGTTCATACTTCTTTGAATCCTGTCAACGCATGTCATGCTTGTTTGCTTTGATGATGTACGTCATTTGTAATATTTTTTTAGTGAAATAAGCGTAAGAATTTTACGATATATTCTTCCCTTTGTTTTTACATTGTATTTTCGTTTTCTCTACATATTTTGGTCTTTGAGTAACCACTTTTCCGGTGAAGTTAATTTTGATGTTTTGTTTCATAAAAGCGTATTGCGTGGTTTTGATATTTTTGACTCTGATGAGACTCTAATTCATTTTACCATCAAGTATTGATGTGAGTTTAAAATCTATTTTGCAAAATGCTTATTTTATTTTGTTTTCGAAAATAGTTCATCAAACGTCGCGCATTAAAATTTAGAATTATTGATTTTCAGTAAAAGGTATTAATTAATTGGTCTTAAGCCGGAACATTAAATTTGACTAAAATCATTAGCTCAGTATAAGACGAAATAATACTCAGCTGCAAAAATAGTTACTATAATAATGTACTGAGATCATTTTTTATATTTTAAAATTTAAATACTTAATATAATGCAATTTTCAAGGGATTTTAGTATTTTTATTCTTTACTGGAAGCTGAGATTTGTCAGACTTTTTCAAAAATATTGATAAAATTAATTAATTTAATTTAAATTATTATATAAATATTAATTGAGTCATTATTTTTTCAATAACTATTTGTTTTCAAATCAATCATTTTTGCATATTCAATATTTTGATAGTGTGGATTGAAAACTTTCAAGTAAATCATTAGAAATTATTGTACACCAACTAATTAATCGTCACCAACGTCACCCTCATTAACTTTCCAGTATTTTTGATAAGTGCGTATTTGCTAGTTCCGTTTAAATTCATTTCTTACTGTCCTAAATATTTTCATCTTCGTTTTTGCATACGAAACAAATTTGTACATTCATATTTCACGTATTTTAAACTACCAAAACATTTTTATATTGAAAGTTTCTAGCGTACTTTCAACTAACTTAAAAATTTGCAGAATGTGTACGTAAAAATTTTTTAGTTAATTTTATTCTTATTCTAAATATCGTTGACATATATGCATCGGAACCATTGCAACGACTCGTTTTGATACAGGCGTATTCCGTTCAAAACAGAAATGCATTTCGGCTGCATAATCTCAAGGATACGTTCTATTTTCCTCAGTGACAGCAACGAATATGGGACCTGCCTCGTCTAAAGAAACTTGTACCACCACGTTGTTTACTCCAGTTTCATCGATCTATTATGCAATTTATCATCGAATCCAAGAAAATAATCTTTTGAGTGCGTAATATCCGTTGACGCGGGACTTGCCAAACTATTTCCCCGTCATCTTATTTTTTCCGTCCTCACAATTCGAGAGCATCCACACGATGGCGAAAAAACCTCGGATCCGAGCAACATGCCCCATTTATTTCGGGACCCATTCTTCCGCGCATCCAATCCCATCCACTTTTTCGAATGACAATTCGTCCACCGAAACATTGAAAGGAGTGCTCTAGTTCTTTTTCGACTCAATCTTCTCCGCTACCAATCTCCTATCTCGGCTGGAGTTTTTCTCCTTATCACCACGCAATCGCTTCCTTCACCACTCGGATCACGCGAGTGCGACAATCGCGGCTGCATCCTTTCTTCAAACCCTTAACCTCCTTACTCCGTCGTCCGGAGGCGAAGATTGGTTTGTCTGAAGATGTTTTGAAGGAGAGTCTTCGAAGGCGGTTTCCTTTAAGCCTTCAATCTTTATGAGGATGCATCTTTGGAGAGCACGATTCTCAGGACCGGAAGTCGATTCGGAGGTTCCGTGTTAGTCGCAAAACTACGACACGACAGAGGCGGTGACTGGGATTTTGAATGCTGGCCGTTTGCCCAATGCCTTTTTTCCTCTCGTTGGCCTCGTCGGGGTTGAGTTTGGTTTTTAGCTTACCTTAAGTATAAAGAGAGTCCTTTTAAAGAGAGCTTTGAATTTCGGTGTTGTTAACTAGGCAGAGTTGCATCTTTCAAGGAAATTGGTGAAGCATTACATGCATTAGACATCTTTAAATGAATTAGAGTGGATGTCAAATTTTTAATTATTAAATGTTTGCTTATGGAAAACAAATGGGTTACTTCCCTCTGCTTCGTCTTTTCCCGAATACCGGCTGAATATTCTAAAATATAAAGGTTGACCGATTTTAGGTGATATTATTTCAGTTATGTTATAGGTATGATTTAATTAAGTTATTACTATTAAACTTTGTTGTACATAGTGATTTCGAAATTTTATTTTTACAAATCCGGTAGTGCTTTCTAGGAAAATAGTATTTTATTTTATAATAAAACTTTCTTAAATTACTTAAAACTTCACCATTTCTTTGAGTAGTTATGATGTAATTACTTAGTGATTAAGCTTTCAGTGATTTTTTATAATATGTGGCATTGATTAGTTTCTTTTTCCCCAAAAAATTGTTTGTTAGATGTGGATTATTTTTAATGATTCTGTACAAAATTTCATTACTGTAGATGTTATCTATTAGTTTCGGTAATTTTATAGAAGAATCAACGTGTATAAGGGGAGTGTAGTGAGATTTTTGATCATCAAAGTCATTCATCTACAATTTAGTGAAGGGGAAACCTAATAGAATTCTTAATTGTATTCCTAAAGTTTTCTTTCATAAATCATAAATAACTTCATTTGTTCCATATTAAAACTTATAAATATCTGTTAAAAAAATATCTTACTCGCTATAGTATTTTTATTTATCTTGACATCTACTTTAAAGTTTTACATAATTAATTATAATAAAGTTAAAAAAGTATGTTTTTCTACTTTCAAGTATCTAAGTTATGGGCTCCTACCTAGGAGAATAATTCTTCCTTAGATAATAGACCCTATTAAATGTTTATTCAGTTGTGGACAAATTCTATCTATGATATTTGGCGTATATTATTAATTTAATTAGGTTTATTCCCTGCAATATATTTGGAGTATTTACACTGAACAATCATTCATCATGAGGGAGAGCATTACTGAAAGATAAATATTCGCTTTTGGTGTAGATCATCAAATTTCTTATCATCCCTTTACGGAATCATTTCTTTTCCGTTTGCAAGGAATAACTAGGCCATGGAAACGACTAGACATCGTATCTTGGCACTAAGTTTTTCGAATCTCATGCAGTTCGCGGAAGCATTTCAAGATTAAGGTTCTCCTTCCTTCTAAACAGGGAATGAATCATTCTATCTAAAAAGCGAGATACGCCGACGGGTTAAAAAAATTTCGATCCTTAATCTCGACCGTTGCTCTCGTAACGTGCGCCTAAACAGCGCGCGATTCCATCTTCGAGATCATACGAATGTAATTCACGCTATATTCATTTCGATTATTCTGTCGTCCAACGTGCATTTTACCCTTAAATCATCTCCCATCTGATAAGATGGAAATTCGGTATTTCTCTTTGTAAAGGGGTTTCTTGAAGGATGTTTTTAGAGGAGGCGTTATTTGAGGCTTCTGAGGATAACCACCAGGCTATAAACTTTTCTACAGGCCTAAAAAAGAATATAATTTCCCACCGTTGCATTCAACAGGATTTCTATCATCAATGCAAATGCAAAATACATTTCACATTGCCATTCAGCAAGTTACATAATATTGTTTCCGAGCTAATAATAACTTGCAGTTATCTATCCAATTTCACCATGTGATGATAACTAGAAGTAGGTGTACGTATTTCTTCGTAGGGTTATGGAGTGATAATAAAATCATATTACTATGTTCTAGTAAGTTCCCATAGAATGACAATAAATACTATAAATCCTTATCAGAAGATTTAAAAAGCCTGGAAATTGATTCCAACAGGAATAGAAAATATACGAATTTTCAAATTGGTAATAATGTTTAATGCAGAAATACGAAAATACAAAAACCGGCTCAGGAGAAGATGTACAACATATAAAGAAACTCAATAAATAGCCATCTAAGTGGAAATAAGCAAAATTGATTTAAATCCGTATAAGTTAAGGAGAAGCTAGAAAACAATGCAAAAATAGGGATAACGAGAAGATTTCTTCGGACACGAAATAATTATTATAATTAACTTATGAATAGAATATGTTGAGGGTATAATCCATCGAATAGAATTAACAATGCTATTGCTTTGACTAATTAAGCATCGCGCCTACTAATTTATGCTGAGTTTTTAATGCTAGAGATGCTCTCCATGAGTATGTCTTTCAAAAGTGTCTCATTCACGAGTTTGAGATGTTAAGATGGTTTTCATATTCCTGAGTTCTCTGTCAGTAACGAAAGAGATTATTTAATACGGTAGCCTAATGTCTTGAGATTTCTGCAGAAAGCTTTCAACTTCTCGGGAAGTTTACAGTAATTTTATAACTCAGCGTAAATTCTGTTCATGAAGGACTTCCAACTTCAGAAGCTCAACTCATTCTCTAGATACCTTTGCGAAGAGGTGGAATTCGGGCACGGAAGTCAACGTTTTACATTTTCAGTAATAAAATTAATAAAAACAATTTTTTGTTTCGGAATATTATAAAATTCATTCATCGCACTCATCCTAGCCGAATAATATTTGACGAATTAATAATATTACCTGTTAAATCAAACAACTTGATAGGTTGAATTTAAATATAACATAGCAGTACATTAAACTCGTTTACATTCACATATTCCATCTATTGTTACGCCAAGATACAGATACGAACAAAATAAATTTTCACATTTCAACTACGTTTACTGAATTATTATGTCATCGCAATCTGATCGACCCACGTCAACTTATAAACGAAATGCAAATTGAAACTTCAACGTGAGAATAATATTCATCGAAGGTTTTAGTCATCATAGTTTGGATTAAAATGTAGAGAAGAGCCATAACTCCTCATCTCATGTTAGTGTCGCCGTATTCTCGAACTCATCTCTTCTTGCATTTTTATCGCACTTTTTACTCTTTGTGATAACTTTTCATTTCAAAAGATAACGAAATTCACGAATAACACCTGCTATTGTAATCCAAGATGATATCCTGTTTGTGGCAAATGCTCCACTCACGTTTTACTGCGCCTCGGATTCTCTTCGCGAGATGAGCTTGACGATAGCATTTGCAATCTCATTTCACTGCCAAGGATGGCGGTTCTGATAGCGGCTATTGCTAGCACCTGGCTTCTTACCAGAAAAGAAGGGGCCAACGCACCTTGCAAATAGAATGGTTTCGCGGAGGAGTTTTTTGTTATCAGAGTTTCGTTTCGTTCTGTAAGAAGCTTTCCATTTGAGTGGAAGTTATCTCATGAAAAACAGCAGATTAGATCTATTGAAACTCTAAATCTTATTATAATTTAACCGAATCGGAACCTCAAAAATTTTCTATGAAAAAGAATTAATCAAACATTTAGAAATGAATCTTTATTTGGTTTTCTGAGTAATGAATCATCACAAAAAAATTTTTGCCGAGCCTTAGTTCACAGAAGAATCAGAATCTTGGGGATTCTGATTCTTCTGTGAACTTAGTCATATTTTATCCTTTTCTCATTAATTACATTTACCTATTAAAATTATATTTACAATTTGTTTACTCTAATAGCTAAAATTTAATGTATAATTTGTTATTGTACTTAGTTGATTTATATAATATTTTTACTCTTGTGTCTTATTGTGCGTTGAAAGAGTACAGTGTGACATGTATCGCTATAAAATGTTGGTGACACGAGATTGGAAAATGTTATGGGCGATCCGATGGAACCAGAAGTAGATAATCTGAAAAGTTTCCGCGTATACATTATCCAAATGTCGCATGGTTTAAGATAGGACTTCCGGGACAAGACCGTTTACTTAAAAAGCGCACATCTTCGCAGAGTTTTCCACTTCTTATTCCGGGACATGTGACAGAGTTTGAGCCCATGAAAAATTTCCTCGCGGGATTAGACGAAATGTAAAAAGCAGGCTAGAGAAGGATTGATAAGGAAGGATGGGACCCAACAGAAAGGGCGTTTTTCTCGGATGACAGGTATTGGAGTGATTCCAGAGGGCGCTTTTTCTCGTTTGATGTATATGTTTCTTGTGGGCCGCCTCCTCTGGCGCCACGACAGAAGATCCAGGAAAGCTCTTATCTTCCTTGACTTGCCCTATCTCTCACTAACGAGGACTTTCTCTAAGGCGGAAATTTTCGATTCCTCAAGCATTCTGCATTTCTGAACCCATTTCCCTGCCCAATCCAATTCTCTTTCCCATTATCTTACGTGTTCAGTATCTGTCACTTTTCCATCCAAAGATTTTGGTTCGGACTGCTTTTAATGAACCGGTTTTCCCTTCATCAATTCCTTAGAGTTCTGCGGCCAAAAATGGACAGGAAATGCAGAGTTTGTATCTATCTGAACATCTATATATATTCAGTACCCTGAATTCTGAGAGAACATTAATGTGCGAACATGGTTCAGATAAAATGTTATCCTTGTCAATATATAAATGGGATTGGATGGGCGTGGTTGAGGTGTGACTTGTGGACTGTTAAATTATTCGTACGGTTATAATGTAGTATACGCTCCTCGTATCACAGGGTATTGAATTTTTCGATGAAAAATTATCGAATCGATAATACCATTTTTAGTAATAAACGGAAAGTGCAAGGTTTAAATCTATGTCAACCTGTTTTATTAATTCTGAATTTTGGGAAACATTTAATTTCGTCAATCATATTTTCTTTTACGACCGAATTTAAGCGTGTTAGTGGACAACTATAACTATTTCACCAAAATGTACGTTTCTATGAATCATTTCCATAGAAGGATTATATGTTCTAGTTCATTCATCATTATATAAATAATATTTGGTTTAAATTCTGTTCATATCAGAGATGGATGATAAGCATAGGTATATATTTCTATATCATTATTACCCTGTGAATTCATGTGGATCCAATGAAGTTTATTACGAGTATCTCTTATCATTAACAACTTGCTTCCTTTGGACGTGATTGACCTTCTTCAGCCCATTCATCTTTTTATTGGGATTTGAGAAAAAAATAATTCTCGTACTTCAATCATTTCGCCGTGTTTAATCGTACAATTTTAATTGCAGTTGCAAACGGCAGAAGTGAAATGGACCCTTTTTGAGCGCCTCTCATGAAAATCAAGGTAAAGAGAAAGCTTGGAAAAGAGGAGGAAACGTCGAGAAATCTTTCCTGCATCTATATATCCTCTTTTTTCTTCCGAAATGAGAGAGCATTTACAGAATGGCTCTCGTTCAATGGGAAGCGTCCTATTGTCGGTGCAAATTGGGGGATTCTCCTTCGAAATGAAATGGACATCCTCTTTTTACGCCCTTGTATTATACGCTCTTTTGCAGTATCTCTTTTTGCGGAAAATTCGCTCTATTCCTTTAATTATTTTGCTTTTTAAGACCTCACGTAGACAAGAAAATCCTCCTTATTGTTGTGTGTGATGAGCAACAACGATTCACGATAGACTCGTAATCAGAATTAAAACGGATTATAAACATGCTTTGTTCTTCCTTTACGATGTGTTCAATGACAAGAATTACAGGAAATGAAATTTTTTAAACATCTGAATTCACAAGTAACGTGACCGGCCTTGATCTCCTCTCCTTTATAACGAAACGGTGGATTTCAATTAACCTATTTTATGCATTTCAGGGCTTCAATAATCCATTTTATTCTATCGAGATATGTCATAGATTTACGTCCGATCAAAGCTTATACGAGCGGATAGTCCAAATATTTTCCTCGAAATTTAATGGATTTTTGTAACTAAATATAAATATGTAACATTAAATATTCGATTCTTTTATCAAATAATACGAGAACATTTTTAGCATTTTAAGTTCTATTTTCTTCGAATTTTTTTAAAGAAGAATATTTTGATCTCGGTGACGAATATTTTAAAATAGTACGTATGCCTTTATTTTTATAGCAGCTGATGCCTTTTTTACATTTCTTTGGTTTCAATTCAAATTTTCTTGAGTTAATTCGATGAATATCGCTCATTTGGATGATGAGTTTAACAACTAAATTTCTAAAATCGAAACTTTTTGCCGAAAGAGAGAAATTGTATTTTGAATGTTTAACAGTCACTATGAGTATTCATCAGGGATTAAAACACCCCTTAAACCACACTTGATGAGGACTCTTGCAGTGTGTAGACGTTCGTGGAGCCAGTTTTGGTTTATTTCTTTAAAGGGAGGCCCATTAAGTACTGGCAATCGAACGGCTCAAGAGTAATTTCCCGTCCGAGGAAGAGAAAGGAATAATCTTGCAGCACATACCTTGGGCAGAGTTTCAATCTCTTATAAAAATCCCTTCCCCAGCGAAGGCTGTTATATGCTTTCATGAGTTCCTCTTGTCCCTTGGCACTGAGCTTTATTAGGATTTCATTCGTCTGGAGCCCAACCAGAGATATTCTCATTCTTTCAATAAGAACTCGTATTTTACCGAAAGCTATTCTCGTTCGCTACTTTTTCTTTCAATAATTTTCCTTTTGCTGCTGAAAAGTTCGATTCTCATAATGGATGTTTAGTTCTTCGAATTAGATTCCGGGTGATTCTCCGTCCAGAATATTATTAATATTTTCAAAAACTAGCAGTAAATTATTTATGAAGATAAGAAAGAAAATGAATTTTTCTAAATACATCAAATATAAATGCGACCACACACGTAAAAGAGTGAGAATACTAGAGTTTAATGAAAACTTAATTTTATATTAATATAAATTTTATAATAATAATACGAAATTTTTTTAAAAGACGTTTTATGTCTAATTATCTTTTGTAATTTTGTTTGTAGTTCATTTCACATTTTTCCCAACCGGGTAAAGTTCTTTAAATGTTTCTAGCGATATTTATCGATAAACGTCATTGGTATGCTGAAAACAAGTATAGGATTTCTAAGTACTTCCTGTTCGTTTAGATAGGATAATGTATGAATAGCATCGTATACATATTTATAGCCTTATCTCGGACAGCAATTTACACTTTGCCAACGTCAGAGATAGAATATCCGATATGTTTTCTCAAAAAGCGGCTTATCGCTATCGATTTACATTCCCTTCCAACGAGCGCAAGAGTTGGAAATGATGCTCTTTCTTCAATAACGGATATTTATGTATGAAGCTCAGAATAAATTTGCCATAGATCGTGTCATATAAAAATATTATAATATAATATTACATAAAATTTAATAACATTGATTTAATTAAGGATGCATTTTCATGCCTCTCTAAAGGATGTCAACAAACAATCAAGTTCGTTTTTCATTTACAGTATTTTAAAAGTAAGTTTGCGGTCTCATATTGATATTTATTTGTCATCAAGTACGAGACATAAGAATAGTATGAAGAATTTGTGAGTTGAGATAAAAAGCTGCGAATTTCTATTTTCATCTATTCATATCGTTTTCATTTTTAAACCAAATAGTACTTCAATTGTGCTCCACATTTTGAGACATGTAGTTATATTATGATTGCCATAGTATATCTTTTTCGTATTATAATTTTTCTTGAAATAATAGAAGTTTTTAACTCTTTATTCGATTCCTTTTAAGTGTATTCTTCAGTCTTTGATCTTTGTCTAATGATATTTAAACTTGTGCTCTCTATATTTATTTATCTTCAAAAAGAGTCCTATGAGGTATTCCATTTAGGATTCTCTTCGGTAAAATAAGGTTTACCTTCTATTCATGATTATATCGTGCACGTCCGAAAAAAATTTCATTTATTCTCATACATATAAATATTTAGGCACGTAAAATATAAATCATCTTAAGTAGCATTAAAACATCGGCTTTTATCATTCATTTCAGTTACATTGTTTCACACCAGTGATATGAATCGTATTGAATCGACAAAACGTCATGACGACACATACCGAATATAAGGTATGATTTTCCACAAACAAAGTATGGGTATACTTTTCTGATATCTGCTGTATCGCTCTATTTCTCTATTGAAGAATTTCTTTCCAGGTATCCTCAGTTTTCGACCTTCATCTGTTTCCCTTGTTCAGCTCAATAATCCTTTCTCACTCCCACATTATTCCCTGGTGCGTATCCCAGGGCACTCCCTCCAATCACTCCCGTTTACGACCACCTTTAGGCTCTTCGCCTCACATTGCCTTCTCAATCCGGCAATTACTGCCACATTGCAGCATCCCTCCCTTTCCTTGCATAATTCTCCGGAGAACTCATTTGCATTCAAATCTTCTCGCTGTTGTGTTTCCATCTTCCGAAGCTGATAACCCTGTTTCTGACCCCCCCCTCTAATTCTCCCTCAAGACCAGCGCTGGGTGGTGTTATTAAGTCTTTTGGTCTATATTCAAGGGACGTTTGGAAACTTTTCGCGTTCTTCCGAGGTGCTATTATCGATTTTATTCGAGAAAAGGTGGCCGTTATGTATTTTTTTATCCCTTCTTAAGAGGTTTTTATGGAGTTTAATAAAAAGTGTGCCCACGCTTTCCTCTGCCGTTAAATTGCGTAAGGAAACCAATTTAACTAACTTCTTGGATTAGAAATCACGATCAGCTCAGGTCAAATGGATAAATGATTAATAAGGACTAAGATATAGCAACAATAGTTGGTAATATTTTAATAAAATGAATGATTCAACGGAACCATTTTTTTCGGATAATCTCTTAGCTCATATTGAACATTACATCATGTTTTTCTTTAGCATTTGAATGGTTAATCTTTCCTAATTTCCTCTTTTATTTTTCGATTTTCGAGAGGATTTAGGTAATAAAATATTTTAGACAGATCGTTATTGGCTTTCATTGATTGTTTATCGTTGGCTATTATCAGTTTCTTAAAATGCCGATCGTCTAAAGATTTAACATGAATGAACTGTAGCAAGTGAATTCTAGTGAACCAACTAACCTTATCGAGGATATAAGAGAGGCATTTTTAATAAGAAACAGATTCAGTATGATTTTCATTTATTATAAAAACCAACACTTTGTAAATATTAATTGTTATACCACCATTACCTAAATCGCTTAAATAGCTATCGTACTCCTCTTTTGGTTAAAATTATAATCATATTTAATATGCCCATGAGGTTATTTATCATATAAATTGCCCAAATATTATAACTATTTTTAATAAAAATATTGGTGCGATACTTCCATTAATTAGGGTTACATTACAACAAAAAAGACATTTTATCAGTTTTTAGAAAATGAAGATTTGTGGTTAAATTACTTTTGAATGTTTTATAAAGATAATCTTTTAATTAAAAACGTTTCTACATCAGTATTTTAGTTAAAGAAGTTAATTTTCACGTATCTCAATTCGAATAAAATAAGGTGAATCCGATAGAAATAAAATGTATGTTTATTATTATTTACATTTAGAATTTATTTAATAAAGGAGCTTTTTATTCATAAATCAAGGATTTTTTTAACATTTGAGTAGAAGTACTTTTTGTGGTCCAACTATAATTATAAAATATTTGACGCAAGTGGTCGTCATATTTTACATGTTATTTAAAGATGTCACTCGAGGGGGAAAGTGCAATTCCCCTTTTTCACGCGAAATCCTCGGACTAATTAACCTAAAGACCTGTCTTTCACACTCTTCCCACTCTATTCTTCCTCTCCGTAATTACAGCCAGAGTTCATTCATTCCCGGAGACCTATAAAGACAGGATGCGTAGTGAATAGCGTTATCGGCTTATGTTTGCACGCGCATTTAGCTCCTTAACAAAAAAGGTGAGAATGGGAGCGTATGAGGTTGAGATGAGGGTATTCTGAGGTCAGGAAAAATTTTGGAGGATAAGGATTTGATGTGTTTAGGATGGGAATCTGAGAGATGGGGACTACCGTTCCCTTTAAAGGAGAAAATTAGACGAGATCCCCCTTAACGTATTTTCATTCATTAGTTATTCAGTTTTGTCCTAATTGCTTTAATCTCTTTATCATAATTTTTGGGAATAATAATTTAGAAAACACCTTGTGTTTTTTGCATAGGTGGATAAACTAATTAGTTAAAGATATTATTTAGTTATTCATTTTACAATGGAAGAAATAATTTAGAGCTGCCTTCAATATATTTTTCCGCTGATATTTTGAAAACTTTATATTATTTACTTTTTTTGTAAATTGATTTGATGAAAAAGGAATCCTAGAAGTTCATTACTAGATTTCAGTTTAAGCTCGATTTGTTCTGGCCGCACTTGGTGGACATATTAAATGAGAAATAGAACTTGGTGGCTTCCACAATTTATGTAAATTGTGGAAGCCACAAGAATGAGTAAATTAGAAACAAAAAGACATTTTATTATGATGTATTTACAATACGCATCATATTTATCCAAATTATGGTTTAAATCAACTAAGGTTTGCAATATTACCATGTAGTTATAAGTGAAATATAGTGGAAAAGCTTTATAATAACCTTTACTCTTTGACATTTTCATGACTTTTGTCTAATTTTGCATAATTAAACGAATGAATTTTCTGTAGTTTATTATCTTTAATGATTAAAATTAAGGTTTATCAATACTGCAGTAAACGGAATTCTTAAGTAAAACGTATGAATGCTTTCGGAGCAATAAATACCACGCTTTCTTGCATGAAATTTATTCACAGCTGGATTTCCTAACCCTCAAGTCCTTTTGATACTCAACCCTCATCGTCTTATCTTCCACATCGGAGTGTGCTTTACTTTCGCTTTGCCTAAATTGGTACGAATTTCCTTGGATACTCGCAAAAGAAGGGAACTCTAATGAGGGAGCATGAGGAGAAAAACATCCAACTCTTTATGAATATTCATTTTCTCGCGGAGGGATTTTAGCGGCAAAAGTTTGAGAATATACTCCTCTCTGGCACACTCCCCTTCCTTAAATCCATTGCCATATCTCACCTTTTTTCTCTTAACTGTTTCTTTCGAAGAAGATATTCCTCTGTTATGAATCCTTAAGAATCCTTACGGAATGGATCCGCTTTGCAGACCCTTTGTCCTCGTATCCTTCTTTTGCTACAAATATCACTGTCTAAAGAGGATTTAATACTCTAATATTTTGTCATTGACATTTACCAAAAATTGAAGAAAGCTAGAAAGAGTTATTGATGTGAATTCCATAAGAAATTTCACTACGGAACTATAGTTGGTCTGACTCGTCAAATATTTCTCTGTCGAACATTTTCTGAAGTGTAAATTCTCTGTGGGATTGCATCGTTCTGAAAATATTTACAGATGGACGGTGTGCAATACTAAAAGCTTTATGTAGCAGGTATTTTCTCTATTTTTTGCAATTTTCGTAGCAAATTTCCAGCAAATATGCCTTAAAGAGGAAATTCCGAGTAAAGAATAGTATTCTACGAATTATCATAATCTCGAACATTATTCCCTCAGTATTAACTTTATCTCTCTTCCATCGGAATAAATCATTCCTGAGTATTTTCATTTATTATCAGCGCGATCGTGACTCCAAATATGAATTTATCTCACTTAATTAAGCCGCTGAAATTACTTGTCATTTGGGAAATTGATGTTCTCTGTAAACGAAAACGAGAAGTAAGCTCTCTGCGGATTAGAACCGATGGTTTTGTATAATTATCCAGCAGTCTACATCCAGAAAATAATTTATTTGGGTTCCAGATACTCGGAGATTAATATTCCAAATCAGCATTTCAAGAATTTAAAGGATGCGAGACTTGTTAACAGTCTTTCTAGGGAAATTAGCAATTTATGTGCCGTCTCAAAATGATTCGGATGCTCTTCCTCCTCTGTCTCAATCGTCGTTACCATATTTATTAGCAGACGTAATCCTCCCATAGCGTCTTATCCCATTGAGACCAAAAAAGGAGGCATTAGGCAAAGGAGATATCTCTCTTTCGAGGAAGCAAATCGGAAAGGCGGAGGAATAACAGTTAAAGAGGGACCTCATCTTGGGATTACCAGGGCCTTAATCCCAGAAGGGCATTCCTTAAGAGAAAAAAGCCTCCCTAAGTCAGGATCGGAATTAGAAAAAGAGACGGAATGCATTAATATGTGGAGATAGGATGCACGTGAGACAGCGTTCTTTTCGCGATTCGTGATGAATATCCATACCACGTAGGCTTTCTGGGAGAGCTCTGCCATACTTCATTTCCATCGCCGTAGGAAAACCCGATCCCCGACAACTCCCGAAAAAAACCCTTTGAAGGATTCAAATCGAAATCCCGAATCCACCCTCACTTCTGCAAAACCTTAAAGTGTACTCCTGTCTCTTCCCAGATAGCGCCATCTTTCCCAGACTTCATTCTCTGCAAAAAATGTCTTCTCTCAGCAAAGTACGACCTCATCTGAGGTTTCAAAACTTGGCTCTAGTCCAGGTAGCCCTTCTCGCCATTTATCCATCCTTCGCTACGTCCCCATGACTATATTCTCACTCTTAGGGTCTCCCCTTATATGGTATCGTCCTTGATGGAGTCCCACTTTCCCGATTGTTTATGGGCCTCCGATATTGGACAGAATTGAATGCACGTTGAAAATTAAGTCCTGGATTTTGGCTCGTTTTTCCCGCTATCATTTACTTCTTTCTTTTTCATTATAAAATCTCGAATTTAATCTCAGGCCTCTTCTGTTCGAAATGATACTTTTAACGATCGTTTTTTCAGCTTCCGACAATTGTTAAACGAATTAATTTTTTTTAAAGAGACACCCGAAATGGAGGTGAAGAGTTTTTTTTAGATGGAATCGTTGATTGTAAGTGAGTCAATTATCGAATGAATTTGGGTCAGACGTGGATATTCTGGTTAACCGATTATTGCGTTTAATGCATCATAAAGAAATTGGACTCATTAAAATTTCATATTCTACTTCCCTCTATCGAAAAAATGTGTCTAGTTTTGGTTGATTTTAATGACATCGTTTTTACAGTCTAAAATTACGGATGTTGTATTTATTTAAGACATATTAGAGTAAAGACAAATGTTTTTCCAACTTGGCAATGACAAAAACTACTATCTCCATCCTGCTATTACCTTCTGCATACTTACCTCCACTTTATTCCTTTTCATATTGGTGTTTAGTTAACTGAAAATTATGAATTTTTCTATTTTATTTATGTTCCTTATATGATTATTAAAACTCAGCATCATATTCAAAGTTTATCTTAGCAATATTAGTACATTCATTCATTTTCGATTGAAACAGAACAGAATCGACAGAAACAGACAACAGAAATTGTAAAGATAAATGAAATTACTTTTTCTAAAAATTGAAGTTTTAGAATATCTTTTTGGGTTTTATTCCCCTTTTCGATCAGATACCGGTTTATTTCAAAATTTTTACCGTTTTGAGTTATAATGGCGTGCATATTACCCATTAAAATCCTAAGATAATATTTTACGGAAATACCGCCGAATTGCCAAAAACAAGTCAAAAATTTTATTATAGTCTTTAATTTTTACATCGCAGTATATTTTCCTTCGTTTTATTTATGTGAGTGCCTTTTTATCGGAAAATAGTAGTGAAAATTGTATTATAAATAAAGTAACAAAACGAAGAATAATGAAGGCTTTTAGGATTGATGCATTTCGATTTATACCTTTGCCATGAAAATCTCCTCTGTTAAATAGGATGATTATACGAACAATAATTTAATACATACGTTTCCCGTCAAATATGTTTCCTTTACCTCATTAGCCATAATTCCGTGACGATAAATCTGAAACGATACCCTGTAACTAAGTGTGAAAAGTGTAACTAAGTGCCTATTGCTAGGCTCTATGTAATTACAACTCATCATCATTAAATTCTCCGATAAGATATATATATATATATATATATATATTTTTTTTTTTCAAGATACTTCTTTAATCAAGGGGAGCACTTTTCAGCTTCTATTGTACGACCAATCATAAATATTTATTTCCTAGGAAGTTCCGAACGTTAAGGTTTATAGTATTCGAGATAGCAATCTTTCCTCGCATTGACCATCAGCCGAGGTCTTCCGTTTGAACCCACAACACAAAAGGAGAAAGATATATCGGAAGAGGGGAGGAGTAGCACCGAAGAAAGAGATTTGGGAGAGGGAATTCGGTTGGAAGTGGGGACGACAGCATAAAGGGATTAGAAGCTGTGGAAATCTAAAAATTTGACCATCTGATCGAATTGCTCTCTGATATCTTATCGAATCCGGTTTCGATGCTCAGAATGTCTTTATTTTAACGGAACTAAACGGAGTCTAGGGATTGAATTAACAGTTCCGTTTACCACTGATCTATGATATTCAATGACATTTCCGTATTTTCTATGCAGTTTTCTAGGTCTTAAAAAGGGGAAAGAAAGCTGCATATTCCAGGACAATCATTTAATGAGATCCAATTTCTTTAAGAGATTTTTTAAAACTACAGCGTAGTTCTAAATAGAAAAATCTATTTCACAATTTAAATGAGATATTTAGGAGAATTCACATATTATTTTTTTAAGAAATTTTTTCAGTTAGTGGTGGTCTAGTCTTGCATGGTTTTTCAAAATTATAGTATTTGAGAATTTTTAGCTCTTAAGTAATTCGTTTGCTTACATGTCTATTGAAATGGATATGAATAAATTTATAAGAGACCTTACTAATAATTTCAGATGTTCGTTATGAATATATACTACACCTAATACTAACTTTGAATTCCAATAATTATTATTATATTACTTTTACAAAATCAATCCTTATTATTAATTGTATCTCATAATTAAACGACAAGGATTCAGGAACTGCTTTGTGGTAATTTTAAACACATTTTCCTCAGTATATATTTTAATTATATCACATAATTTTTGAAATTGTGTATTATCATATTATTAAGTAATATATTATTTCGATAGATATATTAATGAATTGTATAAGCGATATGTTAATGATTGAGATAGAGTCGTGAAATTTTAGCAAAAACTTGGTATGATTTAAGTTTAAATTGTTTTCATTCAAACTGATTATGAAGAGAAAGGAATTATATTCATTCCTCGAAAACTGCAATCGAAAAAAATAATGATTCTTGAAATCCGAAAGAGGATAGGCGGAAGGGGAGCGTTACTCAAGGAGACTTGTGTGTGGAAGACGCAGCCAAATAAATAATGAAGAGACGAGAATTTGAGGCAAAAGAAACGAAGAAAGGTGTTGAGTCTAAAGCGGAATAGGTTGTCGATATGAGGAGTCTTTCTATAAACGAAAGCAATTATGACCACGAAACGTAACTTTTCAATTCCAGGGAGCTGTTTATGAAATGAGGGCATCACCATATCCTAACAATATTTTTTTTTGAAAATGCTAGAAATTTAAAGCTCGTTTTCACGCGATGTCACTGAAAATGATACGTTGGATAATGATTTTTTAAATTCATATGTTTGTAATTTAAATGTGAGATGATATGTAAAAATATATCCATTATATATGTAATTTGAATAGTTTATCAGGCTGCGACTCTGAAGGTATAGTTTTAGAAATAATGAATTTGATAGAGAGCTTAAACTATTGACATTTATATGATAAATATTTCTTCTAGTACGACAATCTACAATAATAAAATACAATATTTTTATCCATTAATCAATATATATTAATTGTTTGGTTCTTAAAATATCTTTAACAGTTTTTATTTACAATTAATTATTCTTAACTACTTAAAACATACTAGATTGCATTAGAAAAATCATTAATATCGGACGAAATTTATTTCATAAAAGCGGAAGATTCCTCTGTTTGCATTTCATCTCGCGAAGTTCATTTGTATCCATGGCACGCCCTATTCTTGGAATTCCACTCTGTTGTTTCTGTCCATTATTGACCCCCACTCCTTAAGCCCTCAAATCACTAGGAAAGGAATTTAGCAGTGTCCGCCACTCAGGATCGAGGGAAATTTCACAGCTTGGCCTAATCAGCCTCACAGAATCGCCGACAGCTTCTATGCTTCCTGTCATGGTTCCTCGAGGAGAGCTTTTCCACTCTGAGCAATCCGCTGTCCGCTAATGACCCAGTTTCTCTAGTTAAGTAAAGTAAGCTTTGATGGTAAGCTCCGCTAGCGCATATTACGTACCTGATAACGTCTCTGCCGCAGAATGGCAATTAGCGATGGGAAAAAATTGTGAGAGGCCATGGGTAAAAAGCTCCGTATCAAACATACGTGAGGGAAATACGTTTCTTTAAAGCCCACTTTCAGAGAAAATGGATGACGGAAAATATTAAAGCGGCGAGATTCATTATAATAAGTGAAACGTCATTATCATTATTAAGTGTTTATACTAGAATGCAGGGTAAAAAAGAAAGTAACGGCTATCAATTAAGTTTTAAAGAAATATCTTTTTAGCTATTATAGATCTTTTTTACTATACTAACTATAAGATTGGCGTATAATCGAGCTCTTAATTTAAAATATTTTTATTTTTAATGTTTTTTTGTTATCAGAGGTTAATGCACATGACTCTGGATGATTTTAAAATATCTTTTTCGAAATTTGTCTTTGATTGTCAATTATTATTCATCGACTGGTTTCAGACTAATTGGAAAAATTAAATGTTACCAGCATAATTACTATGTACAAATAAATCTTATTCATATATTTATGGAAAATTAAAAGATTAATTAATGTGGATAAATTGTATATCCGCTACTTCAAAACTTAGAATACCTGAAGTAGCGTTTACTCAACGAAACACGTTAAAGCAATGTATACTAAATCTTACCTAACCGTTTCTTCACAGGCCCAAGAGCTTGGAATTCTGCTCTCCTTGAGATTGATTTAGTAATGAAACCAGCATGCCCATCCGTGGATCTTTGGGTTAGACTGGATAAGGTTGAATCGAGACACATGCATCTCCATAAAGTGGAACTTCTGTTGGTACTGAGGTATGTTAATTTATGATGGAATAAAATTTGCATCTCGTAATTCATATTTTAATCACTTATATACGTTTTTAAAAATAATTTTGGTATTTTTGAAATGGAAACAATCTTACGAAGTCGATTGAATAGCGCTATAAAGTTTGATAATGAAATACATGCAATTCAAATATAATAAAAAATTCAGATGGTATTGCCTTACCTTGAGATCCCAATACATTGCAATAATTGTTCAAATTAATGGTTATTCTTAGCATCATACATGAGATGAGGCAAAACTTAAGGCAATAGTAGCGTTGTTACAGGAATGTATATAGTTATTAAAGAAAGATACGTCGTACATAATATACATATACCTAATGTATATATTACCTCGCACTTATATTCGGCGCATACATCACTACAGCAAAACGCCTCGTAAATCAGACTTTCTTTCAAGTTTTCCCAAACCTCTTCTATTTCTCCTGAAACTGCTCTGATACATTCGCACAAAGTTTTCTAATTTATAAAAATGAAGCCAATGGTTCCCAGAAGAATCCAATTGAAATGTGGGATGAATGCCGCTCGAGGGAGGTGCGAATGAAAACTTTGCTCGGAGCTATTTTACTCCATCATTGGAATTCTATGTCTGTCATGTGTTTCTCTGCTTGATGTATTTAATATTCCACTCATAAATAGAGATAGATGAATAGAGATGCAACCTACACTGAAAATACTATTGCTGCTTTTTTGTTCTCTCAATTTTATAATCCATTTACAGTTTAATTTTTTTTAATTATAAAGAAGATGCTGCTTGCGGAAGTGGATTCTAATTCCATAATACTTCTTTTACATCATATATATCATTCCTCATCTAATATATTTACGTATATATACATGTATCGTATTAATTTTTATTAATTGATTATATTTAACTTGCATTCATCCACATGGTCTTCTCGAGTTCACAAGAAATGTATATTAATATTAAACATTGTTCACCCATGTAAGGGGAATCATATCTGTGTTAAGGTGTAAAGATGTTAAGTGTAAACTCTTTTTCATATACCTTTGAGCAATATGTCGTTGCAGAGGGAAGTGTTATTTCTGAAAAGGCGCTAAATAAGTCTAGTTTCTCAATATGGTAGCGGGAGGGTTTTTCAAACGGAGGGGGAATTACAGTATAATGCAGCAGTAACTCAAAATAGATTCGACGGGAGTATGATTAATCCTCCCTTAGATTTACATCACACATTCCAATCTGTACCTATAATTATATGACTGATTGTGAAAAACAGATGTAATAAGTACTTATAAATCTATGCTACTGCTAAGAATGCAAATCTTTATCTTCATCTTCTGAATTTATTCAAAGCGTTAGTACGTTAAATTATATAAGTGAATATTATTAGAGTATTTTTGATTGGGCATAAAGTTGAAATCTTGATATTTTTGATTGAAAATACTCACTTCACTCATAACTTTAAATAGATTAAAACTATTACGTAGAATCTCTGTTTCTCAATTAAAATAAACCATTATTCGACAAAATTAGCGTTCATCAAAACAATTATAATTATTTATTTATTAGTAATGCTTTAAGAGTCAGATTTTCATAATACAAAATTTCTGCATCTTGAATTCTGCGACAAAGGCTGTATTCTAAGTAGATATATTTTACGATCCAATGACCGGCGACTTTTCTTCATTTCGTAAGATACATTTCCGCTATATATCCCCTATATACGTATATATATATATATGTGAATTTCAATCTTTTTTGCATAAAAAAGTATTTTAGATTTCATTTCTCTGTCGTACTTTTACATATATTTATTTCAATATTTTCATAGCTTATAAAAATATAGCAATCAAAGGGAGTGCAGCAGAAAGAATAATTGCAAATACTGGAGATCCAAACGCCCGTCAAAACAAAAATTATTCATTAGTACTGCATCGTGCGAATATGCAAGTTTCGATTCGTCTACGTTATTGACGAGTCAGATCACGCTATTCGCAGCTTTAAACCATTAATCCACGTTCCATAATTCCTTCAACTTAGAAAGGCAAGCCGGAGTACTCAGGCACAGACGGCTGCTGCATCTCTGTGTGCGCGTATTTCTGATATCCTCGAGGTGTAGTAGAAGGGCAGCGGAGGGGCGGAGATATGCCCACTTCCCCCTCCTTCACCTCATGGCTGCCCTCTAATGCATTATTCAGATTCAGCACCGTGGGAGGTGGTAGCTCTGTGTCGGTGAAATTTGGAGGGGGAGGAGATTGAGAGGAATTCGTAGCTGCTTAAGGAGTGTGGGAAGAAATGATATCAGGAAGTTGGGAGGAGGTTAATTTTTATTCAAGAATTACCTCGAGATCTCTTCTAAGCTTCAAACGCGAAGAAAGGGCTTAAGAGGAAGGGAGATACATCTTGCATTCGTCGAATTACCCAATTTAGAGATCCTGATTGGAGCCTGAGAATTTACTCGGGAGCAAAGGGATCGCTTTTAGGGGAGCGGAAGGAATGCACCATCTCCATAGGATGTAAATACATTTATGTAATGACATCGGGATGAAAGAGCTACATTATGGGATCTTACGGCGACTTTAGTACTCATCTCAAGATCTCGTTGTGAATGCTAATATGTTGATGAGGAAATTCTTTGTAAGAAAATTCTACTCGTCATGATTTAGTTTCAAATTTCCCTAAATAAATGATAATGAATATTGAAATACAGAGATAAATGTAAAAGAATTCTGATACAGTTTTTTTAACAATGCTCGAAACAATTTCTTTAGAAGCTAGTCAGAACATGCTAGGTTCAGATGAAAACTTTTTCAGTGCCATAAAAAGTGAAATATAATAAATCTTGAACGCCAGAGAGAATTTCATAATAATATTTACACAACTTATAATTATCGTTTTGATTTCGTTTCGAATAATGTTTCTTCTCTGAATATGCACTGGATTCGAAGCTCAAATTAAAAAGAAAATGATAAACAACAAATTTCAGGCAATTTGTTAAAACAAAATTAAACAAATTCATGAAAGAGTAGAATGTAATTTTCTACACAATTCCAGAGATGAAAAATGGTTCTGATCGGATACGCAAGCCCATTTTCACTGAGGCCTCATATATTCCTCTGGGAAATGGCTTTCTTCGGCGACTCACTTATCTATTCTTTTAATGAAACTCGAAGATAATCCAAAAAGTTAAATTGATTTCTTGAGAAGCATGGTACAAGGAAGAGGAATTAAAAAAAGGTTTTCATTAAAATCTTTCGCGGTAGCGGTAAACAATTTAGGTGAAAATATATTCATTCCCTCGATAAAGTTTCTTTATGAAGTCATACAATTTAAGGAGCTTGCAAATTGATATCATCTTCTATATTTTCTTGATTGGATTCTTACTACGGAATACATAGTTGTTTTTTATTGGGTATTCTTTTTTTAATTCATTGAATATTTTATCAGAGATATTATTTAATACTAGTATAAGAAAAGAATTTCTCTGTTTACTTTGTTAAGATAACCTATATTCGTTTTCATTGAGCAAAATGAAAGGATCTAGAATAAAAGCTACTAATTATGTGGCGTAACACATTTTTTCGGAGGAATTCAAAGGATTATTGAATGCGAATGATAATGTAGCATAACCTGAATATACCATTTCTAAAATTCAGAATAATACAATTACACTTTTCATTGTTAGTTAGTTCTTTCCTTGAAAAAGGATCAATAGATTTTTTTTTAATTTTCAATGGTAGAGAATAACCATTATAAATATTTCCTGATAGTATCATTATTTTTATAAAATTAATAGTTGTAATGGTCTTTTTCCCCTTTTATTTTCTATCTGAATGGATTTCCAATTCCAAATTTTGCATTTTGCTCCGATGAAGTTGCGGAATTGTTTGATTTTTGCATTAATTCATTCAAATATTAATAATAGTTTACCTTCTCCTTTTTCCCTGAAGTCCCCTTTCCTGGTCGTAAGTTATTTTGTGATAATTGAAACTCACCTTTGGCCGTATTCAGTTCAACTGGGGGTTAAGATCTGGAAAACTTTTCTGTAGTTTGTTCCGTAGTTTTATGGTTTCCTTAGTATTATCTCTTTAAGTATCTCTTTCCTTATCATTTCATCTCAGTTGCTTTTAGCTTGCGAAGGTTTAATGTAGTTTTCTCTTGTACTGATTACTTATTTCTGTAAATGAAAATGATTTCAAATACAGTATTGGGTCACTTATCTTGTATTCATATGATAATTCCATATAATAATAATCATATGGAACCAATTGCTTAAGTCATCCAACTCGATTGATTCCTTATTTTAACGTAGAGAAGCTTCTCTATCAATTGACCACTATCCAATCATGTTTACTTAGACGTTTCTCTTATTCCTTTATAAAGCATAGTTAATACACTGGAAGTTTTAAATTTTTATTTGGTTAATTTATAAATGAAAATAAAATCGAATATGTTGCTAAATGCTGTTGTTTGTTATACCTTTGATACTTTAGAATTTCCACCAGAGTAAGGGACAGCAATACATTTATTTTACTCCTGATTTAGGGATAAGGATTAAGCTGTATACTCACCCACGGTATTGATCTAATTTTAATTTTCTACTCATTCTTGATTCCTACAAAGTTAACACTTTCATTGAATCACATAAGTAAATCGACAATTGTGGATATTTCTTAAAACTTCATGACATTCGCAAAAATATTGAGGAAATTCTACGAAAGAGTTTTCTAAGGACCGAAGTATAAAATGCAATCTAACTCATATGGAAAATTTTCATTTTACTTCATATTATTTTTACTTTTGACTTATAAAATATAGTGTGGTTTTTTTGCTATGACCTCATTCAATTCACATTGATGTATTTTTTTGTATCCCCAATTCTCAGGATTCGAATTCCCTCTTCTTCGAGTTTGGCTACAAGTGCAAGAGAAAAGGTCTTTAGTGTATGTTCCCTTTAGATAATCTTCCCCAAAACCACGGTACCGTGGTATGGTTTCTTTGCCCAACTTCTCTCCTTCCTTTGTTTCCTTCTTCTGTACAAACGTTTGACAATGCTTCGGTGAAAAAGGAGAAGCCTCATAAGCAACTCTCACTTCCCCGAACAGCAAACAACTTTGAGCTTCGGGCGTTGCTTGAATCGCGTCATTGTTCAGAAATAATTGTGGCGATATATATTAGCTCTGAAGAAATTTCGGGGCAGATAATGTATTTAAAGGGAAGGAAGCGTTTTCCGAAGTTCCTCGTTAATTCTCGGAATGATATAAAACAGAGAGAGAGAGCAACATCCACAATGAGCAGCAGAAGAGATAAAAATCGTGACCCTCCCATCGAAGTAGCATGAATCACGAGACTAAATTATGGTCCTCAAACTAGGCGCTGCAATCGCCCGCGTATCTCATGTATAACCCTTTTTCATCATTGTTTGTGTTTATAGATCTAAAACGAAATTACCATAATTTTTTTAAGGGCCGATTGATATCATCGCCACCAAATTTGGCTTCCTTTTTTTAACCTCTTTGATGGATGACTGTCCGGGAATTCGGTCGGAAATTATGGTTCTTTGGTAAGGGTAATTTATCTATGGGAGGCTAGAGGCAACCAGAGGAAGCAATCGGAATGTTCCCAATGCATTCTTTGATTTGTGTTCAATTGGTAATTGATCTCTCTTGGTTTTAAATCTTTAGAACCCGTAGGGAAGGCTCTCTGGGAATTTTCCCGGCTTTTGCATATCTTTCTAAACTTTCAGCTTAAATCACTATTTTACTAATTTTTTTGCACTGACGGCAAATAACACGATAGTTTAATTAGAGTTTAGAAGAACATTTCTCTTCATTTATTCATACTTTATCGTAAATTCGTTTTAATATCTGTCATTTTACATTATTTTTTTGGTTTCCTTTAATAGAAATAGTAATTTACGTATTAATTTCTTATTATTTTAATGAAAAGAAATTAATGAAAATTAAAGAAAATTTTAATGAAAAGAAATTAATAGATACAATGATTGTGCTATCTCAAGTATCAATCTCCCATCGTATGTTTTTGTACTCTATTATTTCATATTATTCATGTTGCGACTTTTTAGGAATTTAATTCTCTTGCAAAATATCATCTTCGCTTACATACATGTATGTAAGTATCCAAAAATATTCTTATATTTGAAATGGGAATATTGAAATTGAACGAATGCATGTTACATCACAGTAAATGCTACAATTAAGGTCATCATCATTCATTATAGAGATGACCGACATTGTAATCGGAATTCGCAACGATCGCTAATTGCTCTCAGACATTATTTCAAGGTCGCATTTATCGCTCAAATAACCTCAATTCCATTCTAATTTGAATTCAAGAATCACGCGATGGTGCGGCTCACTTAAGCGAAAGATTGATTTCCGAGGATTCGTCAGATTCTTTCCGTGCATTCGATTTCTTTTGCCACCATTGGGACGATTATTCTGTCGAATTTTAAATGCACTTATCCTTCGGATTGATTTCCCGCCTTTATTTACTCTCCACTTTCTTCCTCCCACGCGGACGTGAGCGGCACACGTAATTGAATGTATGACCGGCAAACGGCGGAGAGGGGGAGCTTCCATTTACTCAATTACACTCCGATTACCTCTTATGCCCAGTAGGAGGCGAACGGGAGGAAATCAAATTCCGGAGCTGATTCGAAGGGTCTTCCCCAACCAAAGACATCCCGATTTCCCCGTCTAATTCTCCCTCCACGTCTCGTAAAAACGTATCCTCCCGATCGTCCTTATTCACGGCATTTTATCGATCCTATTTTATTTATTAACACAAGAATTCCCCTTCTATTCGTAAAGTTTCGTCTTATGGTTTTGTTTTGATTCTTCGTTGCTCGGGAGATGTTTATTCGGGGGATGCGGAGATTTCTCTCGGCTGGAAAAATAAACTTTCTTGAATCGATGAGACACTGTGGTTGCGGAGGAATTCCTCGAAATTCAGAATGCAATCGGAGCACATGTAGAGAGTGAGTCGTATCGTAATTAATCATACTTCTCGCTTGTTTTATAACAGATGTAGTACCGTAGCAGTGTGAAAGAAGTGTTGGCTCAGATTTCTTTGTGTGATGGATGTCACATATTGACCGCAGTGCGATCGATCAATTGTAAATAACGGCATTCTTCGATAAAATAACTTCAATATTCTTTAGTGTCCTGCGAATGAAACAATTAATCGGATAATAATAATAAAGAGGTGCAATCTGCTATTACTTGAGTAAATTCGTTATAATCCGTACACGAGAAGTATCTTTATCTTCTGTAACAAAAGTTTCTCGATTTCTGATCTGTTCAACGATCGCTATAATACGTCAAGATTCCGTAATCATTCAATATATAGTAACAAAGCTTATGATGAATTTGAATAAAGCCCCATTCAGAGACAATCCTTTGCATAAAAGTTATTACTTTTTCAAAATCTTTCATTATGTGATTAAACTGCTATGAAACAGACCAAAGCATAGAATTAAGCTAAAATTTCATATTTGAATGATTTTAGAAATGTTTATTTTGCTGAAAGATTTTTTAAAATGCATTTTAGAAATGTAGGTCATATATTTCATTTTAAATTGAATTCTGAATCGTCGTATTTGAATATAATTGATAAAAAGTGTTAAAATTTCAATTATAATTTTTGAATCTCTTTTAATATGAAAATTACCGTCCATTTTCTTAATTAAATTATGGTCAGATATAATTGGTATAGTCGTTCTTCTAAGATGATGGTTCGCTCAAGGTTTGAGTATCTCAGGTTCAGAATTACCATAACAATTAGATGCAAGGTATTTGAAGAATCATATATTTTTGCTATTATTCCCTCTCTTTGCTTAAAATCCTCATATTCGGTTTTTCTTGTAAAAATTATTTTAACGAAGTTTTAAATATAGTTTGAAATATTTAAAAAATATCAATAGCCTCAATAATTAAGCGTCACTCTTATAAATCTACTGATTCCTTAACCCCTAATGATTATCTTTGTCCTAACCTTTCATTTGGTTGTTAATTATTTCTTCAATTTTAATCACAAATATCTCCTTTTCATCTTCGTTTTGCACCACTAATTATTGCTTAATTTTGTAGATTGAAGTATAAAAAAGATATTTGACATTTGATATTAATTTGCGGAACAACAGGTATTAATTAATTAACCCTAAAATAGACAATTCACACAATCGCAACGTTTACCAACAGAACTTCCTTGTTTGCTTCTCGTTATAAGTATAAAGGGCAGTAAGCTTCTATATTACTTGATATATCAATTTGGGATATTTTTAGAACAATAACTAAAACAGTCACTTATAGTTTTTGTTATTAACTTATTCCATTTCACCGATGATTGATAGCGCTTTTAGTAGCAAATGTTTACATTTTTTTAAAGAAAATGTATCAAAAGGGTTCAATTGAATATATTATTCTCGTTTTTTTTTCTTGGAATTATAAAATCAATCAGTAAAATTTGTTGATATGATGTATTTTTAGTGTCACTTACAGAAAGAGAAGGAGTATAATGTCATTTGCACGGATTGATAACCTCTTTTTATTTATATGTATTGAAATAAAATTGCTATATTGCTCTTTGACTCAAAGCGTCACTTAAAATAAGCATTCTTTGTTATATTTTCGATCCGTCCGAATTTTTTTATATTCCTCTCTCAAAAGTTAACTCAATTAAAATGAACATTTATAGATGAATTTACTCCAGTAATTCAGTTCATGGAAATGAGAATACTTTTGTTTTTGGTATGATCGATTGGTCAAATTTGACTGGAAAAGGAAAAATTACATTAGGAAACAATATCTTAAATCTTTATCTAAGTAGATGTATAAAATATAGTGCTATTTTATAGACGTGATTATTTCTGGTGATGAATTCATTCTGAAGTTACTTTATTGTTATTTCTTTCTCCATTTCTCAAATTCAGTTATCACAATAAATTGATGATTCAACCATTTTGTATTTTATGAAGTATCGTTGAGAATAGAAAAATCAAAATCCAGAAAATCCTTTCACGAGGCCAATTTCTTTGAAACTTATTATATATTTTCATGCCGATCGAATCCAAGAAATAAATTTGTTCGAGAAGCTATCGAATATATTTCACTTTCATATAAAACAATCTATCTATATTTGCATTTTTGCACATTTCTGAGAAGAAATTCTCATTTGAGCCTTCAATATTAATTCACGATGTGCATCTCATACCATTATAGATTCTCTTTTTTCGCATCTTTTGATTCCCTCTTCATCGCCTAGCAACAAAGGCCCTCTGACCTTTATTTACATGTCTTCAAAAAGATGAAAAAATTGCGTCTTTCTTCGGAGCCATTTTGGCGGAAAGCTTCCTTTTGCTTTTCTCCCATTGGTCTTGTGGAGCATGACCCTTGACCTACAGATACCCACTATAAGATCCGTCTGAGATGTGAACTCGAGGGCAAACACCTTGCGGCTTGAGGAAGATGGAGCGCGAGGAGATACGGCAAGAAGGGCTCCTTGAAATGGATTTTATATTAACTCCGAGAGCACAAACGTCCTTCTTTCACTATGACCTGGCATTTACCATTTTAACGGCTCCGCGGTAATTAAATTGCACAGTCATTGCGACAGGTTGTTTCCTCGGATGGAGGTTTAAAGGTCTTTCTTGCTGGCCGAGTGAATGGATGAGAGTTTAATATTAATTTAAGAAAGCTCTGAAACCTTTCAAGCGATATGGAGTACTTTCGGATATGGAGATATTTAAAAAACTTGAAATTAACATAGGTTCATGTTTAGGTGAATGCTCTTTTATTTAAGTTAGATGGATGGGACTGCTTGAATTTTACGTCGTATTAAATAATTTCAGGTAAAAGAGAATCTCTTGAATGGATTAACCAAACACCTAATGAAGGATTCTAATTACAGCTATTTGTAACGCGCCAAATGCCTTGTTTGGCGAATTTCAACAGAATATTCTATAGATTCAGTCATATCTCTAATGGAAACAATATTGGATGTAAATAAAATGTTGATTGCTCAATAGAATGTTATGATCTTGAAATAACTGATGCTCCAATAAATATTCAAGTTCTATCTAACCTACTATCCTTTGAAACATGAAATTCACAATGAAAATCTGTTCGAGGATTTAAACATTGAGCTATAAAATAGGGGAATGTTAAGATGTTAAATATCTTCCAGTGCTATGATACAGCAAAGGTCAGTGATTTTCTCTTCTGCCATTTCGAAGTTCTCTCTCACATAATAAATCTCTCTTCATATTTTCCTACATTATCTCTCTCCACATGGTTCTTTGCACCTCAGCATTTTTGCCTTATCTTTCTTCCTTTCCCAATATATTATTTAGTTTCCTGTTTCTCCCTTTCCAGCGAAAGAGATTTATTATACATTCCATCCTTTCATATTTTTTATTATTTTCCCTCATAAGATATTTGTTATTTTTGTCTTCGAAATGTCAAGAGTTTAATTTTTTTAAATCCTCTGACCCTTCGAAAATCTGATCCTGAAAGTATATATAGGGATTTATTAAAAATAACTCTTGTTGTTTATATGATTTGATCCAGGAGAATTTTCATTACTATTTTGTTTGGGATAATAAACGAATTCATGCATGATTTGTTCTCTCAGATATTTCGTCCTAGGTTTAGTGTCCTAGAAAATATTTTCCTTTTGGAAATATAAGTACCCTCGAACTCTATAACTTTATATCTCCCGATATAAGAGTGCTTCTTTTGATGAGGAAGAAAGAGATGAAGATATAAATGAATATTCACCAATACAAAAGTATTTGTTAGAGATCCTCGCGGGAGGATTTCGGTTTATAGAGAGCAGTGTCAATTGGTTTATCAGTCATCCCAAAAGAGTCAGAGATTTAGAAAATGGTATGATCATTAATTAGGAAAAAGTTTTTGAATTTGACGAAAGGTGATAAAATCAAAACATATAAATATATAATGACGTGCTTTCGTAAAATGATATAAAATATTTAGTAGATATTCTGTCAGAATTTTATAGGAATACATTTTTCAGCATAGAAAACGGTATATTAGGTTAAATGACAGGGCATGTCTTATAGATTTAGCAAGTTCTCTATTAATTTAGAAATAAAAGAGTAATTTGAAAAGAAAAAAGGTATTTTTTCATCAATTTTTATTCCTTATCAATCATACACGACACTTTAACAAACTTGTATGCCTCGCTATCAATATCTTTTATTTCTTTTTAACTACATTACATAATTTGCGCTTCTCAGTTTACTCAAATATTTCATTGCTCTCTGTTTTTGTAATTTTTATTTTCGAAGGAGCTCTCCTTTGCATATATAAAATCTCGAATGCTCCAACTATCCTCTGTGTGTTCCGGTTTTCGCGTTAATTAACCTCGTTAGCATAGCGGTTTCTTATCTTTTAGATTGACCCTTACTCATCGTCTTCTCTCTCTCGAGAAGATCCGTGGCATTCTGTATTTCGAGGTATAATTCACGAAAATGACTTATTTGAATATTTCCAGAGATAATTTTGCTGAAACAAGCGACCTTTTCATCTCATTGAATTTCATTCGTAAGTTATTGCTTTAGGAGAAAGTGAGTTAAATACACGAATTCTTCGGCTGAAATATCGCTGCGATAAATATTCTAAATAAAAATTTAATAAATAGCATACTTCAGAATCACAGTTATTTGTTGTTAATACACTTAATAAAATTTAATGGCGGTATGAAATTTTGATGATAAAGTAAGAATCTATTAATGTTCTTTAAATAATACATATTCATTTGTATTTAATTACATTTTTATATCTACCTTAAATAAACGATAATTATTTGTAGAGGCGTTGGAATTGTTTTGAAGTATAATTCAGAAATTTAGCTCATAGTTTAGCAAATGCAAAAATGTTTCCATCCCTTTTTATTGCTGTAGTTTTAGAAGTTGGAATAACCTCTGAAGCATTTTAAGTCACTAAATCAAGGATTCATTGACCTCGATTCTACTTTGAATGATTACATTTTGCCGAGAAAATTAGAAACTCCCATTGGTCTATGAACGCAAGCCACCAGCAGAAGCAATTAATATTTTATGCAAATTTGCGATTGCATCAAAAATAAATGAGCAACCGGAAAAGTTTTTCCTCCGAGATGCATGACGCTCTTTCGGTGGAAATTTATTTCCTCCGGCCATAGGCTAAATAGCGAAGCTCAAAATGAAGTAGGAAATATTTGATGCACCTCGTGAGCATAAAAGAGGACATTTCCATAGCAGGCATCAACAAATTTCCCAAATTAGAATTTCGAATTTATTACGGGGTACGCTTAGCGAAGCTCCACCACGGTTAAAGACTCTCCCAGAATGTTCTTGTAGCAAATATATTTGCGACGTAAGCGATCACTTCCGGTTAAGTCAACCCTTCCGTAAAACCGAGAGATTTTGCCGCACGTAACTAAGCAGTTTTCCCCTCCGAGTAGGCACCCGTCGCCAAATGTCTTCGGGACGCAAGAAGCATTGTTTGCTGAACTTATCATCGAGAAGGAACACGCTCCTCTTCACGACAATTATGGAATTATGGAGACCACGCTTCAGTTCACTACGAGGTCCCTTCTCACCTCTCGGGAAACGAACGACATTCACGATTAAGGGAATTAGTTCCGTGGAAATTCTCTCTCGCGAAGGAGATTGGACGTTGGCGTAGAAGATAAGGTTAAGAAGAAGAAGCGTTTACTAGAAAATTGAGAGGAAGGAGAAGCGAATGAAGCGGATTAGGGGATACGCGGATATATGGGAGTTAATTTTTAGATTGGAGTGAGAAAGGAGAATGCTGTTTCTGGAGTAATTAGCGGGCTCTTTTTTCAGCTCATAGAATTACGTAATTAATGCCGTGATGGATGATATATGCAGTGACTTCGAAATAAAGTAGTTTCGGAGGGTCAACGGAGCATTCCACAGAAAAAATTGGGTTAGCTGCAAACTCCGCTTTTTCCGAGGAGACGATATTGAAGATAAGAGAGAGGCAAAAACTTCTTATGCTCGGGGAACCTAATTTGCCATTGTAATAAATGGGAGCAACCTCTTAGGATAAGGAGTAAGATATAAAGCATGATATTTTTGGGTAAGAGACAATATTGTTCGTAATCTCGGCGTCTTAGGACGGAATTAACATTCGGGAAGGCGAAGTGCTGTAATTTTCAGTTGTAAAATATTGAAAACGATACTTTGGAACCGAAGTAAAAAATTACAGTAATTATATAGAATGGGTGAACGTTTCCTTTTGAGAAGAAAGAAAGCAATTTAAATTCAAATGAACTATAATAAATCTATCTAATACATTATTTTTGGTAAACATAAATATTATATTATAGTATATGCCATAGTATGATAAGCGTCACATATTTTTCTTAATTCAGATTTATTCATATGTAACATTGAAATTATGAGACTGATCATAAACTTGTTGGTAGAGCTCATGTACAAGGCAACGTATCCGAAGGCGTTAAATATAATTTCTTTTGCTTAATCTTAGGAAAGCATTAGAAGCTATCTCATTCTTCACTTTAAATACGTATTGACAAATCCGTACGTATTCACCGTAGAGTTTCAATATATATTGGTCAAAAATTTTAGGAGCAATTTACATTGAAAATAAATTAAACATAGTCTCTTTCAAGATTCAAGATTAAAAATTTTAGAAAAAGAGAATCTCGACAATAGATCAAGATCAAAACAGAATCAGATTGAACGGAAACCCGTAAAGCCATAAAAATCTTCTCTCAGAATGAGGTTCCTTATATTTCCTCCGAAGGCCAATGACCAGGATTTTTCCACCGAAGGCCTATGGGCATGTAGCACCGAAGAGACAAAGCTCTTGCAATTCCCTGAGGAGGGATTCCCGGCTGGAGATGGTTATACCACTCCCATCGCCACCACTCCTAAAGATATACCACAAGAGAGGGCCGAGATTTCAGCTACCGTGACCCGATAATCGGCGGAGGCAGAGATCTCATCATTATAACGAGAGGCGGGGTTGTTTACCCAACACGAGGACGGAAAGTGGATAACAGGATGGATGCACTGAAAGCCATAAAAGACAGAGGGAAAGAAAACGTATCTTTTTTGTCCCTCCGTGTCAGCATTGTGGAAGGAAAGATGAAGGAGAAGTCAGGAAGATAGCAAGAAAGGGCTGCAGGAAAGAGGAATAGCGCTAGAGATAGAGGCGGAATAATGCGGAAGAAGATTTTTTCATTTCTTTCTCAAGCTCTCGACTTCTCGTTGTCGGGGATTTAGAGCATCGAGGGTGGAAACGATGGGTTGCGGGAAAGAAGGAGGGAATGGTTTTATGGGTGGATGGTGTAAAAGAGGGTGGAGTTGATGGCGGTGGTGAATGACGTAATCTGTGCGCTAAATCGATCCTACCCGCATGTCGCGGAATGACGTGGCTAGATTGTATGCTCGGAGAGTTTGATAGTCAGCTGAGAAGGTCGCAGAGGCCATTAGCGGATTTTTTTCGCATTTAAAGGCTCCGTAAGTTTTAATATTCACTCTGAGGGAGGTGGGACCTAAGAGCGTACCCTGAGGCACTCCGAATTCTCGTGTACTCGATCACTTTTAGTCGGTCTCCGGAGGGTGGCTGTTGCGCGGAAGTCTTTTTTTTTAGAGAAGCTGTCGCGCTGGGAATAAAAGTATCGCGCGGGCTAAGGATCGGTATTTTTTCGAGAGTTATGGAATTAGGGCTTTATGCGTGCGATCCTTCGGTTTCAGACTGCCATTAACCTCTTGGATTGATGGATTGGGATAAAGCTTTAGCGGAGATATGGAAGTGCGAACTGAGTAATGAGTTACAAAACAAAGGCGCAGGAATAACCTTTGAAATGGTCAGCGGTTGCCGCTGTTCAATTCCCAGTGGAGAGATGTCATGCTATTAGGTTTGAGCCCATTCAATCACCAGTCATGTTTAGAGGCTGTCGTCTAATCACTTTTATTACTCGGTCCTGTCATCGAATGCGGGCGTTTATTAAAGCGGACAAGGAAGTGAATTGCTCGCAATTTGCGTCGTTTTAGCTGGATACATGTACTGTAGCGCATGATTCACTTAATTTTAAAATTATTGCCCTAATTTGATAAAATCAAGAAAGTAATATTATATTAAGGAATATAGAATCTTTCTCATAATTCTTTTTAGGATTATGGATATGAACTTTTTCAAACTATACTACCTTTATATTCCTATAGCACATTATCAGTTACTACAATCTTAATTAAGTTAGTTCATTGTATCATTTTAGCTTCTCTATTTCTTATTTTATTGGAGAGTTGAATGAGTACCTCACCTTGAATATTCTCCTTTATATTTTTCAAATTACGATTTTTTCTATAGCAATATATACTCTATATGAGTTAAATTTTTTAAAGTATATTTTCTAGAGAATTATGGGTTAAATATTAAAAATATTTTACTTTAAAAAATCATGGAAAATAAAATTAAAAGACTATTATTGGTTTTTCTCAGTAAATTTAAATGGTTTTTATTTTATTTATATTTATATAGGGAATAAATCTGTTCCTCCCTGATATTTGTAATTTTTTTTTGTTTGCTGTTATACCCATATCCGTAGTAGTATTCATATTTCCGTCGATATTATTTATGCAGTGAAATTTTAAAAACGATTGATCAGGTACTAATTTCCCAAAGACTTTTAGCCGTAACGAAGGGTCGGATCATTAAAAAATACGAGAAAATTCCGTAAGCAGCGCTAACCCAACCATTTTTAATATTGGGTTTTGTGGCCGAAAATTTCCGAATGATTGCACACGATCCCAAATTGGGATAAGCGACAAAGCGTTCGGGGCGTGAATTTCGCATTGTCAGCGATAGAGGGAGCGGTGTAGGATTTTTTATCCTTCAATTTCTTTTATCCCTCTCTCGTTAAACATCGTCGGAAGAGAACGTGCAATCAAATAAAACGCTGGATTATTGAGGTCCGTGTCAATTCATCAGATTTACCTTTCATCGTTCATTCCAATAAGACTCGTGTTTATTTTTAAGTTTTATCTCAGCTGTTAGGAAAATATTTTTAAGATTTCTTTCGAGGAAATCGCCGTAAATCTAGTTAAGCCATTGAATTGATGTGAATTATCGTCTTTAAAATTGAGAAAACACCGTGTTTATTGAGGTAATAAATACATATTCTGGATTTGACAATTATATCGTTATAAATATATTTGTTAAGAATATAAATTCTAGTATTATGATAACCTTTACCTCTTAAGGCCCGCTAAAAAAAGTTTATTATGTATGCGACTTCTTTATCAGGTCTTCTCTTTTCGTCATTAAAAGAAATATTTCTAGAAATATGAAGAAACGTCTATCAAATCTTTTTTCTCACAATGCATGCAAGATATTTCTTTTACCTCTTATTTATTGATAGTTTTTGAAATTTTTGACGACTAAATGTTTGAACGTTTGAAAGGATATTAAGAAAACGAACTAGAGAATATTAGCTATGATATTTTCGTTTTTAGAAGATAATTAAAATTATTCTTATCGATACTTGGTTTCTAGGATACTTATTCGAGGATATTAGTTCCTTCTGATTATCAGAAATCAATTTTCCACTATCCATTGAGCCGAATACTCTTTTGCCGTATTTCTCAGTTCTTGTTTTCTTATACTACGCATTGACTTTTCAGATTGTTTAGAATATGCAAGAGTTTACTATTCCTAATGTCCATAATCCAAAGATGCTTTGAAATATTCCATCCTACGATGCATAGAAAAGTCAGTTCAAACGTAGATTACACCATTATTATTATCATTATTATTACAAGAGTTAATAGGCACTTTAATTAGGCCATTACCTTAGTGCATCTCTCAATCATTTAGTCCCTCTTTTGTCAATTTGAACTCTATTTTTTAGCTCTCAATCAGTTTTCAGCTCTTATCAATAAAATATCAAACTTTTTAAGAAAAGTCGGTAAATAAATCATAGTAAACAAAATGATAAATAATAAAGTAAACCAATACATTCAAAATTATACATACAAAGATTAGCTTCATCAAATTAAAAATACATGAGCTATTTTTATGCTAAAAGCGCTTCATTAAATTCTTTTTGTGTCAATATGTATTGAGTTTTCAGTCGCAGTTATATTAAAAAAAGCGTCTGTCGCCTCGTGCAAGGAAGATACTGCGTTTATTAAACCATCATATTTAAGTTCGGAAATTTCTAAAGAAGAAGTTTAATCACATTATCATTAAGATGTAAAGGGAGGGTGGTATTTTCAAAGGACTGCTTTATTGAGTGAGGAACCGATACAAATCACCGCAAGATACTCATTTTTAATTTTCAGTTTGAAAGACGCCTTAGAAGTTAGTACGCTTTACAAAGCCTCTTTCTTTGCTATCAATAAGGGCTTAGTTTTCAATTATAGAACTAAAAGGAGGAACAAGGAAAGGTTGTGCATGAAAAGCCAGCGCAATGAAAGGCGAAAAAATAAAGCTCATTACTAAAACTACTCACGCTCCGTCGGACCAAAATAAAAAAAAAACACAATGCGTGAGTCGGAAGAAAAAATGAAAAAGAAAATAAAGAGAGGCGGTTTTAAAGAGAAATCTTTCAGATGAAATAATAAAAAACAGCAAGCGGGAGAATATGCATTCATTTTTTTCTCCTCCGAGGCCCTCACGTTCTATCATATTTTTTCAGCCCTTCCGTTGTTATTCTCGAGAATTCCTCGCTACGCATTTAAGCATTCCGGTTAGCTGCCGTCGTCTATTTTCCCGCGTTGTTAAGTTTTCGTGCGGTTTTTGGAGTAAATGGGATATGACGGATCCCTTATAAGGAGAGGAAAATAGATTTGCAATTTTAATTCCCAAGACCTTCTGGTCCGGAGAACGGTGGTATCCTTCTTCGTTTAATTTTTCCAAAATTTTCTCTCTTTAGAATCCCGATTTCAGCTGCCCATCGTCTCCTTTAACAAAAAAACCTACTCCCCCTGATTCCGTTTGATTGTCACGTCTTCGAACTCTATTAATATTCTAGAAGAATTTCGAGAAGTATTTTATTTCCATCCCCTTCATTTTTTCCCAGGTCAAACGACAAAGGGATATTTTCGGTTTTTTATGGCCCATTGAAATGGAGGATACAGAATTAATTACCGAGGATTTAGGAGAAAACATTGTTGCAGCAAGTTTTCTTCTATACAGCTTAGAGTGGAAAATTGTCCGAGATGTCTGGAAACGCGTTGGACTTTATTAAAAAGGGTGTAATTATTTTCCCAAATGAAGAATACGAATTTTTTGTAATGGTTGGTAATAATTATGGCATTTTGGAGGGAATGAATTTTGTATTCCTTGGCATACACGACGGACAAAGTTTAGAAGCCGTACCTTGGGTGAAAATTATTTTTTCTTTCGATTGAAAAATTGTCAGCCATTAACTTAGGTTCGTATGAAAGTTTTGAAGTTTGAAGAGACTTCTTTCAGATAGCTTTCAATTTTATTTTATCGAAATAAAATGTTCCAATTTTCTGCAATGTAATTACGAACACTGAATGCAATAATCTTATATTGAAAGATGACTCATGAATCTCTTATTCGTACCATGGAAAACATTTATTTTTTAATTTAATTTTGATCATTGTCGTATTATATATAATTTATATATACATAGAACAATTAATTATATTTTTTTAGAATGTTAATAATAATCATACCTCGATAATATCAGCTATTGGGAGTGAGAATGTAAACTCATATCTCATTCTATTCTCATTCAAAAGATATTGACATATTATTATCTATAGATATTCAGCTATTAAATCTAATAAAATTTTCAGAAAAAGGCGATTTCGACAATACAGTATCATTAGTATATAATAATTGATCTTCAGATAATAGTATAATGCTCAGCTTTTTCGATAATCTAAGTCTTTACTTCTATCAATTCATAGTATTTGAATGACAATATGTCTCAGTAATTTCTTTCTCGTTTAATAAATCGAATGATAATATTTCTTAAATCTCTATTACTTAAAAGGAAGAGAAATTGCTCGTGGGATCCAATAATCCTACAGCTGAATACAAATCGCCAATCGATTGGCTTTCCATTGGAGCGTTTTTCCTTTCTCCAAAAAAGCAATCTCGAAAATAGACTGATATCGGAGAGTGAATTGTCAAAAGAGTCTTAAGAGAACGAAAGAAACTCGAATCTTTGCGGAGAATTACGATTCATATTTCCAAGTATAATCCCCACTTTATATTCCCCGGAAACACGAGCCTTCGATAGCAATACAACCCTTTTGCACTCGCTTCCAAACCTCCGCACTCATTTCGTATTTCGTGTTTTCTGCCGGATGACACGCTTAAGCCCCTTCGGCTCAGAGGCACTTAGTCTCCGCACACTTCTCCGCTCCTCCCGCCATGCATCAGCCCAAAAAACCAACCTATCGTAACACTCCCGGATTAGACCTTCAGTCCCCGGTCGTCTCTTTAACTCCCACGGAAAAATAATCGCCCCACACTACCTTTTCGGACTCCGCAGATCAGACCTAATCACTCCAATCTCCCGTCTACCCCTCCTGAATACTCTCAGAGCCCCATATAACACCGCGCCAACCGCATTTTAACTCACCCCAAAAACCCCTTGCACGAACAGGGCTTTTCCCTCCTTTTTTACCCATCGCAGCTATCACGGAGCGGCCCCAGCCTCCCTTGGCTATTTTACAGCGGCGACTTCCTCGGACCAATCCATCCCGCCCATTCGAGTGTACATTTGTCGCCTGGAAAACCGATAAGCCGGCCGATAATTCCCTTGCGCCCCGAATGAGGTGTATGCGTGTCCTCTGCCGGAAAGAACTCTCTCGAGCCGAGATTTGTCGCGTTTCTTTAAATATGCAAATAATCCCACGCGTGAGAGATTACGCACGTGACCGTCCCTGTGGATAATGAATGCGTTGTGCTTCGCACGCAAAATTTATTGACCAGGTGTGAAGTTGACGATGTTCTCTCCAGATTATTCGCCTCTATGTATTATTCAGATTTGATTTATGCCTGAATTACGAGTAATATTTCTTTTGGATGTATAAAATATACACTATCAATGTCGGGTGCTATTTATCATCGATCGATGATCATCATCTACATTAATAGACTCGTAAAATATATAATTACTTCATCTTGTTTATCTCCCGCACGCGTTTTGTTTACGTTCAATTTTCCTTCGTTGAGCGACTCATTTTGAATAAATTACACCTTATAATGTAGCGATAAGATTGAAGCATAAGTAGAATGGCTTACAATACATTATTTTAGGCTTAAACTGACTGAATGAATAAATCCAACGTTTTCTCTTAATCTTCATATGTTTTAGTTATGACGATGATAAACTTTAGAGTTTAAACGATTTGATAAAATTTCTTCTCTTTATGAGTTTTTACATTCCATTTAGGCTATATCTGTAACTAATAAAAAGTAAAATTCGATTAAGAATAATTAGAATCTTAATCTTATAATTCTCTAATCTATACATTTAAAGTAAACAAATTCTCTTTGTGATAAACGTAGGATATTACACCATATTCGTTTCAACATTTCTGGCAAATGCAGGGATAAAGTCCTCTTTCGCACATCTTTCTCAACAATTTCTACTAAACTCATATACAGCATGAGAAAAGTACGATGTATTTTCCGAAAGAGCTCTATGTCTAGTCTTCGCTTCATGTGCCTTCCAAACTCTTAATCCATTCCGCTTGTCATGTTTCCCAATATCTGTTTGCTTCCTAACACCGTGCGGTTGCCAACTAAGTACTTCGGTCATACGAAATAATGAGGGATGCGTGATTTCTGAGAGAAATTCTAGTTTCACCTTAAACTTCCTTAAATCCTACACATAGCCCTTAAGGCATTTTCATTAACAGGGAATTATTCCACGAAAGAAACATTTATAGAGATGGGATAGTTAATTTGAAATTTCGAGTTTCTGATCCTTAATTTTTTAATCGATTCAAGGAGTTAAAAGAATTATTTTCGGCAACTTTTTAGATCTCGTTCTCTTTTACTTTTTGTATGGCGTTCTTCTATGATGAGGAAGGAGAGGTTCATATCAAATAGAGGTCAATTCAATGTTTATAATTTTCTTTCGTGGAAAAGAGGAAGGAAATATTCTATCGAAAATCAGTCCTGAATAGAATGAAGAACAGGTATTTCTTCAAAATATTTCGAGAGAGCAGATTTTTTCTCGGCCATTATAGGGAAGTGGGGTTGATAAAATTAATTAATTATTATATATACTTATATTATTATTACTTATACAGTAACGGTATAACGAGATAATTATAGTATCTGATTCTAATGATTTAACCAAAATACTTTCAAGGTAAAAAATAAATACTTAAAATTAAACATAAAATAATAATTATAACGTATATATATATATATATATATATATATATATATATATATATATATATATATATATATGATGAAAACATTTAATCAAACAATGAATGCATTCTATGCTCAGCATGATATCACATCGGACAAAATATTGATTTAGGAAGTGAATGAGAAATAGGATATTATTGATGTAAATGAAAACTCAAATAATTTATTATATCACTATATTATTCGTATTAAAACGCAACTTTTTGAAGCATAATTCTATTCCCCAATCAGAAAAATTCTGTATCGTGGAAATTAGCAGACATCGCCGAATGCTTTCCTCTCTTTGCAGTAGCGATTATGCACAAGACGATCACATGTTCCATTCCAACCTCCGGAAAACATAAATGAAATCACCCTCCGCAAGTGTCTATCACTTTTCTCAGAATTCGATTCCCAATCGCTTCCGAAGGGCCACTGCAAAAAGTTAGTGCATTCCGGTGTTGAAAGGAAAATACCGATTCAGCGTATCTCTAGAACGATTGTTTCTGTATCAAATGCAATGGCATTCTCCTCATGAAATCAACTGCCCCACGCCATATAGAGAATCTCTTTTTCACCCCTCTTTTACCCATCAAAGACTCCTCGATGTCATTTGGGATTACTTTGGATGGCTCGAGAGCGGCATTAATGCCCGATCTCTCTCTTTTTGGGTGAGAATTTAGGAGACATGTGCTTGGGGAAAAAAGATCTCAGAATCCATTCGAGAGTGACTAAGGCAAGCGGTGTTCGAAATCAATGATATTTCAGTGCATTTCCATCCATGTTAAACATATTTTGTCGCGGTTGGTGTAATCTTATGATTGGTATAAAAATTAAAGTAAGAGGAAGAACTTACACGTTCAAGTTTAATTACGTAGATTTAGCGTAGATATAGTAAACTTAGGTATTAATTATACATGTATCTCAAAATATATACGATGCATTTATCAGATACAGGGATATGTTTGTGTCGGTATAATATCATTTACACATTATTGAGATGTTTTTATATATTCTCTAGTTTTATAGAAAAGAAGGTTTTCCTGTTTTTGTGTGTTCATTGCTGAAAATAAAGTTTCGGCTAACTTATCCTTTACATCTAGACTAAGTGAAACGTTAAAAAAAGTTTGCATATTAAACTACTTACGTTTATGCTCAACGTTTGTACAACTGTAATATATTTCCGTTAAAGGAATGGACCCGATTCGTGATTTACCAATATCCATACTGTCGCAAGTTTTGCATGTTTTCTTACTTATTCACACAATCCATCTCTTTCACTTCTTGTTGTACATTGTTTGAGACCAACGTAGCCTCTTTCTTGAAATTACGTTTGAGGATTCCCAGTTCCCTTGCGTCTTGCCATTCGCAGAATTGTTTGAAGCTATGAGATGACCGCTGCCTCGGTGGCTCTTGTTGAATAAAGTTTTCGCTGAATCATACTTGGATGCAGTTCCGCCGATGGAAACTAATTGGGTCACAGTGCCAGAGGCAGTGGAGTAAGCACCGCGTTTACTGGAGTTGTGAAATTTGAAGCCGGCGGTTTGCCCCTTCAGACTGAATGCGTCATTTTCACGAAGCTCATTGCCGAAGGTAATTTTTAGAAGCACCTCCACAAATTAGACGAATGCCCTCTCCTGTCTCTAAACTGACACATTGTGATATACTGTCGAAAAATGGGGACTTTAAAGCTTGCTTATCTTTCGACTTCATCGAATCTATTGTTCTCAGAATATTTTCCGTTGCCCCAAAATTTATTTAAAAAACAGACTTTATGCAAATACCCCGCTGTCAATAGGATGATTTATTGTCTTATTTAGGTTTATAATGATATCAAAAATATGTATTTTTTCGATCAGAGCTTTACGATATGCCGAAAATTAATGACCGAAAATTTGATTGATGACGGATGATGTTTGAAAATTGGTTTTAATATATTTAATACGTATAATCATTCAATTTTACGTTGGCCGAGAATATCATTAGCAGTCTCTTTTACTATTCTTAGTTTTATGTACTCTCGATTATATATTTTTTTAATGCTGTATCCTTTTCATAACTATCCATTTTGAGTAATGAGCAAAATGTACAAATTAATGAAATTAATCCGATTTATCCGCAAATGATACTTACGTTATTTAAGTTATTGTATTATTGAGTATATGATGAGATATCAAGTACATTTATGGACCTAAGCTGTCCATGATAAAACTTTACCTCTCCTATATTAATATTATTCATAGCCTTCCATTCGTCTCTTATTCTGAATGTTTACCATTCATCATCATTTATCTCGGTCATTGATATATCAAAATTTAGAAATTGTTTTTATATTATATTAGTATTATTACAAAAAGGACCTATTTTGATTATACTATATGGCCGTTAATTGTTGATATTATCATAGTTTGGATTATTTCCTTAGGAAATGACATGAGAGAAGCACCCCTTACGGTTTGCTTTCTTTACTTAAACGACGTAAGAAAACGGTGATGTAAAAATCCTTTTTATTCTCGAATATATTCTTTTGATTTTCTTATTTGATGATCTCGACATTTCTATTTCCGTTATCCACTCTAACCATAATCCTTTTCTTTTTTTAAAGGAGTCCATTTAGAGAATCCAGAGCGTTATTATTCAAGAGAGAGGAGCCGATGAAAGTAAGCATCTCTCCACCAATGGGGACGACAAATGAAGTTTCAGTGCGGAGCAATGTTATCTTAAATGAGAGGGCACTCCATCTCTATAGGACCGCTTGTTTGCGGAGGTGTCAGGTTAGTAAAGGAGTCTCGTCACGTCTTCACACTTAGCTCTCCTCCTTATCAACTCTTTACCTCCTCATTCCTCCACTTATCTAAAAGTCTTCATTCCCTCTCCAATCATCCACTGGCCATATTAGCCCCCGAAGGCTGTCCTAAGTGGCTCCACAATCCCAACCAGCGGACGTTCGTGGAATTACAGAGAAGGCGCCCAAATAATTGTGTGAACTGTTATTGGGGTCAATCGCTTTCGTAGCAGTGCCCAAAGCCAATTCTTCCCATCCGCTCTCTCCCCCAATCAATCCCTGGCAATGCCCTTTGTTAAAGTCTAATTTATGCATATTACACTTAATTCGCATGTGGACGCCAAAAGTTCTCATTCTTGTTTGCTTTTATCTATTTCAGCCTCGGGATAATCGATTTAAATATCTTTTCCGTTTTATAATTCTCTCTCGTGTACATTATCGAATAAACGGACCTTCTCGTGTTGTTTGTAACTGCCGTCCGGATCATTCCGGAGAATTGAAAAGCGTGCATTCTTTTATAGATACCACCGAATGGAGAACGGGGTCTAATTTCGTGTTGTAAGTGTCCGACTGGTCTCCTCAGTGGTGTTATAGAAGAAGGAAATGGATGATTTTTGCTATTGAGCAATTTGTGACAATTGGCTTAATTGCTTACGTTCCAAAATTTAAGCATTCTGGAATAGGGAAGTTGTTATTTTTGATGCGTGCATAACCTTCGTTACGAATAGTCTATTCTAGAGGAATTTAAGACTGGTTTTCTTAGTTTCTCTGAGTTTTGCATTTCCTTATTTTACGTTGGAAACCATGGTAATAGTCGTCAGAATCGAATATTATTTAAACTGGTGATTCAAGTTTATTAGTACATCTTTATTAAGAATACATATATGTGGAGAATTCAGATCCTTGCTTTCTCAAAGTTATTCTACGTATCTCAAATCTTAAAGTTGAATCTAGGGCCTAGAAATATTCTTAGAGAACGGGAAAATAGAATGCATCAATAAAAAATGATTAATGATGATACAGTTAATTAGGAAAAATAGATACGATTTAAAGAGAGAAAATGTAATGTTATTGAAGGTATTTTACTTAGTTATTTGTAATTATTCATCAACTTATTTTAATATCGTAAATATATCCTAATTCGTGTTTACTTAATAGATAAAAGTAGACGGGTTGCATTTTGACAGGGTAACAGGGTTGCCTATTCTTCGTTTTATATTTTTCCGTCTTTTGAAACAAAAGTTCAACGTTTTATATCCATAATTTTATAAGAATATTTTCGTGTTTCAGATAAAAAATATATCTTTGTCGTCTATGGTATTGCTGTCGACAGATGTAGGAGTGTTTCCCTGAAGACTAATTCATTATTCTTATTACTCAAGTTACATAGAAGTTACGCTATCGATATCTATCTAATTTTGTCAGAATTTTCAATCGGTCTGCCAATAAGATATTGAAATTCATTTTATCAATATTTCTCCTTAAAAAACACTTCTTTGATTAGCAGAATGATTAGGATGTATAAACAACATAAAATTTACTTCCTCATATTTTCTATTAACGTTTATTCACATTACTCTTACTATTTTCCTAATCATATGATATCTATTCTTATCATGTGGAATATCCTATGCTCTAATACGCAATAATCGAAAATAAGCCAGAGTTTCAGTGCAGGCGGATATACGCATAACGTATGTGTTTTCTCGAATAAATAAATCACATTAATTTTAAAGTATCGATTGATTGTTTAAAGTTAACTCAAATATAAATGACCTTCCAAGATGTGAATCGTATTTCATCCGGATATGACTGTGGCAACTCCACACAAGTTTTGTGCAGTTATTCCCACTGGAATCGAATCATTTTTGAGGCCAAATTTTTAAACGATAATGTTCGTTGACGTGATGGAGGGAATAACGAATACTTATGCCTCAACGGAATTAATCGCACAATTTCCGATGAAGTGATTTACGCGATAAAGGTATGGATATTTATTCATCGTCTCCCTCATGAAATTATCCGATTGATTCGGCTGATCATAAATGACGATGGTGAATGCCTTCTCATGCTTTTTATTGCATCGTATGTAACAATTATCGTAGGTCCATATATATTTGCTTCCGAAAATTCCAAAGGTTAATCGCAGTTGCGTCAGGGTTCGGATGCTGTTTTTAAGGAGCAGCGGTGTCTTTGAAACGCCCCTCAACCACAAGCGATCCCTCCCTCATTCGTCGCTCCCCGATATCTCCTTAATTCCTTCATTAAGTCCTATCTCTCGAGGGATCCCTTCTATTACTATTCACTTCCTCCCTTAGACATCACTTAAGGATAACACGTGTGAAGAACGCGGTCATCCCAAGAGAATAGGGTAACTTGTACGCTTTGGGAAATTCGAATACAATCAGCAACCAACAGCAGTGTTACGGATTCATTTCAAAGTAGCTGTTATCATTTAAGGAAACTGTCTTCTTCCAATTTGTAAATTCATATGATGTTTATTTTTGGGGGGATCCGAGGAGAATTTCCTTATAATACTGCAGATAATAATGATTGATGTTGAAATATATTGTGTGAAATCTAAAAATGTGTAGTAAAAATAAAATCAATGTCTGTTGAAGAAACTTAAGATGAATAACTGTCGTTATATATTTGAAATTCACTATAAAAGAATGATTGATTTCCTTTATTCCAAGTTATAGGCACTTAAATTCAACCAAGTTATGCGTAAAAGATGAGGAAATTTCAGTATGTGTGATTAAAACGTATATACCCTGGAAGTTGATTGATCAATGTCTAAACGAATCAGTCCAAGAGTTAATAATGAGAGTGTCAACTATCATTTTGCGTTCATATTTTATTCATGCGCGTTAATATAAATTCATCAACTCGATCGTGTTATTATGCATTCACCAAACATCGCTGAAGCAAATACTTTCCATAGACTAGGAATAAGCGTTCCAATTGGCTCTATGGACGCTTTCAAAGTTTGCAGAGCACGTTTTGCTCCGACTTTAAATGTACAGATTCAAACATGTTCCCGACGGAATGTAAACGAGAGGTAGCTATGGACATGTTAATGAGTCTGCATCCTCGTTAAAAGTGTGTCTGCTCCCGTATTATTCAAATAATAATCGAGATGAGAAGCGTTCATTGCCGCTTACGAACGAACCGCAGCCATCAAAGAGAAAATATCTCAGCAATATCGCCACTTTGTAAATTCACTTGAGCAGTACGGATGCGTCCAATCCACGGCTTACTCCCGATAGCGCGATATTAAATTATCGAATAGATTGATCTTTAGCAGATCTTTAAACGAGGGTTTAGAAATGAATGCTGAGTCTCTGTTTGAAATCGGAATAAATTGTAAGATATTTTGAAATTGGAAAGTATCGACTTTAATTATGATTCAAGTGACAGTTTTTCCGATTAGATTATGATTTACTTCGCATTTTATTCCGAACGAAAAGCCATCGAAAAGAGCAACGCATGTGTTATTGGATTCTACGTGGGGGGTTAGAGGTAAAAGGGATCTCAGAATAAGGAGAGAAGGTCGAGGAGAGAGGGTCACGAAAATACCACTGGGATGTCAAACAGGGCTGAAGCTTTAACGCGGCGTGTTCCTCGCCCTCTCTCATTTCCCAATTCATTCCGCTTTTTACCGTCCCTTATCCCCATTATATTTTTCCATATTCCGCTCCAAATGCGTTCTATTTCGGTAAGAACCTCATTCCAGATGCCGTCCCGATGTCCATGAATTTAGAGCGCATTGCGTGTTTTCTCCATCCCATTCTCTTTTTTCTATAATCATTCTTTCTGTCGCTTTATCAGATCCGTCTATTTTCATACCCGTCTCGATTTACTCTGTTATTTCTGAATATTTTTTGCTCCAATTTGTTCTATTTTAATCTTGCTATTTTCGTTCCCAAATGGGATGCGGTGTCAACTTCATTCCCTCCGCTGACGCAATCCGCGAGTTGGTAATGATGGAGATAGATGCAGCCTCCGCTGTGCAGTTTGCCTCTTCGAGTGCATATTTATGTCGAATCAGATTCTAATTTCGTGTTTATATTTTGCTCAGGCGAATTTCTTTTTTCATTTCCATTATTTGATGAAAATTGCTAGGAAAATTTGGTGTATTATAGTATAATACTGTTTGCTTTTAATTTAATACTTATCAGTGTTTTGGACAAAATAAAATATCGAAGTGTAGTTAAAATTATGACGAATAACATCATGTCACTGTTGAAGTGTGTGAAAGTAGTTGTAAGTAAACATTCTTCGTATAAAGGATTTTAAGTATTCTGTACTGAAAATTTATATGATATTTAATTTAAAAAAATCAACAGATTTTATCACTATTTTATTGTTAATCATCGACAGATTTAATGGGAGATATTTTATACGTCATTATCAACTTGTTAAAAGACCCTCCAGCGAGTCGTTCAGAAGTTGTGAATGCTATTAGCGCGTTCTACACTTTTAATTCGCACCCTATTTACGACTATGATTCAAGCCCACTCCCATCCCCTCAGGGACCTGACCTTTTCTCCCTAAACCCTCATTTAACCCATTTAACGCACTCGAAATCTCCAGAATACTTTTTTTCATCGGAAGTGTTTATGCTCCACCTTATTGGGATTTGTACCACCAAAAATACCGATCTCAAAAGAGTCGGAAAAAAGCGTTCGTTTGCTCTCAAAATTTTTTGCACCTTTTTCGTTCCCTAATCCCTCCACCGCAATAAATATCCCTTCAGCCTCAATTCCTATTTTATCCGCACATAATTTCATTCTGTTTACTTTTTTACCGCCATATTTTTCGGCCCACAAAACAATTGGAGCGAGCCACATCTCGTGTGACGGGCGCATGTGTGGAGAGATTGGTTTTATGCGACACGAAATCGTCGACACCATCAATCACAGGCAGTTTCCGCGCGACAGAGGTTGCATAATGAGGGGGCGTTTATTTGATGTGGAAGGGAGGACATGGTTCGTGATAATCACCCGGACGCATTCATTACTGAAGCATCATTTGCTCTCCAATTTATTCTCTCTCATTCACCATTCCCATTCACGACTAAAGCTCTCATGCATGTGTGACGGAACGACGTTAAATCCCACTATTTTCCCAAATCGTTTCGATAATATTAGGAAGAGGTCGCGGTTGTTTAAATTTTTATGCTCGTTTTTCGTGTTAACTGCTTAAAAAGTACGGGCATAATTTGTGAAATGTACGAATATTTAATTATTTATCGGAGCGTTAACTAACTGGTAGTGGTTTCGATATTTTTAACAAGTCTTTTGTGAAACATCATTATACTCGTATTTTTAAATACTCGTTGATGAAATTTTTGTGCTTTAAATGAGTTTATCTGAAATATTCTTAACGAGCAAACCGTCCATGTGTTGCATCTATATTTTGCCTTCCTGTTATTTGAAATTAAAACTTCCATTCGACATCACCTCAAGCGATAAATTGAATTTATCTATTATTTAAATTTAATTATTCGTATCGAATGCGCACTAAAAGCTATTCAATTTGTTGATAATTCTATGGAAAAATGGTTTAAACCCTTGGTATAACCATTCATTGAAGAAACATTAGGACATAATCTGATCAAGAAAAGTTTTACGTAGTTACGTTCATATTTGCAAAAATATACAAAATTATATTTTCAAGTGAGTATCTACTTACAACATTGTTTGTAGTGTACTCTATTTGTACTATATTTATCATCATAATGTAATTTTCACATTCCCAGTTGTGGGGAAGGAATTTATGAATTTTTATTATAACCGAAAAAATGTCGGATAAAAATTTACTGTGAACATCTTTATTGCATCTATAAAGTTGATAATATCTTTTTTGATAAGTTTGATCCACTGTTGATTTTATTTCATTCAGATAATATTTAATGTAATTGGAATACATTTCATTACTTATTGTTTCAGTTGGATAGGACGTCTCTCTTTAAAAATACATTATTTATTTCATCGATGTTATATTTAAATTTAATCAAATTTTTGAATTCCTTTAGTAAGAATGAAACTTTATTATGCGTATAATGAAAATTATTTTCTAAACAGAAAATGACATAATTACGGTGAAATCTCAATATAAGGAAAATAGTTATAATATACTCAATAAAAGATTTACTTTGTTAGAACGTATTTATATGTATTAGAAAGGATATACAGATTCGAGAAAAGAGAAAGTAAAGGGAAAAAACTTTGTGCTACTTATTTTGATTAAGGGGCCTATAATTTATCCGATTGTATAAAATACTCTCATTTAGTACTTACGATAAATTTAGGCTATTTCTCATACGGATCACATCGCAATTTTAACATCATTCCGTCCATCATTTCCTCATTATCCCCACTTCTCTTTTTTATAGGCCCCTCGTGTCCAGCATGAACGGTCTGCAGTCTTTTTTGTTGTCTTCAAACACTACGTGTTGGGGAGCGTTTCTTTTCCTATCTTTCACACTTTCTAGAGTTTTTCGCGGCCAGAGACACTCGATAGACGGTTCGTAACCCCGTTACCTAGAATAGGCACAGAACTGGAGTTTCGGTTGTATCTCTCCTTTCTTTTATCGAACGTTTTTCTCGTCATTTTTCGCCTACTTTTCCCATCAAATCCCATCTGTTCTTATCCCTTTGCGGAGCACAGTTTTCTTACGAGTAAAATGGATTATATTCCAACCTTCTCCATTTTTTAGCCTTCTCCCTGACAATCGCCCCCTCTCTTATTCTTGGGAAAACGCAAATGGGATTTCAGAAAGACCATCCTCCGCTTAAATTCGTGATTTATATCTGAGAACACGCGTAAAAAATACAAGAGTATTTCCCTGGAAGAGGATTGTTCCGTGTTTCCCATATCTCCCTCTCGTTTTCGTTCCCACTGCGATCTTCGGGTTTTCTTTTATAAAAAATACCCACGGGCTTTGGGTGCATTAGGAGTGTTAACTGTCAGCTCACATATCTTCGAATATTTGGTGGAATTATTGCTGCAGTTTCGTATAACATGGCATCTCATTTTTTATTAGCGCGTGTTTATATTTTTCGTCTATTTATATGACGTTTATTCAGTTAGATATTAATGTAAATCGTATTTCAACTTTTTTACCGTCTTGTTGAATGTCTTTATATTTCTCAAGTAAATCATATAAAATCTATATTGAAGCTGTTAATTCTATCTCTGTTAATAATTAACAGTTTAAGGTCTAATATAATCGATAAGTAATATATATATTTATCAAAAGTATTTAAATAGTACTTCTCATACTTTAAGTGAGTATTTACCTTCTTTGTTTTAGTAGTCTGAGAAATGCATTATTTTTATCTACAGCCTGAGTTATAAAAGAGTATTCGTTAATTACTTTCAAATTAAATAGCTCAGAAAGTACTTGATTAGGATCTTCTCCATAAAAAACCATAATAGAAGTGTTGACCGAAATACAAACAAATTATTTGTAAAAAGCAATAAATAATGGTTTAATCTACCATTTTCCGTTAATTATAAGAAAGGATGATGTAAATCTAAAGTAAGGAAGTACGTGCATTGTCTAAAGAATTTTACGGACTTCAACCATGAAAGTTGAACGGGAAATAAAAATGGAATCTATTCATTTCCGTTATTATTTTTGCTTTCTATTGGATTTATGATAAAAATCTAAGAAAACATTAAATTAAGATTGAATAATTTAGAACACATGTCTCTATCCTAAGCCACCGCTTTGAAGAAGTGCTTTTAGGAGGGGATATAAATTTAATTATTAAATTTTATGCTTTAAATCAGCATATTAAATGTGAGTGTAATGACATTTAGATTGCTCGTCTTTTATTAGGATAATTAGTCGTAAAATAAAATCTCCCTCGGTTTGACCTAAGGATTTTTCTTTTGCTTTCTTTTCCAATTTGATCTGTCCTGAGGAAAGCCTTTGAGCTGTGAAAGGTCTAAATCACAGTTTTCCCATAATGACACCGTGTCTCCGAATCCGAGGAATGGGTTGCGTCCCCTGAGGGGCCAATGGCAGAATATGGCACAAGAAAGGCAGAGAATAGAGAAGGGCAATTAGCATTGCGTAATTGAGGTAGCTCTTCTCTAGATATCAAGTTAACCGAGAAGGAAACTCGTCTCGAAACGGGTGCTAATTTGGTGACATCCACACTGACTTAGCACTGATCCATCGTGTCACGTATATTCTGGTGATTTCTTCACTTCCATTTTTTTTCGGATATTAAACTTTGAACTTAATAAATATGAATAAGAACCTACCTTTATTTGATAAAAATAGATTCAAATATATTTCCAAAAATTCAAATGATACAAATGTGAAATATTAGCTCGTTTACTTGCACACCCTTTTAGCCAGCATGTAACAAAATTAAATATCAAATATTCACAAGTTATCAATCAGTTTCATAAGCCCTATGAAATTTGTCGTTCAATGATCTTTTAAGGATAGTATTACGAAAGTTATTTAATGAAAACAAAAGAAATAAATGAGAACCGTTTCTTACACGTCTGGCGACTCAATTATGGAGTAATCCAATATAAGGGATATCAGCAAGAACATTATGTGTTAGGTAAACCTGAGGTATGGAAATATCTTTCACGTAATTAACTTCATTCTGTTATTAGAGACATTAGGATTGTCGTGGAAATCATGGTGTCAATTAGGACTTCTTAAAAAACGGGTCTAAAATTTACTGAATGAAGAAAACGGTGGCCTAAGAATTTCCTTGAATAATTAATTTCCGAACAAAATATCCATAAAATTTTCTGCTCTACCCAATTAAGGTAAAGCATTTAAGTTCCTTTGAAAGGAGAAAAATCCGAAGATTACCTGAGAGAAAAAATCGCGGTTGATGAGAGGTCATCTGGAGATTATTTTATAAGCCTAGAGACGCCATTAAGTGAAGAATAGAGAACAGAATGGGGGGATCATATGAAAAATTATTGATTAATGAGATGAAATTTTAATGTTAATCTAATCACTCTTTCTTGCTTTAATTGCAACTATTAAAATACGCCTTTGAAACCTAAACCCCTCCGACTTTTGTCGACTCTTGGCAATAAGATATTTATTTCCTACATCTGAAAATAATTTATGTACTAATTTTTAAATCTTGTATAATATAGAATGAGATTATAAATTGACCAACTTTCTCTTATAATGATGTATCAATAATTAATGGTAGTTAATTACTTATAGAAGCCTGAATACTGATGAGCAATTTCATTCGAATTAAACGTCATTTTAAATACTTTAAGAACACTTGTTGTTCAAATTGTGCAATGGAATGCGTTGCAGTGTCTTGAGTATAAATTTTCAAAAAAATAATTAATTTTATTTAATTAGAATTGCTTTAAATTTGATCCAGAAAATAGACTCATTGTAATACAAATTCATTGACACTCCTATTCCGACCATATTAAAACAAAACTTTAGATAAAGTGCATTATATTTTCTCTACTCACATATTTTTAGCGAAAAAATTATATCTTTGAATTCAGTGTAATTTGCGACGACTCTATGATTCAGACTGAAGTGATGCGTTTACTTAGGTGATTATTCCAAAAATCATGTAATGGAGATAGAGCCACTTCAAAGCAACCTATTAGCATTATTTAAGTTCATCCTTGTCAAGCATGTGATTTTTTACGCAAGAGTAACTAGCTGCAGGAATGTTTACTTTGATTAGGATCTCTACTAATTAGAGGAACAACGTCAATTATAATATCTCTTTAACGAATAGGAAACGTAGTATTCTGATGTTTGCTTACAAGAACAGGTATTTACGTAACCCTTTTGTGATTGTGACACAATAAAATAACAACAAAAATTTTCAGTTTAGACATATGGAATCTATTATAATTGTTGTTTCTCTTATCGTTAATAGTATATTAGAGAAATAGAATACAATCTTACTTTCGTGACCAGGCAGCAGGCCTTGTAAAAATACAGAATAGGAAATGATGCTGATAAAGTAATATTATGTTAGTTTTTCAAGTAAAAGGTTATATTGTAAAGAATTTTTGTTATGAGCTATAAATTTGGAATAGTATAAATGTATTAATGTGTTCAGAATTAGAAATAGTACTGAAAATTAAAGATAGAATTTCACTGCTACATTTAAAAATGAGCTGTATAAGAAATCTTAAAATAATGTAGGTTCTTACAATTTTCAGTACACTGATTGATGTCGAGTATTTCAAACCATATAACTTCTGCGAAAGCCCTGTATTTATCTCATTTGTAGCAAAAATACCCAAACGATGAAACAAGAATTACATTGTATTTAAAATTTCCATAATTGAGATTTTATGGGAATAACATTTCTTAAATTAAAACAAACTATTTTCATTTGGGCAAATGTAGGAGGGAATCAGCTTAATGGAATTTTTCTTTCATTCCGTGCTGGAAAGGAAATATTCATCTTTTATATTAACGATTAAAACGTTTAAATTTTCACAACTGATGATAAAATAGAAGGTTTTAGAAAATTTATGAATTTTGAATGAAGGAAAATTATTTTAGGATTTCGAAATTTTGTTTTGTCTCAATATTCATCCGTCAACATGACTTTAAAGCTGTTATTTAATCAATAAGTAAGATCTAAAAAGTTTTATTAAATATGTATCAATATGTACAAATTATGTATTTACTAAAACTACTTTATTAGCTGACTATAATGCGGTACGATTTGTGGTATCACAAATGACGCATCAATGACTTAATTCGGAATTTTTCATTTCATTTCGAACCTTTGGAAAGAGGGCTTTCACTTTTAAAAGTACGCAATCGATGATGGATATGAACCGTGTTTAATCCTGTGGAAGGGTTACAATGGAAGTAGTCGAAGTAGAAGAAGAACCATATAATTCTCCATATTTATCTCTAGTGTACCAATGATAAATTACCGGAAGCTTCCTAAAAAAATAGCATCCAAACTAATAGCATGTTAAATGTGCCCTTGTTTCCATCTGTGCAGTTCCTTGCAGTTGCAGAGGATTTAGAGGGATGTGTTCCGGTGGAGGCACCTAAGAGGGAGAAAGGGGAATTTATTCAATGAATAATCGAGAGGCATCGTGTACGGCCTGGTTAAGCGTAAAGTCTTCCGCTAATGGATGGTACATGCGCCCCATTTAACAATGTGATGCTTTTTCAACCCATGCCCCCTCTCCATTTCACCTTTATCTGCGCACGCATCCACGGAATATTCACTTTTTTGCAAAAATGAGTTCTGTGTGTGGAAATGGGCGACCATGCGAACGCACTCTCTGCGACGATATTAGCACTGATTGATCCACCCACCGAGCGGTCGCATTTGACCAACTGTTCCCCACCAGTCATCAATTCGGGACGGGTTATTCTTTTTTATTAGATCGTCCCTTGGATATGTATGGGAGAGATTGATGCGCTGGTATAGAAGCGGTGCCTGTTTTCAATCCGTGTTCGTCTAAACCAAGGCTTCTAATTGTTTTGGCTCGCTCCCATCGGCATGTTGATGAATTTCTAGCCGTTTTAAAATGAAACCGTTTTAAAACAAGCTCCGCGTTCCGTCGTGGTCAAGTGGTTTTACGGTGAGAGGTTTCAATTTATATTGTTTTTCCTAATTTATTGGCGAAGGTTCTCATTTATTATTCAACGGTTGTTGTGTCTGCACATAATGATTTTGTTTTGATATTCAAAAATATCCTCTTTTGAGTTTTATCAGTTATGACCATTGAGTCACTCGTGAATTACGCTATGAGTTTATTTATTTCTACCAACAACTACAAAAATCATCCATACCGATCTTGTTTTCTCACGTAGGCATACAGGTTTAGTTTTATAATTCTTATATTCCGATATATTTCTCTCGTTAATTGCATTTATGTAAAGGAATTTCTGGTTCTGACCCAAACGTTGTGGGAATGATAGCATGTATGAAAGGTTTCTAGCAATTATTTGGAAGTAATATGCACTGAAAATATTTAAAAACTATGTTAGCATGTTCTTATAAAACTATCTTATCAATAAAACTATATTTAGATCATTTTTAAAATAGTGTCGTAGAAAAGTCAGAACGATTCCCACGAGATCGGAAATCGAGGCTGTAATTAGATTATAAAATGATGCAAGTCTGACTTCAATATCATTGTCTTTAATCTTTAAAATCTACTCACTTCCTAGGATGAATAATCGGTTGGTTTAAAGATGCAAATCTGAGGATAAGCCTGTAAGCCCTAATTCTCTATCGGCAAAGATTCGTATTTGATCTCTGTGAGAAAAACTGTACGTAAAGCACGTGTGATTGATTCGATGAATAATTTCAGACCTGTCCTTTTCGTGATTGGTTCGAGCTGCAATCAGTGGGCCGAATCTCAATTTCGTTCGAAACTTAATGATCTTACCTTTTTCTACGAAAAGTCTACGGCTTGTAAAATCACTTCCTCATTCATGCTCTCGATCTTTCCAATAAAAACGGAGATGAATGTTAAGCGTTCGACCAAAGGAAAATGCGAGATTAATATTTGCTAATGGAAAGAAGCTGTCCGAATGAAAAAGTCCCTCGTAGCAGCTGATTCGACCTAGAATACATCCGAAATAACCTGCATGAGCAGCCTCATCAAAGCTTCACATTTTCGCAATCTAAGTTGGCCGGAAGTTGCAGAAGTTTAATGAAAAGTTCTTTTATGAGGAAGAGTACCGAGTAATTGAATTTTTGGTTCCATTCAAGTTCCTGATAAGTGCTCCATCATACATTAGTTTCTCCGCTATTATTATCGCATCCGAAGTTGCAGCAGACGAATCGATCTTCCGAATGCGGTGCTGTCCTAGGAAACTATAAAGTTTTATTCGATAGAACTGTGAAACACGGTGTTAGAATGGCGTAACTTCGACCTTCGTACCTGTGAGGAAACTTGTTCCTCAGGAGATATTTATTCTTCGTTCGAACACTAATCTTATTACAACATCATTCCGTCGCGAATGAGTTTTAATGCTATTGAAGGGAGACTATGGAGATTAGGCTAGAATTATGGGATTCCGCGAGTACAATGGGCTCTCCGAATTGGAGATAGGTCCCGAATCAGCGGTGCATTGGCAGAAATCGGTGACCTAGTAACAACGCAAATGGCTGGGAATGAAATTTCCTTCGAATAAAACGTTCGGTAAATACGTAAGCTCTCTCTCAATATATCGAACATTGATAAATTACTGATGGATGAGTAGAGATAATTTATTAACTTTTACAGTTCTACAATCAATTAAGAAACATGCATTTATTTCGAAAATAAAGATGCATTCTTTGTGTTGGAATCTATATTAATATAAATATAATAATATATTTAAATATAACGTGTTTTTTTAATATTTAAAGAAAACGATCTTCTTTAAACCATAAAATTGTGGATTCAAGAAAAAATTTACTTTAGTAATCAAATGTATAAATATCGATCACCAGTTATTTAATTCATTATATTCAGATAGAAAAACCTTTTATGCAAACAACAGCATTCAGTGCCTTATAACCAATTTAATTTATTTAGCACAAAAGTTTTGTATGTAGCAATCGTCAAGCTGTCTGTCCCTGTGAAACAGGAACCTTCATTTGCGTTCTCACATAATAAAGTCGAAGATTTCTGCACGTGCACGATTTTAATCGGACAATAGGAAATCATTCAAAAACGTCGTTTGAATAATCAATATATTAACTCTAAGTAAAAATTTCGCATATAACTTATCGCGATAAATGGAGATATAAGTTTATTTCCACTTCTGAACTTCCTCCGCAGCAGGGAGAAAATATTTCATTAGGCAGTTAGGCTCGCCCACGCGAGTTCCTCAAAGGACAGTGAAAATATGGACAAATCGATCGTAAAGGGAAAGTGGAGGGACATGGAGCGTACTTTGCGAGTTCTAAAATTCCCTTAAAGAGAAGGTGGATTCTTATCGTAAACTTCGTACTCTCACCTCTTCAAAACTCTCTCCTCATTTATATCTCTTTACTCTCCCCCTGCCATACGCACATAACCCTTTACTTCCAAACCGCTGCACTCCCATGAATTTATATGCGGCTCCCTTTGGCTTTGAGGCAGTCGTGTGTGTGAGTGATCGTGTGGGGCAATATTGTCTTGTCTGGCCCCCGCGAACACGCCTTGCCCCCACTGCGGAATTAGGTTTGGCGAGAGGGAAAATGAAAGGACCTGGCACGCAAATTAATTACATCATGATTGCCTTTGATATTGTTTACTCGCTACGGGAAGCAGGGAGATAGATGTTAGAGTTAGGTAGCGGAATGTTGTGGGCCGAGGATTTTTATCATTTTTCCGAATTGCAAAAATCGATTCACCAACGCTCGGATTTCCATCAAAAATTATATCAAAGAGATATTAGAATGACGACGCGTCCACGTAGCTTCGATTTCGTCGAGTTTGAAATTTAGTATTCTTGTTAATTACCGAAATTGGATGTAATGTCTATGGAAAGTTGGGTCGCAGGTATTGCAATTGAATGTCGAAGTCCCGTTGGTGTTCAGACGGGAGTTTTTACTTTCCCGTTAGAATAAATATTGTCATTTCCTAGTCGCTCTGAGGTAATTTATGTCGGAGTCCAGGATAATTGGGCGTACAGTTTCATCAGTAGAGTGGTCATCCATAATTGAGTTCTTATTCAGCTTTTATAATTCGACGCCTATGGAATTGAGATGCAATACCTAATGGGGTGAAATGGAGAATAATATTTTCTTTTTTAGAATTAATATGTAAATAATGGGATAATTTCTATTACTTTTTGATATTGTATTAGATGAGTATTTTCGGTCAATTTAAGATATTTTAATTATATCAATGTTTTAGGTTTTATCGAAATTAAAATAATGAAAATCATGAAAGTGCTTTATATCTGCTAAATATGTTCACGTAACTGTATTTGTTCCATTTTGAAAATGAACATAATAACAATTAATAATAACATGAAGCGTAATAAAAGTCATTTAATTCGTTATTACCTGTTCTTCCAACTATCAAATAAACTTCAGTTAATTTCTTTAGATGGTTTTTTTCAAATATTTCCTTTAGTAAGTATTTCATAAAGACTATAATTTACTGATATATATTTATTATTGCATACGTAAGATACTTAATTCCATATTCATGTGTCAGTCAATTTTTCTTCTTTCTCTAAATTTCTTTTAAATGTACTTATCGATTAAAAAACATACCTATAAAATTACGAGATATTGCAAATAATATTTTGCAAACCTTAAGTTTATGAATTAGAGCTGCGATAAATTAGATTGTTACTCAGGAAAATTTATCGTAGAATATTTTTGATCCGTCCATAACTCACTTGTGAGTGTCCCATCTCTTAAAATTAAATTTCGTTTTGCGTATGCTATTATATTACTATATTAAACGTCAGTAAACTATATATTTTTCACATTCAATTCAATATTCCCCTGGAATTATCTTGTCAAATTCAGAGCTTTCAAAAATTCCCCCCCCCCATTCTGTCACGAAATATATATATTCCGCGTAATTTTTACGGCAAAATCAATTAAGCCTACCTTTTGTTCCTCATAAACTTTTTTTATTGACCCGTGTCGCATAAATTGATATCATGTGCCGAATGCAGGCGTGAGAGAATTGAACAAAGCCCAAATAATTCGAAATAGCTCGTGGCCTTGTTTTCCAATTGTGGGTATAATCTTAGAATAGAGCGTTATATTCTATCAATACAGCCACTTCCAAAATTGATAAAGGAGGGAATTCCCTTAGAGTATTAGATTTCCAGATTAGTTGGACTAAATGAAAATTATTTATGATTTTTTATGTTGTTTCTAATATTCAACCCATCGATATGACTCTTTTGATGCACGTCACAAAAGAGATCTGACTATTTATAATATATTTCATCTACATAAAAATAGATCGTGACTTAAAAACTTCGGAAATAGTCAATGGATTCTGAAAGTTATTACTTCTATGACATATATCTTATGATAGTTTCACATGTGTGAGGAGTTAATTATTATAAATAACATGAATTTAATGTGTATAATATATAAATAGCTATAGTGGTTGCTTAGTTATGCTAGAGAATAATGAATAGGAATCATTATTAAGACAACATTACCAATTTGTTTTATTCCCTAAATCACATGTGTATAGAATAATCATGTTATAAAGAATTAAGCAGAAACCAGTTTTCTTTATTATTTAATGAATATGGATTTAAGATCCGAATTTTAAAGGAATACTTCAGCCGAAAATACAACTGTGTTAATTTCGTCTGATCAAAATCTTTGGGCTGAAAAAAAATCGAAGTATATCAAGAATGTCAATATTCCATGGTAGACATTTTCCTTATAAAGAGATATGGAACGAGTTTCACCAGAATCTGATTTTTTAATGTCCCTTACTGATACAAATTATTGTCCTTTTAATCAAAGGAAAACGGGAATATTTTCCCAAAAGGTCAGTTTCCTCTTCATATGTGTGGATTTTCCCATCGAAGTGGTAATTGGGAAGAAGAGTCTACTCACAGCTGTTCTCCGTGATAATATTTCGGATTGCATTCCTCGCTCCTTCAACCTCCAATGGCTTCAGCCTCTGTCTCGCATGACTTGCCCCGTAATTCTCGTTTCAGATCGGTTTATTTCCTTTGCTCGTCTTGTTTGATTTGCTTGATTTAGCGTCAATCTCTTGTCGGCTTAATTCCTTTCACTTCCATCGAAACGGTTTACCGGCGTGAATTATTGTTTATTTCCAGGTATTCGCTGATTTCCGTGTCGTGACGAGCCTTCAGCCGTGTTATTAAATCACTCCATTTTTGCATTCCGTTTGCAAAGGACTGCCAGGTGTTGGGGAGTGGTGACTGGGCGTTTTCTAACCAAAACTCTGTTAATACCCGCATTCAATACTGAGAGAGAAATTATTTCAGCTTTGCATTATTTCTCAAGCAAATAGCGTTCATGGAGAATTGTTATTCAAAGTACTTTTCTGCGAATTTTTTTCCGGATAATCTTCAATTATTTCATTACCGTATTTGTTCCAACAGATATTTCCTATAATCACTGCAAGACCATCAAGTAATTGCCGAATAAGAGAGAATTTGATTATTGTATGCGTACACTATGCCTTATTTTTGTTGATTAAGTTATGAATTACCTGAAACGTTTTTCGGTGAAACATATATTTAATTTATAATTATTCACTTCATATTTCGAAATGCTATTATTTTTACAAATTAATGTGATGTGAATGAAGTAAGGATTTCTTATTTAAAATCGATTTTAATTGTGTTCGTTAAAATTATTATTTTGTTAAGAAGGCAGGATTATTTATACACCTTTATATCAATTTTTCGTTTATATGTTATAGATAATCATAATGCTTTTACTCCTTGCCACAACCTGATTCACTAAGATACTTGAATATTTGACGAAGTAAACACGAATGGGAAAAATCGCTTCATCAAATCAATGCGAGAATAAACTAAAAAATTAACATCGATATAAATGTAATCAGTAAATGAAATCTTATCGGTTAGAGAAGTACTTTATCAATATTTAAATATCTATAAATTTTAAGAATCGTAAAGGTAGGGATATCAATGAGCAATTTAAGAATAGCCTCTCACAAATACAGTAAATTAAAAAATCGCGTTCATATTAGTTATCATTGAGATATTTAAAAAATTCGTAATATTGATACATATTCTTGGAAAAAAGATATTTAATCATAAATTTAGAGGTAATGTGATGATTTTATGTCGCCTTGTTCATAAAATAAAAGCAATAAATATTGTTTCTATACAGTCCAGTGGTATACCTATGTTTCCCTTTATGCAGCAGACAAATATTTTCGTTTTCTCCGTGTTCGGACGGAAACATTTTATCATCATCACTACAGCGTAAAAAAGCGAGCTATATTGGCAGTCGTGAAGGAGGGCATTAAATCAACGAACGGAGATGAAGGCCGATTGGGACGACTCATATTTTACGTTTTGACAGAACGAATCTCACTCCTATAAAATGAGATATCGTGAGAAGTAGCGAGGTCTTCGGGTTTTATCGGCCATTTTGCCTTGATTTTATTGTAAATTTCATTTCAGCGCGTTATTTATTAGCTTTGTAGCATATATTTTTCGATTTGCGTTTTATTTTTCATCCCAAAAATATTCCAACAAAATATTTGAGCCTAATCTCTCCTATTTAATGAGTTGGGACATGATAGCACCCACTTAAAATTACAAAATTAGGACTTTATTTTTCTTTGAACTTCCAAAAATATTTCAGTGTAAAATTAAGATAAAATATAAAGAAATTTGCGATTAAAAGGACGAAAATTATTTTAGTCTGTACACCGAGTGATATTATTCAACACTAGCGATAATTCTTCAGAATATAGATTTATTTATTACAGTAGCAAGAAATTAATAGGTTATACATATCTCTTAAATATTTTATGATCTTATATTGTATATTTTTACTTCTTCATTTCATACACTTCAAGATTCGTGGTAAAGAGCTCTCTTGGCAATCGCTTGAATTCTTGATTCTTTTTCCTTCATAATGTTTAACTGTTAATATTTATGTATTTCATGAAATTTTGTTTTGTTCATCGGAGATTCTCCTAACAATTTCAAGGAATTAAAAAGAATTTCTTACTATGGAACTTTGAAAGCTGATTAAACACAATTTCACCTTTAATTAATTATAGTTCGTAAAAACCCCTCTTTTTAAGGTCATTTTATTCCGAGTGCTTTTAGGATGCACACCAAAGAATTGCTTCCGTATCTCATTTATTGGGATTGGCGGTTTTTTCTTAAAAATTCTGTGCTCTTCGTACGACCAAATCCCTTTTTATTCCAATTGTAAGTTTTAAGATGTCTTAGCGTTATTTAAATTTCGAGAAAAAATAATCTCTCAAAATAATGAAAAAGAAATTTTTAAATTATATTATTCCATTTTATGCCTGTAAAGCGTCGTGTATATAATCAATTTTGGTGTTTTATGTTTGTAATAAATCATACACGTTTTAAGGTGAATAAAATACGCGTATAAATTTAAAAGTATGTTATTTATTAAAACAGTTTGTTTAATTCAGGTACAAAACTGATCGTAATTGATGAGTTCTGTATTTATTTTCCTATTCTTATAATCGAGGTAATGATCGGTTCTTTAACTTTAGCAAAGGTCTGTTGTTAGTGTGTAGTCTATTGCAGTTCAATTATAAAACTCATTGGAAAAATGGAATAGTGAATGATAGTATCATTTATTCGTTATGTTTTTTAAGTTTTCTTGAATAACTAATTATATACTTAATAAATAGCTCGATTCGTAACACCGAAGTATGATCAACGTTTAAAATAGCCTTATAAACTAAAGATAGTTATCTCCTTCTTTGAGGAAGTTTTGGAAGAAGTAATCGAGCTACAGTTTTTCTTGGAAAATAAAATTAAGGCGAAAGAGGACACACAAGAAACGAGAGCTTGTGAAGAACTGGTTCAGTCCCGTTTAGTTTATATTTTGTCTACGCCTCTCATCATTTCGCAACCCTTGTTCCGCGTCGTTCTATGAGGTCGCCTGAGATATTAGAGTTTCATCAACGCAAACACCGTCACTTTATTACGCAGATGCGAAAACACGTGCATGCGACTCACGACCTAGATATCGTAAATTTATGTAAATGTTCACTGAGATATTCGCAGTATATTCTTTCGCCTCAGTACCTTCTGAAACTTTTAATTATCTCACTCATTTCACATTCAATGGATATAGTATTATTTTTACCATATAACTTTAAAAGTAGGTGCAATTTTCCATTAATGGATGCCAATTAAGTAACGCCGTATAATTTCCTCTTCTCTTGATATTTTATACTCCCCTTGGGATGGACTATATAGTTAAAGGGTTTGTACACATGAGAGAGCGGAAGACATGAGAAGCTTTGACGCATACTATTTTGAGTTTCCCGTTCGTTGAGATTTCTTCAGATGCGTTTTTTTCGTGGAGTTTGCAGCAAGGGTTAGTGGAGATGGGCGTGCTTACTGTCGCAAAAGGGAGTGACGCGTGCCCCCCTCCCATCTGTGCCACGCGCATCGAAGTCCCCGCAGCCTCCGTGACAGATGCGTCGGGGGCAGAGCCGGGGGCAGAATGGAGAGGAGGCCATTCATCGCGGGTGGAGAAGGCTCCAGTGGCAGCTTTATTGCGACTCCCAAGGCTAAGGCGCCAGGGGGCGTGTTCCCTAGCTCATTCTTCCTCCCGAGTAACATGGTGTGCTCCCACTCACATCTCCCTTCTCCACGCAGATGCCCTCTTACTATTCGATATTGCGATTCCTACGACATTCACTGGTGTCGTAGTTTTTCCTCCCCTTTTCATATGCTAAGCAGTGCGATGTGTTAGATTTGGGTGTCTCGGCCAAGGACGTGCGGTGGCGAGAGTTGCTTGCGTTGCTCTCCTCGGCGTCCCCTTGTAAGTGTTATTAAAATCTCCTGCTCTACGGCTCGCAAGTTTTCACAGCGATCGATGTCGCGTGGAATTAAATGCGAAAGAGCTAATGTTAAAGTTAGCTCATCCTTTGTGTCTTTACAATGGCGTTTTATGCACTCTTTACAATGGCGCATGCTTATCCATATCTTAAGAAAATAATCCATTCAGCATCAATTTCCTCTCTAATACTCCTTTCGAATAAAAATCTAAATCATTACTTCTATTTAACGTATCACGATACTAAATACCTAGAAGTTACAAAATAAAGAGAATAAAATTACTGTAACATAGAATGGTCATCGAAAGGTATCAAGCAAGTTCATTCTGAAATATATGGATACACCTCTTATGATATTATAACCTTGGATGTGTTTCAAAACTATCTCTAGTACCTTATTTCTTAGCACTGTAATTCCCTATATAGTTAAAGTATTCTTTTATCCTCATTGATCTCTGATCGGGTTGAAAGTGTCTTTTGGGGCTTTTGCTAAAGCTAATGCTTATTATTCAATAGATGCGTATAGTTACAATTACGTTATCCATTGGGATCAAGTAAAATATAGTTACATTGTTTTCTGGACTAGGAAAGAAACAAGTTAATATTCTTATCCAATTAATGAACGACTGTTTCGCAAATAAATATAGAAGATGATTACATCACACGTTTAGAGCTGTACATATTTAAAAAAGATATATTACTGCTTCACTCAAAATCGAGTAATATAATTTAGTGTTAGTTTACATTTAAATGCATGTATATTACATAGTGCGGAAGAAGGAAAGGCTTAAATAATTTGAATATTATAGAGTCTTCCCTTGCATTTATCATTTTCAATAAGTATTCTTTTCATTTGTGAGAGATTCACATTATTATATATTCGTCGAACATATATATCGCAGCAGTTGTAATCTTCGAAGGTAAAGAAAAATAACAGAATTGCGTTTCGCGGAAACTCGAGTAATCTCCGTCGTCTATGGCTAGACTCTTCAATTGAACCTTCATCTCCAGCCGCTCATAAAAACGTCGAAAGGGCCTCAGGTGAGAAACGACGTTCAATAAAAGCTCTTGCATCTTAATGAGAAACCTCGACGTCATGAATGAGATGCACCGAAAGTCGCTAATCGCGGCTCCGTGCGCTAATTGCAGCAACAAACCGCAGATAAATACGCGGAGGTATGAGTGGACCCAAGTGCAGACCGTGGGGGACTCGTCGTTTGGGGGAGTAAAAGCACCGAGTCAGCTCCTTGTGTATTCCGCGTTTGTCTCCCGAGGCAGCCGTAATGCCCCACGTTCTCATCAAGTCTCTCGTGGGTCTCCCGGAAAATTGAGTTCCGTCGTTTCGAGGGTGACGTGGGGAACGTTAATTATCGCCCTATCCTTTTCCTCCACACATCTATCCCCCTTCGTCGCGCTCTCTATGTCACACCCTCATCCACGCCAACATTGTATTCGGCGCACCTTCGTCTCAAGGATTGCGATGAGACGGAGTTTATCGAAGTCTCCCCTTCGTCGCAACTGCCAACTATGGATTTAAGCCATTAAGGACGATTATGGTACTTAGCGTCGGAGATTTAACATACTACTGAATATATATTTCTGGTGCGAGAGAGTGGCATTGCTCGCGCTACGCTTAGAGGAACTCATAGGTCTCCGAGAGGTCTGTTACTCCTTTGAAACGCGAGAACTATTAGCGAAGTACACCTGTTGCGACCGTAACGCTCCTGTTCCGAAATTAGACATCGCGAGGTATTCAGTTCGCGATTTAAAGCGATTGAAATACGAATATATCCATCCTTCGATAGAAGCGGATCTATCTTTAATTTCCACACTTATCAACTTTCACTCTCGCAGTCTACTCTCAATTATGCCATGGCCCTCCGAAGCAAGTGGCGGAACAAGTATCCTGTTTTAAAAACAAGGTTTTTTTGTACTCTTTCCGTCGATGGCGCTGGAAAACACTTTAAACGATCTCGCAGGCTTAGCGAGATAATTTTCTTTCCATTAGCGGGAAACCTGCATCAAGTAGAAGTAATGCCTTCGCTTTATAAGCGATCGATCATTTTTTGCCCTCGTAAACTTAACCGGTTAACGTTCTCGACAGCGATTTAATGGAGTTATTAAAAGCACAGTTTTAGAGAGAGGTCCAGGATAAATTCAGTGCGAATTGCGTGAAACTTTTATGTTCTGATGACGGTCGGATAAGAGAGCGTTTTTGAAACAACGTTTTGCAGCCATTATCGTAATTGGTGAACTAGTTCATTTGGTTTTATTGATCCCTTGGAGATTCGAGCAGGATTGGGTGAAAGGCTCCGACAGGGGTGAATTTGATTGGGATACACAAAGGTGAGCCTAAAGGATCAAGAACTTAGGCAACGATTAGAAACCATGTGTGAAAGTTATTCATCCATTTACAATGAATGAAGTTTTGATCTGCTACGAAATAATTCCGAATCTAATGGTGTGGAAGAAGGAAATGGTTTGTCTACTATTTAGGGAGGTTAACTGACACGAACTAAAATCACCACACAAAATATTTAAGTATATATCTTCAATAGTAGTGAAGAAAAATAGCCTTTTAGAGTAGAAATGGAATACTTGATAACAAATAAAGAAAGAGAATATTTATTAAATTATTTATGTAGGCTATGAATAGAAATAGACTAATGGTAGGTACATGCGGTTGATTTGAATTGAAAGAGCCATACGATTTTTAATTTCTTTTAGTTTTATTTAAATTTCAAATATAAATTACCATTTAAACAGTTATGAATTATACAGAGGTTGTAATCATATCCTGCAGATTCTTTGGCAGCATTAACTCGAGCAAAAAGAATTAATCCCCTCTTTCATTATCTCTTTGGGCTAATTTTTAAAATATATACGTTTTGTGTCATCATTTCTATTTATGAAATCCTTTAAACTAAAAAATACAGAGCTTAAATTCGTATTTTCATAACTCTTCTGTCACCGTTTTAATATATTTGTCCTTTAATTAATCATATTCGGCTGCATCTGTATTAAAATAATCGTGGATTATCGCATTGCCTGCTTTGCATACGAATTGCAATTGGTCTTATATTAATATGCTAGCGAGATATATTCATTCATGTGGTTACATATTCCATACAAACCAAAAATATATTTTTATGCGGTTTTGTTCATCCAATTCCCTTGATAATTTATGAAATGCATTCAAATAGTCGTTGCAAAACGGGAAACAAATTCTGTATCATTAAGTATGCGCTTGTGTCAATAATTTTCTGTTAATTTTATCATAATTATGCATTCAGATTTACGTGTAATCTATAGCAATGATATGATGAAAATAATTCGCTATAAAACTTCAATAATAAGGTAAATTTAATTAATATTCCATTTTCATGATGAAGATGTTTTAGATGAAATGATTCAATTATACCATAGCGTTGGCTATACGAGAACTTCTAAAGTTTTTTTAAGCATTTTAATTATATATGTATTATAATCGCAGATATCACAAATGTAACTAATAAGTAGCTTCCAGATATTGCATCTCTACAATTTAATTACTGTCGCCAATAATGCAGCACAATCGAATGTATATTCTAATATAAATATTGGTATTAAATATGTAGAGAGAGATGCCATATGTTTCCACGTCACTTAATAAATGTAGTATGATACAATTTTTTACGTTAAATAACGCTTATATTGTTGATGATTTGAATTTAATTTCTATTGTGAGAGAGTAATGGAAAATAGTCAAAAATTTCCTTAAGAAATATAATTGCCTGTTTTCTGTTCAACTTGGATTTATATTGTCAAAGTTCTCCTAGATCATAGAATCGATAAGTAAAGAAAATTCTTCATAGATATTTCTCTGACAATAACAATAGGATAACTCATCCATACCTTTGGCGTATTTATTTGGCTTTCACTTTATACATTAAAATATTTAAATTTATCGTAATCTATGTATTGAGTACAGTGGATAATAATATCATACAAGTAATTCTTAGAGAGGTATGGATTTGTTTGATAAAAGAAGTGATTATCCATTAGTTATTGTTACAAAAACCAAACATAAGGAGAAGTGGAATAGTTTTAGATCAATCGATGTATACGTACAACTAGTTTTGCACATTTTTAAATTTCGATGGATTATATCAAAGGACAACAGAAAATAATGCATCTCAAAATGCAATTACGAGACCAATTTAATGTTCTTTTAGAGCAAGCCCTGATTCTATTCACAGCTGATCATTACTGCTACTGCTATTAAGAATCTCCCCATTAAAAAATAATTGTTACAACTTACGTACGACCATGGTTATACATTTCTGTGGGCAGTTAACCATAAAAAATAACACTCAAAATATCTTATCAATAGATTCTATCCTTAATTCCTGTTAATTTTTGCCCAGAATTTAATGAGAGGAAAATTCATTTTCAAATAATATAGTTATGGCCGTGAAAGTGCACATACGTCGAACATTCTTTCTTTAGTCACGGTACGTGATCCATAGCAAACCAATGAAAATTTAATATTATTTCGATCTAAAACGTTCTTTTCGCTTACCTCCCTCATCTAGAGGGTTTCTTTTCTCGGAAATTACCCGTCAATACTCCGACAACTCTCTTTTCCTTAATCATGGCTCTTCCCCCATTTTCATCCCAAAACTCACCCCCCTCTCCTTCGCCGTCTCTCACCACGCGTTCTCATCCCATTCTCTTGTTCATATTCTCCACCAGACTGAACCTGTAACTCCGTAGAAGGCACCTCGATTTATCCATTGGGGAATTGAAAAAGGGGAAGATTTGATCGCATCCATTATCTTTTCTCACGGCCAAACATTCCCTTATTATATATCCCACTCTCATTTCCCGTCTCTTCTATAAAAATCCACCTGTGCATTTTCCCAGGCGGGAGACTTAGCAGCTCGAGATTTCTTTAAAACCTTCTCAAATTCCCCTATCGCCTTTACGATCCCTATTTTTTTTTGATCGATACGTAGAGGTATCCTGCACTTACTTTTCGCAAAAGTTCGCAAATCGTAGAAATAGATTTTCCCCGATTTTGAAAGAAAGATGTTGGTGAATGACGGTACACTTACCACATAATTTCATTATTATATTATTTTCTTTTCACAACGGTTACCCCCATACAAAATATTGTGCAAGAATAAGTGGACTCAAAAAGTCACGATTCATAATTGAGCATAGAGATTCTAGCAGATCTAACCAAATATTTTACATTTCAAAAATAAATTTTCTCTATAACAATAATGAACGAACATAACATTTATCTGAGATATTAAAGCATTAATATTTAGAAATAGGAAATGTTGCAGTATTCAATTTATAAATGGATTGAATGGAGTCCCCACATCTTTTTATTAATCCCTTAGTTACAGACATTAAGCTTGTAAACTCAAAAACATTGCCTTAAATATAGCCTTCAGTATTTACCTATGTATTATGAAGAATCGGGCTGCATTGCAATTCCGGTTCTATCATCGGATCTTTCAAACATCTCATCGAAACATTATTAAATACTTACAAAATTACACAGGAATCTGACGACGATATCTTTTTACTCTATCAACAACTCATACATCAAAATCTAATCATTTTTACTTCCGGATGGCTCATTTTCTTTGACGTGTTGCATTCAACTTCCGGTGATGACGTGACCTGTGTGAATAAAGCAGAGAGTGGATTAGTCGCGAAACATATTGCAATCCGAAGGAAAATATTTTAACAGCCAGACCACGCTTTCCGCTGCACGGGAAACTTGGTTTCCTCTTATGAATTTCCAAATCGTACTAGAATGAAATTTTCCCTTCACCCGATTCTTCGCCCCGGAAAGTAGTTTTCCCATATAGCTTAAAAACCCGTCACTGTGCACAAACTCCGTGCGTCAACTCCAGCGGCACTCCCAAGAGACAGATCACGGAGATGAGAGTTGTGAAATAGCGGAGGAATTGAGTTGATGGCTGGTGGTGGTGTTTCCGTGACTCCTTCGTTGGCATTCCGCGTGATATAGGTCTTGTGACGTGGAAATTTTAACTTTCGGGAGACAATTTCTTGAATCCCAAATTAATGAACCTTCCAATTGGAGTTTTGCGTTCCGCGAAATTCTGGTTATTTTCTGAAACCATAAAATCTCAAGTTCTTCTTCGTTTACATTCAAACGAATCAGATATCCACTCAACAATAGTAAACGATGGCTATAAATCTACATTTTTTATTGATGGTCTTAAGTCATAATTTTATATGAATGCAGAATGGTTGTTCTTCTTTGCATAAGTAAAAGAGAAACACCAAGTTCTTTATCTAACTTTCTTTGATAATAAAATTTAAAAATTAATCTAGCTTATATATTGAGTTTTAAACTTCCTCTAAATTCCCCTAATAGAAAAACCACTTATTTATAAAGCGATTGAAAAGAATGAAGCTAGATTTATTAATTCATATCGTGAAAAATACAATAGGATGCTTTTTATAGACCACAAGAAAATGAGAATAATTAAAAATTAAGGAAAAGTAAAGTACCCCAAGCCAATTGATTTGTCTGAATGATATGCTGGAAACTAAAAATCCTATTTTGTTTCGCTAAAGCACATCATCAAACGGATCGTATTATAAAAATTAAGTTCAATTACCTTTCGGTCGTGTTAAAACACAACCACTTACGGATGTTGTCGAAATATCGATTGCCTTAGTGAAGGTGTCGCACATATAATTTCAATGGTAAATCGATCGTAAGAATTCATCAACTCTGATTAAACCAAATTACTCTTTCGACCATTAATTATACTCTCTTAATGGAGCAGTGAAGGGCAAGAAGAGCGAATTTGCATATCATTCTCACGCATCGCCGTGCTACACGCCTTCTCCATCATCGCCTGCTCTCCGACGCACGATTAGCGTCCAATGGCGAACACAAGATACGGCTTTAGCCATCCTTCATCGTCTCACCTTTCTGTCCTCGTGTCAATGTGTTACGGTTGACCGCTTGACTCACCCTTCGCAAATAATCCTTATCACACGCTGGGTTCGCCACTTGCGTATTTATCATTTGCTTGCTAACATGTGCAACCTAAATTTTCTCCTAACACAAGTAGGCACACCGCTTTTTGTACTCTTAAGCATTTAGGTTGGGAAAACAATGTTTAAGGCCCCTAATAGCTTTGAACCCTCAACCCCTTTGAGTACTCCAGCTAACGATGTGATTTCCAAATCACTCATGATGGCCTTTTTAATTATTTCTTCACTAATGGAAAACATTTACAAACAGAAAAATATATGAGTGTTACCTATATTATTATTATTGTAACCAACCAAATATAATTGGGAAAATTTTCTTGGGAAATTTTAATTTCAAAAGGTTATTTTGAATTTAAAAAGAACTTTACTTATTATTGAATTTCACGAAAATTATCTTTTTCTCTTAAGAAACTTATAAATTCATTCTCAAGTCACTATTGTATTGAAATTTTTCGTTAAATAACTCTTTATTCTGAAATAAGTATCCTTTAAAACGCCTTAAGATTTACTCAAATGTTTATATAGCTTTGATAAGTTAATGTAATTTCTTTTTAACATATTTACCTGAAATTTTAAATGCCTACATATGGTCTAAACCAATGAATACTGAATTAAAGAGGACATTCACTACGGAGTGGAAACTTAAAGGCTACATATGAAGATCGACTCGAGAGTAAATATAGATATATACGTTTCCTCAATTCATAAATTTTTTAAATGAATTTATATTCTTTACAATTTTAAATTAAGTATCTATTTAGCAATCATCAAATATATGTTTTATTTACTTTTAGATATTCGCTCTATTCCTGGAATTGGGGTAACAGCTCCTCAAGCACACTTCTGCTGTTCATAAAGGATTTCTCATTTGTTGGTGAGTACCAAAAGTATTTTATTAGTATTTAGTAGTAAATTCATCGCTCTGTAAAGTTTTGGAGATGTATTTTCTGCTGGAAATGAGTCTATGTATTTAAAATGACGAGTGATACTCTGAATGCATCTTATGAATTTCTAGAAAGTTTGAGTAATATTCATTTTTTGGCGAATTATTTTGAAATATTATCTTTTTGTATAACCAAAATTATACGAAGAAATTTTGAACGTGAAATACTGAGGTTCGTCGCTAAAATAAGAAAAATATTATAACTTTTAGGATGAAATTGCAGAGGAAAGAACATCTCAGAAATTCGATTAAAATATTAGAGTACTCTAAGAATGCATAATTCATTATTAAATACATTCTAACACGTATGAGCAATACTTTTAAGTAGTTTTGGCTCCGTTTCTTGATATTCATGGAATTTACTTGAGTCGGAAGCAAATAAAATCTTCCCATTGATTTATTGCCTCAATGCATCCAGGAATTCCAGAGGCGAATTTAATGCGTACAATAAATTAAAAGGGGATGTCAAAAAAGGAATAGAGGAATGGAAGTTACATAAAGAGAAGAAGAAATTCTATGGCATTCTGGGAAGTCTTCTTTTAGGCCTTCTATTAAAAGAGATACTGCGTATGGCAGATAAATCACGTATCTGATAAGGCCGGTCCTTAATTCAGCGATCTTATTTTACGTCGCTAGAACTGCTATCTTCATACCCCTTTAATTTAACAAAATCAGAATTTTACCTTCAGAATTTCATGTAAATAGCTTGCAAATATTTTGTCTTGAGCTAAAATGAGTGTAAGATGACGAAATAATAATGGGTATATATTATGCGCTTAAATTAAAATGTTTCTGTTTCGCAAATCTTTTGTTGGGTGAAATTTTTCTACCCTTTTCTGTCTCAGAAATTTTTTCTCAAGACTGATGCTTTTGTTGTTTGATAGGATTTTCCTAAAATCACCTTAGAATAATCTATTGGTTTCGTGAAACAAGTATTTAGAAAAAGTATGAAACATTTTGCGTTCACGAAAGATATTTAGAATCTTAATGAAGTGATATATATATATATATATATAATATAGATATATAATAATATATAAATAGATAAATCTATTCTGTTACTGGTCTAATTAGTAACTATTTATATGATGCCCTACTTTCTTTAATTAGGGAACACATTTAACAATGCATCCTTCTGCTTTTCCTGTTTTCACTTTGTCTTATAGAACGTTCACTTTGTCATATACATCAGTGCACGTATATATCATTTCATAACATACATTTCATTTCGTTTTTCATTTCTTTCTCCATCCATCATTTGCTCCTCTTTCCCCCAATTTCATCTCCTCCTCTATTTCCCCATATTGACAGCTCTCATTCCTGCTGATGAAAACTATCACGAGAGGACAAAAATCCGCGAACCGATGAGTTCTGCCGCAATGAAAGCGGATACTTCTTTTGTCTCTCAAGGATGCTGCGGAGGAACGGTGCATACACATCGAGCATGTGCCAATACTGTTCCCGATGATTGACTCCTCCGTATTAACTTTAGCACTGTTCCTCGGAGACCTTCTTTATCGGTAAATGAAAATCCCCTCCGCGGAGTAAAACCGAGAGATGGATGAAGGGGGCGAAACTTCCGTGTTATAAGATTCGTTATTTCGAGGGATGAGAACGTAAGACGGCGCCGTTGATTAGTTTCCAAAGTGCACGAAAAGGCGGCGCTGTTTTACGTCTTTCATTTTTTTTCAACTCCTCCCGTTACGTCTTGCTCCTTTTCTTTCCCAAGACGTGGTCTCTCTTTTGTCAACGAATCGTTTTTTTCTGACGTCGGTCGGCTTGTTTCCGGAGATGAAATGCTAATAGGAATCCTGTCCAAAGTTGGGAACTTTCTCATACTAAGAACTATCGGACAATACAAAAAGTTTTTTAATGATTGTATTTGTTTTGAAAAGGCCTCTGATCGAAATCAGGGATGCAGGAATTGAGATTTTACAATGATTAGATCTTAAATCCTTGCGTTCTGGAAGGATCGAATCTAGGTTCTCTTCTATTATTCAATGGGTTTTATTGATTGATGAGATATATGTTATTGGTGTTTGAAATTTTTATCTGCTCAAAAACTGTTTTATACAAGTAGGATTTATTTTTTATTATTCTCTTACACATACTTTCTGAAAAAATTGATTTCATTTAAGCATATCGTATTACTAAGTTTAGATTTAAATTTAATAAAGGAGGGTGTTCTCAATCAACAGTAATGATGAAATTTATAAATCTTAAGTCAATTCAATAGCATAATAATATTTTTATATAAAGGGCATGATACACTCAGTTTTTCAATTCAACGTTCAACTTTATATATAGTACATACCTCTGATTTTTTTGCAAAACCTTTTATTTCGTCTTATATTCCTATTAGAGCAAGTTTAGTGGAAGCAGAGTGACGAAATCAAAACGAACTTTATTTCATGTACAAAATGACGAAGTAGTTTTCACATCAACAGCAAAATTCGACGCTACTCATTCAATTCATTTGGTAATCATTAGGCAATCTCAAGAAATAAAACGGGAAAATTTTCGAACGGTCAAAAAAAGCGAAGATACACTCATTCTCTCGGAGGAAAATAAAATTCAAACAGCATTCAAAGGCTGCGGAAGATGATTGATTGCGAGGCTTTTCAGGATTTAAAACTGAACCGTGAAAGAGGCAACCACCATTGAGCCATTTACAATCGCTCATCCTTTATCTTATTGACTCTGGGAAACTTCTCGGTCTCCGATTCAATTACAAGCAAACGGATAATGGAAAGGGGAACAAAAAAGCCTTCGTCGTGTCGAAGTACTCGCGGCTGGAAATAACATGACGCAATACGCCCGCATCGGAATCTTTTTATCCATCGGAACCTTTCGGGGACTGTGTCTGGAGGGTTTGTTATCACCAGCACCATTCCGAGACGCTTAATTGGAATCCGTCGACTGTTTTGTTTTCGCCACCTACTCCTTTCATTTTAGGCGTCCCCAAGGGCCGAGAAAGATAGAGAAATGGATTTTATACCTCCGCGACAAGAATCCGTGTTTTTATACTTCACGAAAAGATCAATCTCCCAACGGAACTCTAATCGAAACCTGACTCCGAAATCGGTTAGGCGTTGATTGAAGAGCGGAAACTTGGAAATGAAGGAGAGGAAGAAGGAATTCGGGGAAAATAAAAGAGGGCGCATTTTATAGGAGGGGCCGGGATAATATTATTTCAAAGGGTTGAAATATTAGACGGAAATTTACTGATTTTGGCAGAAATTATGGGAAAATTAGGATGGGAATTTGGACAAGGGTGAACGAAAGAAAGGGGTGTCAAACGGAATTTGATTAATGAAGAAAGAAAAGGGGGCTTAGGCGCAATTATAGAGAATTCAAGGGAACTAAAGTAACAGATGCCGGTTATAAGGTAGTCCTAAATGTATTAAAAGAAGTGTACAATGTAAGCTATAAAGTTAATCAATTGAGATGATGGTACCGTAGAAATTGTTGCGTTGTTTATAAAAATTATTTTGAGTAAAACGAAATGAAAATACGATAAGCATTGCCTAATTTGAAGAATAATAAATTGGCTGTTTACCAATTTCCCAATAGATGAAGATTCCTTGATTTTTATAATAAATTATAGCTCAAAAATTCTGTATAACCTCATTACCTAGCCATGAAGACTTATGAAATCTTTTAATTAGTAATTGTTTGCTGTTTTGCTATTTTATTTTAATTGTTAATTTCAATAATTGATAGAAGTCAATGAGAGACTTTTCAGGATTAATCATACCTAAGTTTAAAATTATATGATTAACTACGTTTTAGTTTCAGAATTAGTGATAGAAATAATCGAACAAAACTATTTAATAAGTTCTTTCTTTCACAACATCTTTATAATTAGCACATTACAAATTGGAGTGAGATTTAAATTTCTTAAATACAACAGAGAAATTTAACGGTTGGAAATATTTTGAATCCACTCAATACGTATTTTCCCAGATACAGTCCAGTTCACATCATGGATTCCTAAAAAACGGAACCATCCACTTCCCATCAAATCCCTGTAATTTTACCGTAAATAGCTGACAGAATGAAACGTTATAGTGCTTCCAATTTTCAGGATTAAGTATTTAGAGGGATCGCATCGAATAAGGAAAAGGCATAATGGGCATCGTTTACCTTATCGCCAAAGTAAAAATCCCATAAATTAAGCAACTGCTCGTAACCCTTCATTTCGCTGAAATACCGAGGCGAAAAATCAAGCACGGAAGTCAACTGATAGTCATAGAGCACGCCAGTCGAAGGGTTAATCGGAGAAAGAAAATATCTGGGAAAGTGGAAGGAGGTGACAAAACGACCCCCTCCGGCGTGAACTATGAAAGAGATAATCTAGTGCGTTGGAGGTGTTGAGGAATGCGTGAATAGGTGTGAAATGTGATGAAGAGAAAGTTCGGATGTGCAGAGGCGACGTGAGATGTGAAAGATTGATGAGTGTTGTCTCTGTTCCCCTCATTAATGCTGCTCTCCCAGTCATTCGCCCCTTCCAAGGCCTTTCTTTCCAATGAAGACGAGTGGAAGATTACAAAAAGAAGGACGAGAAAGTATTACGCGGATGAAAAGCCTTCTTCGCTGGTTGCTTTCAAAAGGATTCTCATAATCTTTCGACCAGCGGACTCCTCTTTAACTTTCTTTACCATGCTCCAGTCGCGTGATTTAAAAATATTTTCCCCGAACAAGGAGTGTTTGCGTTCCCCCGCGGCTCCTCCTCTTAAATGGAGGTTAGTGGGGGGAGTTATGGGGGAGAAGTACTCTCTCGAGATCATATGGTTTAAAAAGGAAGTGAAGTTCTTAAACTTTTCAGGTCTTTGTTGTGTGCAGAGAATCTTTGATTGGTCCAATTGTTAGCCTTTGAGATTATATATATAAGAAAAATTTTTAATTTGTAATATTTAAATAATGAATACGTATTATAAAAATATATCATTTGATTAAAAACTCGTAGTTTTTCTTTATATTTAACGGGAGTTGCAAGAGATGGGTTTAAACGAACGAAATGCATGGGTTACCTAGATGTAAATTTCTATGAATCAGTGAAGAAATTTGTATTCTATCATTTATTGCTATTATAATTTTATAGGTTTATTATCCCTTAACATTAAATTTTGCAACTTTTTAATGGATTATATATTTTAAAATTATATGAACTCCATCATAGATTAATAAAATTGATATATAGGTCACAAAAATACTTATTTTTGCACTGTCGTAATTAATTAGGACTAGTTAAATACATATTAGAATTTAAATAGAATTAAGTCTTCTTTTAACATTTAAACCTTCAATAGAAAATTGGAAATTGCATCTGCGCGTTGAGAAATTGGACTTCATTACCATATTCAGCCCATTTTAGTTCCGAATAATGAAGAATAATCTCAACTAATGGGTTCGATAAATTTTTAGGTGAATGAATCCCAGTTTAAATAGACGAAAAAATAAGAAATTTTCCATTAATTTAGTTCTCTGCTAAAGTTATGAGTTGGATAATTGTTCTTGAATCTTCGATCGAGAAATAATTACATCGAATGTCAAATGTTAAATGAATTAATTAGATTTTATGGTGATTTTTTTTTAAATTCGAGTGAACAAATTGCGAGTACAATCCTGTTCCATTTAACGCCTTGAACGTAATGATCGATATTGGTTTAAATTAATAAAAATTAATTTGATTCAGTAAATATATTCACGTTTAATTTAAACTTTGAATAAATTTCTCTGTATAATATAATAAATTTAAATTAATTAAATCCGTGCTTCAAAAAATTTATATTTCAATATAATTTAGACTATCATGAGGTAGCCTTTCCTAAAAACGAATCCAATGTTTTCCAACCGAAAGCATTGTTATAATCTGTTGCTTGGATTAACATAGAGGTTATTAATTACTTGCATTTCATTTATACTATGCTGATTAATATATAATGAAATAAAATTAAGGCATTTGTAAAATTTAAAAATCAATAAATGCTTCATTTATTCGAAAATAATCGACTAAATCACTGGACACATCTTCTTAGGAATATATTCACATATGCTGCTGTCTCTTTGGGTGTGCATATATTTATATCGGAATGGGCGGTAGGTTTCTTATCATCATCTCAATTATGTATACATTAATTCTAAAGTGTACATTTATTTAAATATGAACCCCGACATGTAAACGCGATAAACTCAAATTTTGAAAAACGTTCTGCGTGACCAACTCGAACGACCTTTTCCAAATTACACCGATCGCTTACTTTATTTCGTGATTTTATTCACGTGATATTCATGCATTTTGTTTCCCGCTCGACGTGTAAAATAAATAAGCTTTTTAAGCATTGCGAACGCTGATTGATAAGTTCCAAATTTATCACATCCCTCCCCCTGTCGACGCATATGGAATTTATATTCGACATTAAACGTAATTTGATTTCCATGCGGAAAACCCATCTGTCACGGTAATATCGACGGCTGATGAAGGCTTTGCTTGTTTATCCTTCTTTCCCTTCTGTCGTTTGCTCATCTCCCGTTTCCGATGATTGGATGCCTTGATTTTGTGGGCCAAGGCTCTTTGAAGGGTTTCGATTTTTCCGAAGACATCGCGTTCATCATAAAAGGCGTCCCTTGATTAAGAACAGCTCGCGATGATCCTTCTTCACAAAAAGTAATCACGAGCTAAGTATTACGTAAAGAGGTAATATGTCAATTTTTAAAGATTTTTGCGTTTTTCATTCGTTTAACGTATTCGAGAAAATAAGCATTTTTCGTGCATTTAATTCAAATGGCATCAATACTGTCTCTATCTGGGCCATATCAAATTTTTTATTCTTTGAGAAATCTTAGATTTTAGATGATCGGAGAAAAATTTTTCACTCGAAAATCGAATCACTAAAAGCCAATCATACAATATCAATCTTCCAGATTAGATGAATATGTTGTTTATTTTAATATTACGAATGTCGATTTATTTGTAAAGTTGAATTGGGATTAACCAAAATTGTTAAATATCCTTAGGAACCTAGATCCGTAGAGGTTTTCGTAGCTTAAGTTCAATTTGTTTTCTACGCGGAGTCATTATCTACAATTTCAATAACATAAAATATTGATAATCTGAAACTTTGATCTACGTTTTGGAAATGTAAAGCATGAAAAATATATTTGTCAAATTATTTTATAAATAAAAATAGACTATAATTTATCTGCAATGGTTTAATAATTGAATTTTACTCTTTAAAACAGTACAGGCCAGGGATCTATAGATTCATTTAGAGTAAATACGACTCGAGGAGCCATTAAATGGTGTAGATTTTGTTATACGGTTAACTGAACCAATATGGTTTATTAAATAGTGTAGTATAATTTTACTCCTCCGAGGATATATTATTATTCAGACTAAATAATAAGCGAATATTTTATTTTATATCTGGGAAAGGATATCTGCATATACATCCATCGGATGGTTTCATTGAATGGATGGTTTGTTAGCAAAATCCAATGTACGAGATCACAGTTATGATTCATCTGTAGAAATATGGTTAAAAACCTTGTACTTGTATAAAATAATTTACAGATATTAAATGTCCTAATATTCTTAAGTATCGTTCATCTTCATCCGAGCATTATTTTTCGCTCATCGTTCACGCAGATGAAAACTACATCTTACTGTTGAAATGTTTAGTAAATGGAATGATTCCTTCCAATAAATATGACATCTGACATCCATTACACCGAAGTCACCTGTCACCAGAGGGACGTCATCTGAAGCACGCGTAAGGCACGCTTCCAGAAGGCGATCCCTCCTTAGGTCGACTGCAATATGAAAAAGGAGGAGGAATTTCTTACGGTGCGTTGCAGAATAATCTGCATACAAGCGACTGAAATGGGATGGCGTGGGCAGAGAACAAAGCAAGTGGGAGCGCTGTGGTAGCACCTCAAAAACATCTCGAAAGAGCGGTGATATTTCTTTCTGCCTCTCTCTTTCCGCTCACACCCTTCTATTTCCATCCCTCAATGGATTAGCATTCGATGTATAACGGTGCAGTTCCACGGATCTACTTTACGTAATCAAACCATTCGTTTCTTACTTCTTCATTTCACTATTTCGACGAGGGTATTTGTATAGTCGTTTTTCGTGATATTCAATCTTCTGAAATAAAACCTTAAGATGTAAATTACGTTCTGTACAGAGTTGTTGAAATAACTACAAAGAAAATATGCTGAAATAATTTAATTGCCTGTCCCACAATTGTTCGAGAGCCAACGAAATGATGAATTTTTGCAAATTATTTACATTTGGATTCTCTTTTTTAATGTTCAACTCGTTTTGAATGTCTCTTTAATTTTGATTTGGACTTACAATGTTGTGATTTCATATTTCCCTCTTCGGAGAGAAGAATTTCTGTTGTGGATTTTATAGTTTGGAAACTTTTTCGTGAAGAGACGGTGAAGTTTAGTGCTCCGTTTATAGTAGATGTATCGAGTGAACGTAAATATAAACGAGAAAGGTTACGTTGCTAAATTTATGCATAGCGATAACATATATTCAAGAAAAAAATGTTTCATGGGTTGCGATGCATATTTTTTAGAAAGTTTACAGTTAGAGATATATATCTTCTGAAAAAATCTCATCTATTATGTTTGCTTGATTTTAAATATTAACAAAATAACTTTTAAAAGATATTTTACTTGTATATTTCCCGGACGCATGGGTGCGGTTTCTCTAAATAAACCTTTTATATGAGTAGTAAGATTTCTTATAAAGATTCTCTCTTGGAAAGACTTAGGGGCGTCTCTAGAGGAAAGGCAATAACTAAAGCGTAGCCATGGGGGGGTTTATGGGCCTCAAACGTGAACGCCGATACAAATGAACCAATCGCGGCAATAGACTGGGAAAATCCGCGAGAAAGGAAGTCGGTAAACGCAATAAAACTTGAGAGTGTCTGGTTTCCCTCCGGTCAATTTTAGAGAATGCAGCTTTGTAAAGCCTTCTTCTTTAATGCTCCCTTTACGATGATATCGGAGTGAGTGACCTCTACGTGCAGACAGATATCTAAAGCCATCAAAGTTGTGAATGTCAGAAGGAAAGGATTTGGCGCATATCATCGCCAATAAGTACTAGGTAGGAAATTATAATATGCGAGGAAAATTCCTTTAACCTTATATTTATTACTCTTTCTAGTCATTTTAACATAAATTGAAGTTAATGGTTCACAAGTCAATGGTATAGTATCTTTTGTTTTTCCAAATTCAAGCTACTTTGAATCATCAAGTGAAAATTGACACCTTCAAGCTAGTGAAGATAAAAAATCGCATTTCATTATTGTTTCGATAAAGGATGTTAAATAATATACATTCAGCGATACTAGTGGTAAAATTTAAGGATAATAAAAAGGTGAAGGGATAAAGGTTGACGTACCGGGAATAGCAAGAATAATCCCAGGATATATGGATGATAAATGTGAAAATGGTATTTTTATTAATGTTCCTAATTTCTTCAATCATATTATTCACTTTTACCTTGGTAGATTGCAATACAGGAATTTCTATGTTTAATTCTAAATCTGTTCATTATTCAGTTACAAATAATGTTAATGAGTATTGGGGAATAGGTGTATGACTGAGAAGAACATATTTTATTTATAAGAACAGAATGGTATAATTATGCAATTATTACTGTCTTATTATTATAATCGATTATAAAAATCCCTTAGCTTAGGCCAAATTATTTTCAGTTTCATATTTTTGGCCCTTATTCTCGTAGAAATGCTTTTCGATCATTAATGCTTTGATGACTCAACATTAGTTTAGGTGTGAAAACTCCAGATGCATCACGCACTCCAAATCCCTCTATCCAAATGAAATCTCTCATTACCCTTAATAATCCCATTCCTCATCCTTCTAATGGTATTTTTATTACATCGATTACGTCTTTTCGCGCAGGAATCTATTATTCTGATAAAAATCTCCTCTCGGCACGTTTCCTGAATCGACGAATTCTAATTTCCTAATCACCCGTGCAAAAACCTTCGCGAGACCGCCCACATCAAGGGACTGGTTCCGGCTGTTACTTCGCAGGCAGAGGAGCAAACACATAGCCATCCTAAGGCCAGACATGCCAAGTACCTCGGTACTTAACCTCTTTCCACCCACACGTATCACCTTCGACCCGTCACCCGCCTTTCTTTAAGATTTTTTACCAAGTTTCGGCCTTATTTCGGTCCGCCATTAAACTCTACGCTTTTTTAAGCATTCCTCCCCGAGTTCATTGAACCCAGCATCTCGTAATTAGCGCGCCCGCCCTAATTTTTTTCTGCGATGCAACTCCGCCATTCCTTTTATCTCTTTGCATCTTCGCCGAGCTCATTTTTACGGAATTGCATCGTCTTCTTTCCTCGGTCAAGTCTCTGGAAAAAAGGCCGAATCGAGCGTTTTTTGCCTTAAAAGGGTTTGCGGCGTTCCTTTTTCGCGTTTTGTTACTTTGAGTGCATATCTCTCTCGACAAAGTTGTAATCCGTTGAAAAGTTCGCTTTAGTTCGGATTACGCGCTTTTGTTTCTCGGCGTGTTTTTAATTTGCGCGCGTTTGAGGATTTTTCGTCGGATATCGTCCCGCGAAATTGCCGTGAATATTGAAAAGAGTAATTATGGAAGATGCGATTATTATTCTCATTTTTGGACAAGCGTTTGATACCGAAAAAATACGTTATCATCAGTGAGTATTAAAATATATGATTTCTATATTGCATATTTAATTTTTAACTGCGTGAATTCTCTATTTAAAATTAACTTCAATATTTTAATGAAACAGTTTCATTCTCTATTCATTCATTATAAACGGTAGCAAATACTTTTTTGTATCATTGGGCACAATTCGGATTTCAATGAATTTCATGAATGTTTGATTGATGATCCCATATTCCCTCTTTTGAATATTTTCCCTTTATTTTAATTTTTAATTTCGAAATGGAAATAGTTAGCATGATAGTACTTATCAGGTTTGATTTCTAGAATAAAATATGTTTCTAATTTAACTTCGTTACGTATGTTTTCATATATAGTTATTCGGTCTAAGGCCAGACATGGTTTATCTTTTTATAAATATTTTTCGGGGGAAATTTTCATACTCTTTATGAACCTCATTACTGTAGGAAAGTATTTTAAGAAAAAATATTTGAAATCATCCCTAAGACTTGAGACAATGATTCACAATACGATCTTTAAATTTAAATTCTAATCCACATTTTTTTTGAAAATGTTTAAATCGAAAAAAATCGAATCGACGTAAATATAAAAGCAGTGGTATATGCCCGAAAATGTTTCGATGTATTACCAGAGCCAAAGCATCTAGTTCGAATTTATTTGCGTCTTTCTTTCTTTAGCAGTCGTAGCTTTAGAAAGAATTCTTAAGATCCTAGCGACCTGAATGTTAAACTGTACTAAGCAACGGAATACTCTCATTTCGGAAGAACGGCGGTCGGATTTTTTCCCCCACGATTAGCTTAAAACACGCTTATCGCGAGGCTTCTCCTCCCGCGGCGAAAAAAGAATCCAATTACAGAAAGAACGTTTTCTGGAAGTTGTACCAACTCCGAGAAAGACCGCGATTACAAAGGAACATCGGGAAGAAAAGTAACTGGGAATAGATAGAACGTATAAGCTCTGGGTATAGATTCGAGCGAAATATTTTATCTTTCATCGCTGAATGGACGTTTTGGATCCTCCGAATAGATACACTTCCAATCTGTGCTTCAAAACTCCACCTCTGGCGAAAGGACGAAAGTGAAAGAAAAAAGCAAGATGAGAGCTCCTGTACAAGCCGTGTACTCTGGCGTTGGGTCACGGACCGAATCACGAATATCCCTCCCTTGGTATCAATCTCGCCGTGACGGGAGCTGTTCCGTCCGGCATGCCCCGTCGAACCACGCCCCGTGAATCCTTCGGCCAGTGTTACCACCTTTTCGAACTCTTAGGACCATCAATTTAATCACTTCTTTTTTATTTAATGGATATTGAAATTCTCCTTCCGATTTAAAGGTAGCAAATCCTGACTTGGCTTTGAAATGCATTTTCCAAGTTTGTATATTTATGAGAGTTTTTTCGTAAATTGAACTCACTTTGATTAATAGAATATTCCAAAAATGTAGCGGTCAAGGTTCATTGCTATCCGTGTGTGTTTTACATAAAATATTATAGGAAATGAAATTTTTCAGAAGGAAATAATTAAAATATATATCGGTACATTACGAACAGAACTTTACGTATTATTGTTGTTCACAGAATGATTGCGGATGAAATTCGTGATATGACAGAAAAATAAGAAATATCATTAAATGTTTATATATTTCTTGAAGTAGATCCTAATGTAATTGTACTCTTAGCATAAGTATCTAAACGCGTTTATAAATGTGTTTATTGATTGTCGCATAAGGATAGTAAATGTATTTTTGTTAAATACGTTGAATAATTCTTTTATTGAGTTCTTACTGCCGATTCTTAAAATCCTTCCTCGTGAAAAATTACAAAATAAAGTTGAAAACAAATTTCTAGGTACTTGTAAATAACAAAAAAATTTAAAATGCCATCTCATGTTGGGAATAATCTACATTAAATTCTCTGGGAGCGTAATTTGTTACGCAAATTTCCCAGTAATCTCACAGAAACCCTATAGCTTTGACTTTCATATGGCAAACCTACAATCTCTTCTTTTTTACTACTTCTCCTTTCATTCTCTCCCTCTTTATGTGCCCACTTCTCCGGCCACATAGTGTGTGACCTGGCACTCCCTGGAGCACGCGAGTCACCTAGCGGGAGGCCACCCAATCACTTGACGCACGCAATCCCACCTTATTCTCATCGCAGGAGACACGCACGCGACCGCTTTTGAGTGATAGACGCGATGTGTACTTCTCCGCACAAAGCTCCACCCATAATCTCCCATCCTCAGGAGAAATAGGTGCTCTCTTCCGAAAATCGGGACTTTTCAGTAAAAGTACTGTTATGAATAACAGAGAACTTCCCAAAAGTATCCCCTACGTCGAATAGTATCGGAAATGTAGTTGTAAAAAGTTGGAATAGCCCATTCTGTGCTACGGTGAGACAGTTTCGCGAAGGGGTGAAAGTCACACAGCAAACGAAGATTAACTTTAATGTCCTCTGCAGAATATGGTAGTCTGAGCATTTCTCATTGGTTACTTTTTGTTATTCTTACTCTAATTCCGATTTTTCTTATTCCAAGGATAGAAAACTGGAATTCGTGCAATTTAAAGATTTTATAACTTTTTGATACTCTTGATGATATATCTGCGATTTCTACCATCGTTATTGCACATAAATAGGTGCAATATTAATTTAATTAATTCTGAATACATTTTAATTTTCAAAATCTGCACAAATATACAGACTTGGAGACAACAGAATAAATATTAGTAGAAACTAATACTGAATAAAATTTAGTATTTTTCATCTGACGCATAATTTTCTAATTATTTAATTTCACTCATAGAACTACATATTTCGCATTTTTTACAGAAATGGACTTTATTATTGGTATACTATATGTAAAAATAATGATGCATACCATAATATCATGTCTTGAACATTATTGGAGAACATCAGGATATTCGGAGATTCAAGCCCTGTTAATAAGGCGAAAATGCTACCCACTCAGCTATCGTGGCTCTATACTGTTTTTCTCGTAACTTAAAATTTTATCATCTTCTCCCAAACGTAAATTGAGATCGAATTTTGATCGTCGGCAATTAGGATGGATACTGCAAAAGGCTTCAGGGACCGTCATTTCTGTCAGTTTGCGAAAGGTGGCCTACAATTAGCAAATATCTCTCGCCACATTGACGTGCGTACATAATTCATAGGGCAAAGATAGCAATTTTGGCAATTTTAGGAGTTGTTCGATTTTCCACGTATCTTCCTCATTATTCCTCACTTTGCATAGATATTAGCTTCGCTGGATATTAAAAACAGGACACAGAGACCTCCGTGACTGTCGAAGGAAGGGCTAAAGCTAATAATGCGTCGGCGAAACAATGGACCTACTTAAGGAGGAACAAAGCCAAGTGTCAGAGGATAGCTCCTTTAAGGCTTTCACTCTTTTCTCAGCTAAACGACCAAGTTATATCCTCTATTACTTATCTCTCCAGGGCAGTTCGCACACAATTTTTGTTAACAAAAATATGTATAGTTTATTTCTTCTATCTTCCTGTTTTACATCGACTTCAAGAGACCCTCAAGAGAACAACAACGGAACGTACAGTTCTTTGCATCAATTAAAAACATTTTCTGATTTATTCATCCAGATATCTTAGCGGGAGAGATCGACGGAATCCACCTTTCCAGTGATCCTGCCGATAAATTGCGTAATTGTCTCTCTCCACGTGAAAAAATCATTTTCGCTTATCGTGACGATAAGAGTGGTTTATGAAGGTGTGCGTTACCATTAGCCACGGAAACCTCGAGTTATAAACAAATCTGCGATGGAATAATGGCTAGAGAATTTTTGAGTTCTTATTTTTATCCGGCATAATAAAATCACGACACGTTACCCGATGAAGTAGAGCGTTCGCTTTCTAGCGGTCACGCTCTCCAACTTTGCCTACGGCTTATCGCTATTATCTCTTGTACGCCATTGCGTCCAATCGACTGTATCGAACTGAGGAAAAGTTTTCGCGCTAATTCACACACATCGTTAGAAAACAACCGTGTTTTTTTAGGCTCCTTTAATCTTGCCGCAAAGACGAATAATTAATTCTATGATATCGCACACCGAAAAAGTAGGTAGATGATATCCCAGCAATTGAAGATTATAAGTTTTATATGCATACCTCTAACCTAATGTGACAATTAAATTTTTTTAGGATTGTATTTTGGCACACTATTCTACGAGAGTTTTAGATTATATTTATAATATGTACATTATTTTGTAGCCTATACACTCCAGGTGGGAAAAACTCTCAAAAAGATTGCTTTCATAATAAATATAAGAAGAAACGATTAACCTTTTAAGGTATTAGTAAATTTGGTGAATAAATGAACCTTGAATAGACAACTTCTTTTCTAATTTATTAATTAATATATTCTGCGAGTTTAACAGGAAAGGTATTTTTACTGAAAATCTAGGGAGAAGTAGATAGAGAATGGCACAGGTCTTTGTGCAAATACTCCTTCAACTACTCTTGTAGCTGCTATCAGATTACATTCCTTGTTAGGTCGCTTTATTTTTCCTGGACTCCAACTTGAAAAGTTTCTCGGAATAAGGAAGTAACTAGGAAGCTTAAAAACTTAGAAATTAACCAACGGAGGCCGTATCCCTTAGCAACTTGTCCGGGAGTTTAAGCGGAGGGATATTAGGGAACGTTACACCTTTAAGGTGTCGGAGGAGGTAAAGAAGGAAGTTTAGGGGACGTAATTGGGGGTCTGCGAGTACACGCGAAGAAAAGCACTGCATTCGATTTGAAGCTCTTCGCGACGAGGGATGGGGCTTAAAGGCTCCGGATTGGATGCTGGAAAGCCTCGGGATACAGTGAGGAGATAGACGGCGATGCGGGACGTGGATGACAATTACGCCGGTCTGCAGACGTCTCCGAGTAATGACCTTCCCATTGTGTCCTGTTTCTCTCGGCTGCACCTAGGCGGCGCTAATGCAGGTCGATATCCTGATGAATGGGAGTCGAACGGGATTAAAAGAAAAAAGGCTCGTTTCCGGTCTCTTTTGATGTCCCTCGTAAACAACGGAGAGAAATGAGGAGGAAATGAGCAGTTTAGTGTGTGGAATATGGATGCTCGAAAGGTATCGATGAAAGCAGTTGGAACGAGCAAGTACCGAGATCATTCAAACGGAGGCAAAGGAGGAATTAATCGGTGAATTGTAAGAAAATTTGATGAAACGTTAGTCCGATTACGAATGAATGGCAAATATTTTGTGGGTTGATGGTCTGCTTCCCTCGGTACTCTTAAAAAGAGCTTTACTGAGGTATTACAGATAAAAAATGCTGTTGCAAAAGTGCTAAATATTGGAGAATCAATCGCGCATATTAAGCTGTTTTGAAATTTTCTTTTCGCGTAAGCTATTTCGAGAATATGAATAATGTTATGCTATTCATTATTGGAATTATTCGCATTCTTAATTTTTAAACAATGTGTCAAACGTAGAAGTCTTCTTTATATATAGATTTCGGATTAACTGATCTATTTGCAGATGCAGTGGATGGATGCGGGTTTTAAAATGGAAGTATTTTTCATTAGTGATAAAAAAATCCAAATTATTTATTTATAATAAATTATAATATTCAAATTATTTATTGTAACCTTCGTACCTTTACATTTTGGCCTACCAAACGATAATATGTAATTAAAAATTCATTTAATTCAAAATTAGAAATATTCCACTTTAGTGTCCTGTCCTATTCTCTAAATAAATTGACCTAGGATCAATGTTTTATAAGAAAATCGTCGTTTCTCTCTAGGAATCTGTTCTTACTCAATACTTATAGTAATATTTCAGTGGATTATTGATGTTTACAGGTATCGTAATAGATTTGTCGGGAGGAGGTATATCGTCGAAGCAAAATATTTATCTATTACGTTAGGTTTGTTGGGCAAAGGATCTGAAATCACCGCAATAGAAGATGATGCAGTACACAGTTAGTTAACGATTCTATAAGAAAAAGAAATTCAATGAGAGTTAATTTTATGAATTAGCATTTCATTGAACAGATGGAATTACAATGTAAAATTACATTGATTTATTAATACTTTTGAATATTCAAATAGAGATAATTTAAAACTGTCGTAGTTTAAGATGATAGATAAAGCATGACATGAAATAATTCTGGATTAGTAGAAAAGACGCATCCTGCAAATTATACGTCCCAACATAACTTTAAAATGCTCGGCGTGATTTTGTAAGTTATGTAAAAATCAATGTTTTTCCAAAGAAAGCCAAGTGCTCCTAAAATAATTTGAACGAATATTAATGATTTAGATAATATTATTTACGTTGGAAAAGTTAAATATACACTCAGAGAAATTAAAATACACAGTAGAAAGTTAAACGTCATAGAACAGGTTTCATTACGTAGTTTTAAAAAGTGTATCGAAAAGTTAAATAATGATTGAAATATAAAAATTGAATAAATAAAAATAGAATGGAATAACAGATTAATTCAATGCATATATTTTCACGTGCATATGTGTCTGCATGAATATTCATTTTCAAGATCTTTTAATGACGAAAATCTGAAAGCATCGTATGCATCAAATCTTAAGAACATCTGAAAGGCGTAGATATGAATACGGTCATCCCTCACAACGCTGCATAGTGTCCTCTCTTATTCACCAACCCTTTCGTTCCTTTGCCTCCAATTGATGCACGCAAAGCCATTTATCCTCTTGGCTTAACCCGCAACTTCTACTTCCGCCCACCTCTTGTCTTATTTCTTTCTCGTGCACTCAGCGTGACCCATCCTCTCTGCAACCCGTGCCACTTAGCCGTCCTCCGTATCAACGCTTCCATTAGTGAGGCGTCCCTTTTACCCTTTCCCTTGTTTATCCTCCGAAATGGGACTCTTGGGTGTATCCCTTGATCGAAGTCATCATCGTTTTCGTGTCATCCCTCTTTCGGCTCCTATGTCCGCTTTGATTGGCTCATAAATCAATATATAAATACGTATGCTCGTGCGGATATGTGCGCGATCAAATCACCATGGTGATAAGAGAGGTGGTCAACGATACGGGTAACGGGAAGGAAATGGAAGGATGAGAGGAAAATTATAACGGAGATGAATGAAAATGATGGATTTAGCGACTCCTTCTTTTGAGCCTTTTATTACTTGTTATCCTATTACGTAAGATTACTCTGCTGATATATGAATTTATACGCAACATCTTTTGAGCTAAGCTACCTCAAACGAGTATTTTATTGATTATCAGGGAATGCTTGTAATCGATGCCGAGTTCTAAAGACAGAATTGCGAATTAAGATTTGATTTAACTAGCCTTGACCGAAACGGAAAATAACCTTTACAGATAACGCATTCAAATATTAAATCAAGTAAAAATTCTAGTATTCTTCCGAATACATTAATTGTTTGGATTAATCGACTGAGCAAAAAATCTCTCCAACCTCGAGCTGAAAACGAAAACTTGGATTGGTAAATATTTTTTGGTGAATAGTTAATGAAATATTAGGAAACAAGTCTGTTTTAATATCCTAAACCTCAACTTGTTTTGTTTATCTTAACTATCAACTTGTTTAAGTCTATAAAAAACACATACAGTGCTCAACATTCGAATAAGCTTATAATATTTTAATCTTCACCTCAGTTTTGTATGATTTAGAGTTCGTCACATCTATATTTGTATTAAATACGAACGTTGTAACAGAAGTGAAATTAATATAATAATAAAAAAGGTTACGAAATTGATATAATTGTTCCCTTTTAGTGAGGCGGAAACTGCTGAATTGAATCCTGACTCAATGAAAGATACAACCCCTTCAATTATTCAGAATTGATATTCGATAACCGTATAAATTTCCAGAATAAGCTGCCATTGATTGTGATCGACGCATTTTAATGAAATTGTCATCGGATATTAAATGTAACATTTTGCGTGTTTAATTTTCTCGGGGAAATTATTCTGTCGAAATGAACCGCAGGTAATAATTTTTGTTTAAAATGTAGAAATTGGGAAAAAGCACTCTGAATTCAACCGGCAATGATTGGGTATTAATGCGCGAAAAAACGAAAAATTCGCGAAAAAATGTTCGCACTTACATGGTTGGGAAGGAAAAATTAACGATTCCTCCGATTTAATTTCCCGTTTTAAACATTCGAACGTATTTGTGACGCACGTTATTTGCTGCACGGATCGATTGGATTGCGTGCGTTAGAGATTTTTCTTTCATTTTAATAAATCCCTTTGATCATTCATCGCTGCGAAGGAACGAGTTAATGCAGTGGAAGAGATTACATCCGGCTGAACCAAAGTCTGTGGATTTATCCCAGCAGAAAATCAGGAATGCGGTACAGAAACAACGGTCGTCTAAAAAAATATCGAAACTTGGACGTGTTGTTCCTCTCGTATATGCGGTTCGTACGCGGGAATCGATTTTTCTTGGCAATGCGCCACTATCCCTTCGTTTTATTAATTTCGGACATCGAACGGGAAGGGGATATAGCATGTATCATTTCGCCCGCGATCATTCATGGCGTCGGGGAATCCATCAGTTTCGACTCGGCAAGAAAACGAATGAAGAATAATTCATGTCGTCCGGGCAACAACCCAGCGTGTTGTCTTTCTCAGCCCCGGGGACTTCCAAATTCACCCCCTCCACACCGCGGCTCTAGAGAAGTTGGGGTGATGAACGGCGCGGAATTGAAACAGCGGGGTTTTTCGGAGTTGAAATATGGATGGAGAGCGCGGGTTCCTTCGCGATGCCTAAATCTTTGTCTAATGTGCATCAGAGCCACATCCTCGGAAACTATACCATATCTTACGCGATAATCGACTTTATATTCACAATTTCACGAACTAGAGCATTAAATTGCTGATTTTCTTTTTTAATTCCATCAAATGATACGACTCGTGGTTATTATTATAAATTCTACTTTTATTCTTGGATTTAAATATGTTGGTAATATAATATTGTATGCTTAAAGTTTTAGCTTAACTTTCCCTAATTTTCCTTGATTGAAAGATAAATTTCCAAATGTTGAAATCAAGTGAACCAATGTATAACAGATATATTAATACAAACAATGAAAATTAATTTCTGATATAATCTCTGCCTTATCACCTATTCTGATATTAATAAAGTGCAGATATACTCATTTCTACATAAACATACAGTCGTTTTTTGATTCTAAAAATTTCCTATAAAATGTATTAATTTTGATATAAATTGGTACTAAGTGTAAAAAGGCTTATTTTTTCGCCAATTTCCATCCAAAATTAAAATAAAGACCTAAAATTATAAAGATTTAGAGAAACCTTAAAATGAGACCTCTTATATATTATTTTACCGCACATTGTTATATGGTGATATGAGTTTAAAGAATGTCAAAAATCATCATAAACACACGTTGATTACTTGTAAATGTTGGTATTGTAATTTACAGTTACGATTTATCTCTTATTTATTTCGCATTGCATGTAAATTAAACTCGATAAAGATCAAATCCGATAAATTTTCTCATGACTGTTACTCGGCTGTATACGAGTTCTCTCTTGTCTCGATCCTTTTTATTCCCGTTATTTATATGCTATCGTTTCCGTCCATTTTTCACGTCCTGGCACATGATGCATCGTGTTTTAAAATTGCCCCGAGCGCAATTGTTTTGCAACTCGTCATGTCTTCATTAGAAATTTTGGAAGGAAGTGGGAGATAACGGGGAAAGGAATGCCCTCTTGTTTTTCGAGGTAAAAAGAAATCCGGTTTAGTCTCTGCTTTTTTGACATTAAAAAATTATGCCTGCATTCTGCTATTGATGAACAAATCAAGATATCATTTCTTTGCGATGAAAGATTGTTTTATCTTTCCATGCTCAGTTACTTTGCTTACGGAAGCCACGGAACGAAGATAGATTTTCGAAGTGAAAGTGGTAAACCGTGTGTGGTATGTTCGAACGAAAGATGAGGTCGTCTTAACAGAGTTGTTTTAGAATTGAAAGAAGAGAGTTGATGAAGATCGATCTCCGCTGGACTTAATTACGACAACTTTCTGTGTTCGAATTGGAAATATGTTAACTGGAATCAGTCCAAAGAAAAACGTATCAATAAGAGATTATAGGTGATTTTTATACTCGAACTATCGTACTAAAATACTGTGATTTCCAGGAATATTATTCTATATCGATGAATCATATTGTTTTAATTTAAATCCGTTTTTGGTCGCCTAAACTGAGATTCATGATATCCATTCAAACTTTTATTTTCTATATTTATTTTGTAAATACTTCTCTTACGTTCTTTCTTTGTGAATCAATCAAACCATTCGATATTTACTATAACCCTTTCCTCCAACAGAGATATACCTATGAGTGTACTTCCACATATTCACTGCAATTCATAAAATAATGGAACACCTTTTAACATGTTGTTACCTTGTTTCTCTTTCTAATGAGAAGCAACGAGCAAACTTCACGAAATACGTCCTTAATGTACGTGTTTTCGCTCACCAATCATATTCGGACATACTCGAGAGAAATCATCGCTCATTCTATCAGCACCTCTTTTAGATACAGCATCCTATTTATCCACGTTATCCTCGCCTCACCACTCCCCATTACGAGATAAGATTCCCTCCCACGCAACCCCTGACAACATCCCTAATGCAACGGTATATCAAAGAGACTCTCCGATACTCGGGAAGGAGTAAAGCTGCGATCCATCACCCGCCATTCTCGCGGAAGGAGAAATACATTCGATAAAATAAAGGGTTGTTTCTTTCCACCGGTGGATTCATCTCCGGGGTCGTCTCACGCGATCTCCTGACGCAATACCTTTCACCTCCTCTCTCTTGGCTCTCCCAAGGGCCTCGACATCTCAATGACACGTCCGCGGAACGCAAACCTTGATGAAGCCTTTGATAATGACTGCGATACGATCACGCGATGCATACTAATGACTCGTGGAATTCTGGATGAGCCACGCCTCGAATTGGCTCGCGAATTTGTTTTCAAAGTTTATTTATTTATTTTGTGGGCACTCCCGCATTTTTTGTTTGTCGTCCCGAGGAATAATTAGGCTAAATGCTTCGTTATATGTGGTAGAATCGTATTTTCCCTTCTTTTTTAGTTTCGGCGAGATGATTGTTTTTCACCTTATTTTAATATCTGCTTTTATACCTTCCTATGTTATTGGGACAGCATCAGCATATTCTTTTGTTAAAACACGTTTTATCACTAGATTGAATTGTATTATTCTTTCTCCAATATCTACATTAATATCCATGCTGGAGAGGGTGTGGACAGGAATTTATCAAAATATTTTCCTTGTTTATTATTTATACCTGCTAAATATTAACCTTCCATCAGATGCTTATTTTGTGATATTTATAGGTACTGGTAATTTCAGAATGTTTGCAGAAAGTTTTCCCAATGTTATTAGTAAATATATTTTCAATATAATTTGTAAAATTATTTTCTTAACATTTTTCTCAGAAATATGTTCTGCACGGCAGGCTTCAGTAGCACGTGTGCAATATCATAAATGTTTGGAAAATGTAAGTTCAACTTAATTAAATTCTTTAAATATCTCGAAGAAAAATACTTATCGGAATGTACACCGTTGGTATTATTTTCCCTAATTTCTTCTTCTCGATGTAAATTCTATTTATTTGAATGCATCAAGAAGGTTAAAAGAGTAAATGGGAATGGCTTTCTTCTGAGTGAATAACGGCTGAAACAAAGTTTAATCAGACTAAAACTCATGACATTAATAATGAAATGCATTCAGGCTCCTCTATCTTCATATCTTTATTATTTTTCTACAAATCCATAACTTATTTTTCCAATTCCGTTCTTCTTTGAATTATTGGATCCCCATCGAAAATAAACTAGGCAATCGCCACGTATAGTAGTTCCTTCTTGAAAATAGCTTAAGAAGAATAAATCCGCCATTATGGAATGTTGTGTGCTAAGAAGAAAATTAGAGAGGTGGGAAGATATCCACAACCCTCCCCTCTTTCCATATCCGCCAAAAATGAAACGAATAAAAACAAAAATAAAATCATAAGAACGTGATCCAAAATAAAGAGACACTCAATTCGAGAGGAATAAAATGAAGTCTGCGTTGATCTAGAACCCCGCGTTCATTCGAGAGAAAAAATATTTCCGTTTCTCTTCGTGCCTTTTTGTTTCTCTCTCAATTTAGTACTCAAATTTGTTCTCTTTTCTCTCTTTAGCGCCATTTCCCTCTCACTTCCCTCTCGCCTTTCTTGTTTTCTTTATCTCTCGTCTTCTGTTTAACTTCCCACTCTCCTCTTTTTTCCTCAAATACGTCTTCAGATGCCCTCTCTGGGGGCATCGCCACGACCTCTTCTTAGCGGACCTAACCTAAGGGTGAGGAATAATTTTTCCCTATGATAAACTTTTTACTTACGCACAATCGAAAATGACTAAGATATGTAAACGATTTATATGCTCATTTTTTTCTATTACGCCCATATTATGCGGGTGTTTTGAAGTTTATAAACCTGTTTTATGACCACAATAGTTTCCCATAAATAAATTTCGTACTATAATAATAATTTAATATCGTATATGATTATACAGGAATATCTCAAATCTTTAAATTAAGCAGTATTTAAAGTTTAACTTTTATGACATCGAGTGTATTCTATATTGCAGCAGGTTAAAAATTCGTTTTGTTGTTCATTATTTTATAGAATAAAATTTTGAAAATAGATATTAAAAAAATAAATCAAGTGCAACTAAAGGACGTTTTATTTGTTTCAATAAAGTAAAGGTGATTTAATAATATACCAAACGAATTGTAATATGGTTCACCATTTCTGTTCGCTTTGATTCATTGTTAAATCAACTTTGCATAATATTTATCAAAACTTGCCTTTCAATTTAAACCTCTATTAATACTGAATGAAAGATTGGTGTAAAAGTTTTAAATTAAAATCTATGGACTCATAGATTGTGGCTGATGTAGTTCCTTAGAGATCAGTTTTAAGTGTCATTTTAATCTCCTCCTTTTATTTTCATTATCATATTTCATTAACGAACTCAAAAACTGGATATTTTTATGAGATGAAATTTTTAATGATCAAAAAGTATTTCTATTGATTGGATGTCAAGTTCATCTTAATTTGCTAAGGAAATTGGCTGATATGTTATCGAATTTTAGTCCATCAGAATTCTATATTCCTTATTAAAGAACAACTATATTAAGTGCAGTGAAAAAGGTTCCATAACATTGGCTTATTAATTCCAAACACGAGTGCGTAGGTGAAAATGGAAAGGTAGAGAGGAGATGTCTCAAAAGACGGTGAGACTCAGACGAAATTTCAAAGGAAGTGTCATTCTAACGACAGAAAGGTTTATACTATAAGATGGACGTCACCTCGGGGTGAATAGCTCTAAATCGCAAAGGATCAGATCGGACAGGCACACTCTCTCCATGTACATTTGCATCCTTTTCCAATCCTCTCCATGATAACCCCCGTACAATATCACGACTTCTCACTCCTTTCTTATGGAAATCCGCTCTTTACACGTTTCCTCTTTGAGATTTATTCCCCTTCCGATATGGTTTTCCTGTGATGGATCCTCGGAAAAAGGCAGTCCTTTCAAAATTTAAGATGAAAAGGAGATGCTGCTAAAGGACAAAAGTTGTATGAAAGAGTCTTTGAAGAGTGAATTCGGAGTTTGAATTATGAATAGAGATGATTAATGGATTAGCACCTTTTGTGGATTCTAATTTTCTTTTAATAGCGAAACCGATGGGTTATTTGAAATGCAAGGATGCGTTGATGCAGCTACATTATGCTATTTTGCTTGATCAAATGATGAAACAAACGAGGGCATGAATGACTGTAGAATGACAGAAGTACTGCGGTATGCAATGTTGTTTTTTTAAAGTAGAAACATTTGTACTTTGAAAAGAATTATACAATGGAGTCATAGATAAGTCTGATATGAATTACGCGATATTATTAATTGCAATTAATTCATTGAAAAGATTTATCTGAAAGGGAAGGAATTATAAGGAAAAACACCATCTAACTAAGAGTAAAATAGATTATTTATTAGAGCATGTGTAATGGAAGATTTCAGTAAAGTATTTTTTACGTTCCTGATGGATTAATAAACTCGAAAACTCATTGGAAACTTTTAACCTGAGATTAATGCTTGTATAATAAAAACTAAACAGAAATGTGAGTCTAAACAATGAATTTTTACTCTTCAAAAGCACGTATCAAGTTCTCCATAATCATTGAGCGAAAGAAGCAATTTTCCCTTCTTTCAAAGGGTTGGAAAGGGGAAGTAAAATATCCGTAGAAATAAATTAAAACAACAAAGGACGATAAAAGATGAGAAAAACAAATTTCGAGAATGAGAGAAACGAGTCTCGAGGATGTGGAGAGAGAAAGCTGGACTTGAGAGGTCAGGGAGATGAGGGAGAAAGGTGGTTTTGCGGTTGGGATAAAAGTTGTTAAATGTGGAAGCAGCGAGGGAAGAAGAGGAGCTATAAAGAGAAGAGTAGTTGATGAGAGAGAAGTTAAGAAGTGTGGGAAGACGCGAGTCTTCCTTGGAGAGGGTTTACGACATTTCCTGCTCTCTTTTGTTTTTATTATATCCGAACTGTCCACTGGACTCAGATTACGTGGGAGAGGGAAATGATGGAGCGTCAGTGATGAATGCCTTTGGGGTTAAATGAGGAGACGTCCCCCTCCAGTTAGGGGTGTCAGTGAGTTGAAAGGGAAATGTTGTGAACCTTAGGCGGGAGTGTTTTTTATTTTAACGGCGTGGAAGAGGAGAAGTTACGTAGAGCGATATGAAGGGAGGCGAAAAATAAAGAAGGGTATTCTGGGAGGATGCCATAAAATTTTCATTTCGGGAGCTTGCATCTCCGAAAGGATCCAAATCATACGGGACTAAAGTTAACTTAAAATTTTCTGAAAATATTTAGCATATTTCAATAATATGTCTGCGATACGTATAATCTTATGAATAGGAAGATACTACGAATAAATCTTACGCAATTTTGGGTAGTTATACAAATCATGTCCTTAATTTTATTTATGGCAATGGAAAGATAGATGGATGGAAGAAGTATATTAACTAAACATTATATAGTCATTAATGATTAGGTAGCTATAGTTTGAAATTATTTTATTTTACTTAAATTATGATTAATTAAAAACGATAATCTGTAAGGCATTATTTATTATATTAATCAGTGGATGGAGAAATTTTTTGTTAAAATTTTTGGGAAAAGAATATATGATATGGATGATTATTCGAATATCATGAAACTTTATCATCCCGAGAATATCCGATGAGAATTTTCAGCTATTATGTAATTACAGAGAATTCTTGGAAAAGTCATTTTTTTACAGTTCGTGTAATAAAACTCGTGTCACATAACACAGCCATGAAACGGCGAAGTGTAAGAGTCTGTAATAAAGAAAAGACAAGGGAATCTTTGGTTACGTGGTCTCGAAGAGTAACGAGAAAGTTATTGCAGACAAAGAAATTACAGGAGTTAGAAGGTTTCAAAAGGAGTCGTAATGAACGAGAAAGGTTAGGTCCATAATGACAGACCTTAAGAGATGAGGGTAACCTTTTGCAATTACAAAAACTAATTTAAAGACGTCGGATTCGTATTTGAGGAATAAAATGATCTTTGAGAAATCCTGACTATGAAGACGAACAGAATCTTATAAATTAAATGGTTGTACTGAAACGTGTAGAATATATTTTACGTAAATGTACGCTCATTAACTTGAATAAGTAATCCAATATTCTATTCGGAGACCGATTAAAATAAGTTATGCCCTTATATATAGTGAAGATGTTATTTTTCAAATCACATAATTTATTGAACCGAATATTTAATATTTGAACGTGTGAAATATATATATATATATATATACGAGTTAAGGTGCGCTTGCTTACAGCAAGCAATGCAATAATTTATATTTAGTGAATAATAAAATTTTTCGAAAGATTACTCTGCTCAAACGTTGCTAAACATTAAGTAAAGGGCATTAACGCAGCTGAAAATGCACTGAATACGATTTCCGATGCATTTCTTTTGGCAGCTAAAACCCCGCCCCGGCGTCGAACTAAGGTCATCCTGCTAAAATTACTGTAATCTTTCGCTTGAGTATGTTTGACTTTATAAACACTCCAGATTTCAAAAGGAAATTCATTCAGGAAGTAGCTTAAAATGAGTTCTTAATTCCCTATGCATTTCTTACGAAGTTATTGTTAACGCCCCCTAGAATCGAACGAACGACCATTTACGATACTATTACGGTCGCTTTTAAGTGAGAATGGTCCCTTTTATGGCTGTGTGAAATTTTGAACCTCTGCGCGGTTGGAAAGTGTCATAAAAAGCTATCGGAAATATGGCCTATGTATTTTAAACGGGAAAAATCGAGATTCCGGGACGCTCTGGAATCGAACCCGTGATACATAGGCAAATGCTGATTTTTTTTCTAATTACATTTTGTATGTATCTATATTTGTAGAAGGTTTGAATAATCTATGTACGATATTAAGGGAGCTACGATTTTTCAAAATCTGAAAATATTTCACCTCCTGGCATCGAACCCAGGACCGATTGTACGTAAAATACTACATTTTTCCGTAGACATATATATAAGCAATAGCTACATGAAATCTTATTCTTTTAACTTAATGGGAAGTATTTTTAAAATCATTTGAAAAACGGCCCCATGCATTCCTAACGGGGAAAATCGAGATTACGGGACGCTCTGGAATCGAACCCGTGACACGTAGGCAACTGTTGATTTTTTTCGAGGTACATAATATACTTACCTATAAGCGTAAAAAATTTGAATGATCTATGTATCATATTAAGAGAGCTACGATTTTTCGAAATTTGAAAATATTTCACCTCCTGGCATCGAACCCATGACCGGTTGCGCGTAAAAAATAGCATTTTTGCGTAGATATATATAATTGCAATAGCCATATGAAATTTCATTGTTCTATCTCAATGGAAAGTATTTTTTTAAATTGTTTGAAAAACGGCCCCATGCATTCTTACGGGGGAAAGTCGATTTTTGGGGCCTCCTAGAATCGAACCCATGATAGGTAGGGTGGATTTCCCAATTTTTCCTGAGTGAGATTTAGTGGGCCATTACGTAAAAAAATCGGCGGCTCCGTGGCCGAAGCGGTTTGGGCCTGACATTAATATCATATATATCTATACATATAGACGCTTCGGGGGGATATATCTATACATATAGACGCTTCGGGGGGATATATATAACATATATTTATATATATAGGATATTAATGTCTGGCCCAAACCGCTCGGGCCACGGAGCCGCCGATTTTTGTACGTAATGGCCCACTAAATCTCACTCAGGAAAAATTGGGAAATCCACCCTACCTATCATGGGTTCGATTCTAGGAGGCCCCAAAAATCGACTTTCCCCCGTAAGAATGCATGGGGCCGTTTTTCAAACAATTTAAAAAAATACTTTCCATTGAGATAGAACAATGAAATTTCATATGGCTATTGCAATTATATATATCTACGGAAAAATTCTTTTGTTTACGCGCAACCGGTCATGGGTTCGATGCCAGGAGGTGAAATATTTTCAAATTTTGAAAAATCCTAGCTCTCTTAATATGATACATAGATCATTCAAATTTTTTACACTAATAGGAAAGTATATTATATACCTTGAAAAAAATCAACAGTTGCCTATGTGTCACAGGTTCGATTCCAGAGCGTCCCGTAATCTCGATTTTCTCCGTTAGGAATGCATGGGGCCTTTTTTCAAATAATTTTAAAAATACTTCCCATTAAGTTAAAAGAATAAGATTTCGTGTAGCTATTGCTAATATATATGTCTACGGAAAAATGTAGTATTTTAAGTACAATCGGTCCTGGGTTCGATGCCAGGAGGTGAAATATTTTCAGATTTTGAAAAATTGTAGCTCCCTTAATATCGTACATAGTTCATTCAAACGTTAAACACGTATAGATACTTACAAAATGTACTTGGAAAAAAATCAGCATTTGCCTATGTGCCACGGGTTCGATTCCAGAGCGTCCCGTAATCTCGATTTTGGTCATAAGGAATGCATTGGCAATATTTGCGAAAGCTTTTTATAACACTTCCCAACCGCGCAGAGGTTCAATATTTCACTCAGACAAAAAAGGGACCATTCCCGCATTAAGGCATCCCAAAGATTGTCGTAAATGGTCGTTGGTTCGATTCTAGGGGGCAAACCTTCGTAAGAATTGCATAGGGAATTAAGGACTCATTTTAAGGTACTTCCTAAATGATTTTCCTTTTGAAATTCGAGATGTTTGTAAAGTCAATCATATTCAAGCGAAACACTGTAGTAATTTTCGTAAGATGGCCTTGGTTCGACGCCGGGGCGGGAATAAAGCTGCCGTCAGAAATGCATGGGAAAACGAATTCAGTGCATTGTCCGCTGCGAAAATGTCCTTTACTTAGCATGATTTATCCGAATAATCTTTTGTAAATTGTTACGTTTTATTAAAAGATATATTTTCCGACTGCTTGCTGTCAGCAAGCACACCTTTACTCGTATCTATTATATATAGACGCTTCGGGGATATATATATATATAACATATATATATATATATATATAGGATATTAATGTCAGGCCCAAACCGCTTCGGCCACGGAGGCGCCGATTTTTTTACGTAATGGCCCACTAAATCTCACTTAGGAAAAATTCGGAAATCCACTCTACCTATCACGGGTTCGATTCTAGGAGGCCCAAAAAATCGACTTTCCCCCGTAAGGATGCATGGGGCCGTTTTTCAAATAATTTTTTAAAATACTTCCCATTACGCTAGAAAAATGAAATATCATGGAGCTATTGCTATTATTTGTATCTATAGAAAAATGCTATTGTTTACGTACAAATGGTCATGGGTTCGATGCCAGGAGGCGAAAAAGTTTCAAATTTCGAAAAATCGTAGCTCTCTTAATATGATACATAGATCAATCAAATTTTTTACACTTATAGGTAAGTATATTATATACCTCGAAAAAAATCAACAGTTGCCTACGTGTCACAGGTTCGATTCCAGAGCGTCCCGTAATCTCGATTTTCCCCGTTAGGAATGCATGGGGCCGTTTTTCAAATAATTTTAAAAATACTTCCAATTGAGTTACAGCGATAAGATTTCATGTACCTATTGCTAATATATATGTCTACGGAAAAATGTAGTATGTTACGTACAATCGGTCCTGGGTTCGATGCCAGGAGGTGAAATATTCTCAAATTTCGAAAAATCCTAGCTCTCTTAATATGATACGTAGATAATTCAAACTTTTAACACAAATGGATACGTATATTTCGTACTTCAAAAATAATCAGCACTTGCCTATGTATCACGGGTTCGATTCCAGAGCGACCCGTAATCTCGATTTTTGTCATAAGGAATGCATTGGCCATATTTGCGAAAGCTTTTTATGACACTTCCCAACCGCGCAGAGGTTCAAAATTTCACACAGCCATATAAGGGACCATTCTCACATTAATGAAACCGTAATAGTATCGTAAATGGTCGTTGGTTCGATGCTAGGAGGCGTTAACTATATCTCCATTTAAAATGCATAGGAAATTTAGGACACATTTTGAGGTACTTCCTGAATGAATTTCCTTTTGATATTCGGAATATTTATAAAGTCAATCATACTCAAGCCAATAATGACAGTATTATTCCTTGGATGGCCTTGGTTCGACGCCAGGGCGGTAATAATGCTGCAGTAAGATATGCATTGGAAATCGAAATCAATGCAATACTCGCTGCGAAAATGTCATTTACGTTATGTTTAGAATGGCCTTTCAGAATATATTTCGGGAAATCTTACATTTTATTAAAAGATATATTATTACATTGCTTGCTGTAAGCAAGCACACCTTTACTCGTAACATATATATATATATTCATATATATAGGATATTAATGTCAGACCCAAACCGCTCGGGCCAAGGAGCCGCCCATTTTTTTACGTGATGGCCCACTAAATCTCACTCAGGAAAAATTCGGAAATCCACTCTACCTATCATGGGTTCGATTCTAGGAGGCCCCGAAAATCGACTTTCCTCCGTAAGAATCTATGGGGCCGATTTTCAAATAATTTTAAAAAATACTTTCAATTGAGATAGAACAATGAAATTTCATATGGCTATTGAAATTATATATATCTACGCAAAAATGCTATTTTTTACGCGCAACCGGTCATGGGTTCGATGCCAGGAGGTGAAATATTTCCAAATTTCGAAAAATCGTAGCTCTCTTAATATGAAACATAGATGATTCAAATTTTTTACACATATAGGTACGCATATAATATACTTCGAAAAAAATCAACATTTGCCTACGTGTCACGGGTTCGATTCCAGAGCGTCCCGTATTCTCGATTTTCCCCGTTAACAATGCATGGGGCCGTTTTTCAAATAATTTTTAAAATACTTCCCATTAAGTTAAAAGAATAAGATTTCATGCAGCTATTGCTAATATATATGTCTACGGAAAAAGGCAATTTTTTATGCACAATTGGTCCTGGGTTCGATGCCAGGAGGCGAAATATTCTCAAATTTTGAAAAATCGTAGCTCTCTCAATATCGTACATGGACCATTCAAACGTTCAACGCGTATAGATACTTACAAAATGTAATTGGAAAAAAATCAGCATTTGCCTATGTGTCACGGGTTCGATTCCAGAGAGACCCGTATTCTCGATTCTTCCCGTTTAAAATACATTGGCCATATTACCGTATGCTTTTTATAACATTTATTCCCAACTGCGCAGAGGTTCAAAATTTCACACAGCCATTAAGGGGACCAATCTCATATAAAAGCTATCCTAAGACTATCGTAAAAGGTCGTTGGTTCGATGCTAGGGGGCGTTAATTAATACTCCATGTGAAATACATAGGGAATTTAGGGCTCATTTTAAGGTACTTCCTGAATGAATTTCCTTTTGCAATTCGGGGTGTTTATAAAGTCAATCATACTCAAGCGAAAGATTACAGTAAATTTAGCTGGATGACCTTGGTTCGACGCCGGGGCGGGATTTTAGCTGCCGAATGAAATGCATCGGAAATCGTATTCAGTGCATTTTCAGCTGCGTTAATGCCCTTTCCTTAATGTTTAGCAACGATTGAGCAGAGTAATCTTTCGAAAAATTTTATTATTCACTGAAGATAAATTATTGCATTGCTTGCTGTAAGCAAGCGCACCTTTACTCGTATGTTATATATATATATATACGAGTACAGGTGCGCTTGCTGACAGCAAGCAATGTAAGAATATATCTTTTAATAAAATGTAAGATTTTTGGAAATATTAATCTGAAAGGCCATGCTAAGCATAGATTTAAGGACTTCATCCCAGCTGAAAATTCACTGAATTCGATTTCCCATATATTTCTTTCGGCAGCATAATTCCTGCCCCGGCATCGAACCAAGGTCATCCTGCTAAAATCACTGAAATTTTTCGCTTGAGTATGGTTGACTTAACAAAAACCCCGAATTTCAAAAGGAAAATCAATCAGGAAGTACCTTAAAATGAGTCCTTAATTCAATATGCATTTCTTAGGAAGATATAGTTAACGCCCCCTAGAATCGAACCAACGACCATTTACGACAATCTTAGGGATGCTCTTATATGAGAATGGTCCCTTTTATGGCTGTGTGAAATTTTGAACCTCTGCGCGGTTGGGAAGTGTCATAAAAAGCTTTCGGAAATATGGTCAATGCTTTCCATACGGCAAAAATCGAGATTACGGTACGCTCTGGAATCGAACCCGTGACCTATACGCTACTATTAATTTTTTTCGAAGTACATTATGTAAGTATCTATACGTGTAGAAAGTTTGAATGACCTATGTATCATATTAAGAGAGATACGATTTTTCAAAATTTGAAAATATTTTACCTCCTGGCATCGAACCCATGATCTTTTGTGAATAATTGATAACATTTTTGTGTAGAAACATATATTATCTATAGCCACATGAAATTTAGTTGTACTACGTTCCCGGAAAGTATTTTTTTTTAATTGTCAAAAATCGACTCCATGAATTCTTATGGAGAAAAATCCGACTTTGGGGCCTCCCAGAATCGAACCCATGATAGGTAGAGTGGGTTTTAGATTTTTTCCTGGGTTAATTTTAGATAGCCATTACGCAGAAAAAACGGCGAGCCCGTGCCCTCAGCAGTTTGGGCCAGACATTTGTATCCTCAAATTTTTTTTACCCCCTAGTTATTTATATATAATAGATATATCCCCCCGAAGCGTCTATATGTATAGATATATATATATATATATATATATACGAGTAAAGGTGTGCTTGCTTACAGCAAGCAATGCAATAATTTATCTTTAGTAAAAAATAAAATTTTTCGAAAGATTACTCTGCTCAAACGTTGCTAAACATAAAGTAAAGGGCATTAACGCAGCTGAAAATGCACTGAATACGATTTCCGATGCATTTCTTCCGTCAGCTAAAATTTTAGTCAGCAATTAATTTTTTTTCATTGGGTGATCAATAAGATTTTTCAGAAGATCATATTACTTAATAATTAATTAACAAAGTAAACGACATAATCGAAACGGATATTGAATGGAGATTGTTTTCCAATGAATTTATTATGGCATCATTCTCCTCGCGCTAGCGTCGAACTTACTTACGAATTACTTTCATTTTCCCATCCCTTTCTTACTTTAAGCGTTACGCTCCCTCGTCTTACTCCGGAAACCGTTACCGGGTTTTACCAAATTGTATATTCTTAGAAAACCCTTTCATCTTCCTTTGACGCTTTGTTGTACGTCGACCTCGAGCAATTCCTTTCTCGCTCGAAAAGGACGCTTAGCTGCTGAAAGTTGTCCTGTTCATTTAATGCAGTTTTTGTGGTGCGTATTAGCTAAAATATTCGTACAATGCCACAGTTTCGTCTCAAAAAGTAAAAATAGTATCATACTCACAAACAGCGTAACATGAATGTCATCGAATCGGGATTTCTAATATATTCCGCATTAATTTCTCTTGAATTATTAAACCGGAAAAGGTGACGCACTCATTATATTCTGCGGAAAATAGTTTCATCGTCCGCGTGAAAGAAATGCTTAATTAACATCTCTAGACATTGAGGAAAGTAAAATTTCATGTGAATATAGCTAGTATATATTTCTACTTAAAGATATTATTAATTATCAGCAAATGGTTATGAGTTCCATGACAGGTGTTAAAATATTTTAAAGCGAAACATTATAACGTAGTACCCAGAAGTTGCTCTCAATATTCCACACAGATTGATGGATGTAGAGGGAATGAATAATACCTTCAACTTTCACACAAGTATTTTATTTTCAATATTTTCCACAGTACATAAAATATAATTATACACATTATTCTATTATGATACAAAAGTAAGCGTATTGCTATACATCAAAACATTTAACATCGTCGAATTTATTCAGAATTGATGTTTACAACCAATGTTTAAGACATTTTAAAAATATCCTGCAATTTTTTTAAACACGATGTGGACTACTATTAGTCTGGTTCCTCTCTTCTGACCAATCTGGCATTGTTGCACAACCAGCACAGCTCAAGAAAATCATTGGAACACGCAAGCCCTTCCACCACTGCAAGGTTGTAGTCCAAGGAAGAGAACTAAAACTAAAAATTAACAAAATAATGAAAGAAAGAAATAAAAATAAATATAATAATAATATAATAATCAATAATAGTAAACTTTCTGCTCGAAAGTTCTTTCGTTAAAAAAAAATATAACTACAATAGTTTTTTATGTACAATATTTACAGAATGACCTAAATTGTTCTCTAACACTCTACACTTTCGAAGCAAAACTTGAATTGAATTCTTATCTCTAACTCTTCCTAGTGCAACGTATAGTTGACCGTGCGCGAAAACGTCATCCCTCAAATCTAATCCTACTGTTTCTAAGGTTTGCCCTTGTGATTTATTAATTGTCATCGCATAAGCTAATTTAATGGGAAACTGCCTGCGGAGAATACTTAACCCTGCCCTTCCAGCTTGAAACTTAAAACAAATCCTAGGGATAAAAACTGTTTTTGATACATCCTCACCAGGAACGTACATTTCTATTAATTTTTTCGAAACGCTTTTCACTATCAGTTTTGTTCCATTTACCAATCCGTCCTCAAAAGACAAATTTCTAATTAAAACGCAAACTGCTCCTATTTTTATAACTATTTTATGGTCAGGTATTCCAGGCTCAGAAATAGAATTTATGAAAGTGTCGCTCAGAAATTCCCCATCATGACTATCGGCATTGGTCTCCACAGAATCGGCACTATATAATGTAATCAAATCCCCCTCCAATTTGTTAAGTATCATGAAATTAATTTCGTCTATGCAGCTGTTTGTGCCGGCTAAAATTGCTCTTTTACAGCATATGTTAGGATTTGTTAAGATATTAGTGGGATAAACAAATGAAATTAAATTATCCAAACTATCTGTAACTTTAACATTATGCAATGGAATTACATTACAGCTGTCAAGCATAACTTTTTCAATTTTATCTTCCCCAACATTAAGAGTGAATTTGGAGTAATTAACGTCTCCCTTGGAACGAATTTGCTCAGTCAGATGAAAAATCTTAACTTTTTCCCATAAAAATGAAAATTTAATACTATAATTGATCGAGTCTGTAATCAATCCCCCTTTTACAACTGGAGCAATTTGTCTAAAATCACCTGCCAGCAAAATTATCTTTCCACCAAATAAACGTTGGTTATTACAAATATCCCTGAAGCTTCTTTCTAACGTTTCTAGAGTCTGTTTATGAGCCATGGAAGCCTCATCCCATATAATTAAACCTGCTCTCCTAATTAATTCTGCTCTCTCACTATTAACTTTAATATCGCAATAACTCTCTGAACTTGAAGAGTCCAGGGGCAGCCTAAACATCGAATGTGCTGTGACACCTCCTTTATGATTCAGCGCAGCTATTCCTGTGGACGCGGTACACAATACAATATATCCCTGCCTTCTCAAATTCCCTGTTATCGCATTTAAAAGGAATGTTTTTCCTGTTCCGCTCGGGCCATCAATGAACAAAAGATTATTGTCGGAATGCTCCTTGGTAACTACCTCACACACATAGTCATAAATATCCTTTTGATTCTTGTTGAGTAAAGGAACCCACTCATTTAATTGCAAATTTAGGGCTTCAATATCCCACCTAACCTTTTCCCTGCCTGTTTCGGTGCTGTCGTCTATAGCTGAAGGGAGCCCAACTTCCTCTAAAGTTCTGCCGTGGCATCTAAGTCTAATTTGAATACCTAGCAATGCGGAATTATAAGCCTTATCAGTGTTGTTTGACTCTCTATCTAGGAAGTCTTCTGCTAATAAGTTCTTAAACTCTTCCCACAAAATTCCTGCCGGTGCACCGCAGATGACTAAACACGCAAATAACTGTCTAAGCCCATCTCCTGTTTTATAAATTGCCGCTTCTTCTAAAACCTCTCTATACTCATTATCATTCTCTAGAAGGCCATGAGCTTTTGCCGCTTCCTGAAATGTACTAAAGCAATTCCCTTCAACTGTCCTAAGCTCCTCATAACTGTATGCATGAAATTTTAACAACAACATTCTAAGATAGTAAACTTCACCTAGGGTAGGCATCAGCCACTGTAACCTAGCAACGGATTTCCCCATAACTCTTTTAGTGATCCAGTGTTTACCTGAAGGGTGTTCTATCACTGGCACCTTTGCATTTTTCCTAGGCTTGTTATCGATATTATAGTTCTCATAAAAATCTAAATACGTTAAACTATGGAATTCGGATGAATTAGGCCTTTGAAAATATAGAATTAATTTAGATAAACTCATGTTGAGTGCTTCAGTTTCGCGGCCTGGCTGAAATATAATCGAATCTCTGTTCGGTAAGTGAACGGGCAACATTACAACGGCGGGATGACAATGGGAAACATCAAATTCTAATATTCTCCAAATTGCCTCCGAGGCACTTATATATCTAAGGGAAACGTATTCTTCTATTTCGTTTGATTTTTCTACTGTATCTTGTACAACAGCTACTCTAGCGTGGTCAGGGCCCTTATGAATATATTTAAACAAATACTTTACTATCTTCACGGAACATGCTATCTCGACATTGCAATGGCATTCTAACAACAGTAACAAAGCTGGGCAATAAGGAACCACCCAACTATCATTAACAACCCTACCGGAATTTAACGTAACTTTATTATCGTGGCAACGTTTGTAATGCACATACCCCCTATCGTCAACAAAAGTTACTTCGCATTGGGGTTTCGGAAATCCTTTGCTGCAGATATTTCTCCTACTATCCATACATGGAGCGTTACTTCTCTCATCTCCGCAGGGTCCATGCAACATGTGCTGCAATACTAACCTCCTAAGCCTACCATCTGCTTCATCTTCTGAAGGTATTGTAGCCCTAATGAAACTATCTACATCCGCTACATTTTTTGGCTCTCCCTCAACTTTGAGAGCGATGTGTGCATGCGGTAAACCACGTTTTTGAAACTCTATCACGTACATAACATAAATTACTTTGCCAAAAAGCTTACCGCACTGAATTAATCTCATGACTGCGGCTAACTTGAGCTGAAAAACCCTATTACATAAATCCGGCCTGTCTAACGCAGTTTGTCCATCACCGAGACTTCTTTGGATCTCAACCCACTGAGGATTACACGTTAACGTAATGAAAAAACTGGGCCTTCCTTTCCGGGAAACCAACGCCATCCCATTCTGCATCTTCAATTTCATGTAACGTGGGCCGTAAGTAAACGAACTCGGCAAATAAACCTTTCCAATCTTGGGCCCTCCTTCAGCCTCAATCGTCTCGTCTACCTCTTGCCTTGATGCAACCCTTAAGATCTTACTCTGATTAAACTTATGCCAAAGTAATCTCTCCTCTTCTACCCTAGAATACATATCTACGAAGTATTCCTGCCCCAAACGTTGCAAACTCGTGAATCTACTTTCTGACAAAAGAAACCTTCTGTAATACTTAACCTGAGAAAACTTATTTCCATCCCTATCTTTCAAATCCTTATGCCAACCTGACGTGCCATGAGGAAAGAGGAGAGGATACTGTAAAGCTTCGTAAGTCTCACTAAATATGCTAATAAAAGTCGGTTCTCCTTTGTTACGTTTCCAAATCATAACTTGTCTAGGCTCACTTCCTGGACCAGCTTTAACAATCGCGGCTATTTCTTCTACTCTCGGTCTATCGCCTAAAATAGGACCATGAGTTCTCCTGTCCGTTTTCTCAAATACAATGCAAGCCTCGTCTGATGCATGATTACTTAGATGCCTAAGAGAAGTTGCAATAGGATTCACGCCATGAATATAATTTTGTATCTCACTTACAATATTTAGGTCTAGCTTCAGTCCCTCCGCTATTCTCCTTCGCTCAACTCCATCGTCTACATAAAGTGCAACATTATTAATCCCTTTATCCTCTTTCCAGTCCAAACTAAATAACCTATGATATGTCCGTCCTTGTATCTTAACTAAAGATGGCCCTTTGTTTCCCTGAACATTCTTAAACCCATGAGAAACACCTAATGCTGAAAATGCAAAGATATTATTATAGCTTCTAGCATGCGTTAGAAAATTCTTATTATTATAGAAAGACGCACTTAAGGCTGGGAGAAATCCAAGAAAGTAACGTCCACTACCACAGCACCATTCCTTCCGACCTATCTCTTCTTTGAATAAATTAGCTCCGCAATAAGAACATTTCGGACATGCTGGATCTAGTAAAGAAGAAATTTTCAATTTTATACAGGAAATGTCGCATAAATTATTGCCTGATTCTCGTCCAATACATGAAATTTTTCTAATGGTGGAGTCTGTGGAAGAATACCTTTCTCTTTTGTATGCAGCTTCCTCAACGGTATGCGACAACTTATATATTTTTTTCGACTTTTTCACAATTTCCGGATTTTTTGTCTGATACCTAATAATGGCCCTCTTCACGATTTCCGGATTTTGTTCCTGGTATTTAGCAATGGCCCTCTTCACGATTTCCGGATTTTGTTCCTGGTAATTAGCAATGGCCCTTTTCACGATTTCTGGATTTTGTTTTCGATACTTTCTACTCGCCTTATTCACAATATCCGGATTTTGTTTTTGATATTTTTCAGTCGACTTTTTTACGATATCCGGGTTTTGTTTCTGATATTTGTTAATGGACTTTTTGACGATATCCGGATTTTGTTTTTGATACTTGGTAACAGCCCTTCTCACGATATCCGGATTTTCAGTTTGATAATTTCTAATAGATTTTCTAACGATGCTAAGGTTAGCTTCCTGATATTTAGAAATAGACTCAGAAACCTTATCAGGATTATTAAGTCGATATCTTTTTCTCGCCTCCAACATTTGCTCATCGCGCGAAGTCGACAATGTTTTTGGTCTTCCTAATTTACGCTTCGGGGGCCTTCCTCTCTTCTTCGAAGCCACTGAAGACTGTTGAGTGGGGAAAGGCTCGATACATCTATTTTGCAGAATTTTAATTAAGTGGGGCCTCATGAGATGGGTACAAAAAGTTAGATTAACGGGATCAAGCCCATTGGCAATGGAAACTGCAAAAGCGATAGCAAAAATTCCACAGTCAAATGCATTTTCTTGCTGTTGCACCGGTTCGTACACAACACTAGGTCGATGAGGGTATAATTTTTCTAAAAAGGCCGCCTGTTCTGCAGTAAGACCGCCAAAACTCGTCAAGCTGTTATAGACATGTATTACATTCCCGTCAAAATACGTACAAATCCAATGAGTGACCTGCTCTGTTGCTGAGGAAGGCAAAATTTGAATATGTGGGTCGAATACGGGCCTCACTTCCGAAAGTAAATTCCACATAAGAAGAGCTTCCTGAGGTCGAAAATCAGAATTACTCGCCAGAATCTCATTGAACTTCGACACGTGGTCGCTAGTAATGTAACCGTTATCCCTAACTTCCTTCAGTAAATTTTCCGGAACAGGTAAAATATCCAACGAAACGCTCATTTTTCCCTAAGAGATGAAAAGAAAAGTAAAAAGAAATAATGTACTCACAGAAATGATGATCCGGTATGGTCCTGACCACGTGGCTGTCCGAAGTCCTTCCAGCGTTGTCTCAGAAATCGATGAAATCCTTGATCTAGAAGTTCTTCTATTCTTCGGAGTCCGATGCACTGACTTCTTAGTTGAAAATGTCGAAACTTCCAAAAAAATATTTAGATTCGCTGAAAAAAATTATGCAAACGATCGAGCGAAACTTGCACACGTCTAAACATTCAAGATCGCAGGATCGCTATGACGCAGTAGTAAAAAAAATGGCGTGATCTGCGCCGTTATCATCAAATCATATCTACGCGCACCCGAGCGATCAGGTGATCGACGCGAGATTGATAAATCGATCAATTGCGCATGACGAAATGATTTTAAGAAATGAATCCAGCTGACGTCACAGAACATGATTTTTCGTTAATATCCGTTTTTAAATGTTCTTAATATTCTTTACTTTACGTAATTCTGATTAATAGTCACAATAAAAATAATGATTAAAATCATTCTCCGAAATTGAAGAAAAATTTTACTAAATCTACGTAGTGAATAGATCAAACTTTCGGGACGCAAATTGTAATATATTCTAAATATCTTAGATAACTAAACAAAACTAAAAAAAAAAACTGCACAAACGCCCTTCAAATTACGCGATACGTTTCAACGCATGTGTGTCATTTTCTACTGAGGAAGAGAACAACTGAAAAGTATAGAACAAAGGGTCAGGGGAAGGTGAAAGGATTCTTAGAACACATGATTGGGTAAAACCAAAAACGGGATCCGAGAGAGGGTGAGGGAGCGTGACTAAAAGAATAGAGTGGGAAATGGAAAGTAATGCATTTGTGAGTTTGAAATTCCCATCCTAAAAGAAGAGAAATCCAACGGCCTTCGCCTATTCGTACAGCCATACTCCACCGCAACCCGTTTCTGGTTTTACCAAATGATATCTTCTTAGAAATAACGTTTCAACTTCCTCTGACCCTTTGTTCAATGCTTCTTCTTTGTCATCGAGCGCTACCATGCCCGCTTGGAAATGACGCTTATGCGTTCAAGAATGTTCCTTGTCTTCGAGGGAATTTCTATAGTATTTATTAACTAAGATATTCCGAATAAATCATCAGTTACGCGTTCATGGTAGACCACCCAATTATTAGGGAGATCTTAAAAAATTCTCAAAAGTCTAACCCAATGTGACCTTATTCTTGGATATCCAATAGCAGCGATTTATTCAGTACAAAAGATATTTCTAAATAAGATATCAGGTGCTTATCATATTTCGTGTAGTTGTTGAGATAATCAACTGTAGGGCTTCAAATCTCGATCCCTAAGCCACCTGCTTAAGGTTTAAGGCTGAGAACATTCCCACGTTCCAGCCAATTCGATACAAAATAAATATGCTTTCCCACCCGACACTCAGCTCGCAATACTCGATTGTCACATTCGCGTTCCAATGAGGAAGCGACGAACTACAGTCGAGCTGCGCGCAACATTGTAACTAAAATGCGTACGCGGATAGTTACATTGTAATAATATCAGAAATGAATGTACATAATTACGTGCGAGGAAGCCCGGGGCTCTTGGAGCGTCGTACAGAACTTCATGCTACAGAGAAGTGGGAAGCTCTGTGCGATTCAAGAGTGCGAACTGCTAGATTACGACATGCTCATAATTCGCAAAAAATTAGATACGCCAGTACAATGATTGTCAGCATTGAACTGATAATTAAATTGAGAAAAGAAACCTTTCTTACAAACCCTCGTTACAATGCCATCCCCATTAATATGCCACTCTTCATCGGTCCCGACAGGTGAAACTTCAAAATGAGTTAATTCTATGTATAAAATGAGTTAATCCTTAATTCCCTATGTATTTCTTATGAAGTTATAGTCAACGCCCCCTAGAATCGAACCAACGACCATTCACGACATAATTATGGTCCGTTTTATGTGAGAATGGTCCCTTTTATGTCTCTATGAAATTTTGAAGCTCAGAGCGGATCGGAAGCGTCATAAAAAGCTTTCGGAAATATGGTCAATGCATTCCTTAAGAGAGAAATCGAGATTACGGGACGCTCTGGAATCGAACCCGTGATACATAAGCAAATGCTGATTTTTTCCAAGTACATTTTGTAAGTATCTATACGTGTTGAAAGTTTGAATGGTCTACGTACCATATTAAGGGAGCTACGATTTTTCAAAATCTGAAAATATTTCACCTTCTGGCATCGAACCCAAGACCGATTGTACGGAAAATACTACATTTTTCCATAGACATATAAATTAGCAATAGCTACATGAAATCTTATTCTTTTAACTTAATGGGAAGTATTTTAAAAATTATTTAAAAATCGGCCCCATGCATCCTTAATGGGGAAAATCGAGATTACGGGACGCTCTGGAATCGAACCCGTGACACATAGGCATAGGCTGATTTTTTCCAATTTACAATATAAATGTATCTATGTGTTTTGAAAGTTTGAATGATCTGTGTATCATACTTCCAGAGCTACGATTTTTCAAAATTTGAGAATATTTCACCTCCTGGCATCGAACCCAGGACCGATTGTACGTAAAATACTGCATTTTTCCGTAGACATATATATAAGCAATAGCTACATAAAATCTAAGACCTTTAGCTTAATGGGAAGTATTTTTAAAATTATTTGAAAAATGGCCCCATGCATTCTTAACGGGGAAAATCGAGATTACGGGACGCTCTGGAATCGAACCCGTGACACGTAGCCTACTGTTGATTTTTTCTGAGGTATATAATATACTTTTCTATTAGTGTAAAAAATTTAAATGATCTAAGTATCATAGTAAGAGAGCTACGATTTTTCGAAATTTGAAAATATTTCACCTCCTGGCATCGAACCCATGACCGGTTGCGCGTAAAAAATAGCATTTTTGCGTAGATATATATAATTGCAATAGCCATATGAAATTTCATTGTTCTATCTCAATAGGAAGTATTTTTTAAAATTGTTTGAAAAACGGCCCCATGCATTCTTACGGGGGAAAGTCGATTTTTGGGGCCTCCTAGAATCGAACCCATGATAGGTAGGGTGGATTTTCCAATTTTTCCTGAGTGAGATTTAGTGGGCCATTACGGAAAAAAATCGGCGCCTCCGTGGCCCTAGCGGTTTGGGCCTGACATTAATATCCTATATATATATATATATATATATATATGTTATATATATATATCCCCCCGAAGCGTCTATATATAATAGATATATATATGCATACGTGAATTATGAACGTTTGAAACTACACATATGTATACGTAAATTATTATACTCTTAAGTGAAAAATAAAGATGAAATGTGCAGAAAAATTGAGAAATATCGTCTTTGAATCTCACTTGCTATAGAATTCTGCCCCAAAAGAGTCCTGAATAAGTTTTGAGCCCTACACGCAGTGGGGTAAATGTATATAATTAAGGTACGAGTGACTATATGTGCCCCTTAACTCCGTGCCTTCTTACTTGCAACAATGGGGAAACGTCTAAAGGAAAGCGTTTAATGAGGAAGGACGATAAGTATGATTAAATGATGGATGAAGATGAACGAAAAAGACCGTAGTCATTAAGGGGAGGCTGGTGCTAAGGGATGAGAAGAAAGGTAACGGAAAATGGCGTTTCCCTCAAATGAACTTCTGGCTCAATGCGTTGGGGAGCTCAGTAATATCTCCTTAAGATAAGCGCGAACTTTCTCACCCCACTTTTTACGAGTCCCACGATAGATTTATTTCGAACGCGCTAGCATCCATATTCATCTAAGGAAGGGTGCACTAATTTTCTAAAAGGTTAATCCGGATTCTCAATTCAAGGAGCCCTCTGTCAAATTAAAATTCGTACTTAATTTTACGAAAGGTCAGGGCCGCTGTATTCGAAGTAAGTAATTCGAATTCTGAAGTAAGTATCAATATCCTTTAAAGATCAGAGAATTTTAAGACATGTATAAAGATATCTCATAAACTGACTACTTTATGTCAATTAATAACGGGATATTTAATGCTATGAAATTCTATTTTTATAAAATATTAATGCATCTGAAGAGTAGGTTTGAATAAAAGTTACTGAATTATTATAATTATTTCAGTATTACTGATTTCAAGGATATTAAAGACTATAATCTTTCTCACTTGCTCATACATGTATGCATTTATTTTTCCGCCTATCTTTTTTACTTCATACGTGCTACTGCTGTTACTTCATACTGCTATTTTCACTCCATGATAAAGAAATATAAGTGACTGACTCAAAAAAGTACTGTGAGATATTCCAGATAACGTTAATATTGTGATGCAAGTATATGCAAATAAAGTTTCTCAACCTATTTGAGCGCGTGGAAAAGTTTTGGAGAAAATAAGGTACTAGAGTAGACGAAGTTCCATTTAGTTAGAATGTATTTTTCTCATAAAATTTAATATGTAAGATATAGTATAAATTACGTCTTGGTTTTTAATCTTTTTAAATTATTAGTACGTTTAGGTTTTATTGAACAGTAAAAAATCAGGTTATATTCCATTACGTTATTTTAAAATGCCGAACGCAGGTAGTGAAGGGCAAAAGGGTATTCGAAGGCTTCTGGGAACCTTTAGCCAAATTAATTTTTCCAGCGAAAGAACACCTCGTGAAATGAAATCCTTCCGAGTTCGTGGAATTAACCCACTCTTGGAGATCCCTTTTCTTGCAGGACCTCTGGATTTTCGTTGCGGATTAGACCACTGTAAAATAGCTGCGAATGGGACAGATCGCGTGAGATCTGGAGTACAAAGCATAAAAAAGAACTCCGTGGAAACCTGTCGCGAAGAATTTATCTCATTTTTTTTACTTTCTTGTCCACGTTCCCCTTCTCTACCTTCCAATGGAATAACCCTGATTGGGACCTCCAAAATAGCTGGAGGGCGCGGATAGTTCATAACAGAAGGCTGTGAAAAGAGGGGGAGTGTTGTTAGATTTTTTTAGATGAGGGTAAACTCTCTTTTTTCGGGGTGCGCGTAGCCTGAAGGCAGAAGAAACAAACGCTGGTCTATGTTTAGTGTCCCTAGTGGTTTATGTTGACTGTTGGGACTTATTGAGGGAAATGTTGTCAAGTAAGAGAATATTTGTTTGTAGAGGGATACCAATGGATCCCCTCCGTTATTGTTCTCACCTTTCAAGAAACGAAGACTTGAAAAGATACGTGTTATTCTTAGACCAGAGTGATCGATTGTCTGAAAGGGGGAATAAGCTGTTGGAGACTTTTCAAAAGATACAAAGGATAATGTTTAGAATGTTTCTAAGAGATCACTACAGTGGAATTCGATTTTCTGTAAGGTCATGAATATTTCCAGAATTTTAACGGACGTGAACAAAAAACTCGTTTCTTTTGCAATTTCGGTTATTAATATTTAAATTTAAGGTAACCAAATTTACCCTTATCGATGGAGTGAACCATTGACGTTATCGAATATAATCCTTACGAACATATTTTATCTCTTTCACAATTATTTATTTAATTAATTAATTTTTAAACCATATTTTTAATTTAAATTCAAAATTTTAAAAATGTATATGAGACCTCTAAGAAATGTTTATATAAAGTAATGAAAAGAATAGAATTAATATTATTGGGAAATATCTTATATTATTTTTGGCCACCTAAGTTCTTTCTTTTCGGGAATTTTTTTAGCGTAATAATAAAAAAATGAAAATTTCTGGAATTTATTAAATGTTGTTCGTATTTCCATAGAAATTTATTTTTGTCATGTTTGCCTCTTCATTTATTTAATAACGTTTAATTCATTTAGCAATAGCATTATTTTGCAAAGATGAGCGTATGTTATTAGTACACACTATTCTTAGGGACTAAATATTACCCCAAAGAAATCCTAAATATATATGATGCATATAATACGTAAATATTTGTCATAGAAAAAGCCATAAATAAGTCGAAAATAAAATTATCCATAATCTACGATTCATGCATATTATGTCCTCTTTGGAGTTATATGCAATGGTAAATTTTGCCATGATACACTTGAGGCTTTAATTTCATTCCTACAAATTCTACAATCTATTTTTAAAAGTTCTTGATGATATTTTATATTCACGCCTACTTTGCTATACACCTCCACATAGCAACCTGAATTCATTTATATTTATCTTATTCTTTTTAATCCGCCTTAAAGACCTGAGCTTCCCCTCTTGTTTTTGTGGCGAAACAGCGACCTCTAAATGAAGTTCTGAGAACTTCTTTCTACGACTCCAACCCCATTCACGAAACTCCAATTTATGCCAGCCCATGAGCAATTTGGGATAAACACCCACAGAAAAACTTAATTTTCGCTTTTCCTTTAATATTGAGTACATTTCCTACTCAACATTGCTCTCGCTTTCTTTTCTATTATCTCATCAAAATATTCTACTAACTTTGTACCTTTCTATTCAAGATATTCCATACTATCTTCTTATTTCATATTTGAATAATATGTAAATTTTGTTTCTATTTATTTTGAATTTTCGTTCCTTGGTTCCTTCTGTGCCATCCGTCTCTATACGTGACTTTTGCATTTGCATATCTTTCCTTTAATCCAATGTTGGAGTTCCTTAGAGATACGATAAGATTCACAAACATTGAAAGTTTTACTGCAATAAAATACTGATTTTCAAACCTTAAACATTGTTTTATTTAAATAAACAAACATGCACATTATTTTGCATGCCGGTATGATTACTAATGGTCTTACTAAAGTTTAAATTTATTTAATTATTAATGGATAACCCTCTTTTAGTGAAAAAGATGAATTGGCCATTAATTTTTTATGGAATATATTCTCATATTTTTTCGTAAATGTCGAACAATTGTTCCTGAGTCAAGTTATTTTGAGTATTCTAAGAAGCAAATGTTTTAAATTTGTTAGGTACAGATAAAATTTAGGAATTTTTATACAATGTAAAATTACTATTTTGTCTTTGATGAGGTTATTAAAGTTTATTTTCTGTCGTGAGAGATAAAATAATTTTTATAGTGTGTGAATAATGCATAGGGAAAATGTTGCCTTGAGGTGTATCAAAATTACAATTGGGTCAATACCGTAAGGAGAGAATAGTCTCCAATAACTGTCATTATTGCTTATATTTGGCCCTCCCTTAAAAATTGAATTCTATCGGTAACCCCATTTTTCCCTTTTGCTGCATTCGAGTGACACGCGTAATTTACGCTTTGATGGATACATCGTTTTTATTTGTTAAATTCGAGTCCGTCATTTGAAAACGTCAGATCGGGCGTTGGTAATTGTAGCCGAAAGCGGAATCAAAATTAATTTCCGATCGAAGGAAAATAATCCATCGCCGTGATTGGGAGAGTGTGCTTCATCCATCACCAGGAAGCCTTCGACTCGGGGAAACAAATCTCACCTTTTCCGCCCGATTAAGCCGCTCTGAGGTTCCAAATGACCTGTAAAACGAGTGAATCCGTGTCCATCGCTCTTACGGAATGAAATTTTATCCTGATATAAATTTCGGGCGCTCAATTTTCCGCAATGAAAAAGGTCGCGAAGGTAGAAAATACGTCGTGGGCATTAACACGTGAGTCAGCGGTCTTCATTGCGTTCTTTTCATAACCAGGGAAGTCTTGAAAGATGCCCCGTACAAGTTTTGACGTTAAAGGGAGGGAATGCGAAGGAGTGGAGGGAGAAGACTAGTAACACTTTGCTAAGGGGCTGGTAAAGAGGTGGATGGAAGATTGGGTGACCCAGTGACCTGACCCAAATTCTAGGTAGGAATCGCCCGGGAGGTTCTTTTTTCCCCTGTAATCCTTGATTTCTCTGAGCGGTCATCCATCTCGGTGTTTCTTCCCATCGCACGCAGTAAAGCTCACTTCGCATGGACCGCATTCCGCGGGGGCCGTACGTCATTTCGAACCCCCGGCGATTCGCCCACCCCTCGACCGCGGAAATTCTCGCGACTTCGCGAAAGAGCTGAAAGGGAAGTAGGCGGAGGAAAAGTTACGTAACGCACTGAAATTTTAAAGTAAACATTGACGCCAGCGTCGGAAACTGTGACGATAGACTTTGGCGTTGAGCGCTCAAGTTTAAATGTAACGCTCGCGAAGCGTGTAGTATACCACTAGAAAAGGGCACGAAAGATTATAACTGTGTTGAGCTAGGAATTACGTTTAAATTATCTTTGATGAGAATATCATGAGGATTTTTCGTACGAAAATGCTAGTTAAAGCCGAATTAAATGATAACTAAAAATTTAAGCGTTGTTAAATGGTGCATCACCTTATCTATCATATTTGTAATGTGATAATACTTGTACATTCAGATTACTTATATAAGATTAGTCTAACCTTACATATCTGATGGTTTTCTCGACTTCATTTAATTAACTTCAATCAAAGTTTTATTAATTCCCTTTTTTTAATTACTAACTATGACCTTCATTCGGTATTTGAGAGATAGGAGTTGTGCATACATTGTACTTAAAAATAGCTGCTGGTCATCGTCTTACGGATGATTGAATTATTATATGAATTACGTCAGAAGATATGAAGATAACTACCGTAAAATGATGAAATAGGTGAATACTAAAATTTACGAGTAAACTAGAATTACGTTATAATTATAAAGAAATTTATAATATGAGATTTAATGGATGTATGTGATTTTATGATAATTTAAATTTCAATCGATCGATCATGGCCTAAGAATGACTTCTTCCTTAAGTGAAGTAAACAAAACAGATTTTTATTTATGTGGTAATTTATTTTAGTAATGCCAAATTAGGGGCCGAGCATTAATTAAGTCCATGATGAGATACTTCATTCTCGTCATATAGCATTATTCCACCCCAGCCTTCTTGACTCGATCTTGTACATTCTTTCTTCCTTTCCTTTTGACCGCCTCTATCTGTGCGTAGCTGTTGAGAGAGACACAAGAGGCAGAAGGATTTAAGAAGTAGAGCAAAGAGAAGGACCTTTTGAATGCACATTGGATAATTTCATCGTCATCTAATATTCCAGCCGTGTTCCCCGATCTTTCGTCTCTTTGTCCGTAAGGCGCGATTTTCGCCACTGCGATGTTTCCGTATTTATGGGTTGACGTGACCCGAGAGGTGGGATGTGCCTGTGATCCTCGACGGCGGCGGTTACTCGAGAAACGATTTTTCCCCGTGGCAAAGGTTAGGGTGATTCATTGAGGGTAAATAACTTAAATTTTTCTCTACCTCCCCACCTTTCTTCGCCTTATGAAGCTCCTTTGGCCATAGGTGTCGGAGTTAATAAGGTTTCGATTAACGAGCTACTTTGTTCCGGTAATGTTTCCTAAATCAAAATTAAAGGAGAACTAGATCCTCGGAGGCGATTCTCTTTTTCCTTTGTGGATGCGACTTCCTATAGAGGACTTGTTAGCCAAAGAATAAAGTGAAACGATTTCGAGCAAAAGTCTCACTTGAGCTTACCCTCGAATGTAGTAGCATCGGCGTAGTTTGTTTGATTCGCATTCTTCTAATTAAGGCAATATTCTAAATTTCCATTCCAAACTCTCTCTCCGTGAGAATTATATACTTCTTTCATTTTTTAATCCGTATAATATGAAATATTTTTGTGATACTGTAGAGCCGCAGTTGTACAGTATTTATATTGCATTTTAATCTTGCATATGGTTTATGTACGTATAATAAAGCATGTTATTGCAATTGGTTCAAGAAAATTTCATATAATAATTAGGAAATGCATATTAAAGAGGATAATTTATAAACATATAATAAAAGTGTTCAACTATAGTACGATATTTAATAATTTTCTGTTATGAAGGCGTAATTTTTTTATATATGGATCAAAAGTAGCATACTATAATAATATCAGTCTCATTTTTAACGAAATTTTTAGAAAAATCATCTGTAAGAAAATTTCATCCTAACAGATAAAAACTGGTAAATTTGATTAAATTGATCGTGGGAAACATTTTTAGGAAATATCTCAGTTTATTAGACTTATTAATGGTAAAATAATGCAAATACGATTTCGATTTTTTATTCATAAATTTGTAGCGGCTGTATCATTGGAATCCATGAGAAAGGAGGTCACTGAATTGAATATTCGTAGCTCGATCTAACGTGTACACTTGGAGTACGGAGGATTTCATTCCTTAGAGTCTGCATGCGGCTAAATGGTCCAATGCACATCTGTATAGGGAATTTCCTTCATAGCTAGGTCATGATTTGGTTCTACAAAAACGGTTCAATTGCTTACTGAATTCGAGTTCCGTCCATCGCTTCCAAAATACTGCTTCTCTACTTCAATTTGACGATAACGAATGGCGAGCCTTATAACGAAGAAATACCTATAGAAACTACATCTAAGGAATAAAAATAGAACGAAAAAGGAATATTCTTTTATACGATTCTCTTTGAAATCTTGGGCCGTTTTAAAATTCGATCCATCTCTATTGCATTCTTACTTTGTTTTTTTAAGGTTTGGATTTGAATAAATATTTAAGATTCCAAGATATTCCTTTTCTTCATAAAGAACAATAATATCTTTAAATCGTTAACAAAATTTTACCACTATTCGGTTCTAATGCAGTAAAAAATGACTGTGACATTGAGGTCATTGTGATCAAAGTAAACTCTGGGAAAAAAGTTGACTGACTTTCGCTAAGCGTTTGCTAACCTGCGGCAGAAATTTAATCGGTATAATTTTATAATTTCCCCAACTTTTCTCCTCGAATTCATGACAAAATACTCCAATTAATTTCTTTAAGGATTTAATGCTTCAATGGAAGCACTTGCTTCTGCATGAAATTTCTGCTCATCTCTGCATCTGTTGAATTAGGAGACCCGCATAAACTGCTGCATACGATATAACCAGTTATGATAAGATCCGCATACCCAGAACTAAGGTTTTCACGCATACTGCACCCGAGGATATACTATGCCTTCTGCTGTATGTATTATCCTTTGAAGATGCATCTTACCTCGGACAGTTGTGCCTAGTCTCTTGGCTATCAAAATGCACCAGAAATAAACCGTTTTGAGAGAGAGACCAACTTTAAGATTATTTTCAATATGAGCCATCTCTTTATTAATAATCTTCAATTATTTAATTTTTTATCTATGTATGCGGGAATTTACGATTTAACTGTGAGAAAAAAATATTAATTTTAAATTATAAGATAATCAAAATCCATATTCTTTAACATAACATGATAAATAATTTGGAGTTGATTGAATCTTCAAATTTTCAAGGTCATGCGAATGAAATCTCGCTACTATTTTACTATTAATGTTACCTTTGGCAAAATAATTTATTGTACGGAACACTTTGTCCGCATTACCCACTCACGTAGATTTATCCCTCTAGATGAGTGAACATTTAATATTCAAAAACATTGATGTATGATAGTGCTCATTCTCTTTATTGTTTATTTTCGTAAAATTAGGATTTCTCATAAATATGTAGCCTTTTTTTACAAAACTACTATCTTTCATTGCTCTATCGATATTTTAAGGTTATAAATATTATTTAATTTATGCTATGTTTGAACAATAGAAACAATTTTAAATATATTTATAGCGAAAAATTCAATAGTAATATGAGTTTCCTTACATAAAAAATTCTCATTGAAAATGTTTGTATTATCAGTTTATAACTTTGCTGTATACTCGGTCGGTGAGTTACTCACATAGAAGAAATACGATCTTCATATAAGAATCAAATTGATTTCTTTTGTTAAGGCGAATCAGTACTCCGCTGTATTTATCCAGGGAATACAGCTCCTCGCATCTAACGCACAACCGCTACTGAAGTTTTTTCCGGTCTGTTCCCCCTTTTCGTGGATTCATCAATTTTCCATACGGATCATCTTCTACCAGTTCTAATCACCTTTTACTTATAACGTCTTCCCGGAGTTCTCCATAGCATTTCCACATGGGTTAACACCATCCCCTCCTTCAATTCTTATCAACCAGCCAGTCTCTTGCCCAAATCCCCATTCTCTAATACCACCACCTAAGCCCACTCACACACATCCAACTTGCCTTCCCCATTGACTCGTGTAATAACCCTTCCGAGCAATCCAAGGTACTTTCCTCCCCACTGCAGCCCCTCATCTGTTCCTTAAGTCTCCAAAGGCCTGGCGTAACAACAAACCGACACCCTCCAATTCAGCCGTGATCCCCCACTTCTTCCACTCCATTCTCCCCACGTTACAAACCCCTCCCCCTAACTCCGCCATTTCTTTCTCTGTCTCGTTACCTAAGTTCTCCAGGCATTCCTCCTTTTCTCAAGGTCCATCCTTAACCTCTCCCTCTCTGTCTTTTGTTAGATCGTCTTCTCCCCAAATTCTCCCTTAATTCCTGCGGTTAAATTGCGTCTTAATCATCGCTCAGATTACTTCGAATATCCAACCGCACAAATGTACAGTACAAAGATCTCTCCCTTACGAGATCATTACACCGAATTCGATCTGCGCAGTTTCTCGTTACTCCTAATTTTCTTCCTTCCGAGATCTTTGATCTTTAAGACGCGAGTAACTCCATCCTCGGAGTCATTTTGCCATGAGCTAGATATTTTATGGCTGATCCCGTTACTGGATTTCATCTAAACGAAGACGCATTTGCAAAAAATCTCTTCGGTCCAGTCACTTTTTCTAAGTATGATGCGAGAGTATCCATCTCGACTCAGTTTTTCAAGATAGTTACTAACTCGGCGCATTATCGAGGAAATATCGCTTCAATATCCGGAAATAATGATCGTCTGAAGGTAAACTGAGAAAAAACGAGGTCAAACGTCAAATAAATTGAATGGACTATTGGAGAGGTTCATTTTGAAATACGATACGTTCCAAAATAATTTTCTCTGTAGGCTCTGGTTTGTTTCATGATCAATGTATCGTACTTTTAGATTAAATTATATTTTATTTATCTTTTGATAGCTCAGCCTAATTACATTACCATCCTCTTTTCTTATCATAATGACTCCTTACAGTTTGTAAAGGTAATCTTTCCTAGATGGACTGCTTGTGGGCATTTTCTTATTTACCTCAATTATTATATCCGTAATATTATTAGATATCTTCTAATGTTCTAAGTGCAATGATTTATTTTCCTTCAATATTTATATTAATATGTAAATTTCTTAGAAAATTATGGTTCACATGTACTCCTGATGAGAATCAAACGCATTTTCCCTTTCATCAAAAGTAAACGCCGTTCTCCCCTAATTCGGAAGCCACTCCCTTTGCTGTTATGCCTCAACAATCGTGAATAATAAGCAAAATAACGAAGTATTAAAAAGAGTTTTTTTGTAAGATATTTTCGCAACCAAATAACATACGGAATTATCTCTGAATAAGATCCCATGATAATCCCATCAGCCAAGACAAACAATGATTTTTAATCAAATCCATATTTCCATTCCAGACCTGTTGGGATAACAAATGCTCTCTTATGTAGTTCATCATGCCGGCTCAGTATTTTTCTCGAAAATCCCATTTCCGCGTTTCATCCAATTCTTCCCTTCTTATTGCAGACCCTTTCTTTCTCTTATTACCATTTCCACTCAATCCCATTCCTCTCCGGGCTATTTACATTCTCTCCTCATTTTTTCCTCATGTGCTTTTACGCTGCCTCATTCACCAATTCCACTTTCTCCGCTCATCACTCTCCCTCCCACGCACAAGTGGTCCTCCCTTTCAGATGAGAGTAATTGGCTTCCATTCTTATCCCTTGTCTCCCCCTCTCATTGCATTTAGCTGCCCTTTGTTTGCCCTGCTCTTTTCCAACGACTAATACCCGCCCGTCTTATTTCTTCGTCTTCCTTCCAGATGTCCCTCCGACGCCTTTGTATCCGCTGCACTGAGTGACGTCTTCTCATTAATAATCATCCTCTTGCACTCATCGCGGCTTCCCATTTCTAGAGAACCGGTTGATGCGGATATGGTCGTCATTTCCCCACTCATTATATGCCACTGCGCATACAGATTGGTCAGTTCAGAGTTCGTGTCCAATCCAATGATTTTATTTTTTGAGGAAATCATTTCGAAAGCAGTCGGAAAATCGATGGCTTCCATACAATTGAAATAATCTCAATAATAACACTCAAATAATCTTTAGAGATATTAAATATTTTTCATGTATAAGAGTGGAGACAAATGTATCCGTGACTACTTTTGTCTCAGTCTACTTATAATCGTTCTAAAACAAAGTTCTAATGTTAGAGTTTTGTTAAATATTATTATAATATTATAATCATAATCATATTCGATTTAACTAATTATTTTTCTCTTTAGTACACAGGACTCATAGAGAGTATGCATCAAGCATTTTTTGCTCTCTCAGACATGTACGTGGGTTTAAGAAGATAATCATTAAAATGTTGAAGATATAAGTATCTAGAAAATAGCTTCCATTTTGCTTATATTAGACAAGTAAATCTGCTTGTTTTACTCTCAATATTATCCATCCACCGCCAGCCTATGTCTCAGTGTGTGTTAGCAACATTTCTTTCGGTATCACCAAGTTGCTGCTAGCGATGCCTTTGCTCAGTGGGATGAGCTTCTCTCTCTTGCAATATTTCCATGCCTCGTTGCTATGAAGTCGCGAATGTAGTGCTGGGTTACTTTGCTGTTACGTCTGTATCGAAGGAGTCAAACGTTTCCAGACGTAGAGAATACTAAAAGAACTAAGCAACTCTTGGCTGTTGAGGTCGGTGTAGTTGCTAGGCAATAAAACTGGAAATTGAGGACTAGAAGATTTATTATACGTCCATGTAAAACGTTTTCCGCTACCGGTTTTGTTAGCTGGATCGAATCCAAAGGCATTGGAAAGACTCATTGAATATTGCGCAGCGTAAGTAACGAAATTAGACTACTTTTATAGCGCCCGATTTTCTGCAGTGCAATTTATGTTTAAGTGTATTGATTTTTCATACATTTCCCTACTAGCCTTTAGGAATGAATTTTATACTATTAAAAGTCTTTATTTTTACTCTAAGCAACGCTTTGGAACTATTGATTCACGAAATCCGTTTAGATGAATGGGCTCCGCAAACAATCCATCTTAATATTTAACATGTATAATTTTTAAATAATCCTTTTCTTCTGCAATATCAATATTTCCTCTTTACATAATTTTACCCAGTTATTCGACATCACTCTGTACAGTTCTTACCATAAGCGATCGAAAACTTTTAACCAATAGGAATCATGATGAAGTTGATCGGATAAGATTGAATTATATTGAACATTTCAGAACGCTACGCAGATTAAAGAACATTTTATAGACAATTCAATTAATTATTAGTATTTGATTATTTTTGTGATTCATATTACTGTTATTTATTCTATTTTATGTGAACTCTACCTCTCTAAATACATTCTTATATACTTATAAAATTATACATTCACACAGCTTATATTTATCATATTTTTATCATTTATACTGTGTATCTTGTTCTTAAAATCAGGGAATCACCTAAAGATTTTTGCCACATGTATTCATATTATTATCTACTTATAGATGTGTAGTACAGCGATAGGAATAAATCAAATTGGAAATAAACTAAAATAGTAAGATAAGATTTCAAGGCACGGCTTAACGATGCAGCGTTAGCAGCGAAAAGAAAAGTCATAATAAATTTTGGGATTTTCATTTTAAGATATTGCAACTATAAACTTTTCTTCATAACATCTCGGGACTAAAATGAAATGAATGGAAAGTACTTTATTGCTAATACTCAGAAGCAGGACCCTTCTTCAAATGAATAACTGCCTGAACATTTGTCTCTCCTCTGTCATCAAGACACATTTTAAGTATGAGGCCGCGAAGTTTCCACGAACGGCCATTCTGAGGAGTTTATAGCTTTCTCGCAGAAGTAATTCAGCGCCATTTCCGATCCATTGGTTCGTTTCTCTCATCGTGTGAAGAAAAAGGAGATAACGGAAAAAGTGCTAAAACAGGAGCTCTGCTGATGGTTTCTCAGCAAATGAAAGAAGATTCTAGTCGTAATTCTTCTATCTTTTATATCCCTTCGAAATTTAAAAGAGCGTACATTTTCACGGCTAAAGCAAGAATTGGAACGTAATCACGTTTCGAATTTACTGTTCCTACGTGGTGGTCAAATTAAACCTTTCATTCCGTGGCCGTTGCTCTCCAAAACTTTATTTTTTTCTCGCAACAAATTTTTTCCAATTTACCGGCCGTATTTTCCGATGCCTTATCTCTTTATTAAACCGAATTCGGCGTTGTTTCCCAAATGATACCGCTTAATATTCCGGCATCTAATTCCTTGGCTTTTTCCTCTCCTACGAACCGCATTTCCCGCTCGATTATAACCCGCTCATGCCTTATATGGAGCGTCCGAGGAATTTTATCGACTGTATCTATGGAGTCCTCGTTCAGCTTCTTCCACATGGAAATTATCTCGTAATCTAATCTCTCGTATCATCACAGATTCCGAGACAATTCAGCTTCTTTTAGCCGTAAATATCTCCATTTTGTACGGACAGAGAAAAAGCGTTACTTCTCGGGCTATTATTAGGTTAAAAGGAGGAAAAGATAGTCCTGTTTACTAATCCTAAAAATATTAATCCCGAAAATTCGCTTCTCGAGTGAACGCCCTCTATCTTTTCACGGTTATGTTATCTCACCCCACCGAGAGATTTCTCCTCCTTTTTATGTACTCTCCATTTCCCTCCTTTGCATAATCTCGGAAAAAATTCCCACTCTCTCAATCTTCCACCGAAATAAAAAGCGTACTCCGTAAACAAAAAAGGCCGAAACCGCCGTATGAATTCTTTTTTATGGCAACTTCCCTTTTCTCTCTACAACACTTTCGCTTTCATTCCACGACTACGAACTTGTCCTCCCATTCGCTCGCTCCATTTCCACCTCATTTACTTCCAAAGAAGAGAAATGTTAGACTCCTACTTCGCAGCCCCACCCATACACTACATGCCCCGTGTCATTCCTATCCACCCACTCCTCTGCTTTCTTTTAATTACCGATCCTCCCACTGTTCATCTCCCTTCTTATTCCCTTATTTCTTTTCCCGATTTTTTTACCACGATTATTCCACCCTCTTCTTGCATTTTCCTCTCCCACGCATCCTTCATTACCTCGTCGTTGCGAATCTACTTATCTGTCAACCCCTCATCATCCTTCCCTTTCGTTTCATCTTCTACTTCTGTTCCCTTTGCCCTGATCTTCTTCCTCCTCCTCTGTCCCACTCTTCCTTGTCTTGATTCTCTATCACGCTCCCTTTCTAAGCATCTTCGAAGTGATTTTCTATCGCATTCAACATCTTCCTTACGATGATAGTCGTCTGACGATGCTACGATGATTTAGCTGCGAACATCCATTGATTGTCATAATTAACCTCACAAATGTTCTTTCGTAGTTTTTAGAAGATAGCTTTTCTATCTATTGTGGTTTATTATCTATATACTCTCCCTTACCAAGTCATTGTATAGCAATGTGAAACATTTATTCCTGAATCTCGTAAGTTATTTATTAATCTTTTGAATAAGAAATGAGACTTAAAGTCTCAAATGATTTGAAAGGCAAAGTTTTATTCTAATTTAATGTACCTTGATTTACATTTTTAAAGGGATTACTGGAAACAGAGACTTTCAAATTTAAATCAAGATTTATAATAAGAAAGAATCTTTCTGATTTAGTATCATAATTTATACTATTCTTTTCGTTTAATCCTTTCACAGTTGCTCATCAATTGGCTCTTTCATTTACCTTCTGTAAACAAAACGGCCATATTCTATGTTTTACCTTTATAATTTTATATATTAGGGTCTAATAAATTTTTTTCTGAATTCTACTAATCTTTTTTCGATCGTCATAAGTTTATACATTTTTATATTCCCGTTACATTTCTTTTTCTCCTTTTATTTATCGATTTTCCGCTCATTTAATTAGGAATTGCTCATTCCTTCGCCAACTAATCTCATTTTCCCTCCTAAGGTTTTATTTCGTCTCTATTTATATCCCTCGCTTTTCAATCTCTCCTGTATTTTCTGAAATCACTACCTCTTTCAGTTGCCTCTCTTTTCAATCTCTCGAAAGGTATCTTTTCCCATCTATTAAAAACAACCCGCCTCTTCGAACTTTCTATCCCTTTCTTCATCCTCTCCACATGTTCCATACCCGTTTATCCTTTTTTCATCTCTTCAGTTTTTTGTCCCTTTTCCATCCTTATTTCAACCTTTTCCCAAATTCCCTCTCTCGGTCGCAATATCTCTCTTATCCACAATTTCACACTCTCCATTGTGGATATTCCTCATCTGAATGCCCTCGTGTAAACAGAATTGATGGATGAATCATGTACCCAAAACGTTGCTTTTTTGTTTTGATCCACGCTCTTCCCTTTCGATTTCATACCTCCGAATTAATTATCTCGCCTTTTTTGTCCTCGTCACTTTAGTCTTTCGTTATTCTTCGCGCGTGTAATTGCCACGAATACCTTAATTCCCGTCACGCGTCTACTCGAGCCGCGTATCCCACGCACACACACTTCTATAACTCTCTATCAATGCCCTCCTCTTTCCCCACCCTGCATCAGATCATACCTAACACCCCTTAGCGATGCTGGGCTCACGTAATAACAGCCCTCCCGTCGGGGGAAACACAGCCGTTTAATCGCGGTTGCCTATCTGGATGGCCTAAGGAAATACGAAGCCTCCCTAGATCCTTGTCTCTCAACCTCCATCTGATTTCTCCGTGAGCCTTTTCTCATACACGCTTATCTATCTCAGTTTTTATTTCCATAGTCGCATGCTTCCCAGAAGTATATCGGTTAACATTCCATAGCGTGTCGCATTCTTTTATCCCACTCAAGTGCGGTAAGTTTACCCGAAAAATTCGTATAAAAGTTTGGAGCGATGTTTTACGGCTATCCAACGAAGGGGCTGCGGCTGGTTGCCACTTTTTCTAAGTTTTAAAAATGAATTCCGTACATAAATAGGAGAAACACATGAAGCTCATAAAACATTCTTACGTTTAACTTACTCTTTTTCGGACTATATATTCTTTGACTGGAACTTCTAATTAATTGTCGATTACCTATGTTAGAATACGGTTAAAATAAACTTTATTATAAGAAACAAAAGGTGTCTAATTTATGAAAATTCTCTACCAGACATCAGCCGAAATCTGTAATAAAAAATATTAAATTATTGATATGATGACAAGGAATGAAAAAAACAATTTTTATATGATTAAATTATTCCTAAGGGTTCAGTCTTTCCACATTTATCGGGTGTTATAATTGACTATCAAGATGTATATTTGATGACTGATTATTTCAATTGCATCTTTCATCATCCTAATATTCACTATTAAGCGATGGCTGTAATTTGTTTCTCTTCTGCAAGAGATTCTTTTCATGCAGTCGATTTCGGTTGGTAAATACCATTCGATAAAAAACAGAATCAAACGTTATTTTCTCAGCGGGTATTCATTTTCAGCGGAACATAAATACAGCATTTCTTACAAACAATTTACATGAGGTTGTTTACATACCTTGTCAGATGGTGATGGAAGACTTGCAGGATTAAGGGCCAAATACCGATGCAGCTAAGAATAGAGGTGGTGCGTCTAAAGTAATTTAAAATGAAGTCGTTTTATTTTTCGTATCCTTCTAGAAACGAATGATTAATAGAATTGCTTATTAATGTCTAATGAGAGCGTTGTAATCAGATCAAACGAAATTGTAAATTTCATTCCTCTTTTCTTTTTTGTTATTTTGCTTCAATTATTTCTAACAGGTATTCATAGCATAAGATTAACAATTATAATTGTATTAATTCGCTGAAATATCGTAAATTTAAATATTTTTAACCATAATGGCTATTTAAATCCTGTAAATTTGAACACCTTTAAAAATATATTAAAAATGATTGGTATTAAACTTCCGGTCATTCAGATCAGAGTTCGTTAATATATTATTATATACCATATTTTAAACATTTTACCATTTGATATGCAAACGAGTATGGTTCGTTATTATCAAATAACCGGTAGAAATGTTTTAACTGAATGTATATAATAATGTTTGATTCCCAAGTAAGATAAAACACGTTATTCATTATCGAAAAGTGTAACCTCATAAGCAATCAAATCAATTAGAAAATATACAACCACTTCCCCCAATATAGTTTATTTGATATGATTAAAATTTTATATAAATAGAATTTCCTCCGAATATTATTTGTTTATTGATCTTTTTTAATGTGAGGGAAATCGGGACGTAGCCCGCCACTGTCAACACAATTAAAGCAAAGCAATTAATGCCGAATATCACATTGGCATTCATGCAAAAGGGGAAATGAGAGGGGAAACTGCGATATCAAGCTTTCAAATTCCCAGATAAATCTATTTCTAATTTCAAACTATTTTAGGACTTTTGCTAGTTTAACTATCCAAATATGATAGGTACACATCTTATTTTAATTCGCATTTTGAAAGTATTGAACTACAAACTTTAATTATAACTTATCTTACATTATTTCTCATTTGAATTTATATTCATTCTATTATCCTCGAAATTTATAGTATCCTTCGTGTAATTTAAAATCTTTTTGAAGATGCTAACAATTTTGTAGAAATAACTAAATTTTATTTAATATTTTATTACTTTTCAATATGTGGATTGATTAATTTAATTGGTTCGAATCGCAAGCCTCGGATTAAATAAAATTGACGAGGATCCAAAATTTTCCAATTAAAGTTCATTTTGATCGAAAGATAATGGACGATGTCTTTCCCATTAACTAAATATTTTTCGTGAAATCCCTCGGAGTTGAGCGTCTGCGAAGGGTAATGGGAAAATGACCAAGAGAGAATTATAATGGCGAATAATTCCGTCTTTTTTAAGCCCGGATTTTAAGCATTCTCGAAGGCCTTTTCTAATTTTCAGGCGGCATATTCGGAGCATGGTTTATTAACCTCCCGAGCGATGATGACTTGGCCTTCTTTGAGAGACGTAATTAAAAATTCCTCCTATCGCATGGCATAATTACCCGCACGAGATGATGGGATGTAATTTTTCGATGCGCTCCATTATATAAAACTAAATTCTTAGATGAGGTATTTTATAACGGGAGGACGGTATTAAGTCAATTAAGACATAGTTAAAGAAGAATATAAAATGCGGAATACTCAAAGATTAAGGAAATTGCCCATCTCTTACAAGAAATTGAACTATTTTGAGTAGCCTATAATTTACCCTTCTTCTCTTTCATTTAACAATTTTGTTGGAATGTCTGCAAATAATGTTTCTCTCAAATTAGCATGTTTACTTTACCTAAATTAAAATCAATTATAACTCATGAATATTTATAAAATTTTTCAAGATTCTGTTGCCATTCTTTTCCTTGAGAAATAAATAATTTAAATTCAGCAATCAAGCATGTAGATTAAAAAATAATAATTTCAGAAATCGATTCATTTAATGACGTATTTTGAGAAATATTTATTTTCTTTTTTTGTACGATCTCTTACTTTGAGCCGTCGTTTAATTTTTTATGTAACCGAAGGAAAAAACCTTAACGCATACTTTGTTTATAATCTAATAATGATTAGTAAGACGTTTAAGTATCTTGTAGAAGCATTCAATCGTCTTCAAAGCTTCTTCTCATTCGCATCGTGTTATTATTTATTTAAGTAGCATTCGTCTGAAGTTTTCTGTGGTAAGAAATTGTGAGAGAGACTTTTCAGGAAATGAAGTATAAGTGTAAATCCCGCTCCATGGAGTACACGAGGTGAAACCAATCTCCTTTATTTCTAATACGTGCCTCGATGTCAGCTAACAAGTGAGTGGGGGCTTTGTTAGTTTGAATGGCAAAGACGCGAAATGCGAAGTGTTTAATGAACGCTGCAACCATCCAGTTTAACTATGGCAGTGCAAGTCACCGTCTCGCTTCGCAGCAGTCGTGCACGAGTAATTCAGGTTCCCAACGAGAATAGGGAAACCACACTTGATTTATCCTTTCCTTCTCATGCGATTTGGTGGAGGGCGTGGGAGTGAAAAGAGGTTAAACGTGAAAAGTGAGAGGGCGACCAAGGAAGGTGCAAGTTTGCGAGCTATGACTTCTTGGTGGAAAATTCACCACGTTCGCCTCCGGCAATTCATTAACCTCTTGGTGGGTTCTTCCATTAATTTCACCTCCTGCATTGTTTGTTTCTGCGGTTCCCCGATTTCGAGATGATATCAAGAACGAAAAGAATATTCCAGAGGGAAGTGCGTGATAGCTCCTGTTCTATGATGTAAATTATGGATAAGGGATATAATGAGATATAACTTATTTATTAGAATAACTGATTGTAAAATAAATACATGTAATCCCACTCACTGCATTGCATCCATTCATTCAAACCCATTACAGAGAAGGAAAAGAGATTTTTTCCGAATTACCTTTTTATTCCCAATCAGATTTTTCTGTCTTTAAATGTGATACGAATTTTTTTTTTTCAAATGTAGCTCTCTGATTAAAACTACCATTCCACTTCGATGGAACCTATTAAAATTTCAAGTAAAAGTCTTTCAAATATTTTCCTGCCCTCAATCGTACCATTCTTTCGTAAGGTTAAATTTATTCCTTAAAGGAAGCCCATATTCGAGTAAGTCTCATTAAAATTAGAAATCGGCCACTCAATTAAGCGCTCGATGTGAACTAAAATGAAATTCGATAGTTTGCTTCGATTATTGAAAGGCGAATTACCGCGATTATGTTACCGATTCGTATTGATCTGTAACGATGGATCATTTTTGTACCAGGATGCACGATCGGTATGAAAAGAATGTGCTGGAGATAAAAAAACAGGTAATTAGTACTTTGCATTTCGAACTCGGCGTGAAATGTTAGATTGATGATAACGTTAATTGCACTCTCCCTTTTATGACAGTTAAGTTAGAGCAGTTGCAAATTTCCATCGCTATAAATAATCCGGTTCACATCCGCGTGAACAAAGTATACGTTAGTTTCGTCGTTCACATGTCTTCAGACCAATTACATAGCCCCGCCCCTTTTATTCCCTCACAAATAATAATTCCCTATGTAATCTTCGCTTATCTGCGATCTCTCTAAAATCTAAAACGTACGCGTTTGTTATCGTTCCATAAATATACTTCGGGGGCTGACTTTTAGCGTCATTCTCACGCACGCCCTTCGGGGCTAAAATCTGGGTACGTGTCGCTGGATATGGGATCGGTATTCGCCGCAAGGCTTATACGTTTGTTCGGAGGATACCCTCACTCCATCGCGCGGGTAAACAGCTTCTCATTCTAGTTCACCTGAGCGGTCGAAATGGGGGAGGTAATCGCTTGGATAGCGAGTGCTTAAAGCCTTCACAACCGAAATCGGATCGGGAATAAATAAAAAAGGGGCTGTTTCGTATTTTTCTTTATCCAGACGGGCGTCGGGGGGCCGTCATAGATCGACAATCCTAATCTCTCTTTGTCTCTTTCCACCGACGATTTTTATTCCGATTCCTCTTTGATTTCCGTGTTTATCGCCCGATATTTTATTTTTTTCGGCCCTCGATTACGCGCATGGTTTTTTGTCCTTTTGTATCAGCGAAAGAGATTAAAAATTATCGCCCCAAGCTTTCGATCGGAGGAATTAGCGGAAAGAATTTAAGGGACTCGAAGAATAAATGAATGTGCAAAAGAACGGCTGTGGTGGATTTAAGCGGTGCGTTGTACTAATGACGTTCGAACGAATTGTTTTAAATATCGTTCGGATTTGTTTGTTTCATAACTCCATCAGCTGCCGTTAGGGGACTATAATGCTCTATTCACGTTTCTATTGGACACATTCCAATTGAATAAATCTTCATTGTAAATTAATGCAGTACGTGCAATTTACATTTCAGTGATTTCCATCGCATTTTCGTGATATATTTCAGCGTGGTTCAAATACTTTGTAAAATGCTTGTATTAGTACAGTTGTATTTTACCAAAGGATTGTGTTGTCACTGGCTCTCCGATATTTAAATCAAGACCAAAAAGTTTAATAGCTATTTATATAATAGAGAAGAATTATTTCGACCCCAGTTTTTGTTACCTCTAGTGTAATGATTAATTCTCAGCCATATTTGTTATGCCTTTGGAATTTAATTTTACAATCTTTTTGTGGTATAAATATCTTGTTGCGTTGAGCATTTATTTATGAAACAGCAAAGTGATTCGTTTCTATATTCGGTTATATTAGTCGTTCTTTTGTATTATCTCTTTAATGAAATTCTAAACCGTTGCGTCTTTAGTGCACATCGTTTCATTGGCATCTCCATTGATAATTGAAAATTTTATCTTCCACGTGAAGGATCAGGATATGTGAATAGATATAAATAAAGCATAATAATATTATATAATCTTTAATCATGGATTTTTGATTAAAAGTAAGGTTTTTTTTAATTCATGAGTTAGATTAGCCGTGTCAAGTCATTTGATACTTCAACTCTGACACAAACAACTGTAAGGATCACCTTTTGATCGACGAAAACAGGAGTAGTATATCAAAGCTTATGTGCATATGTAGCACGTCAAAGTAGTTGATATCAAACGGTGCAGAATGTCTAAGCCTGCTTTGTTTGCGATCTAGTAGGGGTGATGATGCGTTCATAGATGACTTTTTTGTCATCCAATCCATACTTGCATTACAATTGTAGGTGACGGAAGAGCGTAACATGGACTTAACAAACGGAAATTAATCCGAAATTAAAAATCTAGGGATGAATTTAGGGAGAGTGGGAATATGAGAGATAAAAGCTCTATAAATTTTGATAAATTGGTAGTGATGTTTAAAATTTGTACGCACATTTTTGGCTTTAACGATATATATATGTATATACGTATATTAACTTTGCAACTTAGTACCTCATATTTCTATCGTATCTTCAACAACTACTTAATATTATGATCTCATGTAGACATTCCAATTATTTAAGAGATTAGCTGCAATGCTCTCAACGTACATAAAAACCGAGAGGAAAATATGTAGTTTATTTTTGGCTAATCGAAATCTCTTTATATTTTTGTCTGTAAGAATCGAACGAGAAACCAAAACAGAAAGGTTTTTTCATAATCCTCCATCGCTTTTTTCCTTTGGCCGAAATTTTTTTGTAAATCCTTGGAGGGAATTAGTGTTTTGATCAATAAGTTTTCAAAAATAAGCCAAAAAATTTAGATTTAAAAATACCTCTTCCTTTCCATTGATATACGATTCCTTTTTCAGCTTTAGTATGAATTAATATTATTAAGATGTGATATTTACCGAGAGGTGAACATTCCAAGCTTCTATTTTTAGAAATAGAATTCATAGCGACCATCTTAAATAATATACATTGTAATTTCCACGATATTTTGTTCTTGGCATCTTTAGGTGATTCAGTAACCTAAAGATGTTAACTCCTTCAAGAAACAAGTAAAAATTATATACTGTAGAAGTAATTAAGTATTTTATTTAAATATATGTTATGTTATTTAAGGATATAGTTTTTGATACAATCCATTAAATGAAGATTGAACATATTAGTTTTAATTTTTAATTACTCATATTAGAATCGTCGGATTAATATTCAATTAATACCCAGTTTAAAAACAGAATACATTTCCTTTTCAAAAAAGAAAATTCAATCGACTAAATAGGTGAAAATTACAAATTGACAAGAATTTAATGCCCTTGCTATTTTCTATCAGTAATTCGAGTATTTTAGTTCGCGTTCACTTGCAAATTAGTTCGTCATAAAATAGGCTTATTAACTCTATTTAATATATCTAATGTAGCTACGTATGCACAACAATGTAACTTTACATAATAATGTCATGAGCTCTAATTTCCATGTAGCTTCGATATCACTATTTATTTAAGCTAAAGCAATAATGGAGATGATTGGAAGTTTTGATTTGGATTCGGCCGGGATTAAATAATAACTAATGAGAATTTACATCGTAATTCACGTCCAAATGTTTGATTAAGCCTTTCAATAGTAATTATGCTTAATTATTCATTCATTCCGCGTCGGAATTAATTGGTCGCATGAATTCGTTATCAATCAACACGGATACGGAAAAGAACGTAGCGAATCCAAATCCGCGAATCTTACCATTATTTAGCACGATCAAAGGGATTTGGAAAGAAGAGTCGCGTTAATTACGCATTTAATTGGATAAAAGTCTTGCCGTTTTCCGCTTTGACCGCCGACGGAATAAACAGCCGAATCGGCCGTAAAAAATAAAGGTTGTTAAATCTTAAAAAGGATTGGAAATGAAGGTTCGAACGTTGACATCTTTCCATTGCGGACGATGGCCCGAATGCCTTGAGGCTCTTTTGATGCCGTCATATATTTGCGTACGGCAGTCCGCCAAACTCCTTTCAAATGTTAATAATTTACGTCGTGCTCAGTGACGAGCTCGCGAGAAATTTTATTACGTCCCCTCATCGTTCGAATTACGTACTTGAGTCACGTCGCACGGATGGTTGCTCTCGTCTGTCACGTGTGCAGTAATTACGCGTGATAGGTTGATGCGGATGGTACTGCGCGGAGGAAAAACTGTTTCCCTGAGTCACGCTCGATTCCCCGTCCCACAGCGCTTTAATCTTTAACGACCGAAACCAATAATAGGCGACGTTTTAATTATTAAACGGGGATTAATCTTGATAATTCCCGAGCATTCAAATTCTACGCATAAGGGAGCACCGGATATTTTAATTTTGCTCAGCTGATTCTTGTTGTAAAATGCGGGTATTGTGACGTTCGCTCTTTTCGACCGCCTTTTGTCCCGCCCACTCGATGATGGCCCATAGTTTCCCAGCATCTATTTGCTAATGAATGCTCTGGTCACTTGACATGGCAGAGTGCTTTTTCTACTCACTAGCACTTGCTCTATGCCATTACGGAACGGATGCTGGGATAGTGAAACGGTGCCAAATGTTCCCTTATACTCTCTTTGTCGTAATTATAACAATAAAGGAAATTCTGACTCAGCGGATGCAAAAGTAGGTTAGTGCAAGTGAATGAAATCCGAAAATCTAACTGAATATGTGCATGCAAGACATTGCGTTACATTACGAATGTTATAAATTAAAATTCATCAAAATCCGTTGTTATATTTAAGATAGAAAAAACTAAATTAATACCGTATGTCCCACTCAGGTTATACGTATCTTTGAGTAGATCGTAAAAATTAAGTTTAATTTAAAGGTCAGACATTATCACAAAATTTTGGTTGAAACAAAGTATTCTAGTTGCATTAGTTTACCACTTTGAATATGAAATTCAAACTTTGGATTCAGAAAATATATTTTTAACAACGCATTTATCGAAACGGATGTTATTGCTCAAATACCTTTTAATGTCAGAGTTCTATTTTTGAAGATTATTTCTAGAATCCGCTCCACGGAAAAAGAGAAATGTATATATTGATTTGCCCCCGAGTGATAAAATCTCATTTAACTATGGAGTTTTCATTTTATACATCAAGTAGATAACGGAAATACAACATATCTATTTCTTTTTTAACTCCTGACCGATGATTTTGATTTATCTGGCCCTGAGACTCACACAAAGTAATTTAGTTTTGATTAATTTTTGCTTTGATCGTTTTATCAAACTGCGATTTTTTAATAAAAATTTTTAAATATTTAACTTTCATTTAGTGTATCTATTAATTTCAGTCTATAAGCGAAAAGTTATCGCGAACTATTTCTTAGTTCTTATCCCTTGAAATTAGTTAATGTTACCAACCTAAATTTATTTGTTTTGCATCAATCAGTTTCAGTATAATTTTGTTTTTTGTATGCAAATTAAACGCAAATATCATATTAAAGAGAGATTTAATTAAATTATGACCAATAAGCAAATACCACTACGATCTGTCTTGTCCAAAATTGTTCTGGAAATGTAGAATTGGGTTTAATTGCTGCGTAACGTAAATGGGAATTTATTTAGGACTTAAGAATTTTTTTTCTCACTATATCTATCAAGGAAATTTTTTTTATCAATGTAAATTATAAGCTGTCGGTCAATCATTTTGGGATGCACGAACTATTGTTTTGGTGAAAGGAAAGAAGTATATACAAAGTACATAATGTAGGTTCATGACTTGTAAGTTTTATATTTTTCATAGAAATAAAATAATTTCCATTCCTAAATATTTACTTGAATTCAATACGAAAGTAAATATGAATTTTTAATATTCAATAAAAAATAAATTACTCGGCTCTTGCTCAAATCGCGTACTTTATCAAAGATTATGTGAATATGCATAATGATTGTCCTGATTGAATGAAGGTCGAGTGCTCTGCAGTCATCAAAAAAGTACAGCTAATGAAGATTTATGTTTTCGTAGCTCTGGATTCGATATTCCAAAATGGCAACCTTGAAATAAATACATTCAAATGAGTGTACTTGGGTATGCGCGGAGGTAGAGAACGAGTGGGCAGAGATACAGAAAAGGAGCGGATATGTGGAAGGAGTGGTCGATATTTGTTTCAAACGTCGACGATGCTCAAGGTTGAGGTTAATAACTCCAAAGATCTGTCGAACATTTAAATTTATGCGCCCGCAACAGACTGCAATCTTTATAAAATATTTTATTATCAATAATTCCTTACGGACATTGCTGCCGGAAATTCATAACCTATCATTTTGAAAAAAGATAGTGAAGAGGTGTATCCTCAATTCTTTATCATGACAAGAATAAATTGTGTACTTCTGATAAATAATTGTGTACTGTACTTGTAATTCGAGAGGTTTTGTGCAATTTATGAGCCTGTGTCGAAATTATTATATTCTTCTTTGAAAGCTTATTGTTAAGTTTTGGAAGAGAATTGACTTTAATCGAATCAAGGTTGGAAATTGGATAAATTGTCGTTTTACCTAATAAGAAGCTGTCGATAAAAATTAATGATTCAACAAAACTCTTATTTATAGGCAGTTATATGAATTAAATTAAATTAGAGTTGTCTGATATTTAGAGACTTTATTTCTAAGTTACATATTCGAATTCATCCTACTAAAAAGAATTCCATGCCATTATACTTTCTCTAAAATTTTAAGCGTTCCTTAAAACAGAAATAGGATACATAATATTCATTTCAAAATCTCTAACCTCACCTTTAAAATATTTTACATCTAAATTCCAGCATGTTCTGTTTTCTTTTCGGAATTATTCCAGCCCAGTTAACGCACGGTTTTACAATTTTTTTGCAATACTTCTTTCATTCAATTGGGTGGATTTTTCGATTATTTGGATGTGACAGTTTTCGTTACTTTTATATCCGCTATCAGTAGTACAGTTGCTTATCCTCTCACCTCGTCTATCCATGCAATTATTCCAAACACTGTTTTTTCAGAATGAAACATCTGTTTGATAGCATTGGGGTATAATATAATTAGAATATGAAATATGTTTCGCTTTTCCATAACCAAGTGAATCAAAGTTGAAGCATGCATATTAATTTCATTATAGGTCACGGGTTCACTCTACGTTATGAGTTACGCACTGATGTGTTTGAGAAGCAGTTATTAATATATATAAAACGACATTAAATCAATATTTTTTCCGAAAAAATTGAGAATTCATTTTTATCTTACATTAAAGTCGCTTAACCTTTTCGAATATAGATGTGCCGAAACATTTTAGTTTTCTCCTTATCTCGGTTCGGTTCCATAATCAAAACGCTGTAAATATATGAAAAGAGAAACACTCTGCGTAATCATATCTGAATATTCATTTCCAATATAAGGGAGTCACGAATGGACAAAGAGAGATCACTTCTCCACTCGAATGTGAAAAATCGCTTCCTTTTTTTCATCTACACGTGTCTTTTTCCGTCTGCTGAAAATATAAATCCTCACATTTCATTCCTCGATTATTAAACGCGTGAGCTTCAATAATAGTGGATACGGTCCGTGCTTCTTTTTTGATTCCCCAATACCTTTATGGTTTCGAGGCAGATTTTCCATCATTTCCCGCTACAACAATTGGTTTACGCCTGGACCGCATTCCCCCATCCCACCACCCCCACCAGCCTCCTCGATAGGCATCAGATTAGTCTGCCAGCAAGTGATCAATAGAGGGTCACACCACTGTGCAAATTATTGGGCTGATAGGAGTAAGAGAGGGAACCTCTCCCTTTGCCACCAGTCTGCTTTCTCTCCCATTGCCGTCTTTTACAATTGCCATTTGAACATGCAACTGTTTCTGAATTTCATTGCTGTTTCGAATCCTTTTAATACTATAAAATTGCTCTTTTCTACTATTATCGTTATTTTCTCTGATATGTTCAATTCAGCGCCAACTTGAACCCATTATTTACCTGTTCTGCCGATTAAGATTGTTGGTTGAAAAATTCTTGCGAATCGTGGAAAAAATGTCACTTCGTGTCATGTTATGGTTTCAATACAAATAACCGCTTACAATAAAAAGGGTTTTTGCAAAAAATCATCTATATCTTCATCATTTTAAGCTGATACGCTCATAGGATTTTATAACTCAAGATTTCGCATTTATTCATTGCCTATTGATTGCTAAACATTCAAAAGCGCATGTTGAGCGTTATGAATTCATCTTTTAAACGGAAGCGTATGAATATGAATGTATGTTACAATTCCATTTACAGATTATAATGGAATGATATCAATATTAAATGTTATTCCAATCCGTCGAATAATCACAATGATTACGGATAATAGTCAATCGAGCTTTTTGACTGTGCAATATTATCAAAAATAAATTTAATCAGCTACAATTATATATGATGAATTCTCTATATTTTCGGATATGATTAATGACAATAATAATTATTAGTAATTCATTATTAGTAATTCATAGTAACGAATGAAGAAGTTTTTATATATCCTAAGGGTTCGACGCTACTCACATTTTTATTATGTTCGACAGTTCATTTGTATAATTTAATAATTCTGAGACTTTAATTTGGAGATATTGCAATTGGTTTATATCCACAATTCCTCATCAAATGCATTGGAATATAATTCTCTTCAATGATATATCTCATACTAAATCTGAGGCCAAAATATTATGTACGTTAGTTGTATTGTTTTCAAAATGCCTTGTTTTCAAAATGCATTATTGTAAAAAGGATACATAAATAAATCACTTAATAATTTCGAACATCTTTTAGCGAAATATTACATTACACTTTTTTATTTAAATCTTATTAAATATTAAAAGATACAGTTCCCTCTAACTTTCTGTCAAAATATTTCGCTCGTAATGGATTCAAAAAAATTGAAATGAATATTGAAAATGTTTATGTACGATCGACTATATTTGATTGGTTATTTAATATGAAACAGATGTTCGGTTGTTAGGAATGCTACCTTTTAAGAGTGGGTAATGCTGTGGAGGATTTCATTACTCTTAATTAACCGAACTCATTTTTCCTTGGGAAAGAAACTGATTTATTATCGCAATCAGCATTGAAACGGGGAAATTATTCCTGCTAATTCTTTAAACTAATATCTCCAAGATAGTCCTGTTACTTCAGTTGTATCGAGTGATATTTTCTAATTGGCGAAGTGGATGCAGATGGGTATCATAATTAGAAATCAAAGTAGCTATTAATAGGGAATCAAACCTGCTCTTAATTACTTTTCCTTCCCGCTCTCGCATTACGAAAGGTTTTAAAACCGGTGGTATTAGCATCAAGGCAAACTTAAGGATGGAGAAGAACGTTAATTACTAATGGATGTGAAGGAGGAGTAATGGAGTGAGACACCTTATCTATAGAATCGTCTTTCTCAAGGAATCCCTCTCCGCTCCTTTTAATGCATCCTTCTGCTATTTTGTTAAATGAGAACGCAGACGTAGCTTTCTTCTGCGCTATTTTATGCAAGAATTATATTTCTCTTCTTATATTCTAATATATAGTGTGTTTCGAATGTTATATTTCTTTGGTAAATTATCATGAAAACAATACTAGTTCACTAAGATCTTATTTTATTTAAATTCTAAAGCTACGACAATACCTAAGATGCTCCATATAGGCCATTGCCTTTTTTAAAGTAACCCTTTCTTCATATTAAATTGAAAGAGCTCGAAATTTCAGTCGAAAATATCTTAATAGTCGAAAGAAAAGGAATATTTCGCAAAATTTGTGAAAATTTATCTCATTTTCGAATTATTTTGAATAAATTACCTGAAGAAAGGGAAGATTTTAGTTTTTTTGGGCATGTTTTTGATTTACGTTCAAACGTTTTCTTACTTTGAATTCAGATCAATCCGTTATGAAGTACTAGACTTAATTCTGTATTAAAATATAAGATATCTTGATAATGAACTTAAGAAGTATATTTTAATTCGTATTTTAAAAATTCAATGCTTCTGCTTTAATAAAAATATTTTCACCTACTAACATATCTTTAACTTAATTTTAGATTAAAAGTTCCTTTTCTTTTTATAATTACTTTTCTGTTTGAAGAATATCTCATAAATCATAAATAAATAAATAAATAAAAGGACTACATTTACGCCTAGTTTTCTTGAATTTGTTTTATCATATCATCTTTTATCGATTTTAAATTTCATTAAAAAGACTTTCGGAAAAGGATGTTCAAATTCCTCCATTCCTTTATTCAATCATCCCAAATTAATAATTTGATGAGTTGGTATACTGTTCATTACGGACAGCACTTTTGATCAAATTAAATTCCCTTTTTGACGATAAATTTTATACCTCCACTCATCTACTTCAAAAATATCGATTTTTTTTATACGTACTTTTCATCTTTTACGATTGAGAACATTTTATCTCTTGCGGTCGTTTCACATCGAGTGCAAGAGTATGCGAGTGTCGTCCTATTCACCTTTCCTCCTAACTAGTCCATTAATACCCTTTTGAGTCCCCTCACTTTATCGTCGTATTTTACTCCTCCGTTTTATTCCATCCCTCATCTTCCCTTTCTTTCCTTAAACACTCAACTCCATTAAATTCGTGCCCTCTTTATCCCCGAACTCTCATTCCGAACATTTCCGTCCTTCTTTTAAAACCGCCGCACTTTATGTCCCTTCTCCTTTTGTCCTTTCCTCAGAAATTCTTTCCTCAGAGATTGGTTCCCCACCATTTTTCCTCTTTTATATGGATCTCATCGCTTTCTCCTTTTGTTCGCCCAAATACACTCCTCTCGCCATAAAACGATTGAGTTAACTGAGCGCGCATTTCAACCGCTAAGTGCCTATTTGCAGGAGGGACTCTCTTAAACCGGAAACGATTCAGGTGAAAGAAATCTACCGAAGCTTTATTTCTATGCGGTTTGATAGCTGTCCTCATGATTTATTTCCTTTTCTGAATTTCTATTGGACAAGCAATTAATCAACCTAATGTATTTGTCGTTTTTTTGTAATTCTAATTTACGCTCGTACAGTTGAATTTCGAGAACTTAGGAAAACATCGACTCATCCTGGGAAATATATACAGTGTTCAGGAATTTCACCGATATCATTGTTTATGTGGTTTAATCGCAAAGTGTAGCTTAATGCGTTTCATTAGTAATAATTATTCTTGTGACTTTGAAATGTTCGCTTTCCAATTACTATTTTCAAAGCTGATTTCCAATAGCTCCTGTTGTCTTCTTAAAGTTCAAAAATTACTTTTTATCATATTCAGATAAAGAATAAGGATTTTGTATACAAGATTTCTTTTTCAATTGAAAACATAATAAATATACGGGATAGGGGTCTAATGAACAACTGCACTGCGTTTCTGATAATCACTACCATACCGCAAACGTCAGCGATCAAAAAGCATTTTGATGTAGTTTCGTAGGTTTTCTTTCCTACGATAATTTTTTCTATCGACATAATATTTGTCCTTTTCCCCTTGCTATCCGCATATTCCGTATCCTTCCTTTTATCTTTCCATTACCCTATCTATCAATTATAATCTCCCCTTTCTTTTCCCACTTTATTCCTTTCCATCACACAATATATATCTATCTTTAGCATCTTTATCTCCCCAAATTTCTTTTTATCTTGATCTCCAATTCTCTGCTTGCGTCATCCTATTAACTTTTCTCGATTAAGATCACAGTGCCCTTTTCTCATTTGCTAGAGAAACCATTCTATCTTGCGACGGTCAGGATTTTATCTTAATTAACCTTGAGGAATATGATTATTCTTTTACATCTTATTGCGAAGTATTAATTACTTATTAACTTAACAAATAATTTCGAATTTGCTAAATTATTATGATTAATTTTTATTTTTAGAGACTGCTGGTCCATAATTAATAACTCACATATTTTTCCTTTACTCATCACAAATCTATTGAGTGCTTTAAAGGGACATATGATCTTTTCACGGTAATAGTAAATAATATATGTTTAAAATAACCCCTAAATGTAGTTTCAACTTTGACGGGCACTAGGAAGAAGTTCTGTTCCTTATTTTCCATCGATATATTTTATATAAAAATGAATAATAATTAATTTTGAGAAATTCTCAGATTACCATAACAGATTAACTCAAAAATGATTTGTCATAAAGTTTAAGTTTGAAGGAGCGACACTTGGGAGTTCGGGGTTCAAATCTCGATCCTGTGAGTTTTTTTCGTCTGTATATTTTTGGCAACATTTATCAGAAAATGGGAAAGCTACTCTTAGAAAATATACTGAATACTTATATGTATATACTTATGCTGAATTTGTTGTAATAGGGGTATTAGCTTCAAAGTAACGTAAATTTAAACAAAAGGTTACGTTTGTAGGCTTAATGCTAATTGTATGATGTTAAATTTATGATGATCTTTCTTATTATTTAGTCAAATTAGAAGAGGTAATAAAAATGAGTTATCTTTGAAATTGATGCATGTCCTGGCGGTCTGAATAAGGGGCACGAGAAAAAATATACATCCAGGAGAATGTTTTCAGATTACGAAAGAATGATCATTACCTACATTTTGATGCTAAGCTTTGAGGAATGCGAGCAAAATAAAGACGATAAACATTTTCATCTCAAAGGACGATGTTTTTGTTGATGGCTACTTAATTATGGGTGGGCAGTTTTAGATCTTAAGATTTATTGTCTTCACCAACTTAAAAATAAGTATAATTCGTAAGAGAAACAAGTATGATTCACCAGCCTTTTCCTTTCGTTCACCTCATGCTCTACTTTTATAAGTTCTTTCCTAAGGGATTAACGAGTGAGTTGTTTTTTTAATCGCCCCCTTAGATGAAACCCTTCTCAGAGAAGATTCTCGTTACGGAGTGACCGATGGAATAGATTCGTAATCGAAACGACCTCAATATCGCAGGTTAGGATTGATTATGGGAAAATGGCTCTCTGTGAGGGTCCATTGTTCGGACGATGAGGAATTATGGTTTCCGGCAGAGGGCACGGTGATCCACTCATAAGTAGTTAATTGTGTGTGTTTACAGGCGCTCCATAACCTGTTGTTCCCACTCTTCCGAATAGCTTAGCCATTACTGGGATCGAGACTGTGAATGAACCAATCTGATACTTGCGGCATTGCAGTATCAAATCGTGCGATTCTCTCTCTTCGTCCCCATTGCGTCTTCAAACATTTATGGATCGTAATTGATATAGAGGGAGCTGCGTTAATAATGGCAAACGAAGATAGAGTAATTCTTTGTGTTGAATTAATATGTTGTAGAGTTTTCCCTTATTGCATTTCAGTACGATATTTATTGCTGTTTTTTATTTATTTCTATTATTAATTTTATTTTTAATTAATTATGATGAATTATTGTACGAGATGAATGGCTATCACTTAATCAAATTATTCTTTATGATGAAATAAATAGTTAATTCCAGTTCGCAAATAAATATTTATTTGTTGTTTCCGATATTCATAGTTGATTTTATGAAGCAAAAGCAAATTTTCATTTTCAAAGGACCCATTAGATTTATGATTTTTTCATTAATTAATAGATTTATATAAGAGAATGTATTATTCATATCCTTTTCCTACCGAGATAAAAAAATTAAGTATTTTATAATCGGATTAAGTTGTTATATGAGGATTATTCGTGTTTCAAATTTTTCTTATTAACAATTATAAAACAATCAAAAGGATTGTATGCGCTTCACCGTACGCTTCTTTCAGTGCTACAATGTATGAATAACTATGTAATACAAGTTAACAAACATCATCACTTAGTAGGATATTTTAGACGCAATCGCTAACTTTATGTTATACTTAACAACAACCCTTCAGATAATAGTACAAAGCCACTCATTCTATATAACAAAATAAGAACCTCCCTTCGGAGAGCTTATGATAAGACCAAAGAGTTTCAGCGAATAAACCTTCTATCGTTTCTCGGTCAATCGACGTCTTCCAAACGACGAGCGTCGTTATCATGAGTAACTTCCCAATAATCATCATTCACTCGTAAGTGTCCACATTTCGAAACGTCTCGCCGTTAAGATTGCAGAAGAGTCTCCGAGCAAAGTATGCAATCATTAAAGCGATCCAGATAAGCATTAGAGCCTCTGCGATAATAAGTTCCCGGGAATCGCTTTTTGAAAGCAGCCAAAAAGAAAGAGACGCCGTTAAACTTCATAGCCGTCGTACCTGCGAGGATATGGCGGGATTCTGGCGGTGTCCGGGAGGTCCCCGAATCAGTGCCTTTATGACAATGGAAGTCGTTCCGCGTTATGTGGAAAAGGGGTCGGAGGAAGCAGAACAAATCGAGCATTATTCCCATGGGGGCGATGGACAGGGCCTCTTGGATACCCCCGACGGGAATAGTGCTCCTCTCGAAAGGGGCGGAGGGTGGCTAAGACGTAAAGGAGAATCCGTGGCGATGCTCGCGGCACCGCTGACTCAGCCGGGGTGTTAAAGTATCGGTGTCGAAAGAGGGGTTGCTATGGTATGCCGTTCACAAACTCCACCCTTGGGAGAAGTTGGTAGAGATGGACAGGCGCACACTACTTCATTTTGGGAGCTTGGACCGCTTCCTCCGTAATGAGAAAATTGGGATTGGTCGGGTTTAAAGCGAACAACTTTCACTTACGCAGACAGAACTGAAGGGGAAAATTCTTATGCAAATTTTGTATGGGATTTACTTACCTGGAAACTCGTCTTGAACAATCCGTTGTGTTATGTTTATGTTTTAAATGTGAAAGGATAATGAATTTTAAAACTTTGTACATTGGGGAGCAAGTTAATTTTGTATTAAATTATCGAAGAGCGATCTTTGATTAACTTATATTATGATATTTTTCAAAACTAAGAGAAACATAATCCATTTATTTTCATTAGGTTGTCTAATTTAATTAGATATTGGATGATGGACACTATTTTAGTGAAATATCTTTTATTGCAATGAAAAAATGCTTGATAATTTACATCGCTTGTGTATTTTTTATGGTTTTCTAAGAAATATTTATTTGGCAGCAGTCAATGGAAAAATATATATTGTGTTTGAAATGAATCGCAGAAAAATATGGAAGATATTAAGGATTACTCGAAAAAGAGAAAGTCTTTGAAATAGTTGATGGATGCTCTGAACGATGAGAAAGTATCCCCAGGGAAACATGGACGAAAACAGGAAAGAGAATCTCCTTCCATCACAAAGACGGAAAAATAAAATAGTTTGAATGTAAGGTGGGATGAGGATTCTGTTGTGACGAAACCCTTTAGTTAAGATCAAATTGGCGCTTCGTCGTGAGCGACTGAGAGGTTTTGGTCATAAAGAGAGTCACTTGATGCCCGTAAGGCCTTCCTGGTGGTTAAAACCTTCCTAGATGAGTTTTGCTATTTCTCATGATCAGGAAGAAGTATAAAAAACAAGAGGAATTGTGACATATGAAGTTAATATTGGGATTACCTTAAAAAATTCATCTCTATGGAAATAAAGTGATCAATAATATCCGATGTAAATATAACGTTAGTTTTGGTGAGGAATATATTTCTTAAAATAATATATAGTACTTTATTTAGTTTGAGTTATAAAAATCATTATAATATTATCTTTAGTTCTTTACTAAAAGTGAACTTGATGATCAAAACGTACTATTTATTATTATTTTTAATAAAGAGTAAGAATGAAAACCTATTTACGAATTCAGTATTTTTGTAATTATTTCGTTTTTACGGAATGCAGGCTGAATAATTTTGAATTTTTTAATAAAGCAGGGATTAATAAAAGAGGAAATTAACAACCCCGTAAAGTATAATTAAAATACTGATGAATAAATTTTTGAATTTAAAAAATAGCTGAAAATCGGATGGTAGTTAAAAATTGTGTTGATTCTCCGTATATTTTCTTATCTCTAGTTTAATCATACAATGCACTGAATTATGACTTCAATATATAAGAAACATTACAAAGTTAAGTATACAGAACAAACAAACGAATGATTATAGATAGATACAATATTTAAGTATAAAATTGAAAATTTATCCAAATTTTTCTTCAAAATTCATTAGTTTACGTTTTGTTTTATTTTTAGATTTAAATCAGAGAAAATAATCCGTCCTATTTATGTAAGTTATAATTTAAATTGAAAATTTCTTTCCACATAAATTCGTTTCGCGTGGTTCATTACATCGTAGAAACAGAAGAGATAGATGTACCGTCCCAATTTGGGTACGTGCTCTGACCCCTGATACATGGCTTCCATAGTGGCCTCCGAGGAGAAGCTACCTCAACCGTGACTCCATTGCGGAATAGTAATGTCCCTATCGCTTTCGTTGACGTCAGTCTATCCATGGCACCTAATCTCGTAAAGCGGAAGGTGTTTGTACTAGCGTTGTTCGCATTGCTGCTAAATGGGCCCGTAGATGTAGGAAACTCTGATTCTGCTAGGGTCGCCTCTTTAAATCACTGATACTCAATATGCCTCTCCTTGTGAAATCGATCGAATGCACATTTCCTTAGATAGTTCGAGCAAAGTTTAAAAAAATGTAAATGTTAAATCGAATCGTTTTTAGAAAATGTTTTACTTTTCCTATTCTTCCGTTTTGTATCTTGGTATCTAATCTTTATATTTATTCTTTAGCCATTGGATGGTAAAATCTTCTTATGAAATAATAGTGGTATGCTGTTGATTGCCAATTTAAAACTTACAAATGTCATCTCTGTGTTGGTCCTGCCACATCTCCATCTTTTTTAAATGGATATTTATTTCATTATATCAGAGAAATGAATTCACTTAATATAGTAACCTGGATGTATGATGAGTACAAGGAATAACAAATTTTTAAAAAATTTAAGAATAGGATTGTATGGTATACATTATATAAATATAATGATTCCTCGAAATTTATCTTTTAATCATTTTATTTTGTTCTCTTAAAATCCACTCAAAAATTTTATAAATTATGTTGAAATTATAGAGGACTCTAGTTAAAAAATAATACTTTTAATATTTCGCAAGTCAAAGTTAGTAAGATGAAGTTGAAATATTGAATTAAATTTTACTCATTCGTGAGGAAATGGACGGAAAAGAGATACAGCAGTTACGTAAAGAGCATATGCCATGCATTACCTTATTAAATAATATTATTATTGAGCCTAAAAACTGAAACGCAACAATTTTATTACCTTTAAAGAATTCCTTGCAAACAGGTTTTCCTGATTTTCATCAAACTTGTCAAACGCAGCATATGACTTGAAATATGAAGTAACTAATGTCACGTATGCATGGCCGTTTGCATAGTGTCAGCATACCGCTTCGCTCAGCTATTGCTGTTGCAGCATCTGATTCGAATCGCACGCTAACGCCATCTATTCCATTTGATTGCAAATGCTCTGGATTGTTGCTAATATGATTAACTATCGCATATACATGTGCAATTTCGAGTACAAGTGATAAATTTATCTATAGTGAAAAGTTCTAACTAAAGTCGTTCAATATTTCAGAAGCATACAGTTTACAGCATAAAATGCTATATTGGGCCAAATATATAATATATTTCTTGTATTTGCTATTAATCAATACAATAGCATAACATAGGTATGTTTACTAATTTTTTTAAACAAAAATCATCATTAATTAATGGCAACGGATTTGCAATTGACTTTGGATTATATTCATCATGTTGAAGATTCTAAATTTTTTGCGAGTATGTGAATTTTGTTCCGTAAATTTAATATTTTTAAAATCTTTTGGAAACAAAAAAGGAAAAATATAAAATGATTCCTGTTTCAAAATTCTATGAAATATAAAACGATAATGAGAAAATAGAGATTGCTGTGAAACTGGTTAACTATGAATTAAACATCAATTATTATCCCGAAAGAAAAATTATCTTTCAAGTCGTGCTCCATAAATAAATTTTACAATGAAATATTTCAAATGAACTTTCGGAGGACACTTTTAGAATGCCGCGTAATTCAAACCGATTTAAGGATAAATGGATGTTGATTAGTCATCGTATTTTTTCCGATGAACATATTTCAACGGCGCCTCCCTTATAGTACTAACGTCTCATATTTTAGTGACGTAATAGCCACGTGTAAATGGAAACGTATCACCCACAAATAAATCTCTGTGTGGCGAATCTCCCTTGGAGAGTTTTTAGACGAATGCCACCGAATCATACGGCCCGAGATATATGCCCCGAATTTCGCATCTCAACGTCTGCTCTAGAAGTTATCGCGTGGATTTATTAGGCGAAGTTGGATATTAAATGTTCGTAACCGTCCGATTCCTTTATTCACAGGGCTTTGCTACTTCTCTATTCTTGACTGCGTTCGGACACGCGTGCCTTTGATCTATGCATTATACTCAAAGCGTTGACCTCCGCTAAACCCCTCTCTCGTTTCGTTGCTAACCTCATTGCAGTAGCCGCCAAAGCCAAGGAACAGAACGCGCTCAACTCCTAACCCCGCTAATCCACAGCAATTCCTCCGGAGTACCAAAACTTCCGTCTGGTCACTCGATTCTTCATTCGAAGTGTGAAATATTGTGGGTATCGATTATAAGAAAAAAGGGTATTAGTTTAATCGACCAAGAAAAAAATCATTAAAGCTATCGAGTGGGGCAGGTATCTTTATTCTGCAATCAATTAAGATTTGTAGAGAATAGCTTGATAAAAAAATAGGAATATAAAGAACATTATGATCCAGGAAGTAAAGTTGAAAAATCTTGAATATTTGGACTTGCGGTTATCGATTTATAAGTTTTACAATTAGTATATATTTTTCAAAAGGTTTTTGGTTGTGAATATTGATTCAATATTTCAAAATTAATATTTATTTGACCGCTAATATCCGATATGTAAGTTCGAAACTTTTTAATTTATGAGAAGAATCTTATTAAATGAAGTAATTATCTCTTCAATTATATTTGTAATCACATTATACATTTAATAATATGCTCTAAAATCCTAGAGTGTTCCGAATCTGCATTAACGATTCATTGTTTTCATTCTACTTGATATAGTTTTACATTTTTCATTAAAAATTTTAATTTAAAAATTAATTTTCTTGACAATTCTAATTCAGTTTGTCTATTTAATATACAATTTTCGTCTAATAATTTATAATTTTTAAGGTTAAGCTCTCTAAGGATATTTGCCTCATTTTATGAAGTATTAGAATGTTTATATTGCTTTTCCAAATTATAAAAATTGCTTTTTCATGTCAATAAAGCATGTTTCCAAACACTACCAGCACTTAACACTATTATAATCTTCATGGGATATTTAAGTCGTTTAAGGTTTTCAGAACATATATAGTATTAGAAAATATTCCGAAACAAAAAATGTTCTTATTACATTTATGATATTCTGTCATAATACGAAAACTTTCAAATTCAAGGCATTTGAAACAGCCTTTCCCGAAAAAGACAATTATTAACTCACAACGAGAGAAACAAAACGGAAGAATATTTTCCTCTAAAATGTATTACAAACAGAGTGATGTAGGCTTAATTAACATGTAGGCAAATGCTAAGTCACTGGCGTATAATGTAACATCTGCGTCAGAGCAAGTTTTTTTGAAATCCGTAATTGTTGGAGGAAACGTACAATTTGGTGGAAGAGGAGACATGAAATGGGATACACGATCTATCTCTCCGACTTTAACGAGATGAAGAGGAATGACGTATGAAGGGAAAGGTCTATAGTAGCAGAGATCATTTCACTTTGAAGATAGCGTAGGCGTTTGATGGCATTTAAAAATAAATTAATGGCAGAGATGTATGTGTTTGCTTTCAGACATGTTGGATTTCCGAACTCGTAATTGATCTCTGCCTTTGTTCTCGGGTCACTAAAAATACAAGAGAGTCTGTCAGGAGATATTCATTTACGTATCTATCCTTGTAGACCGTAATCGGTGTGTGGAATGGATGGATGCACTCACTTTATACTCATTTCCCTGTTCTGGATTATGCCATATTGATGTTAGAAACATTAAAATCTTGATTATGTAACACTAAATTATTAGATATATTTTTCTTTATATTTTACAATTTTCTGAAGAGGAATTTGAATATGAGATCTTTTCATGTCTATGAGATATACTCACAGAGAACATGGTTACACTCTACCTTTCGACATTAACTGCAGAATTCTCGAATGAGATTCACAAAGATGAGTCAAAAGTGCGTGTTATTTTATCTTTACAAGTATTTATGCAACGTGTTAATGGCACGCGAGAGGATACTCCTCAAGAACAGTTCCCAGTATATAATTATATTTACAATAAATAGCTCATGACTCTGCGAATATTTAATAATTCCAGTCGGCGTTCAAAATCCCGTACTGAATTTTATGCTGATATGAATCCTGTGATGAACGATTCAAATCAGGATTAAATGATAGGTTAAAATATTAATAAGGGGGTTTTCTAACTTCATAAATGCATTTACCGGCTTCTATATGACTATAATCAATCGATTTGTTAAACGCTCTGACCTTTTGATTCGTTATCTTTACCCATTTGAGACTCCTAATAACTTTATCGTGTGGTTTTTGTTTGCTCGATTCCTTTCCCTCCGTCGTCCATTCCGTAATTCCAGGGACTTATTTCCACCAATTTCTCCTCTCTTTGAATTATGAGTTTAAGTACAGGATTAAAGTCTAATATCTAACGTCAGTTTTAATCAGGAAGATGCCACAGGAATTTATATCTTGATTTCCTTTCCTGTCCAAATGGCTCTCTGCTTTGGGGCTATCCTGTTTTTTGCGTTGCGCCAAAATTAAATAGGACTTTAAATAATCTCGAAAATCGTAAAATATCACGGTCCGCTGCAAGCTTCCGTGAAATATACGGGCGGTATTTGTACCGTCCCTTACTTCCCACTCCATTCTTAAATTCACTGATTAAACGCTCCGCTTGAAACGGGTTATTTTTTCGAAAGATTTAACTTGCAGCGCAATATAAACACCTGCGGGTATTTAGACCGTATAGATTGTATGAATACTGCTCTTAAAAGGCCTCGTAAATGGACACTCGTGGCATTTGATGCATTTTGCTAGACGTACAAATAGATATCGCTCCATCATTAAAGATACGAATTTCAGCGTGAATTAAAATGCTCTTTCATCTTGTAGTTCTCGACTCTCATTTGGATGTTCGTACTACCTAGACCTCTTATCACACCGATGTCGAATGAGGAAAATTTAACTTACAAAAAATGTCGTTATACTCAACTCACCGGAATGTTAGTTACCATATTTTTTGGGAGGTTATCAAAGCATATTAATTGTAGCTAGAGTTTCTATCTAAATCGATGTATTTTTGAATTTTTGTGCACTTAAATCTCATGTCCTTCCTTTTTATTATGGCGATTCATTTTATTTGCTAGGTATTCAAACTGATAACGATATCAAAACTTTGTTTGACATACGTATGTCATATTCACAGTGACCTCCATGATGCTGTGTCCATGATGTTGCTCTACTTTATCAAATAAGTATTATTATATTATTTTTTGGGTTTTAATCATTTAAGGAACTTTCGGTATTGTATGTGTGGAATGTGGTATTTTTATTTTCTTAAGATCGTATATGTTAATACAAAATGATGGCCCTACGCCTATTGACCGACGATCATTTGCCCGACGCTCGGTCCCCGCCGCTCAACTGACTGACTGACCGCTCGCCCGACAGATCACTAGACCGACACCTCACTCTAACGACAAAAAACTGACTGACACCTCACTTGAATAAAATTATTTATGTGCCGAATGAGTGGATTTTGTATCTGCCTTTATATTTTGTGAAAGATTTAAAAGTTTCGAAGAACAAAAATTATATAAAATAATAAAATATAGGTATAATAAAATTAATGAATTAATTTCATGTGTTTGATATTTTTTGTAGTTTATCAATTATCAATTTTATGGGCTTAGTGTAAATATTTTTGCTGGTTATAGGAGTTTTCCATATTTTTCCATTTGATTTTATTTTCCACTTTTTAAGATGATTTTTACCAGTTAGTAATAATTAACTTACAATAGTAATATTCCATTAAAAATATATTTTGTGTTCGTATTTAAAAGTAAATTTTAAATAAAAAATTATAGCTTATGTGTTGGTTCAATTCAACACATTTTCGAAACATTTTAAAAATAACTTCAACAACTTACACACATTTTCAAAACATTTTAAAAATAACTTCAACAACTTACACACATTTTCAAAACATTTTAAAAATAACTTCAACAACTTACACACATTTTCAAAACATTTTAAAAATAACTTCAACAACTTACTATTCTACTTGACGAAAAACAGTACCCAATATTCCTTGTTTATGATTAAATAAATAAAATATCGTCATTTCAAATTTATTTCCACAATCGAATCCACGTATTTCTTCCATATTATATATTGTTTATGTGAAGACTCCTGGATTGTGATTACAGCCGATTGTGTCGTATTTTCAGTTTAGTTTCCATAATATTTTTTTCTGGGCAATAATGAAAATAAACAGCCTAATCCCTAGCTGGAATCTACTTAAAATTATATGATCTTATCGTATATTAATTATTTAGGATTTTTAAGGTATGATATGATCTATTCATTCCCCCCTACAAATAATTCAGTTCATTTATCTCCTAAAAAGGTTGAGATGAATATTCTAAATTGCTTTAGCAGAAATGTTTCTCATATAGTCACCATATGCTCTGCAAAATGTTTCTGAATTGAAAACTCAAGAAATAAAATAGGTTTATTGAAATAAATACATACAATGGTACAATAATATTGCGGTATTCTAAAATATATTCCTTCTGATCCTGACTGTAATAATACTCAAATATTTAGTATCCTTTCCCCTGATGGGGTTGAATGACTTTGATGACTGGTTGGTATCCCTGCATGTTGGCCTTATAGGTGACAATGATGGTGCGTCCGTCTGGAAGCAGCACTCAGTATTTACCCATGGTCTTGTATCCCTCACGCTCCGAAGTCCAAACCTTCCTTCTTGTCCTTCACTTTGTAGGAAAACTTGTAGCTTGGTTTCTGGATATGATAAAAGATCAATCGTCTGCTATGATAGTATTTCCTTACACATTCATAAATTATTGTATATTTATGTATAGATTTATAGAATTACTGTATATTGGCTGTGTACTGTAAAATTATTTGTGACACCAACCACATCCTCATAGGTGGGTTTACCATAGACAGGTGCAGGTGGTCCATATTTGGGTGGTTGGGTGACCACTGCTCCGTATGTGTCTGCAAGAGGCTCTGGCCTTGCTGCAACAGCTACCACTAGGGCTGCGAGGATGAATACGGCCTGGAAATAAAATTTAATTCAGACTCCGGGGATCATTTTTTCTATTTAGGAGCTCTTGAAATAGAATATTGACTTGATTGATATTTTAGGGAGTGGCTAATATTGGGTAAAAGACTTTCTCTAAACTCTCATTGCTTGGGAGTTCATGGATTAATTAAACGGAAGGTCTTCCTAATTTATGAAAGAGCGCTTCTTTATGGGGTTCATTTCTCTAATCACGACACAAGTTTACCGAGCTCGAAATTTTCATTATTAGGTAACCATAGTGACAGTGAATTTTAGTTTAATGTTAGTTACGTTATACTTTTTCTATTAATTCATTTTTATTACTATTTGCCGTAAGTGAAATCGTGGAATTATTAATTGATAGTTTGATTAGAAATCGAATAATAAATTTTTAACGGACTGTAGTCAATAGCTCAGTATTATTCTTGATCTTCTAGTAAAGATTTGGCCTGGACGGGAAATGTGAAAATGAATTTCAAATCACCTGTAAAAATATATACGTAAAAGTATCGAAATGATACAATGCTACACATTAAAAATGTGTGAAATAATGCTTCACTAAATGAGGTACTTAAGAAAGTTTTTAATTTCTATTCATAAAAAGAGTACCACTTTTACTGTGCTCTATTACTATATAAATTCATGACAATAAATGTTTTAAATTATTGTAATTTACTCACTTCCAAGAATCCGTTGTTTTTCACGCAGGGTCGTTTTTTACAATTAACATGTGTTTGAGATTTTTAGCACTTTAAAACCAAAGAATAGCCCAAAGCTATATCCGTTAGCTCATCAAATAAAATATGATTATGCTCCCGAATAATTCATTATAAGTATCGTAAATTTCATCAATTTACATTGATCGGCTTTTTATTTTCCTCACTCATTGGAATTCGAAGAATGTAAGTTTTTGCGAACTTATTTTAAATTTGTCTCTTCTTTTCTTTAGACTACTACTTTGATTATTGTTTACTTTAATTTATATTCGATATCTCGTTAGTTTTTTTTAATGAAAATATTACATTTGTTATTATCAAGGATTTAACAGGACAAGATTTTCGTTTTGAAAGCTTAAGAAGCTTTCAAAACGAGAATCTAAATAGTAGAATCACAATCAGAAAAGATACTTAAAATATAAGATGAAAGCATATATTTGGAATAATTAAGTTTTGAAATGGTAACAAAAATATTAAAGATATCAGAAAATCGAAAACAAGTGTCTACGTCGTTTAAGAGCCATTTCCAGGATTTCATAAATTTATAACCTTGTTTTCAAAAGAAAGAACTCTCCTTTGATACAGGAGAAATTTTCAACGTATCTATCTATCTATACATATTATATCCTCCGCTTTAACTATTTCTCTGTTCGTTATTTCAGCATTTATCTTTTCCAATTTTTTTATTTTCCTAACCCATGTGATTAACGTAAGATTGGATGAGGAATGTCAAAATCTTGAAACATGCGAGAGCGTTCATTACATAATGATGATCTCCATTATTTAATCATGAAAACATAGCTCAGGAATAACACTTGTTAAGTGATACTAAAAAAACAGAGGTATTTTATTATATGTATCACTTACATGTCGCTTATTCTATTCAAACGAATTTAAATCCTTTGTTTGGTATCGTAAAGAAATCTGAAGGATGATGTAGAATTGTGAAGTAAATCACTTTTATCATTGTTTTAAAATAATAACCCGAAGTTAATCTCCATATTATATTGGTGTGCAGTTTACTTTGATAAAATTAGGAGATAGGCATCATAGTTATAAAAAAAATTTAAATTATTTAATCTTCACATATGTATTGTTTGCTCGAACTAGACTAATTCACTTCTTAAATATAAGTAAAAGTGATTTTCTCAAATCAAGAATGAAAGTATCTCATTAAATCTAACGATAACTTATCCTCCTACCGACTTACTGGAGAACTCTTGAAAGCAATTTTTAATTATTATAAAAGTAGAATAATTATCGCATTTCTTGAAAAAAGCAACGTTTGTGATTATTTTAAAAGGAGAATTTATATCGCCATTCATTGAGATGAGGAAAAGGAAAATTTTGTAAAGGAAAAACATATTTCGATGCTTAAAAAATGAAATTTATTAAAATGTGGGAAAAGCCCCCGGAAACTTAAGGCTTCCGGAGTAAAAAACCCACAAAACCGTGGAAAAACTTCGGAAACTGAAGGTTTCCGAAGAAAAAAACCACGGTGCGGGGGCTCACGCAAGAGCAAAAAACCCGCAAAAGATACAGATAGAAAATTTGACAAAAAAATACGCATAAAAACAAAATATACAATGTTTCAAATCAAAAATGACTGAATTTGCAATATCATTTTACTTTAAAATGATATTGCAAAAAAATTTACTTTAAAATAAAAGTTTAAAATTGGAGAACAAAATTTAACAAAAAAGCACATATACAGAAAAATGTATACATTAAAAAATACAATGTTTCAAACGAAAAATGATTGAAAGGAGGATGGCAAACTTATTAAGCTAATTTACTTCAAGCAAGAGAATAATGAAATCTGAGAAATTTTCTTTTAAATTAACTTTGAAAAAATTTACTTTAAAATGAACTTTGAAAAAATTTACTTTAAAATGAACTTTGAAAAAATTTACTTTAAAATGAACTTTGAAAAAATTTACTTTAAAATGAACTTTGAAATAATTTACTTTAAAATGAACTTTGAAATAATCTACTTTAAAATAAAAGTTGAAAATTGGAAAATTGAATCTAACGTTACTTAAAAATGTACAGTTTGGAATGGATCCCTACACACTCCACCACAACAAATTAGTAAATAGGATTAGATCGGAATGTTACTCGCGAAAACTACAAAATTCTACACCTATATCATTCACACTGGAGTATACTCCATACGCACTAGCACACACAACACACACATGCTCTCGCACAACTCACTAAGAATCCATTCCATATCTGCACATGAGTTACGATGATCAAAAGTTACAGGGGGCTTAATCGGCGAGTGATTTGAGAAAATAGAAGAACCGTACGTACAAAGCGGTACGCCCAGGCGTTCCACTACATAACTCAAAACACTTAAATTTTCCTTGGGGTATCCGCGAGAGTGAAGCTCCCAAACGGATAAAGAATCCCAAGCCGCGGACGCGAACACGATATTACAATAAAAATTACAATAAAAATTACAATTCAAATGACAACTAAAATTACAATAAAAATTACAATTCAAAATACAACTAAAATTATAACTAAAAATAAAAAATCCGCTGCTGAAGACAATCAGGCTGGTGGACCCCTTCTCGGTACTCCTAATACCTGTAAGGACAAATTTCCTAGAAAAAGAAAAAATATGATTAAGTAACATACATGAAAATAAAATGAAAAACAACACTCAAAACGGAAAGCACAGACATTGAAATAAAAAGAACAACAAAAATAATATACAACTAAAAATTTTTTGTACCTGCAAAAAACAATGATTATTCAATGTACCTGAAAAAAAACAATGAGATTAGACAAATAGTAGAAATACAGGCAAATAAAACAACACTCAAATTTCGCAAAATAACGCAATATTTTATGTACCTGTAAAAAAGAGAAACGCACGCAGACAGGCCTGCCCACCCCAGCCCAACCCAGCCCAATCCCAAGAACGACCGAAAGAAAGAAACGACACCAACGAAACAAAAGCAAAGGGAACCGAAAGAACAACCAAACCATCGACGAAAACTTATAATGTACCTAAAACGCATTTGCACGCATACATCGCGAAATACACAATCGAACATGGGGAGAAAGCATATATTAAAATAACGGGAAAATGAAACATCAAACACAAATATACATGCAGCATAACAACAAAAATATTAAATACAATGAAAACCGTCACCGTTTATCTTTGATACCAATCTAACACTTGATGGCGGGAACCACTTGGAAAGCATCATCTTCGTTCTTCGTTTCTTCTTATTCTTCTTCGCTTCGTAAGATTACCAGCACAGCACCTGAAACCAAGGAGAATACCTTAAGTTTGCGATTCTAAGTGAGAGAGACTTGGAAAAAGTCCGACGGGAGCGGGAATCGAACCCGGGTCACCCAATTGCCAGTTAGGTGATCTGTCCGTTCAGCTATCCCGGCGAACGTTTTTCACGTTCACAGTGTACAACTTAGATACACAGTTACAACTTGGTTTATGAGTTCACTTGTCATATTTTCTAAGAAATAAGAGTAAAATAACTTTAAGAGTATAATAACTTTTATCTGATATTGTCTATGTAGATACCTTTCGAGTCACCTTTCGGATGCAGGGGATGCATGCACCGTGAATTTACTTCCCTAGACGATTTTTTACGAGGGATGAACGAATTTTTAAATCGGTCATTTTCGCATCTATTTCCCTCAATTAGTTCACTCTATCTGATACCTATATAGCAGGGAGGGATCTGTACTACGTCTTCCTTGAATCTATTTAGCAAATCTAATCTACGCTTTGATCTTCACTAGCAACTATTTTTTTATGAACAAAGACCGACTTGTACATGAACCGCACTTCCTCTTTCGGGACAATTACAGTGTCGTATACTCAACAATGGACGTCACAGACATCCAGACCCTGAGAGGAAAATTTCCTCCTCAGCCGGGATTTGAACCGGGGACCTCAGCGTTAGTAGATTAGCATGCTAACCATTCCGCCAACGAGGCCGGCAATCTAGTTACGCTTATCGACTTATCGGAGCAATTTTTAACGAAACATATCGCCTTACGTTGGACCTTTCCTGATTCACTAATATTATTTTTATCGGCAGGGTCCCATACGCTACAAGTATACTCAAGGTGTGGTCTGACTAGCGCAAAGTAACATCGCCTCTACTACGTTTGAGCAAATACCGTCAAGCACTACTCGTTGTTTCCTATCGTTTAGGAAGTGTTTTATCCACTCTAATACTTCAGAATTGATCCCAATAATTTGTGGTGAGGTACCTTATCGAAGGTTTTACGAAAGTCTAGGAATATAGCATCGACCTGTCTTTTGTTTTCCGCATATTTCAGAGTATCGTGCATTAGTAAGGCGAGCTTCGTCTCGCAAGATCGCGTTTTTCTAAAACCATGTTCATTTCTAGCGAAGAAATTAGTCGCTTCTAGATAGCCCATTAAGGAGCTAGTAATATTATGCTCCATTAATTTACCGCTTAGCGATGTTAATGAAATGGGCCTGTAATTCGCAGGATCGCCCGCTTTTGAATATAGGAGTTATATTTGCCATTTTCCAATCTTTTGGGGCCCTGCCTTCGCTTAAAGATTTATCGAATATTACTTTAAGATAGGGAGCTACATGTCCTGCTGCCTGTTTGAATATCCGAGGTGGTATATCTTCTAGTCCAGAAGCTTTATTCGGTTCGACCTGTCGCAAACGTTTAATGATTCCCTCTTCCCTTATCGCGATTTTTGGCATTACTTGAAGTGTATCTACGCTAGGTACGGAATTAAATGTACTTTTACTTGCCAAAACGCTCCGAAAATAATCGTTTAGGGCGTTAGCTTAGTTAGCCCTTTGTATCATTAATAAGATTACCGCTTTCATTTTTTAAAGATCCTACTGCTTGTATTTTACTTGGACCTCACGGACAAACGACCAGAAAGCTTTAGGGTCCTCGTCAAGTTGTTCAACTAATATCTTCTTTTTGAATCCACGGAGGGCTTCACGCATAGTTCGCTTGGCATGCAATTTAGTTTCTTTATATTCAATTTTAATCTTACTGTTTTTTTCTGAAGAATCTGAAATGGTTTTTAATTTAGCATGTAAAGCCCTTTTTTTCAGACCTTTCCTAGTTTCGTTATCATTCCATCTAGGTTCCTTTGATTGTTTGGAAAGCTTAGAGGAAACGAATTTATCAATTAAGTCGCTCACCTTACTCACAAAGAGGTTCCAGGTATCCTCAGTATTTAAGAACTTCGATCGCGTTTCGTGTACTGGTAAATCAGATTTAAGTTCATCCCGAAGTCCTTCGAAGTCCGCTCTCGAAAAGAGATATATTTTTTATCTTCGGTTTTTTAAGGCCTTGTCAAATTTACATCTATATCACAAATAACGGCTCTATGATCTGACATTCCATCACATACTGTAGTCATTAATATACGCTCGGGCGTGTTAATGAGGAGGATATCTAATACGTTTGATTCCTGGTCGGTCCATCAACTATTTGACGAAGCGAATTTTTTTACATTAAATTTTATAAAGTTCTGCCCAAGTCGCTATTTCTAGCCCCTTTCTTTACAGTGTGAGTTTGCCAATTTATGTGCGGTAGGTTAAAGTCGCCCCCGAAAATAGTTACGCTATTGTTATTTTTTCGCGAAAAGCGGGTTATTTCCTCGTTCAAGTTTCGGAGGACCTGGCGTGATGAGTTTGGTAGGCGATAGAAGATGCACTTTTTCATGTTGGGCTTATTCGTCTGCATAATGGTGCACTACACGCTCTCAATGCCGCTTTTTGGAAACAAATGAGTGCTACTATGAAGGAAGATTTTCACCGCTATTAATACTCCTCCTATTTTATCCTTACGATCTTTTCGATATATCTTAAAATCTCTCGGGGATACTTCGTAGTCGTTAATATCGGCTGACAACCAACTTTCTGGACCTTTTATTATATCTGAATTGTTGCCTCGGATGAAATGCTCGAAATCGGTAACTTTATTTTTAATTCTCCTATAATTGATAACCGCGATTGATTGATAATCTGGGAGAAGCGCAAGTAACGCTTTGTGAATCTCTTTTGTCGGCATTATACCCCAATTTCGTTTATATTCGTATCTTAGATTCGCGTATATTCGGAGCATTCCTACTATCTATTATATCCCTTACCCTAAAAATATTATATAAAATATTATAAAAATATTAAGATATTCTTTTTTTTCGTTCATTTGGAATAAAAGTACTTAGTTCCTTTTTTCTGAAGCTTATATTTAATTATTTATCCTTAGCTTGTTGTTGTTTCTTGTGAGTTTCTCAATATTACTCATTTTATAAAAAAGAACAGGAATATTACATTTGCTATATCATGTGATGGATAGATAAAGTTATCAATTGAAGTTGATAATCTCTCCCTCTTTAATTCAAGAAAATATGTCAGTTATTACTTCTTGCTACCGATTGTTATAAAATTTGCGTCGCGCTTTAGAAATATAACTATATTGATTCGACGAGTATACTCGGCTTGAACGCGAACGATGACAAAAGTTTCCGGAAGGACGAGTATACTCGTTGGCGTCAGGGACGTGGTTAATCCTCATCCTGTACTCATTCGCGTAAGAATAAGATAAATTCAAAAATATCCGCTAAATACCCTGAGTTTCCCGTTCACAAACAGTAATTTTCTTTAGAAATATAACTAAACTGATTCGACGAGTATACTCGGCTTGAACGCGAACGATGAGAAAAGTATCGGGTAGGACGAGTATATTCGTTGGCGTCAGGGACGTGGTTAATTCACCGCAAAATAAGAAATTATTAAATTTTCACATCTACCATAAAATGACAATAATCCTAAATGTTCCCCTCAGTATAAATGAAAAATCTTCAAGTAAAACCAGTATGATGTAAATATTCGCTACACTGATCAGCAAACCTGACCTCTGAAACACACGCAAAATTACGAAGCGGCACGAAAACATTTACCGGGAATAAAAACTTATGTACGAATAAATGTAGCAAATGATAACCGCATGGCCTATATATTAAGTGCTGAACTTACCGAGATCTTCAATCTTCGAAGTCTTCTTAGATCCTATGCTCACGAACCACTCGATTGAACCGCACTTAATGAATGCTCCACAGAAACTGAACCGTTCGCTCCAAATTTGTTATTGTTCGATTCCTGTGACACGTTCTTCGTTCTGATTGGTTGAAATCACGTTTTTCCCTCCGAAAAACAACTGCACATTCAATAGAATCGTTAAATTACATGTTGATACCTTTTAACTACGGGATGTTTATCATTCCTTAAATGCTTTTACTTTAATCTTTAATTCTTATGTATGTACGAATTAAAATTTCCGATTTTTTCGCATTTGTAATTTATAGATCGTTAAACAAATATACTCTGGTTTGATTTCCTTCTTTTAATAAATTAAATTAATATACCAAAATTTATTAATATCATGATAATCATTTGATATGAAATAAAAATTTCAGCCAAAATTGTCTTTAATTATACCTTAATTATGACGTCTAGAAATCCGCTAGTTTATTACGCTAGCGCTTTCCGAAAGGTAACAATGGTGACAAGATCAGCTTTTGGCGGGAAAAATTTTAGGAAGGATGTTTTCTGATAATTTCTAATTAGCTTTAAACTTTTACTAACTCCGATTCATTTCAGTTGCGCCAGTCAGTATTTAGTGAACATGTTTCCCACTTTATATCTGCCATAGAAGTTCTAAATCGTCTTTGAAAGATGTACATGATGCCTTTCATATATTTTCTCCAAGAAAAGTTCAACCTTTCGAAGAGAAAAGCAGCTTCTTTGTTCATCCAAAAATACTTAACTCCGAACACCGGAGACGAAATTAGTTGACGATACGGTAATTAATTTTTCGTAGAATAAGAATTTCACAAAATCATAACACCCATTCTCAAGATGGGATTCATGTAGAATTTCCATAACCTTAAATATCCCGCGGAAGAAAAAGAGCTATAGGTTGCCACGAATCGAGACAATAATCGTAGTATATATCGAAAGTATATGTCTGATATGGGTTGTTATGGTAAAGATGTGCGGCTGAAGTTGAAGCAAAAGATGGAAAGAATATCTGTCGAAGTAAGATCTACATTAATGTGCTTAACTTCATCGCTAACAAAGCTTTCGGAACCCATGATTCAACATGTTAAAAGTAAGTCGTAAAGGCTAAAAAATGGTAACTTAATCTAGAGTGACTTTTCCATTTCTTTATTCCATACCAAGAGAATATATCTTGGCCTGAAATAATCTGCATTTATTTTAGGTAGAATCTAGTTGTATATGTAGTAAATAAGAAGTCATTCTTTAACTTTAATTCTTCTACCTTCTACTAACCGATCCCCTGTATGACTCACTTCATGATAATACAATTGTTCTGCTGTGTGTGAAGTTTCTATCCTTTTACATGATAAATTACCTGGCTTATCGTACAAAATGAATCATAGATTTAATATTGTCAAAAGAATGAGCAGTGTGGAAGTGAATTCAAGAGTCAGGTAATGCATTGCTAAGTAGAAGAAAATATTCATTATACTGTTGTTTGGTTTACTGTAATCAGTTATGGTTGGTTTTTATGCTATCGATGTTATTGCACATATTGAGATGCTCTTGAAAAGGAGGATGTGCTCCTTCCATCTGTCATATTGGTTAGATCTTGGCAAAAGTAACTGATCTATAATCTACTTTTCTATTCTCCATCAATAATTCTAATTCATTCATTGGGTACACAATTGTCTCTTACAAAATCCTATGTGCTTTCCATTTCATATCTAATTAATTCATTGATCATCAATGCTCTATGAGCAGCATCCCAATCAACATCATCAGTAATTCTAGACAAATAGTTGTATGCCCATAGATCCAAAAAATTGTCCCTGTAAATGACATTATTTTGAGATTTCATTCCCACCTGCATCTACATCATCAACTTTGTCATGATGTTTTACAATGATTTGTTACATTTCTTGTTTTTTCAAGATATCTAATGCTAACTTTAAGGACAGCAGCCCAAGTATCATTTTATCCTTCATTTAGTTCTCTCTGAAATAATACTCCATAATTCATGTATATAAATTGAATTCATATAATTGTCATTCTGTCCTCACTTTAACCAAATCTCTCATATGTTTTCTTTTTTTTTAAGATTTTTATTTCTAATATACCTTTCATACTTTTTCCTTGGTAAATATTAATTCATTACACAGTTCTCCATATATGAACCCTTCTTTGAGCCCAAGTCTTTTAGAATGTACAATAATAGCTTTACTTCCATCAATCCTAATTTTCAGAGAATAAGTACACAATTTACAATTTTGGTTATGTTAGAAAGAGTAATATGATAGTACTTGAGAATAGATTTTTTGCATTGAATCGTTTTGAGTAGCTTGTTGCTAATATCCATATGTGTCATGTATAATTTCAAGAATTATTTATGTCTTCATATGCAATATTTGCACAAGTTGATGGCAAAATTTTGTTACCTATTTAATAATGAATTAACATTATTTTCATTCCCTCTTAATATATCTCTAAATTCCTGATTTTAGATATTTTACCTCTTTCTGTTAGCTCTATTCATTGTCTAGAATTGTATATTCCCTGAAATATTCTCTCCTCCTTTATAGTGTAGTATGTGACCAGGTTTTGCAATTTGTTAGCCAATTCATCTCTGTATACTTTTTGGGTATCAAATTTTTCAGGAAGAATTCTGTTTATTTGTGACTTCATCACATAGATTAACTAGAAGTGAAAAATAGTGACATGATGATGACTCAGAAGATATCATCTTGAACCGTGAGTGGTATTGACATGGCTCTGTGATAAAGGGTACTATTAGTACATTTAAGTACACTTTTTTCACATATTGTTTGTTACTCGATGGCTTTGATCAGGACTAATTTGAGAATGAGTCGGAATGGTGAACTTCAAAGGCTCTGGTGGTGGAGTGGTCAGGATGCTGTCATCCTATTTTAAAGGTCCAGGTTCAAATCCCAGCTGATGAGAAAATTTTCATCTCTAGATATGGATGTTAGTGAATTTCTATTAATAAAAAGAGTTTCAAACTGTTTTTCCCAACGCTGATAATGGTGCATATTGATATATAAAGATAAATAGCGTGTGAACTTCTGATGAGACAGAGTAAATATTAATTACGCACAGTGCAACGGCCTTGGTGGCCGACTGCGTAGGTATTAAGTTCTAGAGCTCAAAGTTTCGAGTTCCCAGGTTCGGGTCCTGGCAGGTCGGAATATTTTCCGATTTAGAATGGGATGTATTTGTGTTCCTCCTTAGTGGTTTAATGTAAGAGTGGTCTATACAGTGATTTTCGCCCTGAGTTAATGAAGGCGAATCATGTTTATTATTTATGCGTTTTGTCTCTAAATTTCAACGGGACCGTCGAGTGATTTTTTATTATATTTTACATTTATTTATTATAATATAATTCATTTTCTCTTATGCTTCTATTTTATAAAGCCAGAACTTGATATTCGTCCTAAATCCCGGCTGAGGAGAAAGTTTTCTTCTTAGAGTCTTGATGTTCATGAACGTCCATTGTTGAGATTATAAGCGCAATGCAACGTTCCATGAATTCCATGGCTTTCCAGTGATTTTTAATTAATTTAATTGCCCCAAGTAGGAGGTCGTCCATTATATTTATCAACAGATGGCTGTAGCAATCTGTATCTCGCGTTAAGTAAGTGCGGCATTTATTACGTGCTATGAGTTTAAAGAGATAAAATTTTGTGGTTAGGAACCTTTTGAAAAAGGTTTTGCTCTTCATGTGCAATATTTGCATATATTGATTGCAAAATTTTGTTAAAAAATTTCGTAAATTCTTGGTTTTGGACCTTTTGGATCCTCGGAAAACTTTTGGAAACTCTTGCATTTGAACCCAGGACCTTTACATTTGGAATCGGCTACGTTACCACCAGGCTAACGTGGCTCTCTGGTCGATAAAATTCGTAATATAAATTACTCCCTGGATTTTTAGCATCGCATATTCGTTGAAATCCCGTTCTTATACATTGAGAATTCAAATATTCGGCTTTGATGTCACCTTTTTAAGGATATATTTTAAGAGAAGTAGCGTGTCACTTGCTACAATGCTTTCAAAACCTTATGAATTATTTTTTAACTTAATTTCGATCAAAAATCGAAAAATAGAGTCAGAAAAATCAAAGTTGAAAAAACATTACATTGAGATAAAAATGTGAGTTGGATCCAAATAATTTTATTTATTTTTAAAGCTTTCTTTTTACGCTCTGCATAATAAGACATAATGAGTTTATTTTAATGTATGAACATACCTATTGAAAGTGAGGCGTAATTTTCCTGGGAAAAATTCACTGTTTGCTCATGGAATGATAGGAAAGCTACATATTCATCACCAATATATCCTCTATATTAATTCTTTCATGAATTTTAACATTTCTTTTCAGAAATCCTTTTTACTTAAACAATTTTCACTTCATTCGAGGCTGAAATACTACGATCTCTGAATACTCGTATCATGTTTTGCGGGTTTGCAGAAGATTAAGGATAGTATGGAGAAGATCGTTCATTGATGAAGAGGTAGTAAATGCAGCCCTTTTTGAGGGGATTAAGATGAATGTACAAATAAAAGACGATGAATTCATATTTCGTTGGGATTTTACAGAAATATTACATTCTAACAATGTTTTTACCTAATGGTTTTTCATATTAATACTAATACTGCGACTAGCTTGGATTGAAAAATTCTACGCAGAAATCTTTCAAAAGAATTCCTTATTCATACTAGAAGTACAGAAAGCTTCAGTTCATAGTAGTATTGCATTTAATATTTATTACTCTCAAAAATGAAAAAGATAATTGATATAAGCTAACACATTGGTATTTTTACCAAAGCATTCATCTTGATTTGTTTGCTTAGCAGAAGTCGTACTTTGGGGTGAGCTTAAAAGAGACTATGAGTTAATATTTCCATCTACAAATGGATCCGCCACTATATAGCGTCTGTATGACCCCATTTTTGGGAGATACATGTGCAACATCTTCGCTCATTTTATCTGTGTCCCATAAACCCCTCTGAATAACAGAAACATTAGATGGCCTCAGTGAATGGTTAAAAGAGCCGTAACTGGATGAAAGCAAATGAATATTTTGGAAACGATGATGAGATTTCGCGGGATTATCTGTATATCGCGTTTACCCTTTTTAACCTCTTAAGAGGATATTACTCGCGATTTTGCTTTACTACTTTATCCCTCACTATAAAATGACGGGACGACCTCCTCGGAAATTCGATCCGAATAACTCTGGTTGTTCCTCCGCATGCATAACCGCATACCTGCACATTTTTGGAAAGAAACCCAACGAAAAAATGCGTTGTTTCTCGCTCGTCTTCCATTTAGAAGCGTCCTTTACGACCAATGATACGAGCACGGAGTGGTCAAATCCGTACCATGAGACGCTCGATTATACGCCTCTTTCTTATGGCTTTATTCGCTCCTCGCCCATATCCCCATTATCATTTTTATAATGCGTTCATCCTCTTATTCTCCTCAAACCTCCCCTCTCAACCCTCCTTCATAATCCCCCACTGTTTAGCATACTCTCTCCCCCACATCTCTCCTCTTTCTTCCCCTCTCCATTTGAGAAGGAAGAAAAATAGCGGAGATACCCTCACCACAAACATTCCGCCTAATTGGAATGTATAGCCGCAGGAAGTGACCAAGGCTAATCACATTAGCACTTAAACGAATGCTTTATACTCCATCCGTTATTTTTGCCCTCCCAATTCCGCCTTTCCCCATACTGTCCATTCTCGTTTTTTCTGCTTCTCTTTTATCGGTATTCTTTTGTCGGGGTTATTATTTTTTTCGCTTTTCGACCTAGGTGGTGTTGGAGGTTTAAGAGAAGGGATTAACGGAGCGGGTTATTTGCGTGGGCTGGTGACCGGGGTTTACGGAAGGATTTCGGGGTCTCCTTAATGGCGGTTCAAAAGTTAATTTGGAAGATGAACCGTACGAAATCTAGGAGTGATTAAATTAGGTTTGTAAATCTCTTATCCACATCAGCAAAGATTTGAAGCCATTCTTTCTGTCGTATATTTCTGGGACATATGACACAAAATAGGCTATCTCTCGGCCGTTTTTATAGAAATAGTACGGAAAACACAAATGTTTTACTAGTTATTTTCTATGGATTTCATAGCACCTTAAAGTATTAGCTAATTGTTCTGAAACATTAGATTAATATGAGGGTTTTTTAATGCCGTGTTTCTCTTCAAGTGGTAGATGAGATTTATTCTTACGTCAAAAACTGAAACATAGAAATAAAATCGCAAATAAGTTGCTTTCTATTGCCCAAATATAAAATATGTCCTTAAATAAACATTTATAAACTCATATACATTGACTATTGCTAGCTGATAACACAACCTAATTTCGATGGTTTATTATTAAATAAATATATTTTCTATTGAAATTTAGAGGGCATAGTATTATTTACTTAAAATTAGTTATGCTCTCATCTTCGTAATGAATTTAAAATTCTTCGTGTAAGTTTAAAGTAATAATTCAGACAAATCGACTAAAATTGCGTATATTTATATTATCTCCCATGGAATGAAAACAGTCATTTTAATGAGTCTTTCAGACAAATAATTTCTTGAACATATAAGATAGTCAGTTCCTAAAATCTCATCAAATGAAAGTCGAAATTCTATTTTTATCGATATCCATCTACTTGGAGTAATATTCTTGGACAAAGGTCAATCCAGTCAAACGTGAGGTATCTTTTATGAGTGTAAGGACATCGTACACTGCGAAGGGTAGATTGTGGAGGACTAATCGTCACAGATATGTGCGGTCATCGAGTTCGTTGCGAAGATCAAGAGCCGCCTCACACGGCGATTCAATCATCGCGGAAATACACACTTCCTGGAAAAGTTATCAAATTGGAGTAGTATCGAGCGAAAGGAAGTTTTTTTGTGGAGAAAGGAAACTCTTAAGAGGATCGCAGCAAGACTGTACGAAGGGGATGCGATAGAGAAACAGGATGCGTTAGCTTTAAATCCTCCACAATCCCCTCTACCACCATTACGAAATAATAAGCTGTTCTCTTCACCTTCCCTCCCTTGTTCTCCGAAAAACCAATCTTTTCGCTTCCGGAAGCCGCCTTTATATTGTACTCCCGTGTGAGGACTTGATACGTGCAAAGCGTTGGACGCGGGCCAAGTTCCGTGGAAAAAGTCAAATATCTCGTTTATATCCTTAAATAGTTGACACGCGGATTACTCCTGCATGTGGCGGTGCGCAAACAAGCACCAACGACTATCAGCTTTACATAGCAGTCACGGTACAAGTTCGAGTACTTAGTGAAGAGGATTTACGCAAATATTAGGGTGATTAGAAACTTGTAGCGCAGCGTGGCCCTAGTGCAAAATTTGCCGCTAATTCATCCTTGACTGCGAGAGTAGTGGATACTACGAAATTGTCTGCAGCAAACGATGTTTCGTGGTGAAGATGGGATAATGGGAAATTGAAGTTACTGGCTCATGATTAGATGGGCTGTAATTTATGCATTACTTTGACCGTCTCCTTCATCATTAATTTTTAATGCTTCTGAATTCAACAGATCAATCATCGGAATTCGTACGCGAAACATAGCCCTAAATATTCTGACAATGTATTAAATTCGGATAAGAGGACGCTGTTGAAAGAAGAGAATACTTTTTACTACATTTTTTATTATTTCAAAAAATTAAAAGTTATTAAAATTAATCATTGCAATAAAACTTCTATTGAATATATTCTTATTTCGCCGTTTAAATTATATATCAATATATTTAAAAATTTTTTTTTGAATTTCTGAAATTATTTTATCATTATAGCAATTTTCATCCCGAGATTATTAAAACTGAGCACCCGTATAAGAATATTTTGTAGTTTGACTAACGTTTCTCATCAAATTAAAGTCATTTATAATTTGATACTCTTAGGGTAAATATTTATTCACAGTTGTATATGAATATTGTGGAATGGAAATATCATGAAAGAAATTTCATTTCTTAAAAATAAACTTTTTCTTGCTATGAGAGGCTAGCTGCATAAAGATTATTTTACACTCGTTTTAAGTTAAAAAGTTTGACATTAGCTTGAAAAAAAAAAACCGAAATAATTTTCAGACGAGTCTCATTTCACATCATAAAATGTTTTTCGCGAATGAAAAACATCGCTTCCGAACTTCGCACGCAAACTGAATCTGTGAGCGAAAAAGTCGTCTATTTTATCAATTGCGGCGATGAATTTCAACACAACCCGCTAAACTCGGAACTACTGATTTAGATAAGACATATTTTATGCCAACGTTTTTTTGTGCGTGTGTGTACTTTAGCGTATTTATGAATGCATTACCTTATGCTTATCGCATGTTGAGAACTCATGATTTACAAAAATAAACTCAAAGAGGATCGCGTGCTCATTTCAGCAGGAGGCATAAATCTACCGTTAATATCTCCACATCCTTCTTTATCCTTTTTAATTTTTCAAATATTTCCTGCTTAGTTCCTTTGCGACCTCCGTTCTAAGCGGTGCCCTTGGGATGGGTGGAGAACGCATAAACTGCTCTCATTACACCGAACATGACGCTGTAGATGGCGCTCAAGAGGTGCGGCTTTTTTCGTTAGAAATATTAGGGTCTTTTCGCGCTCCGTAAGGAGGCAATGTCCTCGAAACGTATGTGCGTCAAGGTCCTCACGACCGAAAGAGGTACGAATATGAGCGGGCATTAAGTTAATTTATGACGGTCGTATGTAGGAGGAGCTGCTTGAGAAATGAACTTTTTCAAGCTGGTGCCAGTTTTCAAGGGGGCGACTTTGTAGACAATTGGACCAGAACAAAAGACTGAATCTCTTTGCATATTTCGCATTTTGTCTAAATCAGCGTTGATTCAAACCTGCGTAAGGATGAATCATATCCCAAAAGATATATATTCCTTAGAAGAGCCGTGAAATTTCCAATTTTAAAAGAATGTATTTAAAAGTCGTTCTTCGTTAGAGGTTCATACGTGTGGTAAATAATTTAAGGTTTTATTTAGTACCCTTTACCTTTAATGTTACTTTTCAATTCTACTATTTGCATTTTTTATTATATTTCGAAATAATTTACTTGCTGAGCATAATTTTCTTATTTCATCTCTTTTACCGACTACCCTTTAATTTAGCCGTGGAATGTTAAATTCAGATAACAATATTCACACTATTGGTTAAATAATTATTCTAGGAAAGAAGTTAATTATTAAATCATGTAAAGAAAAAGATGCATAATGAGTAAAGTTTAATAAGTAACGCTTGTACTAGTAACATAATGTATAAATAATCCTCTAATTTTCATCATTTCCTTTGTCATGAATAGATTACAAAAATAGAGGTTGAAAGATTGTTCATTAATTTTAACATACGTATCTTTCTCCATTTCTGAAAATATTATCATACTAATAAGACAATAAATTTTCAATGTATAAACTATTTTTTTATTTTTAGCTAATTTAATATATTATCATGTTCATTAGCAGTAAAGAATATGTAGCTGAGAAATAATCTTACGTAGAAATTGTATAATATGTATGAAAAGTTTTTTCTATGATATAAACTACTTACTGGAGTGTTAAACTTTATAATTAATATTTATACAAATCACATCTCCATTGAATGTTTGCTTGAAAAGGAGAAGAAAACCTACATTGTAAAGAGAAAATATACGAAAAATATTTTAGACATGCGAATATAACGTCAACTCGATGATATATTTCAATTTACTTCCTTATATCCTTATCTCGAATGACGTTACCAATGACGTTTTAACACGTCATGGGATTTTCCGTTTCTTTATTATTTTAACCGATTCTTTTTATCGCGAAAGAGCAATATTTAATTTTAAAAAGGGTTCTCGACTTTTGACCGAATTCTCACTCAAAGAATAATATCTTCTGTCAAGTTGGAAACGTTTAAGTCGGTGAGAAAATAATGTTCCGTGAGATTTACGAACATCCGTTTCACTTAGCATATCTGAAGAAAAATATATTTTTTGCCCTCCTTTGTTTTTGGCAAACCTACATCACAAATATTTTGTATTTTTACCAGCAATTTCGCCATAAATTTGCTCGAAAGCAGTTCACGTGCTAACGACATTCATCCCGAAACGACGATATCAAAAAAATCTCGTTTTCGAGTGTTTTCGAGATATAAGAGAGACAAACATAGAGAAGCCATTATTGCTCCAGCCATTTCCGATGCATATTACGGAAGTGTGTTATTCTGGCCATTGTTTGAGGGCACCATATAAGCCTTAGGTCGTATTTTCTATTTTAATGGTCAGTTGAATTTGGCATAGAAGTAGCTTTACGACCTCTCTCTCTTATTCTCCCACGAATTGTCTCCATTTTCTTCTTTCGTCGGAGTTCTTTTGCTGAAAAATTTGGCTTAAAAATATGCTGCAGTTGAAAATCTCGTATTCCTATATTTCGTGTGATCAATACAGAGCACCTATTTGGCAAAATTTTGTAAGTCGATGTAAAAAGGAAGACGGGATGTCGCCGTGTTAAGTTTTATCGCCTCTTGTTCCTTTGGGTGTCGAGCGTTGATAGTTTTTTCTATTGAGCACTCATGCAAATATGCTCTACTTATATCTCTTCATATCAAAAGCTGAATTTTCCGAATTACGCTATTTATCAATAACCTTTTTACATATTAATGGTTAAGAGAAGAATGCGAATGAAATATACGTAAATGTAAACTTTGAAATGCAAATTTCACTCCAGTTTATAGTTATTGACACCAAAATAGATGCCTCATTAGATGAAATGATAAGATGTGATATTGATAAAAACTGGAGAGTTATAGGATAAATATTTAACATGATGGAAATTAATTTAAGTAAACTAAATCTTTCGCTCATTCAGTAAAAATTTCAGCCATTTTAAGGAAAAGTTGTAAAATTAAATAGGATATTTTTAAATAAATCTCGTTATAAATATAATAAAGTACATGTAGGGAGAATAATTTCAAATTTATGTTTTATACTTCTTATTGATGACTTACACCTAACCAAGAACGTTTTCTTTTCTTTTTCTTTGTACTTTTATTTAACGTTTAGGGACATCGAAAGTACAAAATCGGTAATCCAAATTTTTATTAAATATCGTTAAACATTTACTTATTTCTATTGTATTTTAATCGCTATCATAAAAAATGAAGCAGTATAATTTGATCCGTAGGACAAGATATTTAGGGCTTCCTAACTTACAGCGAAGGCAGATGGTTACTTTTATTTTATAATTAATTAAGAGGTTTCTTCCAATCAAACGCTGATCTTTCTCTTAAGGTAACGTTTGCATGAACCCTAAATTTCCGCATTGTATCCCTGTAATTCCCAAAAAAGCATGCAATCTCTTTATAATGTCTGCTGTAATGAAGTCCTTAGGGGAAGCGTTTATCCATTTAGTCAGGTCAGGCGACGCCTATCCGAATCTCTCTTAGGATGTGTCTTGCAGAAAACGGGAGGACTTAACTAGGATGTCCATGGGATATGACCGGAGGGTGCACAAGGGGTGGGTGCAAGAATGTCACGGAGAGAAGATGCCGCATTGCGCCTCGCGACGTCCACCTAAAGCCCTAACCGATTTTAATGATTCGCCCCATTCATTTTCCGGAGATAAATTCCCTCCTCCGCCCAATCGCTTAGCGTACTTTCTCCACTATTTCACCACTCGACTTCCAAGAAATATATCTTTTTCATCTCCTCCACTTTTTACGGCTTTTTCATTCCCACGCCTCCAATCGCTATCTCTAGGGTTCATTCACTCTGTGAACTCATTCCGTAATGAGTTAAGTTCTCGTAATTATTTCATCATTTCCAATCCACGGATGGGATTAATTAAAGGAATCAGGAGGTTTTAATACTACATTGATATGAAGTCGTACATATATTTTTCCTAAAAATGCAATATAAATCGTAATTGTAGCCCAGGTCTACCAGGTGATGGTTTCTACAAATTTTTTACGTAATCATTGAGTAATAAGTTACATGTTTTGAGTAAAAATAATTCTTTTTATTTGTGATATTATTTCTAAATATATGATATTATTATTCTGAGGATTTTCTAGTCTTCTTGCATAAGGAACTAGGAAAGGGTGTTGAAAGGTTTTTTTAAAGTACATTCTAACTTGGGATATAATCCTTTTAGCTGAAAAAGAATATATTTTATCGGTTGCAAATGAGAATGGTTTCTCGAGTATCAATTTCTATTATTTACCTGATAATATTAACATTAATCTTTAAATTTTAATGTTCCCTCTGTCTCGATTTAAAAGAGAAAGTTTTTGAATAATTAAAACCAAATGTCTATGAATATCAAATAAATGTTCATTGTTCATGATTAAATTTTACGTACGATTTGTAGATGACCTCTTCTACCTTAATGGAAATGATTAAGTAAGTTGATTGGGACAATAAGTGTCGATTAAGATGAATTTAATGATACAAATGAAGCAAAAATAATAGTATACAATAATAAAAATTACAGAAAATTTATTTATTATATTATTAAATATTATTTGAATTAAACGTATTGACGTAAAGTAATGGTTTTAATTCCATCTTTTCCCTTGAAGGATGAGCACTTATCCTCAATACTCAAATTATTCATTCTCAAGTCCAATCCAATCGATCACTTCAATTGAATTCGATATTAATTTTCAGTTGACATTGTAAGACACCAAGTCTTACATCCACTTAGGAGACTTCCAAATCCAAAAATTAACGTTTTTATTTATCTTTATTCGTCTAAGAAGTCGATGATCATTCTTTTTTACTTTATTCTTTTTATATCTGCTTTTGTTTATCTAGTAATCCATTATATATATGAATTTCTCATTCCCTTTTAGTCCTCTTAAACAAGAACTTATAATGTATATTTATTAAACAAAGCCCTTCTTCTCTTCAGCTAAAGGTCATCAATGAGAAAGGAACGACATTATTTGCTAAACTTCCTCTTCCTTCCTCCCCTGCAAGTGGATCTAGAAAAGTAAGCACGCTTTCTTTCATTTATTGAATATTTTATTAATCTAATAACTATTTCAATTCCGTGTTTAAAATGTAACATATTACTTTGACATTTTACTGGTGTCTAGTGATTTTTTATTTTTTGTTAAGAAAATATAAGAAAGAACTTGGTTTGTTAATAATACATGCCTCTGTCTATGAGATGAAATTCGTATCTATTCCTGCATTATTAATGTTCATAACATCGTAAAACTCTATTACATCTATTAATTCTAAAAGAATTACTTATCTAGATTTAATAATATAATTGAATCTATAATGAAATAGAATCAATGATATTTTATGTTGTTATGAAAGCTTCAGCTTACTGTGTTTATCTATCGCTCTGGTAAGTAGAAATATAATGATATAGCGCATAATCTCCAAAGGACGTTCTTCTGTTTGCTCCGAGGGAGGCTTCATACAGGTATGTATATTGTTTTTCAACGTTCTCCTTACACTCACTCACCACCGCCACGCACTCACTCTCCTTTTTCAATCATTAAATGGGAACGAATCAGGGATAAATAAATAATAGAATACGTACTGGAACATAATGCCATGTGAGATCCATTCATATCCAAATTTCTACAACTTATTGTTAACAACTTATACTACTTTTCTATAATTGTCAGTCTTTTCACGGTTACTAATCTGATTTAGGAAATATTCTTATAGGTTCTCCAGAAAAATAAGAGAATAATTTTAGTGAAATATAGAGTAAAAATATTGGAATCTTTTAGTTTAATGTATGTTTAGTTTGACATTAATTAGTTCTTGATATTTGAGTCATATATTTATTCTTTATATTTTTCGTATCTCACAAGGATAACTATATTGATTCACTGAAGATAGATATCTTTTAGATATAATGAAATCTTAATTCCGAAACCCTAAATATTTATTTCTAAGTCTTCATTATTAATAATGGTGATGAATTTGTTTCATATTTAAATGTTGTTCGATTTTCTTTCGAAATCAATACACTGCCTTTCAATATATTCTAAAGCTTCTTTTAATATATGGATACTCCCCGTGTCCGTTTTTATTTGATATAGAGGTATTAGAGGCAGAAAAAATTGATATTTTTGTGTTGAATAATGTTGAATAACAGGAAGGGCTTCTTTGAAGAATATAAAAAGAAATACAACTTTCATTACTTGTACCGAAACATAAATGAAATTCTCTTGTCATTACTGTATCGATAAAGGTAATTTGCTGGAATAAAATGAGAAGTATTGCGGTGATTGCCGAAATAGGAAAATTTTATTTCGTAGGGTAATCTTTCATTTGTGATTTCAATAAATAACCGTTGATATCAGACACTTCCATGTAAAACTTGCTGTAGACTGTATCGGACAACGTTTCGATTCGAAATAAATTCATTCGACCCTTTGAACGTAAATGGACGTAATGCAATGGAGATAATTAGATCAAATAAATGCTCAACGCAATGATTTTCTTATGAAGCCATAGCGAACATATCGACGAATTTAATTCACGAGTCTCTTCGAATATCGGATGCGACCTTTGCTTTATCTAAATAAACAGCCTATTAATTTGGTGATAGTAGTTCCATTAAGCCAATGAGAGGACGAGAGCGTAAAATATTCGGCGCTGCAAATCAGAGCGACACGCAATTTGGGAGTGAAACGGGCAGCGACGCTTGAACGCGAGTTCTTCGACCGCATGTTTCCTTGGAAACCGATACCAAATTGAAATCGTCCGATGGGAATAAAGGTAAAGCGCAAATGACACGGAATCGAGCGAGGTATTAGCAAAATAAATTCGACCGTATCAATCCCGCGAAACGGTCGCGGTCGGCCAAGAACTAGAGGCCTTTTTTCCTCTGCCACATCATTAAAACGACCTCCGACGAATAAATTAAAGCGGACTTGGAAACAAATGGCGCCCGCGGAATTCCGTGATCGCGCGAAAAAAGCGATCGTTTCGGGAAATGTTTACTTTCGACGGAACTTTCATTAGCGTCACGCTATTAATGGAAACACACGTTCGTTTTGACGGTTGTAAAATATAACGCGTAAAAAGTGATCGCTGATTGACAATAATGTGATTGCGCTGACACGTTCGCCAATGAGCAGAGGGAGTCCTCGAAACGGAAAAATTATTTGGCCGTTGCAATAGGCACGCGCGAAAAACGGCACGAGATAAATAAACAATGGAGAATCGTTAGTTTTGCTTTATTTTCCGCCGCATTTGGAACGATGCTGATCGGAAAATGATTGGAATCGGGAAATAAGAGGAAATATTGATGGAATAATGAGAAAGAGATTTAAATGGAGCGAATCGGTTTTGGGATTGGTAAAGGAAGAGAGTGATACGGCCACTGGATTGTTTCTCAGTTTTTCTTTGCTGACGGGCGCTTCCTCCCGGTGAATGATGCCTGACCGCGATGTCGGCCCTGGTGTGCCGCCACAGCTTTTTCTGTAAAAAGAGGAGTTACTCTTTGTCTATGTCACAGATGGCTTTCGTTCAGTTTTTGGAACTTCGAATAGTTTAGGTTTTTAGAGTCTAAATTCTCGTATTTCACTTGGGGAATTAATAGTAGTGAAGTTATAAATTAAGGCTTCACATACTTTGAACGCTTAAAAGCAACTTAAACTTAATAAATCAAGCATTGCAGTAATTTGAGAAAGGAGTTCAGTTACAACAAACGGTTATAAAATATTACATTCATAAAATAAAGGTTCTTTGGTAGAACCTAAATAAGTATATGTATATTTTTAATTATTTTGGGAGATACAATCCAGTGAATGTTATCTATAACAGAATGTTATTTAGGTTTATTGGAGCTTTATCAGTTTTGATATTGCATTAAAAGTTTTTCCTTAATATCCAACGCATAATGACAATTTCCCTTTCTGACGATTAGTTTTCGAGTGTTTCTCAAAAAAATAAAGGCAATTTCAGGGCAATATTTCATAAAGGGAATTTTTTCGCTAATCTCGCATTTAAACATCACATACTTTCTCTTTCATAAGCGAAATAAAGATATGCCGAGTCTTGGGTCACCAATTCGAGGCATTTCGAAATATAATTTCGGTCTAAATTCCTTGGAAAGAAGCGAATAGTTTCCCTCTTTTTTCATCTACGTCTGAGCTAACATCTCCTTCGAACATATCTCAGCAAGTTCCTAGACCTTCATTCCTCCATTTATTTTTACTTTTCGGTGTATCCATCACTCCTCGCACACGTAAGCCTCAACTTCCGAATTCTTTCCGTGGAGGTCGCCATCTACGTGATACTAACACGAGAGGCCTCCACGTATTCAATCTCGAACCCCTCCTCTTTCATAAGCATCCAACTCTTATCCTTATTTATTTTCTACCACGTCCTACCCCTTTGTACGAAATTTACGAACGAACTTTCTTAGGGTTCTTCAATACCCTCGATTTATTGTCGCGTATCTTTAACCCTCCATATGACTACGATGTATGGAGACGGTGGAAATAATTACGTTCTATATCATAGAATTTTTTGAGAAAGTTAGCGGAGACTGTTTACAACAGACTGTGCGACGTAATCTATTTTTTCTGTTATTTTTCTACCGATTACTATTGAATTTTTATTTAGCAAATATCCTATTGAATTCATTTCGCTATACCTATAATAAAAACTTTTAAACTAGTATAGATAAAGTAGTAATTTTATATCCTTCATTCAAATATCTTAGAATTATATAAAAAAGTAATAACTAGAATTTTATGGTTGTATTCATCACATTCAGATGTACAAATAAAAATATTTCATCCATCAACTCATATTCAGTTTAACTTATAATTCTTAGTGATGATATGTTTAAGACTTCGTATTATTTCAAATGCCCCAGAAAGTATTCGGATTTTTCCATTGCAAATTTATTGAATCCTTATTTTTCCATAATAATGTGTATATTAAAAGAAATGCTAGCTTTTTACATCATCGTAGTTTGTAAGTGTTTGGCTCTAATAGTCGTTCTCACATTTATAAAAATCATTCCTTCTCCAAATTTTTCACATGCATGCATTACTTTGTCCTTACAACCAATCGCTTCAGCGTACTTCTGAGTCCCTCGTTCCTCTTATTTCATTGAAATTACCTCCTCTTATCCTTTCCTTTGATCCATTTTCTCTTTTGATTCTTATTCTTTTTCATAACCCCTATCCCTTTCATCTCTCCCAAAATGATACCTGCGGCTTTTCAAGGTTTATGTGCTCTCAAAAAAAACATTTGTAAAATGAAAAAGGACCATGCTGAAGATGAAGGCCTCCAACACTTGCCGTGAGAGATGCCCTCGAGGCCTCGGACCTTCTTACCTTTAAAACACTGGAATTTTTGGTACGGGAGCCGCTGTAGGATGGGAAAGGGTTCGGGTGAAATACATGTGTGAGATCCACTCAGACATGGGAATTTTTCTGGAGCGAGTTATTCGATAGGGGAGTTTGTCGACAACCTTTTCCATTAGTAATACGCGTGGTTTCCAAACTGTGGCTTATCTGCGGAACGTGAAATATTGTGTTGAAAGGGATTCGATAATAACGATAAGGTGTTGAAATGGGTATTTATTATCCACCGTTAGCCGTCCTTCACCGTTAACTATGTCCAGATAATGAATCTTATTTATTTCTCTCATTCGCTTATTAACGTTCGTCTCTCGAGGGCCAAGGTTTATTTATAAATTTCCGCTGATTCGATGCTGCGGAGAGTTTCAATATTTCAAATCTAAATGTTTCCCACATTCATTTTTTACTCGAGGCCGTGATTTGTTATTAACCCTCATCTGCTTCTGTACATAAATTTTTCGTAATCTATCAATGCAAACAGTGAAGTTCATATTTTTCTTCTTCAAACAATGATTATCAATATTGCGGTGTACCATTCGTCAATTGACGTTATGTTGGCATCAGAAAACACATAACAATGCTTTAATTCTGTCCATTCTGTCCATGTTTTTACACCTCCTATAAGTAAAAGAAACATTGTTTATTTTTAATGACCGGTTGTATAGTAAACATAAAACAGAAATATTTCATTGGCGAATATTTCGAGGCATCCGCCGATATTTATGTAAAAATCTAAAATGCTCATTGTTTATATATGCGAGCTTTCCATTTTGCTCAAACTATAAACAATGCCGCGACGTATTTATTCTACATGAAGGCATGCGAATATTTTAATAGAGATCCAACTTCGATTATTTATTTTAGATCCTCAAAAAGCCAAAGTTGGTGAAACGTTAGTATTGTTTGCAAACAGAAATAAACATTGGTATTGCGTCCTGTTCAACTTTCCCGAAACATTGAAAGTAAATTCATCTACATGTACACATATATTCCGGAAAGTTTCCTCTTTTCCTCTCTCTTATATCAAGTGGAACCACTACCGCCTCTTCTCGAATAGAAAGGAGCCAATAAACCACCCAAATGGCCATTCATAAACAGCGGAATAGAAGTGAAGAAGTAATGAACATAAAATACGGGAAAAGGGGAATAAGATGGAACGGTAGGAGATCAGAATGCGTCCTCCCTCGGCTCCCGCGGGATGGAACTGCCCCGAAGGCACGCCTTTACTGCTTGTAATTTGTTACCCTTCGGACCGACAGAGTTTTGAACGGGAGTTTCAGGGTTAAGAAGCATCGGGAATGAATATTTGGCGGTTAGGAGAGGAGGAATCGGCTCCTGGAGGGTCAGGATTCGAGATCTTTTAAATTGAGAAGTGGAGAAATGAAGAGTAAGTGGAGGAAGGATTGGAGGAGGGAGAAGAGAATTCGTAGCGATATCCGAAAATAATTCTCTCCTGTTGAAAGGATACACCATTGAAAACCACGTTCTGAGAATGAAAGGCTGGTTGCTTGTGAAGAGAATTGTATTGCATAGCTGATGCACGTAATGCGTCTTTATGGATATGACGAAAGATATTTAATTTTTGAATTCTTTTATTCCTAATTAAATCATGAAATAATCGTGAATATAAAATGAAAATTAATTGAAAGTAATATATTGACATTAATGAAATTGATTGTAAAAAAATTTTTTATGAATATATGCATAATCAGAGTTGTTTACAATTCTCATAACGAAAATTAATTGCGCGAATTCACTTTTGAAAAAAGTTTTCATTGGCGCATATGTAGTACATTACATAATTTATGTGGAAAAGGACTGTGTCCGAATATATACCAATTAATTTTTTTAGAATTAATTTGATGGATTTTAAAGAGCCCTTAATTGCTGATGGTGCTATAATGTGTCATATGTTATTTTAACAGTTATCGAAAATTTGCCCAATTTTTTATGGATATTGAGCGCGGAATAAACAGTGGCATTTCAGATTAACTAAAATTGAAAATATAAAAAAGATTAAATGTCCATCGTTAAAATTAAATGCCATTTAGTTACTATTTTGGAGCTATACAATCAACTGGTGATTTAATTCATCCGGGCTATTGAATCATTTAAAAAAGTTTGTCTAATTATATTGCATGTAAATAACACGAAGGTCATCATCAATATTTAAACAATTAACTGTGAGCGGTATTTTCCTCAATTTATTTTCGCGTTATTACGCAAATAATTTTTTTTCTGGCTCTCGATAAATATTTTTCGAATATTTGCATTTTGTTCTATATTTTAATAAATTGGGATGGATTTTAATTTTAATGCAGCCCTGTATCAACGATCGTGTTATGATAAAACTGAAAAGGAATATGTTGACATAAATACGGTGATGATTTATTAAATATACATGTATTTGAATATATTACATACCCGTAGAACAATTATGGAAATAATTTAGTTCTAAAAAATGTATTTACACAATAATTCCGCCTGAAAAATAAATATTTAGATATTTCTTTGGATAAATATATGGATGAAATAAACCTGAGAGCAGGTATTTAAAAATAGACTATTAAATTGTAATGAGTGAAATAAATTGTTCTTCAATTGAATATTAGATTAAAATTGCTGTAGTATTTAACAATTAGTTACATCTAGCAAAAACTTCTATTAGAAAGTAACATTCCGTGTAATTTTGCTCTATTCCTTCGAGAAATTGCTGACGTAATTAATCTTTCAAAGAGACTTGTTGCTTAACCTAATATATGTTGCGCCAAGTGAGAGGAAATTATAGAGTAGAGTGTTTAGCCCTGATTTATAGAAATTTTCAAGTGTGTCTAATTAATGCAATCCGCTATGCGTGGTTACCTTTTCCTTTCTACGTACAGTCGTGGGTATCTCGCGAATTGAGTCCCTCCCTTATATCCTTCAATGAAAACCATCTTTTAACTCATGGTAGATTTTCGAAAATTGCGAGACAACACAGCGCATGGTCAAAATTGGAGCTGGAAATCTTAGATGAAAAGGACGAGAATTCCCGCCGCCAACCCTCCGAGGAGTCCTTCAGGAAGGACAGAGGAATGAAGGGAATCTTCTCCTTTTTTATCTCAATGCACCGGCGTTCTCTCTCGGAGACATTCCAACTCCATTCAGATGATAACTTCTTCGCATTTCTACTCTAACTCCATATCTTCCCACTTTACATCCACCTCGTGACCTCCCAATCAAAGAATTCCGGGTAAGAATGGGAAAATTAATGAGAGAAAGGATAATAACGAAGGATCGTTCCCTTTTTATCCTCCTCAGGGTCGGAATCCACAAGAAAAATGATTTAAGGAAAAATCCGTGGGGAATATTACGAAATGTATTTGAGATTCATGAGATATGATTCGTTTGGCCTCTCAGCGGGAAAATTTTCGGAAATTCTTTCCCACGGAATTCTTTTCCCTCGGACGGGTATTTTAGGGATAAAATGAAAACAATGAAGCTTATTGGGCGAGCGGAGGACTGTTTATAATTCCCCTTTGCCGAAGTAGGTTACCCGCACATGTCAGCGGTGCTGTGTTCACATCCATTAGACAAAGAACTCGAGATTAATAAAATAACAAAGCGGTGATCCTCTTGCGAGTTCAGATGTTGATGCTGAGTCATTTTTATTTAACTTCAGGAATTATGATCTTTTCACCTTTTCGATTTTCATTTATAGTCTGTTTAAATCTACGATCTGCATTCTTCGTCACTCATTTTCTTTATTGTAGCTTCTTAATTTCGCTATCATTCAATAAAGTGTCACAATCATCTTTGTACTCTTATTTTTGTTCGCTTTATTGGTTAAGTCGTTTTCTTCGCAAGTGGAGTTTAATATTTTAACTATTACAAATTCTGATTAAATAGTTTGATTGTTCTTTAGTGGTCAGTTTCATCGTAAATATGGTTGCGTAAAAATTTTTAATGATTTGGCCTTTTAAATAATCTCTAAAAATCGTGCTCGAATTATTCATTGTATTTGCTGTATTTGGAAATACTCTATTTTTGTAGATATTGTTGTTAAAATGGAATTATTATCGTCATGAATTAATTTTTCTTTAGAAAGATATTGAATATACTGTTAAAGTTATTACAACAGTTCATGATATTCTTCAACTATAAAAATATTTAAGAGTACTTCTTTATATACTGAATAAAATTAGATTTTTTTCCGTTTGCATATTGATATAATAGATGTCTATTACCTCCCATTTATAATGTTCTAATTAAGACGGAGACTAACATACGCGTAAATTGCAGATATAAATGATCATGAGGGAGGAGAATTCAAAACAATAGCCAATTATCTGTTATGAAGGTAGGGAAAAACCTTTACTAGAAATCAGTCATACGTATTCCAGTTATTTTTTGAGGAGTTATCTTTTTTTAACGTATCATTATCTGTCTGTTTAAAGTGAATAAAGGTTATTAGATGATTTAACGTTAGGGAATATCACCTGTACGATAGGAATGAATTGTCCATGGAGGAAAGCGTGATGGTGTATACGTTGGATGTGGCTAGAGATCGCCTTCAGGCATTGTGATGCGAATACGATGGTTTTATGTCCTCCATGGGCAGCGTATGCTTCTAGATGGAAAGATAGTCGACTGAGCCTTTCTGCAGATAAGTCGTGTTTGATGACCCCTGCCAATCTGCCACGCTGGACCGCAAACTAGCACAATAAAATACCACTCCCATCCACGCCTACGCGCAGATAATGTCTTACGACCCCTTAATCTGATCTATTCTTCTTTGGCATCTTCTCCTTACGACCTTATGATGTCTTAGGCCGCCTCCGTATTTCTCATACGGCCCATTTGCGTGTCAGCTGTCATCTTAATTTGCATATTTCCTCTCTTCCTCATTCTTGTGTTATCATCCTCTACCTATTCAATTTATGTTCTTGAAGTGTTTTATGAGAAGATGTAAAGTCTGTTTGATTTGAATATTCGTGTTACCATTCAGTATATAATCCTTTGATCTATTGAACTATGACCCTCTTTCGAACTATTTTTTGTTTGTTTTCTATTCTGGAAAATTGAGTTTTTCATATTTGTTCATTGTTATCTCTTGCTGAGTAAACTATGCTATATCACTCAGTAATTATAATATTTGAATGTTCTTTCTTTAATCCCGGATAGAGGCATGGAAATTGTAAATAGCCTGGAAAGTTATTAAGATCAAACATACCTAAAGCTGTTTAGTAAATATTACTTAAGTACACTACAATTTTTCGAGAATAAGTCAGAAAAGTTAAAATCTTGATTAAAAAAGTCGCAATTGAAGTGTATATTAAAGCTCCTGAACAGGTAAATTTAAGTGCAAGATGGAGGAAGATTTTTAAATTATAATAAGTATAAATAAAATAGAATAGAATTTCAATGGCATATAATATAAATTAAAATGAATTCCTCTTTTAAAATTATTGAATAACATATTTTAAATTTAACTATGCAAATTTTTGCGTCTGTTGAAATCACAAAAAAATGTTTAGCAAAGATGGTTCGTTGAAAGAATTCATCATAAGAAAGATTGTTAAAAATCCCAAATTTTTGTTTGTTGAAAAATTCAATTGAGGAATGATTCTTCTCAAGGAAAGATAAATCTCAATGCATTCATATTTTTGGATTTTTAAGCTTTTAATGTGTTTTTACTAAGCCTCTTTCCTTATTCAACTCTCGGAAGATCGAAATTTCTTACGAATAACACGAGAGACCTCAGGCTTCTAAGTCTCCTAATGCTCTCAATAAAGAAAAGACTTCCTTTTCTAATGAATGAGTCCCTTATGTAATTACTATTCAGCCTGTTATGGGCTTTCCGCAAATGGTCTTCCTTATCGTTTCGCAAGAAATTAAATAACATCGGCGTAATGGAGAAAGAGAATAGACCTTCCCACACCCGCATTTACTCCTTTCTTCATTCGACTCTTTTGAAGTGAGCGTCTGAAGTGTGGTAAGTATAAGTTTCCGGCCCTTGGGGAGCCTTGCTTTCATTTTACATGCTCTCCAAAGAGCAGACTTCTTTCACTCTGCTTCTAGTCAAACACGTCCTATTTAATTTCTTTGAAAATTTAACCTCTTCCTGTTCCCGATAGTCATTTTGTTCATCTGGATCTCCTCGTCATAAAAGATCCCACTGAATTAAAACATATTTCAAACAATTTGCCTTCTGCTTTAGGTTTTTATTAACAGAGCTCGAATTGGAGGATTTTCTTCATTATCTTGAGAAAATGAATGGTATCCATTCTCGGAAGGCTGCATCTATATATATCTTCAAGAAATTTACTTCTCCTTATCCAGAAAAGGTTCTTTTATTACCTGAGGTAAATTTGAAAGAATATTCCCAAATGATGAGTACAATATGTTCCAAAAATATTGCGCTCTCCACGAATTAGTTATGGACAGCCATTAAAGTTCAATCTTAAGGTTAAGCTTCAAATTATGTTATAAATGTTTTCTGAAAACACAAAAAAGTTGTAAGCAATAAATAAAAACCAATGACATTATTACTACGAAAGTACTTTATCATTTCTTCTCTAACGCTAAATTTACTCGATGACATTATTTATTAATGCTGTTTATGACAGAATTATTAATCACACAATTGAGTGCTTTAAATAAACAGAACAGTTTAAAAAAACATAAAATATATCTTTAAGAATGAAAACTTCAAATTTTAATTCTACAACATTATTTTAAATGGTAATTTTCTTAAGAGAATGTTACAATATGAAAAATAAATGTTGTTAGTCTTATTTTTTATTATAATTCATGCTTCAGTGGTATAATTCAACGGATACCCGTAAATAATAATATTTACATTATGTCGTTACTCATTGTAGGTTAGTTAAAACGAAGATATACTTCAAGGAGAGCTAATTATTATAATAACCTCTCTGAATAAGATCTATCAAAATATTAAATTCTACGTTCATATGATAAATAGCAATTCTCTAAAACTATTATCCCTCCATCAAGGACAATAGGAAAAGGCTTTTATCCCCATTCTCCTTGACCGCCACTACTTTCTCTCGAACAACTCCCTTTCCTCTTTACCCCTTCTCCCGTTACAACCACCCGCATTCGCCACAACGCTCTTTGGGTTGCCCGAAATTTTTTAATTGTTTTATGTCTCCCTGGAGAGCCTCGGATCATTACCCCCCTTCGCTCTCTCATGTCTAACGTCATCGCGACGCAAGAATGGGAGAACACAAATATAAACGAGGAAATCCTATTAAAGTTTAATTCACTCCGTCTCGTGGTACGTATCTCTACGTGGGGCCTGCAGTCCTAGCCTTTCTCTGAGAGTCATATTCTCTTGCATTGAGCATCGAAAAATATGTTTATGTAGAAAAGCTTAAATTTTTTAATCATTCATCAATATTGTAACGATGAGTATCGATATATTTTCCCCAATTTCGATATTTCTGAATGTTTTCTTAAGTGATTCTTCTCTCAGATACTAAAAATAGGAATGATTGAAATTGATTATCATATTAATTTAGTTATTAACAAATAATGCTTGACGTCATAAATACTGAATAAAGAAACTGAACAGTTTTAGTGCCTAGCTTACTAGAAACAACGATTCAATCATAAACTTGTATCGTATGCAAAATTTGGAAAATTCCAAGGAGGGAATCCTCATATGATATGGGAGTGTAAGAAAATGAATTTTCAAGTATTTTATTATTTTTCTCGTAAATTTAAGGAGTAAAGTATGTTGTAATTTTCTATAGGTATATAAATGTATATTAACAGATTATAATGTGCACATGGCTACCAGATAATTTTAAAATTTTTTATATATTTACATTCTTTTTCTTTATATCTACTTCACAGGAACATATTAAAATCATTTTTTGAATTCACTAAGAAAAAAATTTCTTTAGTTTCTTTGAGAACTAGATTCGAATATGAAGATGTAAAGCAGGTATCTAGGTTTCAATAAATAAAAATAAATGCAAATGATAGAAACTGTAATATTTAATAACTCTAATTATTTTTAAAAACCTAGGAGTTTTATACGTGTGATAAAATCTTATATGAATGAGACGTATGAAACTTGGATATTGACGTTTCTTCTCCCTGGTATTTTATCATTCTCAAAAGATATCATATTAGCTCTTTGAAGTTTGAGATTTGGGTTAATTGAGTAGTTTTATTTAGAATACATTCATAGACATAATGAAATGTATCACTCCGGTATTCCTTTGATTGCGATTGGTTTCTGTAGTATTCTAGAGGTTTCAGAGAATAATATCAAAAATATAAGAATATTTCAGGTTTGCGTTTACTAAAAAATCTTTTCGTTAAATATTTGCATATTTATCCTTATCCGTCTGACTTAAAGGCACCCAGAGTCTGTGTAAACAAATTTACGATGACAATTCTAAGAAGAATCTTATTTCGACCACAAAAATTCGTTTTAACATCTCGATATCGCTAGATACGAGTATTAATGCCGCACAAATGGATCGTATAGTTTTATTTCGGTTTGAACTCTTACAACCGGAAGGCCATGTCTCTGAAACTTTGTTGAACATCCCTCACAGTCTAAAGGGTTCTGAAATGATATTCTTCCTAGATAACTTATCCGTCTCATTGAATTTTTGGTAAAGAGAGATGAGCGTAAATGATTTACGCGAGAATTTATGCCCCGATAGACCTTTGAATTTTAACGATCATATTTTTCGATTGATTGCAAAACTATTGTCGAAGTTCTTTTCGTTTCATGAGCGGAAAGCTGGCTTCCTTTAAAAATTCATTCTGCGGAGTACCGCTCGTTGTTGGAGAATTCGAAGGAACAACTTTGGCGACCACTTCGACTCAAAAGTCGGTAAAATTTGAATTACATCGACCGATTCCTCCGAATGTTGTTGCATGAATGACGAACAGAGGAATCAAAAGGAATTTCGGAATCAAACCCAAGAAGACGAATTTTTCTCCATAAAAAGTTGGCCTGTGTTAGGAGCGAATACTTTTTCAAATTTACGTTCCCGAACAGCAAAAAGATGCAGAACTCCTCGTTGAGTTTAAGTGGAAGTGTCCATGGAGGAGACTTTTTTTGGGTTCCGCGAAATAATGAAAAATCACAGCCGACAATCTCATACTCCAGATTCATCCTCCGTCTCTTGATCATTGTTCTTTCCTCTCCCCAATAAAAAAGCTCCCTCCACGCACTGGACCCCTCCTTCAATCTTCACCCTCCCCTTATTCCTTACGCACTTCCCCAAGGCTTTTGCTACCCTCAATTTTTCTCACCCTCCGTGCTCCTAAATCTAGCCATGTCCACTGGGAAGATGGGGAGGGGGTCTGCGATGCTGGAAGAATCAAAAGTGAACTTTAAGGAATTTGGAAATACGACGCGTTGTCCATTGCAAACATATATTTATTAGTTTTGCAGGAGTAATTTGGAGTTTTCTGTTACTTTGCTGATGATAAATTACTTGTCATATTTAACTTGAGTGATATCTTTGGTTTCTGTAAATTAATCGCATTCATGTAATTGATCAATATAATATTTTTTACAATTTTTTTCTTTGCACAGAAAATACTTTTACTTATTAATATTCTTACTTTATTTTTCTGCTTTAATGACAAAACTTCACAAAATTTAGAAATGTGAATGAAAGGATAACCTGAGTATTAATAATGGTCCTTATATCTTAGTTATATTTATTGTATTATTTTGATAGGGATTCCGAATATATAATTGTGATTATTTAATACTATGCAATTTTTAATTCAACATTCAATCAAAGAAGCATGGTAATGAGAAAAGTATGTAAATCATTTTATTGTGGCATTGGGACTTTGAACTAGTCTATTCTTTGCTTCACTTACTTATATTGCACATCAACTTCTCCCTCGTCTAATCCATATTCGTAGTTATTCCAATCCACAACCTTTCCTCATATCCTTAGATGCACTCATGCGAAGGAATTGAAGAGATTTCTGAGAATTTGCTTTTGAAAATAACCAAGCGAGGACCACTCCCACTTTTCCCCAATCTCAGGCGTTGCGTTTATCAAAATAAATGGAAAAGGCGTTGATTTTTTTGTATTGCAATGAAGGAGAGGGAAGGGATGAGGACCCTATTCTTCCCCTAGAAAAGAGGCTACATTGTGGGCGGAGTGAGACTTTATGCGGTGGTCGGTCGCATTGGGTTGTGTTTGGTGTGTGCACCAGGGTTCCCCTCTCGGTCCATTTCAGTGTCCATATAAATGAGATTCCGCCTTGATCAATACAGCATCCTCTAAACAATGGCACCATATTCTGGGAAACACCCTTCCTCGCTGCCAGACATGTATGCCTATTTCTCTATTTTTCTCTCCTTTCCAACTTCCACCCCCACAACAATCGGTATCGATATATTTCCGCCACCCGTCGAGAGAATACCTCCGAGTATCGCTACATCCAGACCTTTCTTTAGCCCTCTTTTCTTCTCGATCTTCTCAATTGCCTCCGCTGGTTATCCTTCCAATTCCATTCTTTTTACTGTATCGTTCTCATTCATACAAGTACTCCCATTTCAGAATCTCACATTTCTCTTCCGATTTACTGTAATGTAAAAGTTAAAGATTAAGGTTTTGTGATCTCCTTAACCATATACCTTGTATATTTTTTTTCCAGAAAGGTAATTATGTTCTATTTATTCGAGATATTTATAACAAATGTATTGATTATTAGCTAAATTGAAATACAATTAATCATCAAATATATTTCATTTTTTTGTCGAAAATTAATTTAAATATAAAATCCTTCGATCGTAGAAGCTTATTTGACTTTCCTCAAAATTAACTTTTGAACGTTTATAATAAAATTGCATAAAAATTTTTGATACCTGATTATTAGTAAACTATATTGTAAATTATAAAAGTAGTCAATTAATTTCATAAAACTGAAAATTTTCTTTATTAACTTAAAGTTTATCAGTTCTTACTGTGCTATGGATCATTAAATAAGAAACTAATTATTTAATTTAATTTGATTCATTGAACAAAATGAGGACAAAGCATTTTATATATACTTCAAATAAAACAGGAAATATATTTCTTTATTTTTGTACTTATGAATTATAAATTTCACCTCCTCTACATTAACAAATGCAAGCTGTGACCTCGACCTTCCTCTCAAAATCTCTTTTCTTTATCGCCTCTCTCTTTACATCTTGCTCTTTTATTTCTATACTTCTAAATTTCCGATGGAAATCTTTTCGTCTTATTCGCTGTGTTTGATTTCAATTTTCTTTCTCGTACAAAATCACTCTTTCTAATCCGCGAAAATGTTTCTTCTTCTTTTCCTGTACCCCTTTGCCCTCTTAACCTTTTATGTTTGTGAATATCCAGCTATTTACCTCTTTTTTCCACTTCTTTTCTCTTTTCAGCAAAGAAATCTTTCTTCTTCACATTATCCTTCTCATCCCCCACTCCAAGTGTTCTTTTTTGATTCGTAGTCTCTCTCGTACTTTCATCTTTTATTTTAATACCCTCAAATTAAATTATGGTCGAAGTGATATACTTTGAATCTGATACTGCTTTGATTTAAGCTCTTTTGCATATATCTTAGGATGAATTAGTTCTTGGTATATTTTTAGTAAATTACGGAATTAAAGTATTCAACCAAAATTATTTCTCAAGGAAAGAATACATTCTTTTAACTGTCTTTACGACTTATTTATATTTTTTAGTTATAATTTTGTCGACATTAACAATAGTTAATCTCATATTCTATCTAATATTATAATCTAATTATAAATGTAGGTGGGGTTTTTGTTGTTGTTTATATAAAATATTAGAAGATATCGAATTCGTTCAAAGATACACAGTAGAGAATTATTTAAGATTTAACATAAGATCAGTCCTTAAATGAGTCAGTTGTTGACAATATTCATGTCGATGTCTATTTATTCCAGCACCGACATTATTCTCCTCGAAGAGTTACGTTGTGAATTAATTTTAAGTATTTTGTGTATAAATTAAGGATTTTTAATAGGAATTTGTTTTAAATTACTTCAGAAAGTATAGAATGAAATAGGAACCAAAGTATTCAAATCATAATTTCTACATGATTTCGGTGATTGTTTAATGAACTGATTTTTCCAACCTATCCATTGAAGTCTTTTATTGGGCAGAGGTTTCCTGCAATCCTGTTTCTCCTCCTTTCTCTTCGATATTTCCGTTAGATCTTTATTTCATCCCCCAGTAAGGAGACGTTCTTTCCCTTCCTTTATTTTTCATACCTCGTTGCTTGGACATCTGGGAATAGAGACGACCTGTACGGAGGGGTAGTATATATCGCAGGGGCTGAGAAATCGGTAGAGCGGGGGAAGAAAGTAATGGTTGGGAGTACATCTCTCTGAAGAACAAGGGTGAGTAGGGTGGTAAAAAAGAGATGTTGTGTGTGTAATGGCGGATGCCTAAGGTATGGGGTTGGAATTGCTTGGGATGTGACCGTGGTTTCACGTATTCTGTTGACTCCAGGTGGGATTCCCTCCTATGGAATTCTTTCCCCTGTATAACATTCTTATATCTCGACACCTCAAAAGCACAGAACTACTTTTATCCGCCGTACCTATCCTTCTCCGTACATACAATATTCCAGACCGAGCTCCAGGGAAGGGTTACCCTATACCCATCTCGTTCACGATGGTGATTCTCCCTTCCGGCACCCTTACGAATGAAAAACAGAAGCGAAACGATTCTTTCCACGCGCTTTAACCTCTCCTCCCTTGCAAACCTATTCCCATCAGTCCTTCTAGAGATTTATAAATGTCTCGACGATTTCCGTCTCTCCCTTCGTTTTCATTTTTCCTGTCGTTCCATTAACTTGCTCTGCATCTCGAAAAGCACAGTTTAATTTGCGGCATAATTGAGTTTCGATTTCACAAAAGGTTTTTCGAAAGAAAATATTCATCGCCTCTTTTTGATTCCCACAGGATTCGAATTATTTCATTCGGTTTAATTTCGTTAATTAATTCATCGTTAAATAATTTGACCAAAGAAATATAAAATTGGGTCCAAGTGCTACTGAATTGAAAAAAACCAAGCGGAGTGGCTAAAGCACGAGGAGTTTTAATGTGATTTTCTCATTAAATTTTAAACGAAATCGAGGTTACCACGGAATATTGGATAGCCAGGATGAATTCCATTATATTTCTATTTAAATCCATACATTTATTTTTATTTATGCGATTTTTTCTTTTCGCAGTATTGATAATATGCCAAAATTAAAGTTATTTCACGATACCAGTGATTGTAGAGTGTTTCTTTATTTTAGAGAAGCTACTGCATTATAGCAATTAGTTTCTCCTATCATTGGTTATAAAATTCGTTTCGCTAAGTATTCGAAAATAGAAATTCGGAAGAATAGAAATTTTGGATGGTTATAAAAAGACGAGTATTAACTATTGTCTTCTTATGTATATATAAGCTTTAATTCAACCACCTTTCTTTAAGGGAAAACGGTTAGCAGATGTAGTAAGCTCTCTGAAACTACGAAGAAACCAAGTTGGTTTTGATAAAACTCTTTCCAAAACCCAGAGACCTTCTTCTTTGGCTAGGATTTTCCTTTTTATCTTCCCTCCTAATCCCTATCTTAGCCTGGTTAATAAGGGCTTTTTTTCTCCTTTATGCATCGCATGGTCCCGCGGGTCTCCTTAAGGCCTTACGAGGAAGAGTCAGGTCAAGTGGTTTTGGGCACCGCGGGTGCTGCTTGAGGTTTCACGCGGAGCTTCCAGAAAACACTGCGAGATTATGTTTGAGGGGCTGGGATGCGCGGAATTATTACTCTCCGAAAAGATTGCGAGTTCTCCTTTTGAATCATGTTCAATAGTTAAGCGGCTCAAAGCAAGATACTGAAGGACTCTCACTTCATGCCATACTTTTGGAATTCTTTCTCGCGAATGAAATTTTTATTGCGTCTCTCTTGAACTCTTGTGCCGAAGATCTAGGATAAGTGTTTCAGAGAATGTTGAATACAGAGTGTGATATCTAGATTCGAACTTTTAGATATGGGACTGCGTAATACAAAGCTAGCGAAAGGCTTATAGCTAGAATAATATAGAGTTTTTTTGGGTGCTTTAGATTTATAAAATATATTTAAGGACTTAAAGGAAGCTAAAGCCATGATTGCGATTTTAAGAATTTAAGCCGAGTTTTCATCTATGTATTCGAAACACAATCGTAATTTATAGCTTCTTTGACGTATTTGGATCTGAATAACGGATATAATAAAAAGAAGCATTCGATAAGGACTTAATTACTTAAATTTGAGGGACAGTGATCATGCGGAAACTTTTTTAAGTTAAACAAAGCATCGAAAGTTCGTTTTCGTTACATTAATATTCCCTCTGATTCTCGTGAAATTTCAGTTGTTTAATATTTAATTGCTTAGCTTCGGTAATAGGTAACAATAAAATACGGAATCACCTATACTGAGGCTTATACGTTACGTAAATTTAGAATAGCCTTCTAATCGTTTTCTATGCAATGAAAAGTTAATGAATTTTTACAGTAATGAAGATAATAACATATTTAAATACGCATTTGTGAATTATCTTATATTTACTTATCTATCCGATATACTGTAATTTTCTATGACTAATAATCATCTTCTGAAGGACTGAATAATGTCAGTTGAAATCAATTTTCACTCCTCTTTTCAAGAACTTCTATCGGATGTATTCCCTCAAACTGACCTTCTGATTCTGCTGCTCTTATTTTAATTTTCTTTTGTTTCTTAAATTTTAACTTTCTCCCAAATATGTGGACGAGTAATCGCCCCTTCCTTATCTTCTCGATGAACAATGGAGTGATTTCAACGGAAATTAATTTTCATCCTAAGTTCCTAGTAATGAATATTAATACGACCACAAAGTGAAAGGGAACTTTTCAAAGAACTTTGAAGGATGAGATGCCTCCTCTTATTAGAGCTAATCATTCTTTGAATTATTAAGAAGCACCTGTGATAAATCTTGTATCAGCTCATCAAATATCTCAAAACTCATAAAAGTCGATAAGAAAATATTTAAAAGTATAAATTATGATAGAAATTCACTTTATATCTTTAATAATAGATCTTAATTTGAGTGACGTATTTCGTTTACAAGGCAACCTTATCAAAAAAAGGTTTAATAATTCTTAAGAACCATAATGGGTTATGGCCTCAAAAATGTAAAACACAATCAAGAAACGTAATCACAATTCTCAAGTATAAATTTTGGAAATATAAAAAACCAAAGAAACTACAAATTATTGGCTAACAGCGATATCATTTGACTTTAAAATTTTTGCAATTGGACTTATCTAAGAAATGTTTCCTTGTAATGCGTTCTCATAATCATTAATGATTTACTCCATAAGCATAAATGAAGTGCAGAACAAGAATTTTAAACGAGTATAAGATTTTACAATCATAACAGATTATCTGCATATTTGCCTGTGGTTTTCTCGTTACTTCAAAAGCGAATGATTTTTTCCTCAAATCCTTTCGTCAGACGGCGGTGAGGCATTTCGTCCCAATCAAAAGGGCGAAAATTCCGAGGAATATTTAATTGGCTTTGGAATGCAGCAGCCTTCAATGGGCCCCTGCATCCGCAAATGGACAATGCAATCAAAGCGCCTATCGATCGGGATAAGAAATCCACGTCGGTTTTCAGTCTCCCCTCTTTGGCATTCATTTCTTCAGAATCCTCCCACACACACGCGCGTAATCCCTCCAATAAACCCATTTTCTTCTTCCAATTCCCCTTCTGATATTGAACTCTTCCGTTCCTCCTTTCTCCTCTCAACCATCATCTTCGTCCGAAAAATATTCCTCGAGAACCCTCGCGGAGAAAATCTCCTCATCTTCTTTTTGGTATCCGTATTTCCTTCTACGAAAGGAAAAAAACCTCACCCTTTAATCTATGCTACCCACACTACGGCGCCGAAATTCACCCGTCGTAGGGATTCCGCAGCACGAAGTAGAGGTGGGCGTGGCGGGGGTGAATCATCCCGCCAACCCCTAGGGTTCGTCCCCCGGTGGACTTATTCCTCGGCCGGAGGCAACCAATTATGCCAGTGCATTCCCTCTCGCCCGAGGGCTTGAGTCAAGAGCGGCTGAGAACGGGCCGACGCCTACACCCTTTAAAAAACACGTGGATGAATCTTTTAAGTCTTTCGGAGAAGTCGAGCCGTCTCTTTGTTTTTCTAATCTGGTTTGGAATGGATCAGAGGACGCTGTTTTCATTATGCTGTCAAATCCGGATTTCGGAGCTCTGAATCCTCGATGCGAGGCTGGTTTGCTGAAATCCGACTCCAAATATTGGATCCTTATTTGAGTCAGCATATTTTGCGGAATTGAGAAAGGCAGCAGTTATTTGGGTCACTAGCTGTTTTTCGTAGAATGAATCTCGCTTGGTCTGATGCTCAATTGATGTAACGCGTGTCGTAACTTCAATTTCCATACGCTCTGCTCCATGGTTCGCCGTTTTAGATCACGCATTACCTTTCGGAATATTGTCAAATGCCAGTTCAATATGCTTTTATCAACGCTTCTCATCTTTGGTATTCATGTTAAATATGTTTAGATGACAAATATTATGTTCACGGAACTTATTTCATTGTGTATTCATGATATAATAATAATATATTGTCGAATTGTTAACCATCATTCCAGGATACTAATTCGATAAAAATTTATAGAATATCCATTAAGTCCTTTATCTTGTAAATCCTCATTGGTACATTGGTACTAACTGGATAAAAATGTGGGTATTTCTATCGAATATTTTTAAAACTTAAAAAATTCTAATCGATCTGGTGTAACTACCTTTTCCAGAATGCATCAAGGATCAGTAATAAAACTTTTTATCTAGGAAAAGTGAGGTCATACCCTGAAGTGGATTAAAAAGCCTTAATAATTACGAAGTGGCCGAAATTTCAAAACCTTTCAACTGAACCTCGATTATGATTAGTTAAATATTTAGCGCTAATAAGTGGAACAGGTGCAAAACATCCACAACTTCTGCATGCGAAGTTCAAAGCCCTTTTCCACAGCCTTCGTCTCATTCCCTTTTGAAAGCACGCTCAGAGCAAACGTCGTCTTTTAAACATCTCGGAATTTTGACGTAATTTAATGCCGCGAAAGAGACCGATTGAGTGGCATTCGCTTTGGCGACAAAAGTGGCGCTCGAGTGCCTATTCTGACATTGTAAATATACCGCTTGCATTACCATTCCATATATCGCCGGCGGCATGCGCTAATGATCTGCTCGACTTTGAGCCTAAATTTATTCACTGCCCCGGAATAGGTTAAAAGCACCGCTCCCCGCATAACGCGAGCATAAATATATTCCGAAAGATGGGGAAATAAATAAACCACCCTTAAAAAGCGCTCGAGAAATTAGCGAGCGGCAGCCGATTCGGAATCGTGAAAGAATCGGAGAGGGAATTGTGTGCAGTCTTTTCTGTGGGGCTGCAATCCGCATTGCGCCAGCAGAAGAGGGAGAGAGGAAAAGCACTCTTTTTAGTGCCTCGCTGCCCTTCAGCGGCATTCGGACAATCCCAAAGACGCAATGACAGAAGAAAATTCAGGCTCCCATTTGCAGAGAACCTCAGTCATTTCCCTCCTGTGTTCGAGGGGTGAAAGGAGAATTCTAGCCATGGAAGAATTGACTCAGAGTATCATCGCACAATGGATAATAACGAACCATTTCTTCATTAGGGTTTTTAACAAGGAGGGCATTTGGTAGGAGATGATAAGCTCACTGTTGGTAGCTGAATAGAAGCGGCAGCAAAACTCTGCCCTAGGAAGGAATGTGGTTTATCCATGAGATTGATTGTGAAGTAACTAAGAAAGATACTTCAAAAACTGAAATTTCATAAATTTAATTAGGATATTAAGACTTCTATAATGGATTATAATTATCTTTAATGCTTTTCAATGGTTTAATTTAAAAACTATGGAAGTTCTCGTATATTGTGTGGAATCAGAAATTTAAGGGAATGTATTTCAAGTCCTACATGGATAACATTCTTAATTAGGTTCTCCTTCAAATAAATTATAAAAATATTCATTTCAATATCAATTTGTGTGCTGAAAATCAATCAGTACACTATTTAATCTGATCAAGTGTTTACCCTAAAAAATGTGTACATTAATGAATGTATCGAAATTATTAATTGATCATTATAGAAAATGATGGTATATATGAATTCATTATCTCCTTGTCACGCAAAAATCCCGTTATCTCCTTTTTTCGCACTCAATCTCAGTCTGCATTACTCTAGGATGACATAAATTTCAAATGTTAATTGCTGTATTCCTCAAAATTAATGCTTATTTGTCCAACATTAATCAAATCGGTTATTACATCGAAACTGCTGCAACCAAACGTTCATATAAAACAATTAATTTACTCCAATAAAAAATGTCATATAATTTTGAACAGAATCGGTTTTCGTAAAATTATTTCAAAATGCGATTGTGGTGGTGTCCTTAAAGTTATTTCCTTGAAACCTACTTGTCATTTTTGATATGATAGTAGAGAAAGATTTCAATGTCATAGTATATAGTTCGATTATTAACAATGACTTGAAATCAAAATAAATATTTGAAGATCTTTGCACACAAAATGCGCAAAAAGGAATTCGCAGAAAGGGAGATCGAATGTGATTTTCAGAAAAGTGTCGAAATTTGCCTATGAGAAAATTAAACTAGAGGTGAAGGTCGGACCGAAGAAGAGAGCGAAATTTTTTCCATCCACGTTTCTCAACGATATTATTTTCATTACGATTTTTGCCTCTGCATCCCTTCATATCCCTCATAGACGTGCGTGTGCCACCCCAAGAATTTAATGGAACCTCATTTCTAACGCACGGCTTAATTTGAAAAGGGCCCCTGCGGTCTGTCATTCTCTTTTAAGCCTTCTTCCCTCGTAACAATCTCTCTTTTCCACCTTCTACTGATTATCAACTGATGGGAAGCGTCTCGAGGCACAATGGACCAGAGACAACTTTCCGCGGGTCAATATTTTAGTCGGACTGAATAATTTTCTCTTTCATTTTTGAGAGGCGTGGAAATAATTTCTGATGACGAGGCGAGATTTCTTTTTTTCGCAGAGGGGTCGGACGATTTAAATTTGTTCTATTCCTCTTTTTCTATTTGGGTGGTTCTTTATTCGCTCTCTCTCGGGGGTCGTATTGATATTCTTGTGGGGAAAAGACTCACCGTGAAGCGTGCTTTTTTACGTCCTTTTTATCGGCGGAAACATTCTTCGAGATTATTATCTCGGGGATATTAATAGGAAATCTTCGGCTAAATTAACTTTAAATTAGCCGGTTTTTTGCTCGAGTGACGAGAGACCTTTTTAAGAGCATTTATCCAGCTGCTTTATTTGCATGGGCGGGAGATTTTAATGGTTGTTTGATTGAGAAATTTTAATTTTCCGTAAAATTAAATTCGCCGTTTGCCATGAAAATTTCTTCGAGGGTTATATTTCTTTAAAATAAGTGTTATACGTTTTATGATTTCCTTCTAATAGCTTATAATGTAACGACAAGGATATAGGTTCATTCATAATGATGTAAAAAGAGGTATTTGATACATGTTTCATTGTTTAATTAGATATTTTATTTGGGTACAAATTCTTGGACGTTAAGTTGGAAAATTTAGAGTCCCGAGTATTCATCATTGTCAGTATAGAGCATTGGCCGTTTACCTATTTTGTTTGGAGGGTATACGTTGCTGAATCCAGCATCCTACTAATATAAAACACTTAAGATATTTATGGTCGAAGTTAACTGTCATTAAAATAAAACATTTATCAATTAAATATTAATAGTTAAAATGCTTCCTCGTCCGAAGAGGACAACGCAATATTTTCGTTTAGTCAAATACAAAAAACACAGCCTAGAAAATATGAAATTCATGCATAGTATTTTTAGTTCATGAATACCAACCATCTTTAATCTTATACAAGAATCGTCCGAAAACAAATTTGCGTCAATTTATCTAATGCATGTTCACGGAAGTCTCAATCCACTCTGGCTTATCAAATAACAGATGTGGTGACGGAACTTTGTTTGCTAAAAAATCCATCGATACATGACCAGCGGGTCGTTTTAACAATGCATTATGGTAAAGAATATTGAGCAAATGTAGTTCTGGAAGAGGGAGAAACATCCCCTACTTTTTCATTTTCATCGCTGCGTCATAAGAGCGTTCATACGATCCTCTCATTCTATCGCACGCACCCCATCCATGTTAGTTTTCTCTCCCTCATTAAACACGTGAGTCAGAAGAATACCCGCAAAGCGACAAGGGCTCTCAGACATACTGGTCATTCCGACCTCCCGATAAACTCCGTCCGCGATAAGGGAGATTTGCATTATGGGTAATAGGGAAATTGGTATTATCGGATTTCCAAAAATGCATTATTTTCGGATGCTTTCGGAGTCCCCCGTTAATCTCTCTCAGCGACGAGTTTCCCCTCCGTATAATAAAATAAGGCGATCAGTCGGTAACAGATGAAATGTATCCAGATGGCTCGGGGCCGGAGGGGTGGGGGAAGGGGGGGGGGAGATAAGCGGTGCAGACTAACAGGCCGCCGCTCATCCCCTTGCACTCTGACTCATTTCTCCACTCCCAGCAGTTCTCCATCGAAGCCCCACTCCATCCTTTGCCAAACACTCCTCCGATGCCCCGTATTACTTTTTCTCCGCCGACCTCTCATGTCATCCACTCTCCTTATTTCCATTCTAACCTTATTTGCGTCTACGGAATTCATATCCGAAGCTTTTCCCCGAATCTCGATCCAGACCCTCTTTTTTTCGTATCGTTTTAATGTATTAGTATGCCCATTGATGTATTCACCGGCTGTTCGTACATAAATATTCTCCTTCGATAAGAAGGTGATTATTGTCTCTTTTCAAGTGTACATTCAGGAGAAAAGAATAAAAAAATTAAATCGAAACATGAGCATTAGAATTGCTAAAATTAGTTCTATAATCGATTTTATTCCGCACATATGAACCCAACCGAGTATCGATCCCGGAGCCGCCGTCACCCTCGCCGAACCCACTTCTGATGTAAATGTCTTTTCCTCGAAACTATTGCTATTTATATGCGAACGAATGTATTTTTGCTCTTCTTATAATGGTTCCAATTAAATTTAGCGTATTATGTGTCTTATTCCAGATGTGAAAGTTCCACAGTCGTTATACTTTAAAAACGCTCACAAGGGATTGTATTCGAAGACTTCTCCCTGCATATTTGCTTTCCTTAAACTGATTCCACATAAGCTTCGTTTCCCAATCTCACCGTAACAATCTTCCCTTTTTACATCTCATCCACTCAGTTTAAATTCCCTTGTTTACTCTAGTCATTCTACTCTTTTCATTCTTTATTAGGTTCCCCTTTTCCATTTTGGCTTTCTTTTATCATTCCCTTCGCTTCCATTTTCCAGCCATTCATACTCTATGTGTGTCCGTCCTTCTCATTATCCCGTCTTTGCCCTTTTGGCTTTTTCCATGTTTTCTCATTCCGCCTCTTAATCCTTCGGCCCTAATCCCACTCTTTCATTTCTCTTTCTATTGTTACATTCTGCCGTCGAAAGAGCTCTATCCATCACTCCACGTCACTCCGTCTTTCACAAGGGATATTTCTTTATTCCCAGTAGTTGTCTTCGTTTTCATCGGGATTAAGAAACTTTTGCGAGATGATAATTCCCGTTCTCGTAAAAATTCCCAACTCACGGTGTTAAGGAGAAGGAACGCGTTAATCATTTTATTGCCGAAGTTTTGATCTTACGATTTTTTCACTTTTTTGATAGTCATCCGTACTTTATTGTTGAAGAAAGAATAACATGCTTCGATGTTTTGGTTCTTTACTCCTTTTATTAATGACTTTCGGTGAATAGGAGGATTGTCTCAAATCTCTCACCAAATGGAGGATGATTTGACATTTCTATTCTCCTTTATACGCATAATCTGAGGTGCATCTTCATTCTTGTACCCTACTTATGTATGTTTAATAGTAAATGAATTTTAATACTCGAATATATACTCAAATATATTTTATATTGTGTTTATTGAAAATAGATTAATTTTTATACAATATTTTATAATATCATAGAGCTAGAATCTTGTCATTAAATTCTACAACCCAGAGGATATTTATAAATAATTTTAAAGAGCACAATTATGTTATAAATCGCTTCCCTAATTTTCAAAAGAACTCATTGCATCGATCACCAGAAATTTACATTTAAAATTACACTTAAAAACTACTCGAATTTTAATTATGGAAACGATATTCTCTGAAAGTCGCAATCTCTTGCTAAAAGTTCGGAAAATGGGTTTTTGTCTGAAAGCGCCCATTTCGCCCTCTCGAAATGACAGTCGCTCCTGGTCCCCGAAGAGTAGGAGAGAATATATATATCGGGCGTTTTAATTAACTGACCGACAATTTATTCGGCTGCCCCTCACATCCATCCCATTCAACCACAAATTTCCCATCTCCTCATTCCTTCCAAGCGTTTCCAATTGCTTCCCTTGAACTCCTTCCCCAAAAGATATCCAAACGCTTAGCCTCGCACTCTGCAACCCATTTTTCCACCATCATCCCTCAGGGCCACCCATTTCCATACCACTTGAGCTATTTTGTTGCGGCCTTTGGAGTGTGGTCGATGCGTAAACCTAAACGGGAAAACCGATCTTTTCGGTGAGCACGTAATCGGAAAACTGACAAACTGTCATCTTAATTCATTTAGAATTTATGAATCGGGAGAAATCCAGAATAAAACGAATATATTATTGGTAGATATATAAGTTATATAGATAAAGATATTATACACGGACAGAAATAAGTATGTGTCGAAATATAAAGAACTTGATATCTGTCCTTTCAAACATTAATAATATATATTTAAGAACAATATGATACTTTAAATCTTTTAAATTTATCGGAATAAAATGAGTCTAATTTCATCGAATTTGACTTTGAGTAATCGATTCATTAATACGAAAACCGAAACAGCAGATATAATATTTCAAGATTCTAAGTATCCGTGAAAAAAAATAGAAAATTAAGATGTAAGTATTACAATAGAGGGAAAAATTTTAAATTAAATGAGTCCTAAACTTGTTGCGGGATATTGAACTAAATTTAGTTACATGCCTCACAATTTTTCTACTTCGATTCTTACATTCGTAGCCAAATCGTCACCGACATTTGACGATTTAATATTTTGCTGAATTATTTCTTGAAGCAAGAAAAGAGAAAGTAATTAAGGATATTGCAGCTCACCTTCGTGCGATATTTGAATATCCTCTTCGAGACTTAATGCGTTTTGAGGGTTCTTGAAAGCAATGAAAACTCTCGTAGTGTATAACAGTGCGATACTTGATGACACAATAAATTTCATCGCAGGATTATCCCCGATTACGTCACGAGTTATGCCCTAAGAAACGTTTTTATATCCCTTCTCCTCGAATTCTTGGGTTGAAATTTAATTAAAACCTTTACTTTATTAGAGTTAAAATTCGAATAGCGAATACCGCTCGAATGATGGTAAGTGCTTAAATTAAGCACAGCACAAGGAGAAAGATGGAGTGTGTGGATGATATTCTTATCTTCATATTACTGTTTACTTTAACTGCTTCAAGGTGTGTGAATTTCACTCTAGGAATAGCGTTTTCTCTATAATTGATATACGATATATACGATGTTTATTGCAGCTCAAGCTTGTTTCCGTTATGTATCACAGAATATGAAAATGGTTTTGTCTTAGGAATTGGCTGATCTGTTTGATGTTTCATGGCATCAATGTTCACTCGTGTTCATAGTATACAGTGATGATTATGACAAATTAGATTAACTATATGTTTTCGCTTTTGGGATAAATTTTTCATGTAGCATAGATATTCATATTGAATATAAATCAAAAGTAAATATTCATGTAAAGAAATTGCAAAAAGTACATTTTAAAAGTAATATCCAGAATTCACAGGCGCATTCCTATTAACCTGGACTCAGTTGAGGTTCATTTAGTTGTAATTACTATTGGTAAGTTGGTATGTTCACCATTCCACCACCTTTGTCTTTAAAAATTTGTAACAAATTATAGATTTATTCTTCGAAAATCTATCTTCGTATGAGTTCGATGTATTTAAGACAGAAACTAAGCATTAAGCATTTTCGAAATTCAAGATGAATTCAATATTGATTTAAATTCATTAGTATCTTCCGAATAAGATATTTAACTTGTTGTACTTCTATCGATACTATCCCTTTGCTAAAATTCCCTTAACTTTCCCCTAGGCTGATTTCCTCCGAATAATGGCGAATTTCAATTTGCAGTGTTCCCTGTCCTTTTCACTACCGTGTTAACCCGCCTCCCATTCACCTCTCTTCCGTATACACATTTTCTCGCGGCCGTCCAACTCTGTTTATTCTCAAAGGCCAAAATGTTTGTCGCCGCTACCGCCGGCTCTGATACAGTTAGCTGAACATCTGGAAATGAGCAAATTGGAAGAGAGCGTGGATTTTGGGGTGTGCGGAGGGGAAGATGCAATGGATGATCCACAAATGGAAAGGGTGATTATGGCGAAAGGACGGGGAATTTTGATGAGGTGGCTTCATTTTCGGACACCAAATAGGGTTACCATCCCCGATGATGTCCCAAAGTCAACTTTTCTTCCCTCGTATATTTGGTGTTCCTTTATTTCCATTCTCTATTCGGACTCATCCCTATCAAATATCCTCGATTCTTATTTTCTTCTGATTCTCGTTTCTCCTTGTTTTCTGAGCTGATGCGTCATCAAAACGCCTCTTTGGTAGTGGAGTTTATTACTTCGGAATAACAACGTGCTCATTTAGCTAATTCCAGTCCTTTCTGCAAAGTCGAATCCTCTAATGTAGTTGGGTCTATGTTAAGTCCCTTTCGAGACAACTATAGTGCCATTTATGGGCGAAGTTCCTCAAATTAACGATAATGATTTTGAGTAGCAAAATCCCGACAATTCCGCTTGATTGCTATCTCCTTCAAAAGCATTTATTTCCATGGCTTTATTTTCTATTCACGAGTGGGGAAATTATATTAATTTATTGCGAAAATGTCTGAGACTAGTATATAACTTCCTTTAACGAGGGTCAGCTAGGTTCACTCTCCCACTTAGAAACACTTCATTAAGGGACCGAATTCATATTCCTAAGGCTCGTAGAGTCTGTTGTAACTGAGACTCGAACATTCAAGTGCATCAGTTCCATTAGTGCCTGATTCATATTCGCCAGGTTTTTAATCATTTATATTGTTTGCGATAAGAAAATTAGATATGACATTTGTTTTTTAATCGTAGAATGCAGTTGAAGCATTGAATGGTTTTAATTATTCTTTAATCTCTTTCAAATCGATTTCTACAAAAAAAATTCTTTTCTTGTTGAGTGCATATCGTTTAGGATTGCATGGTACCAAAATTGTTAAATTTAACAATAGATTAATGACAATAACACATATTTACTTTGATAAGGAAATATCGATCATATATATGTATTACCTAGTTGTAAGTTTTATTATCGCTCTATATATTTCTATATACTTTATCCATTTTCTTTGACACAGTGAGAAAATTGAATTATCATCATCTTAATTTTAATAACATTTATACCTATAATATTGCACATATTTCAATAAGAATCTTTAATTATATCGTTGAATATAACCTAAAATTCATGAGATGAAATGCAACAAGGTTTTTCTTCTGTATAAATGAATGTAAATAATAATTTGTGGGTTTTAATAATGTAATTTAATAAGCTCTAGATAATGAACGAATAAATTTCTCTGGATATTTAGTTTTATAAATACATGTGAAACGCGTAAAAAAATATTTCAAATTTAGGTAGAAGTATGAAAGTGCTGCCTAAAAACATTTGAAGAGTGATTTATGTAATTAAAAGTTATAGTTGACCATAATAAAAGACTAATTATTTCCAAGTACGTTGCGGTTAAGTATTGTTTAAGTCTTTCGTGGTTTTGTTCTGCGCTTATTTTTTGAAATATTATGGCCAGGGTTCATTCTTACGGTACATGAGCTCTTGAGCAGGGATGAATGTACAAAGGTGCAAGCGTGCGTAATAGCATTGACCAATGGAAGCAATTAGCCGAGCGGTCAACACTAAATGAATTATCACCAATTTGATGTGCGCCGGAGTGTATATCTGTGTTTGCATTGAAGGCTGAGAGTTTCCTGCACGCCACCGTGTCCTTTGGGAAGTGGAAAAAGCGGTTCCCTTGAGTGAGGCGGACACCGATGGCACAAGTGAAATGTTCTTTATCTTCCTCATGATGTTCTAACGGCAGCGCTATTATTTGTAAATTGCATATGTACATTCCACGTAGTAAAGTTGTAGATTAAATCTATACTAAGTTGGGAAGGTTGAAATTCTTTCGCGAGATCTACAGCACATGTGTACTATTATTCAGTTTCCCGAGATTTTGACCCGTATTGTAATCAAATTTATTGAAAGATAACAGAAGTGAATTTTTTTACTGTGATTAGATTAGAAATAGACAGTTCTAATAAGTTATTTACTGCACTATAGATGTTAGAAAATTGGATTAGAAAACTTTATCTACTTTTCCTCAAAATATTTTTAAAATTCCAATTAATAATTGTCTAAACTCATCTTACTGGTGATATATTTACCCCACTTCGTTATTTGGTTTTTATAACATGAATTTATCGGTTTCATAATATTTCCTGAATAAAGTTAATTTAATAAAATCAAAGAATATTTTGTTCTACTTTTTTTTATAAAATTTGGCTTTACTGTGTGATTATTGATTTTATAACTGCGAATTCATCTTCTGCCTCATGTTTGGAAGTCCTGAAATATTTTCGAAGTATTTCTCGTATATAATTCGTATAACTTTGTGCTTTCCTACAATAAAGGCTCGAAAAAATACTCAAATATCCTTTTGATGGATCATATAAACCTAATGGAGGCGATCCGATAGTTTCCTTTAAAATTTTCCAATCCCTTGATCATTCCCTAATCTTGTTCTTTGTGGTGAAGCGCTTACAAAGGGACGCTCCATCGAACATATGTTGATGGGGGGAAATTCAACCTCTCGCTCAGATTCAAAGGATCCTTGGAAAAATTCCTTTTTCTCCGATCTTACATTTAAGGTGATGTCATTGAGTTCCCGAGAAAATCCAACTTTAAAGGAAGCCTCAACCGATTCCTCGACGCGTATCTATGCACATTCTTTCATCTCATCTGGAAAACATCTTTCCTTCAGACGTAGATTCGGACTTTATTGGATTACGGCTTTCGACGGGAAAAAAGAGAAGGGTCATATCGACGTTTGATGTTCCTATGCAGAGCCATTATATCTTGCCACGTGTCCTCTTTAGAATTTTATTTCCCGGAAATGGTCTCTCGTTAGCACACAATGAAGGCCGTGGGTGGAAAAAATATAACCCCTTAAATAGAAAGAATCAAATTCTGATAGAAAGGTGAGCGTTCTTAGGAAAAGTCGATGAGAGATTTCAAGGGGCAAAAAGAATGGCGAGGAAGGATTTCTGTGAAAAGATGTTGAACAAGATATTAAGAAGTTAGTAGGAAAAAGTAAGCGAAGTTTGAAATAGAGAAATCAATTCGTTTATATGAAAGGAAGAACGTTCCTTATTAAGATTGAAATTTAATATAAACTCCCTAAAGAATTCATGGAAATTCATTGAAATATCCCTATAATGTATATACATTATTTCAAAGATATCTTGTTCGAAATTTACTCTGTATTATTTTTCTTTTTTTGTCTATTGTCGAACCACATTTCATCTGAAAAAATATTTTAATTACATTTGGGTAAATAAATCTATGAATGGTGAATGCATTGAGTTTATATTTACAAATTTGGTGTACAAATTTCAAAAATATTAATGCTAGCTTATTTATTTGTGAATATAAGGATCTCGATGAACGGAATATTTTTTCCTCCCACTTTTTCAAATGATAGATAAGAATACGTTCGAACTTTAGTATGCATTCAATGACGTATTTTCAAGGGTGAAAGAATTATTACATCAAATTTATTTTATGAAAGGATTCGGTATACTACATTCTCGAGATTTGGATTTAAGAGAAAAATATTTAATAAATGTTAAATGTGATGACACGTAAATCTCCGTACATAGATCCATTCCAAGATTGAATTCAATAGGTTTACGATGCCGGAAACACCTTTAAACGAAATATTTCCTGGTGCATTCCATTTAATAACTCCATTCCTCCAGGTGAGAGGAAGAAAAATTCTCGCGCATTTATGAAGAAACGCTTCACTTACTTAAGGTCGGAACCACTCCAAAATTGAAATTTGAAAGATTTATGAACCTTTTCAACCCGCGAATAAACACTCGCCTTTCCGAAGAAAATCCTTCGTAATATTTTGATATGCAGTTTATTCATTTCCGAGAAATCACTAAAAGCTATGCGGTATCCAGGTGACCCATTTACTCCGGTAAGCGTCCATTGAGTTAATTTGTAGAATGGGATATTGAGTCAGAGGAGTCGGCAGAGAACCTTGGGAAAATGCCTACGCAATATCTCTCCGCAGCATATAAATTATTACTTGTATCCATTTTATGAAGGATGAATCATAAAAACGGCAATAAATGTCAAAAGCATTAATGTGAATTAATGATGATATTTTCTCTGATTCCTCATCTGAGGATATATTTCCATTTAGCTGCTAAAATAATGATCCAGAGATTCTATTTTTATTTGATCATAACATTCCAATCTCTACTCTAGGTCTGTTTTCCTATCTCTATTTAAATGTTAACCGAGTTTGTTTACAGCATTTTCATCAGCACATTCATTTGAATAGTCGAGATTAAATGATTTTGAGTAACTTGTAATAAGTATATTTTTCACTGATATTGATTCAGTAAATTGAATATCTGCTTCGGCATCAGTATTAAATATATATAAATATTTAAAATTGGAATAAACAAAAATTTTCACTTATTTTACAAGCAATGGTATCCTTATTTAATAAGTATTCTTTTAATTTAGCAGTAAGGAAATCTTTGTGATATTCGTGAGGTAGCGCTTATAAATGAATTTAAAATGAATTTTATATTACAATATAATTAACTGAAGTTATATTTATCAATAAATTATATCGATCGTGAATGTTTATTCGATCATTTCCGATTTTTATTGTTGATTGAATACATTTATTAGAAAAGGAAGGAATATGAAAAAAAATTATCATTTAAACTTATAATACTGTTTGCTTAATCTTTCAAATGTCCATTGAATCATTTAGTTTATTCAGAATATAAGAGTTTGATTTGAATGGATAATTATAGCTTAAAAGCACTCTTATGAACCTCAGCCATTACATCTCACCAGAAAATCCTTATGGTGAAGATGCTGAAACGATCACAAGGTTAGGAAATGTCCCATAAGATACGCCTGAGAGTTACCATAAGATCAATCGCTTGTTTTAGAGACTGTTAGAGAAGTGTACATTTCGAGATCCATGTAATGCATCACTAAGTAGTAATGCCAGTGCAGTCCACAACCTTTAACGGATGATAGAGCAGTGCGTGCGTTTCCCACTTTCGAAGAAGGGAGAGTGGAACCTTTAAAACTTTACTATCCTCCCCAAAACTCGTTACAAGAAAGAGGAGGAAAGAGACGAGGAGACCGCAGTCCTTGTCGTTGACTGCGTAAAGTCGTTGCGTGCTCCCCGGGGCATATCGAAGTGCTCCTCGTTTTACGCCCACGCAGCGCCCACCCAAAAGAGAGCATCCTTTACTGCCCCCTCCCGCACTTTCGTCCGAAATGGGGAGTATTCCACAATCGACAGGAATTAAACTGCCGCTATTCTTTATCTCCGCAAGAGAGATGTTCGCGAGTTTTTCGTGGAAGAATTTTCCCCTCTCGGCGGTGTAATTGCTCCGGCAAAAAGCGCAATAAACATTTATAACTCGATCTTTTATGGAGGAGAAGTTCCGGATTAATGTTTTTCGCTCACTGAGCTTGTATCACGTGTTATTATCTTCGGTGGCCTGTGAATTTTTGCGACGCTTAATAGTTGCATTTATACAGCGTCAGCTCGTTATGTTTTATTTGAGGCAATTATAAATTCCGCGTTCTTGTCTTGCTCGTAATCGCTTGCGCCGCATGATAAGGGGAGGGAATTTTGCAGGGATATCATTGCTTTAATCTCTTTTGGTTGTCTGCTTTTCTATATTCTCGAGTGGCTCCAGCGATTTCATTCGGAGTGTTTCCCATTCTAGAAACTAGTCTAGGAACGAATTCCGATTTTAAATTAAATGGATCTACATGTATTCCATGCCATTCTTTTTTATTGTGTCAGTAAGTTAAATGATGCATGATTCCGGTCATTATTAAAGGACCATTTACTTTAATTCAGAAATTATTTTTAGTATGTATTAATTTTAGCGTAATATTTTCAAAATCATTTCAGCTATCATTTTATTGATATTAAGGATGTTTTCATCTACCAGATAAGTGGATAAGTAAAGGATATAGTCCTTATCATAAAAATGGGAAAAATTTTCCCCTTATTGTTCATAATCGGGCAGATGATGCATCAATGAATTCCATGGAAATATGCTTTACGTTCAACAAAATACGATCATTCGCTACATTTATCTATTAATTTTATTTAGAATCGGTCTGTTATTAAAAAAGTTAAAAATTTAACTTTATTCGTACTATATCAGTATCAAAATCAATAAAAAAGCTTTAATATTTCCGAGAAGTGCTTTGAGAGCTATTGGTTTTTGTTTTCTTTAGTTAAAAGTTGTAACTTTCTTGTATATCTCTCGCAGTGGTCAAGATATTAATCTAGTTGGGTTCGATTCATATGTTTTCCCATTAACATTTTATTTCTCATAACTTCTCTACTCTTAACTTCCAGGAAAATAACTCTAAAAAACAAAACCTCCTCTTAATTTTATTAAATCCTGTTAAATTACATTTTCTATTTCGATTGTTTGCAAGTATTTTGGAAGCGGTCTAGTTATTTCAACAACGCTCTAGCAAAATGTTTATTTCCCATTCGCTCTGAGGATTCAAGCTGAGAATGAACATAATGCATCTTTGGCACTAGTAATTTAAAATCGAATTGCTTTTGGAATTGCTTGTTGTTTTGACGTTATCACGTATCCCTACTACAGAATAGGTTAGAAAGGGCTTTGGGATGTGACAGAGGTACACATTCGGCCAACCAATTTTGTTTTCCAATAACAAGGATTGGCGGTGCTTCCGTTTGGCTGATGTCGTGCTTTGATTTCGAGGAAAAGATCTATTTCAGCTCTCGCAGTTTCATGACTTTCTTCTGCATAGTACGGAAAATATCTCCTTAAAAGAAAAATACTAACCGTTTTGGAAGCTACTTAAACTTTTAGCTGCAATATCATTATCTAGTAAATGAAAAACTTCCAGAATTCTTAATTAAGCTGAAAGCCAAAGAAAGATATAAACACAAAGAAATATGTTTCTCTATTTGGAATGTACTTATTGAATAGATTCAAATTCAACAACTTGGAATATATGACTGAATTTTAATAAGAATAATAACTAATTACACTTTAAATGCAAACGATGTACGAAGTAATTTATTTTGTATATAAATAAAAGAATGGTATACTCATTGAAATATTTAAGCAAATATAATAAGTGAGTTTGCATATCTAACAGGAATGAGAAATGAGTAAAATTTATGGTTAGAGAAACTATTTTGGAAAAAACTAACGAGGAAGTATCCTTGTATATATGCATCCTATCACAACGAGAAGAAATCGTGGAGCAGTAATATGATGCGTTAATGCTGACACGTATTTCTCTTTTTAAAAATTTTATACTTAAAGGCATACAACACTTACTAACGGATAAGGTTATTTTATTTGAAAAATTGTGAATGATGAATGGAAATTTCATATTACACATATAAACGTTAACTTCTACTTTAATAGATAAATTAACAACCTCAAATTTAAGGTTGTTGAGATCATGTGCTATCAATCCGGATTTTCAGATTTTTTTGATAATATGTTTGAGACTGGCATTGAGATCAGCTTTGAGAGAGTACTTTGATTAATTTTCTTGGGTGGCTTATATGATTAGAGGTAATTTCACCTATTTATTATTTTTTTTGAAACAAAGTACTGATTCAGTATTTGGTAATATGGAATTTTCCAAAAGGGATAAGATTTTATACTGCACAGAAATTTAATTTAATATTTTCCTTTCCGATGGTTATTCTATTTTTGTACAAATTGCTTGTAAGAGTATAGCTAGCACGTACAGAATTATTTCTCCAAATATCTTCTTTCCTTCTTCTATTCTACTCTCTGCGCTGAGTACAGAAAATCCCTTTTCGCATTTCCTTACCCAAATACCTCATATCTGTCGATGACAGGCATTTACCTTTGCACATCCAAATCCACTCTCGCGGCAATTCTACCACGATAAATTCCAATGCTATTCAAGGAAAGTGTGTAACGAAGGCGGACGATAAAAAAACTTTCCAGTTCTCAAACTTCCGTCTCCTCCCCTTTGAAAAGTTTGAGAGTAAACGATTGATTTAGAGGTTATTTCGAAAATTCAATTTATCTTTTGGCAAACGGCCCTCGAGCATCCACTTTCACCCAAACCACGGCCGAGGGAAATATCGCATTAAAAGGTGAAGAAGAAATGAAGATGGTAATGCACCGGAGGAAGCTATTGGCGCGGAGATGCGGCAGAAAAGGAAAACGCGGAGGACAAAGAAGAATGAGCTGTAAAGTCCCGCAGAAAAAAGAGCGATGTTGTCGTGTATCTTTGCCCGTGTGCCGACGCCAGCAGACATTGCCGCCCATCCGACGTGGACCAGAAACAAAAGACGAGCGGGAGGCGGAATCGTGGAAAAAATAAGGTACGATCGAATAAACATGGAAAAGAAGGATGTCCCTCCGTTTATCTTTGCAGCTACGATCCCTTTTCATGCGACCTCTCTTGATCCTTCAAAGTCTTCCGCTCTGTTTCCGAAGTAGACCGTCTACGGAATAAAACGCGGGTGTACTGAAGACTGGCGGACTGTGAATTTCCATTCGGACCTTAATCTGGAACATTGACGTCCCCGGAATAATTTCATCTTCGGCGTTGAGCCTATTGCGTTTGTTTATAGAGCTATGCGTGGAAAGAATTGAGTTCGAGGAATGCGTCTTGCTGCCCTCAAAGTGCAACCGGCCCTATACGCCTTGCCATTTTTCCAGATTGCGTATCACTAAAGAAGTTACGGAACCTGGGCGATTATTCCGGAAGTTTTATGATTTAGAGTAGCCTCGCTCCGTTGAATACTTCTCCGTCGATAGTTGCGTTGTTACGGACTCGCGAAGGCTTTTCCTGGTGTTATTTCATTTTTACTTTTCGGAAGCTTTGAAGTTTTATAGACGGATCAATGATAATGATAGATAAATAATCAATCAATCATTATATTTCAGATGGATTTATTTTGCTGGGTGAAGTAAGATACATATTGAGTTTAAACAAATGAAAGGTAGTGGATGAAACACGGATATAATATAATATTTTGTAAGTAGAGATAATTGTTCTTCCTAAGAGAAACTTGAAAGAGTAAACTGAGAAAGATTTTACGGAATTAGTCACAGAATGTTTTTCGACTTTTTCGATATCTGAAGGTTTAAATTGGAGAAATTTTATTTGAATGAATTAACTATTTTTACATCTTATTAGTAATTTTGCATATATATAGTATATTAAACTTTCTGTGGGGAGCATCTCAAAGAATAGAGGAAATTTAAAGTTACCTTCTTTGATACTAATGTATTCTTTCTGATGACTTAGAAATCTAAATAATGTACCGTTAGAATACGTTTCAGTTACTGGTAGTAACTAAACGTGTTCGAAGAATAGTATAAAAATATCTATCTTCAATTACAAAGTCGTCCTCAGAGGGACGGGATCGACCCCAAATCTCTTTTCTAGATAACTCTTATGATGAACGCGTATATCACCCATTCAGCATCCTACGTTAAATTTCTTCTTCATTCGAAAAATTTGAATTTCTGCTTCTTCAGAGCTCCGACCTCATAAAAAAATCAAAATATATTTCAAGGTCTCTCTGAAAATATGCTCTTGAAGTTTTCTGCTCGTTTGTACATAAAAGTGACCGCTTACTATAAATTACGAAGCTTACGAGCCATCAAAATATCATCGTGTAACGCTCTGTCTACTAGCATAAATTTTTCTTGTCGTAGAACCTTAAGCTTCTCTATTAAGGTAAGTTGATGAACATGTTAGTTTCAATCGAATTTTGACGACGCCTCATCGTATTTTATTATATAATTCTATCTTTTACAGTAGATCCCGGCGTTGAAACGGTCGTAAAAAAGATTATACCTAGAAATTCCCGAATCGAAAATAAACGCGAGTAGGCATTCGGAATGAAAGCAAGGGCCTTGATGAAGAAATGTTATCCGTGCGACGGAGAGCGTGCGAAGGAGACACCGTAAATTGAAACGCAATCTGCGGAGCATAAATATGCATTCGAAAGCGAACCAGTTCTCGAAGGCGAAATTCTGCCGCACCCCTTCGCGAAAAGGGAGCGCGATAAATGGTACACCTTCCGACGGCTTCTTCTTCTTCGTCGCCCTTCATCGGCGCCTTTGATGGTGCGTGCATCGAAGTGGGCGTCGCCGCCATCGATCGAATGATTCCCCCAAAAGCAGTCGTGGATTTACGCCGAGTAATGAGCGTGCACGTTGCGTTTCTCACTGTCTCCAGACATGGGTGGGTGAATTTCATGCATGATTAACTCCACCACCGGCGGTGGCTTATGAAAAACATGCATGAGGCGATTCTAATTCTCGTAGATCATGTGCTCTTAAATTCACTTGGTAAAGCTCTTTCGTGCGCTTCAATGCAAACCTAACTTCTCATTTTGTCCGACCTGAAAGATGCCCCCTCCTTAGCGAAGAATTTATTGCGTTTTTAATATCTTTAGAGATACGTACGTTTTAATATACGAGACCAGTTACTTACATTACTTTTAAGAGTTCCTTAAAATTATGAAAATCAGGACTCTTTTACGCTATGGTTACGATTTACTTCCATAGATTTGATTCACTTCAATATATGTACATAGCATTATTTGAAAGTGATATTTCCTTAGAAGCTATTTAATTTTGAAAGTTTGTAATCTATAGATAGATTAATTACTGAAGAACTCTAATAAAATTGAATTCTGAATAGTGAAATGAACAGTGAAAAAAATAATCTAAAAATAATAACGATAATATTTTATTCATCACGAACAGGTGTATGTACCTTAATTTAAAATTATATTCACTTTCCTCGCACCGAAATAGTATTGCTGTAGATTATGCAGGGTATTTATGTACATGTACATGTGATTTAATATACAGGCAAACACATATATCATCTAAGAGAAAAGAAATCCCAATAGCCAGGATTCAACCTGGGACCTTAAAGTTAAAATAGCTTACCGATCCGATTGTCGATCATTTTCATTAAATTATATTATATCGTTTCCTGTACATCGTATTATAAACTGAATGCTGTTGAAGGAAATGAATTTAAATAGAATTTCATATCGATTTACATTTTTAAGCGAAATTGGTATAAATAAATTTGAGATCATATTTTTATTTATGTACCTATAGAACAAGAATGAATAATTATAGCTCTTAAAGAATTTTCGCAACGAAATCATCTATTTATATGAAGAACGTTCCATTTGATAAGTTGATGATGTATCATAGGGTCACACCCTCTGTAGTATATCAGAATTTAGCGTGCCTTAGGGAGATCGCTTTTTTACTTCCTCTCGATCTTTCCTCGGTCATTCCTCATAATGTTTTCCGTTCCTCAAAAAATGTCTCTCTTCTTCCGTTTCAAAACAAAACGATGTTTCCCCCGCCTTACTTTATCTCCTTCTCTTTTGACTTCCGATGCTTTTCTTATCTCCATCATCCATCCCTTTCATCCCATTATTTATCATATTTCCTCCTTTTCTACCACCTTTCTGTATTTCTTCTTTGATGTACACTCTTCTCTCCTCTTCACCCTTATGCCCATGTACCTCTTTCTTATCCCCCTCTTCATCTCTATTCTTTTCTGATGTTCTATTCTTTACCTATTCCTCTTCCTTATCGTTATCTACGTTCTCCCTCTTCTACCTTTTCGAAATTCGCGTAAATTATTTTCTCCACTCAAAACCCTCACGAGAGTTTTATTTACCTCCAATATTGAAATAAATGTCTCTGAAAACTTGCTCCATGCTATTATTTAGTTTTCTAAAGTTTGGAGGAGAAACATCTCAAGCAAATTTGTCAGATTTTTTTTGGTATTTAATGAATTAAATAGTCTATATTTATTGTTTGCAAATTAATTTGAATTAGATTCAAATTTTTGACTTGATTCTTTTATCAATTTCAGTGAAGGGCTTGTTTAATTATCTTGTAAATTGAGTGTTTTTAATTTTTCTGTGAACTTGAATATGTGTATATTATTCTTTAGAAATTATTTAAAGAGTTTATTTATCAGCACTCTAAAGGAATTTGTATGCTTCGATAAATTCCTCCGTTTAACTCTTAAGTTCATTGTTATATGAATATCAGATAGTTGCAATCTCCTTCATTATAGCCCCGAGTATAAGGTACAATATTTCTCACTTTTAAAATGACCATAAATAATAAAAAATAGTCTCAAATTTTAAATCGTTCGAAAAAGTATCCGAATCTATAAGATATGTATCTTCAGTGATTTTTTTAAATGGTCGGTTCAAAATCCGGGTCAATATTGGTTTACTTTTCTCCCGATAAAAAGGATGTTCCGATAATGGAAGTAATTTTTAGAATTTAGAAACTGAAAAAATACACGGCTACTTCGCTCGAACGAACGCTTACATCTTGTTCCAATAGCTGTGACAAATTATCCGCCCCAAGTACCGCTCACTATCAGGTCCCGTGAAGTTTTCCCGTAGGAATGGTGAAAAAAGACCTGATTAATGAGAGGGAGAAATCGTTATGACCGTAGCACGACCTAGATCTGCTCATTTGAATATTTCCCTTATCTCCCTTGAAGAAAATCAGAATCTATATCTTGGCCTATCATTATAGAATGCGGGAAAATATAGGTTTTAATACTACGAATACATCTCAGATTAATGTATAGATAAATAAAAATTTGATTATACTTCTTTCGAGCTTAAACCCTGGTATTCACCAAGAGTATATTTTAAGTAAATGGAGCGTAATTACGTAATTCATTCCTGAAATACTAAAGTTAATCATTAAATTAATACATATTTAAATAATAGAAAAAAATAGTTGATCTCTAAAATTTTTACGTTTAACTTTGGTTTTCTACCCTTCATGAATACAAATGTTAACCACTGAATGACTTATTGTGTGGATTAATTTAGATTTTATTTGCATCTTTAAATGGCGAAAATAAAAGTGGCTTCTTATATCCTTGGAATTGTGGTGCCTAATTTAAATTATTGAGAAAAATTATGTATAATTCTTAGAGAAATATAATTATAGCAAAATTAGGATATGAATTTCGTAGAATATTACGTTTAAATGCTCGAACGTTTTTTATTGAACACATTAAAAATAACACAAATAGTATTAATTCACAAAAAGTTAAAAATATAACAGTGAACAAACTAGGCCTTTCTTATAAATTCAAGCGGTTACACATTGTGCTGTATTCATCATCGTTCATTTTTAGAGATATCGATTCAACTTAAACCTTTAACATGAGCATAACCGCCCATGATTACAATCCTTAAGATTACCATATAGTAGTGACATATCTGAGACGGGTGTTTTCATTATCAGTAAAAATAAAAAACAAGCTTAAACTTATTTCTTTGGAAATTCGGTGTCGAAATCGATTGTCATTTAATGTCAAGTCTCCCTTTTTGTATATATTTAGCAAAATGTGCAAAATTCACGGATGAGTTTCTCAATTAACCGTCCCCTTAATTGAAATGTAAAACGTAACAGGAGACGTCAGACTAATTAATCACCGTGTTGACAATGCAAATATTCCCCCGCGTTCGAGAATCTGCCGTGCCCAACGAAAGCAATTTCCACATATGACGAAAAAATATTTGCCTCCGCGCACGCCTTTCCTCCCCACGCTTTTAATTAAACAAATTAAGGAAAATTATTTCATTTAGTTTGGACTAGTGCCCCAGAGAATGGTGCCTCCCTTTCTTGATTAATGACGTCCGACTGTCGTATGATGCCAAAGGAAAGGCTTCGTATTACAAAAAGTGGAGATTAATCAAAGCGCGAAACATGGCACGCCGACCTTGGCTCAGGCGGCGTGATGTAGATAACCAATCTATTCTCCAGTTTGCTCCTGTGTGTTTACGGAACGGTTTTGTATGCTCCGTTTATGATGTTGCTACATTCACACGCGTGTTCAAAATGAGATTTTTAGAATGTATCATTTTCGTACGAACTGCTATTTGCAAAAGTGATCAGTTCTTTATACTGGTTTCAATTTATATATTTACGAAAACCGATGAAATTCGATTTTTTGCATTCAATGTAGGTGACTGATTATCGGCTTTATTTGTAAATCCAAAAGTAATCTTTCTCCAACTCTACTTCGCAATGTATATCCATCTTTTTACTCGAAAGTAAATGCACTTTCTAGGGAACTAATCATTTTGTTCATTTTATTCGTGTAGTTTTTACGCGAGATGGTTCTGAAATTAATTATATCTTACAATTATGCATATTATGTTCGTCAAATATTTTATTGATTTGTTGCGCTGAAAATGTTATTTTATCATTCGTTATTCTACATTATACTCTAATTCTCTGTATAGACTCTAAGTGTTTTATAAATTATTATATAATTAAAACATTGCATTAGAAAATATTTATGATGTACGTCTTCATATATATTGTATCGTAGTTACTAAAGCAGAATATTTTGTAAATCGACGAAAATTGTTTTATTTCGTAAAAGTAAACATTAAAAAATTATTATATAGTTTTTAATAACGAGAATAATAATTATTCACAATTCCCAACAAAAAAGCTTATTTGTGAAAATTTTATCTGAGTTCAAATTAGACTTAACTTAAAAATATCTACTGTTTAAATGCAGAAATTTCTGCTAATATTTGTTCTGCATTTGTTTAATTTGCCTTTCTACGCATCTCGTGGAACATTCACTCCCATCATCAGAATTAATTTTTCCCTACGTTTGCTTTTTAGCTCATTTCAGCTTTGGAATAAATGTCTGAATTATGGAGAGCTAAATTTGAGCCACTCTTTTTGTCTTTTAATAGCCCAGTCGCGTGACTGCTGGTGATTGACTCCCAAGGCCTCACTTTACGCGCCCTTGCGATGGACCCAAAGGCAATGGAAAATAATGGAGAGTCAGCAAGACTTTATGTATTTGTATATAGGAAATTGTATAAGCACAAAATATAGATTTATTTTCATTTGAATCTCGTTGCAGCTCGTAACATATTGGGTTCATAAAATTAGTTGATTTTCCCTGCCTAAAGAAAATATCTTCATTTATGTTCTAAATGTATTATATGTTTTTGCTGTATGTATGTATGGACTTTCAAACAGAGATTTTCGCTGTGATACTTTCGTCGAAAGTGGCTGAGATAGATTTGAATTTATGTGTAATCAGCATTCGAACCCGGGACCATTTTGGCCACACTTCCATTTATTTGTATGAATTCATCTCAAGTGATATCAGCAAATTTATACGTAGATTGTGGTTAACTTAACAATTATAATTGAACTATAATTACTAATTATCAAAAATAATGAAGTATATTTCTGTGACTTATGTAATAATGATCAAATATTTTATCATATAATTATTCTCAAATTACTTAATTCTAAGTTAAGGACATAAAAAGTGAATGATCACAATAATTGTGAATCTGATTCGTCGAAAGATCTTAACATCCCGTTAGATAAATAAAATAGAAATGTGACCGAATAAATTATACAGAATTTCTCCTGTAAGTATACGTATCTAGAAAAATATTCCATCTAGGAAAACAAAAGGGAAAAGTTAAAAGTCGAGAATGTGGGTGCAGCAAACAAAGATGGGAATGTTTGACTGAAAGTGGCGTGCGGGTGAAAGAGTCGAAGATTTGGTCCAAAAGAAGTAATTCCCAAGACAAATAAGAGCGGATGAGGGAGGGCGGTGTGAATAAACATCGGCTCCTTTTCCGGTCCAACTAAGCTAAATGATTCAACGCTGGTCACGAAGTTATCAACTTTCTATATTTTTGGAGAAAGCTCGGTGGTAATTTTTCACTCCGTAGGAGTTTTGGGGGAACATCTAGAAATAAATGATTTTGTTTCAGAATATATGTGTTGCCATGCGAACGAAGTTATCTACCAATCGTGTAAGCGATCCAGTTTCAATTTTCGAGGCAGATTTAACCGAGTTTACCGAAGCTATGAGGTGGATTGGAAATTTCATCAGGCAAGATATAGTTATATAAACCTCAACTGTATATATGATCGCGGTACTATTTTATGTAACACAAAAATTATTAATATACGTCAATGATAAACTATTGGAGAAAGGTGATTGTGAAAGAAAATTTTGAAAGCATGAAATTATTCGTCTCAAAACAAAATTTTACCACAAAATTATATTTTATTTTAATTTACAATATTTAAAATTAAAATTCGGAATACGTAATTAACCTTGTTGATAATAGGCAGCCTTAAGTATTTCCTCTACATCATATAATTCGTATTGCTTGATTTTCGATGTCATAATTTCATAGCTGTCGAAATGAAGGTTTTTCATTCCAAATTGAAATACGGTCAAACAATTTGCCGCTTTATTACTTCCTGATGTCATTGCGTTAGAAAATAACGAATGAAACTCCCTATCTTGGCACTCGAACTCAGAGATGCGATTTGTCCTAAGAGAAAGGAGAAAACAAGATCGTAAATCTTCATCGGTAGTGTGGCGAAGAAAAATCTATTCCTTCAACTATTTCAAACTTCTCTCTTGCCTTGCGCACCCATTATTACTCCGTTTGTATTTGCGATACATTAAAAATACTTTCCAGACTATGACTATGAGTCGATACTCAACTCATATTTTACGGTACTGCTCAGATGTAAAATGCATAAAAGGAAAGGAACTTAAGATGTTTCTTTCACCAAATTCCATTCATTTTATAAATTTTATAAGGATGACTACTGTCATTTTCATTAGTACCAGAAAAGTACCTAAAATACTTTATTATGTACTAAAAATTGGAGAATGTACTTTGCTTAATTTTCGAATATATTGAATATAAGTTGATATCAATTAATATTGCAAATATCTTATAGTTAATTTCAAATTTAAATTTCCTCACTATCTGAACAATTCTTTAAAATCATAACATTAGTAAGATTAAGTATTGTTTGCTGAAATTTTTATATCAAGTAATGATGCATACCCAAATTCTAGACTTATGTTCTATCTAAACATAAGTACATTAAGTACAGAATTATTTAACTGTTCTGCTCTATATTTATGGATACAGAATTCAATAAATTCATTTTAGTATTGCTTTGATTAAGTTAGAATATTATGGTAAATATTGAAAGAAAAGAGAAATTGATGTGAAGCAGTTTTCTTCAAAACGGGGGTATAGGCATTGAATATACTCCAATAATAAAAAAAAAATACGTTTTGAATTTCAATTTCATTACTTTATATTTATGTATCTGTTTAATGCTAAAAATTTATTGTAACAGATTGTAATGCGATCATATCGCCCGAGGGTTTTTTGTATTTACTTCCGAAAAAAGTTCCCAACATCTTCATCGTCTGCTGTTTCAAAGTAGCCTTTAATTTTTTGTGCGTTGTTTACGAACAATATATATTCATAAATGAACAATTTTAACGAGTCAACTCCTGTTCGAGAGAAGGAAGAATAGCCAGTAATGGGACTTAACCATTAAAGGAATCGCATCAACGTCTACCGCTACTTTATATGGACTGGAAAAGACACCAATCTCAATCTTGTTGCTGTAAAAGGATTATTATCTTCCCGTCTCTTGAGTATTACAAGAATTTCATTAAGTGTACAGGACATCACAGCCATGCTTTGGCTTTTCAGACGTATTGAATATATAGGCTTAAGTCTGAGATAAAACACATTCGTTTATAGGAAGTGTTTAACCTCCTAAAAAAATGAAGATTCCGTAGATGGATATTAATCATAGAATCTTCCATTACGACCTTAGACAACAAGGACAAAACGTTTCAACATGAGTTCTATGAATGTCAGCTATCGAGGTACTATTGGAAAATCGTTTTCGCAACTAACCATTTGATGTCTAAAAGAATTGTAAATACTTTCCCATTTATTTTCCTTCTATATTTAAATTGATAGGCGATTGAAGTATTGAAGGAGAATATAATTCTAGATTGGATGGTCAATAAATGTCTTATGTATCCCTCAAGAATAAAGTCATTAACTTTCAGCAAATAAACGAGTGATATTAGCGCATTAATTGCAAAACGGTGTTATATTTCATCGATAGAGGTATTCAAACCCTCTAGAGAAGAGAATTAAAGTTCTTTTACGAATGGTCCCATGTGTCTGGTTTTTAATACGCTTTCTAATCCACCCTGTTATTATTTAAATGAAGCCGTAAGTGGTGATATCATAAATAACTCTGTTATATTTTGAAGCATTTGCTACACTGCTGTTTCGTCTGTAAACTTGATTTCCCGTATATTGTAAGCTCCGCAAGAGGGTGCGGAGGAAGTTTGATGTTTTAGACCTGTTTTTTATGGTTATGGAGGATGATGGACACTTGATTTCTTTATAGGCGTCCATAATTTCATATTAAAGTGAATAATTTATTTTCGGTGAGGAGTTGAGTCATAATTTTTGCTTTAGATTTTCATCCTCGGCTAGAGGTTGGACTTCTTTCCTTAACTTCTGGGCGACTTGGACATCAGGATTCACGGAGAAAGTGTGCTTACATTTTCTACTCGAAATGAAAATGTTCGTATGCAATCGTAATGGATTTAAGTCAATACATGACGAAGCAAACATCGAAAGTCCAAATTAATCAGAAAAAAATCAATGAAAATTATAATAAAAATTTGTAAGGGTATCATCGATATATCACAGCACATGTTGAAGTTCCTCTTTACTAATTTCATTACTATGGCATCAGCGCGTAATTAAATATTTCATGGTCTATCAAGTCTTAAAATAAACTAGGAATCTTTAGCAAATTTTCACCCTAGTTTCTTCAAAAATGTTTAATATAATTAAATATCCCATGGGTGTCAATCACTTAGATGTACATGTTCATTTTCATCGGAATGGATACAAAAAACTCATGATGCTTCTTCTCAGTTTCGATAGGAATATATTTAAGACTATTAGGATTAAAATTGATTTTCCATATGAACACGAAGTATATTCTTTGATGAAATTATAGCACACATATTTTGAGTTTATATGTTCATAGTCCTAGCCACTTAAGTAAATTAAAGAAATAGTTCAACAAATGATATTGTAATTTTCGTCCGCATTCGCTCACTTCGAGACGGGAGTTACTTTCGATCGCCTTTCTAAAATCGGTTTTTAGCGCTCAATCAAACGAGACGCCATGATTCTCAAGCATAAACTCCCCATTCGTTTCAAGAAATCATCGGACCACTTAACGTTTTAGTCAAAAAAATCCTCCTTTCACTCCGTCCCCAAATCCCGCTTTATCGCTCTCACGTTCTTAAAAGCACCTGGACCACAGCTTCCTTCGGACGCCTCGCAACAGAGAGAGGGAAGTTTTTATTTTGCCACCCCCACATAACAGTTTCTCCCACGTTACTCGGTGGGAAGAATCGGAAAAGCACGGAAGTGTCCACGAAGCAGAGTGCATGTCCGAAGAAAGTTTTCTGGGGTCACTCACTCTTGGGAACCTGCAGTCGACCACACCGAAGCTCCTCCAATAGTCCATTAGCCGCTAGAGTGGATGCTGTAAATCAATGAGCTTACTTTATATTCGGTGGGCTTCAAAGAGTGCTGTTAATCTATGGTCGAGTCCGATAGGTAACTCTCTGTTTTTTTGGTGGCTCGTTCGTTGGCGTGAGGTAAAACGAATTCCTCCTGAGCGGACACTGGGCCTCAATAATGATGCATCGGCCTCTGTTCTTCCGTGTGACCTTAAAAGGGATTTTTTATCTTCACTGAGTTGATTGAATTATGCAGAGGAACATATGAAAAAGAAATATTTACTCTGAAAAGGTGAGAGGTGGCAGGTGCCCTAGAAGCTGGAGATTATTTTTTCATAAAAATTTATAGTAAATTTTAGTCTGAGATTATAGTTATGAAATCTCTTCTTCCATTTTAAATATTGATTGGCTTTTCATTGTCATATTTACTGAGGATTTTCATAATTTAAAGGCATAATAAAGAAGCATACTAGATAGTCCTGTCTCAGGCCAAAATTCAAAGTATATATAACAAATGGGAGATGGTGATGTTATTAATAAAAGGTCTATTAATTTTTCATATTAAATTTTTGAGATTCTCAAATGATAAGAAATTGTTTTAGAGGTATATATAGACTTAAAGTTTAAGGAATTAATTCAAAATTTTTAAAGGTATCGATAGTGACACTGTTATTATATAGGCAATCTCAACTTGGAAATAATGCTCTTAAATATACCTCATCTTATGCGGAATCATTTTCTATCATTAAATTAATTAGTCTGCTTTATTTTAACTCCTCAACATTTAGAAACTGGACCGAAAACGAATAAATTCACCGTATCCGTTGTTTAAGATTTTGGTTTCTCCCTTTTGACTAGGATAATTCATTGGGAATATTGCATAATCATTCTCACTTAACAACAAGAACGAGAATAAATTGTAATTTGAATTGATCGGATGAGTTATCTTTTTCCCCTCAGTGTAGAGCATATGGAAATTTCTTTTAACTCTAAATTATAATTTGAATTATGAAAATCTTTTTAGATGCAATGCTTCTTTTAATTGGACAAGAAATAAACTCATAAATACTACTATTGCCTTGTCACATCGACCATTAAAACGTGAAAAAGGGCATCTGAAGCATTCGGAAGATATATGAGCAACCAGCGGGAATCAAAGTTTGAGAGGAGAAAGTTTCTTCAAAAATTACCACTTGATTAATTGCACCTCTTTCTTACTCATCTTTAAAGACTCCTACACATAATTTTTAACGGTAATGAGTGACATATTTACTTTCACGGTCCGTGGACGAGAAGTAATTTTTCTCCGGTAGGTTGAAAAAAATCAAGAATCGTCATCGTCACGTACGTTTCCATTCACTACTTTCCTCTTTACGGGTTCCTTTCAGCCCACGACACCCACTCTCACCGACATCTTCCCACGTCCCTTCGGAGGCACTCCCATGAAGGAGGCAAACATAGGGAGCGGCGTTTCTCTCGTGTATAGTAATAGGGTCCGCTACTTTGTTTTTCCTTTCTATTGGCCCACGTCCACTTGTTTCACTAAATTTTATTTACTGCTTCGGAGTCGACTTCTCTGATTTCCGATCTCTACCGGAATCTTTACCTACGAACTGTGTTTCGCAATTTGGGTGCGATTAGATCTGTGTGTGAATTAAGTGATTGATATACTCCTTCCTGTAAATCGAACTGACGCCTTTTAACTTAACGAATTTAGGTTCCTCGAGAATTCAAACATGTCGAATCTTCCGGGTCTATAGATAAAGTTGTTTAGTGGATTAACTCTTTTTTCTAACATTTTGCGGTTAAAGATAGTCATGTGTTCTTGAATTTGAAGTTGTTTTTTTTTCTTCCAAATTACGATGAAATAGTAAAATATTGCGCAAATCAAAAGAATTCCCTTTGAGCTCAATGCGTTATTTGTGATTCTTTCTTTTTAATATTACTTTTATGAAATTTAAATATTAAAATTATTTAGTTTTCATTTTCATTGAATGTTTAATATTGTAATCTTCGCGTGTTATAAAGCGATTTCGTTATTTATTCATCATTTAATTAGATTATTGTAGAATTTTAAGCTACTAAATCTCTTAAGATATTGAATAAGAAACGTGAAATGAAATACGCTTGAATATATTTAATTATAAACCATAATATTCTGATTGTCCATCACATTTGTCACAAGTGAAAAGTTGTTGTAAATATTAGTCCTAAGCCCTAAGGTAAAATATATCGAGAAAAAAGAAAATTATTTTTTTGTTACGAATAGTAGTTAAAGGAGATATGATATAAAAATTATATCTATCCAAAACCGGTCGTCATATTATATAATCAACTTTTCTCGTTCCATCTTCCAGTCAAAGCTATCCAAGAAATACAGAATATAAATTAATAATGAAAAATAAAAATTTTACTCGTCTTTATTAGTAGACAATGCTTAAATTTAATCAAATGTTTATTTACCGGAAGTTCGGTTATCCCTAGAATATATCTTATGTTAATTAGGATACATATTAAACAATGAAAATCATGGATAAATCTACTTCCAAAAATAAATTATAATTGACTAAAGGATGGTGACGTAAATGAAAATATGCCTCCTATTTGAACTATTTGTCTTCGAAGCTTCTCCGTCATTCAGTTCCATTACCTTGAAACCGATCCCTCAATCACATTTTATTTCCACTTTCACCATTTCTTCTTACCGTATTAGCACCTCCTTCGCCTATGCATTACGACCATGAAACGGCACCATCTCTCACAAGTATTCTTCCATCCTTATAAATATGTTTCACTGGAAAAGAAAGGAGATTCCGCCCACACTCTACATCCTTCACGTTCATACGAGAAAAAGAAGAACTAAAGCTCTCTCTATAACTCTGCAATCCGGATACTCTCAGTATTTCTGAAAAATGGAGTGACGTACTTCTTGAGCTATGCAAGCGGACGGAAGCGAATTTATGGTCCCCATCTTTGCGACGGATTTCGTCCTTCATTTGGAGGGGACAAGAAATATTTCGATGGATTTTTGAAAACCCTTTTTATTTGCTCTCTCATTTCCGTGGTTTTCGTTGGCTCATCGTCCATCGGAATTTCCGGAAGAATTCCTGAGGACCTGTTGAGGGTCAAGCGTTTTGAAGAGCAAATAGGGAACCTTTGTTTGTTTTTAATTACTCGGAGACTGAGAATCATGATTTCGTATTCGGTTTATGTATCGAATATTTTTATCGAAAATGTAAGCTTGTTTATTTATACATCCTTCATTCTCACGATGGAATTTTCCATAACAATGGGATTCTAAATTGCGTGGGGTTGAGATGGATTGAGTTTGAGATGTTTGAAAGTACTTGCTGGATTTTTCAGTACTTTTCCGTGCATTTATAATAATTCTTTTTGTTGTCGACCTTCTAAAATTCTGAATTTGGGACTCTGAGAATAGTTTTTTTACAATGTTACACAAAACTTAGATAGTAACTAATATACGTTACTAATGCTTAATATATTTAGATTCGTTGGTTAAACTAGAACTCTGATCCTTTTACGTTAACTCTGCCACTTACGTTTCAGAGATGTCCATATTATTCCTTTTTACCAAATTGACCATATTGCTATTTAGTATATTATAAATATCGTGCATATCAAAGATATAGATGGCTTCATCTTTGCCATATTTCACGTTTTCACAAACGTGCTCTAAATCTTAGTCACGATTAAATGATCAAATTTTACATTCAAGAATATATAACGTTTTAACCTCCAAAAGAGTGTCAAGGCTTTCTCCAGCTGCGACTGTCAATAGCGAAATGAATACATAAACATCCCAGAAGATGACTCTAAAGAATTTAGAAGGTCATCAATGATTTAATATTATTCAATAAACACGATTTAAGTTAAAGACAAGCAGTATTAAACAGAAAGAACGTGAGTAGTGACCTTCTGAATCAATTATACTACATAAAAAGCCTTTTAAAGTTGTTGAATAGTAGGAATTGCAATTTATAATTCATGAATACTTCCCTAGTAATACACCAAATTTCAATCTCTAGTAGCCAAACGATTGTGAGAATGGTAAATGGTTACTTATTGATTCAGTATATATTAAATTTTTAGCTTGTATTTCATGAATTAACCTGGATTTACCGTCATTAATGCATTCTAGGATTTACAAATGTCAATAATATAATTATGTATAATTGTTTTAAATGAATTATAACTTAAATTTTCTTATACTATACATCACTTATTTTTTCAACTTAAGATTATAAAAAAAATTTCTCTCTTACTCAAGTTCGGTATAAGCTAAAATCTTGAAAGGGAATTTTAGTATAAAAGGTAAGTAATAATACAGTTCTAACATCAATTACGATTTATTGATTAAATCATATAAAAAGAGAGAAAGAAGCTATCCTATATTTTGGATAAATGGAGGTGAATTACGCCTGTTTTAGAATTCTATTGCTGACTTTATTGCCTATGAACCGATTTATACTTCAAGTGGAGTCTAAGAGTGTTGTAGTCAATCTTAGAACAAGTCGAAGCTTTCTTAAATCCAAAACCGGTGTCTTCACATTCCTCTTAAATCCCCGATACATCCATTCTTCCAATAACGCCTATCTGATGAATTTTTTCGCTTTCTTAAAAACACGTTTACATTAATAAACTTAAATAATGGCATTCATGCAAAAATAGTCTTGCATTCAGATGACTGTAGAAACTAAATGATCGTCACTGATTCCTTCTGATCTCTGTTCTAATCAGATCGAACTCTACGTATGGCACACGTTTTTTAATTCTCGGAACGATATCAAACTAATTTTTGTTTTGAAAAATGGTAATAAATGCAGTTAAAGGAACCTATAATTTCTAATTTCTAAAATAAATTGCTTAAGATTTAGTTCATGAATGGAAAGCATGCATATAATTATGAAAGAGAGCAAGAAAAATAATAGAATTGGGCAAATGTAATCGTGTAATAACATATTTAAGATACATTTTCTCAATTGGCATCGAAATTATTGCTTGTGAAATTAAAATAAATCGGAAATAATTCCATAGAATGTGAAAGTAACTAAATAACCAAAATTTTTCAAATCTTTTGGTATATCATTAATAAGCAAAATTTGGAGTTGTTTCTTATTATATTCAAAGCTTTTTTTCGGACTCGATTTATTCGGCCCGAATTGTAAAAAATTGTAAAGATTAGGATTTCGAAAAGAATGAACCACACTATTGATTATATAATGTCAACTCAATGCAATTGATAATGTAAGAGAATATTAAACAGTGTATGAGTTTGTAGAGGATAACTAACAGGACCGTATCGTACCGAACATATAGGTTGAAAGTTATCTCGTTTACCTTAACTTTCCTTGTTTTCAAATATATTGGCATCTGTCCAGTGAATGAAGGACAGTTACAAGAACTCGATAACTTTATTGCTGTCAAGTGACCGATTTTATAAAATTGCCGCGCGTGGCTAAACCTTGTTGGTTACATCTGTGCTCTCGTGAAAATCGTCGGTGAAAATACGTCAGTGGAGTAATTATGTCATCCACACCCGTTGCTACTTCTATTTCAATCCTTCATTGGTACATGTCACAGACTTGGCTCATGCACCAGTACCAAGAGCTTGTATTATCCCGTCAATTTCAAGCTGTTATCAGCCTATTCTGCGAAGTCTTTTATTCCATCCTAAAGGTTCAAAATACTGTTACTCTGAGAACAGACATTTCGTGTGAGGAATGTTGATTCATTGAAACAAGTGTCAAAAGTCAAAGAGATAAAAGAACGTACAAATGAAGCATTTCTATCTTTAATACATGGCTATATACAAAACACTAGGTTCTGAACTGAATATTACTTATAACATCAACCACTTTTTAAATGTTATACCATTGGACTGGTAAAAAAACTATTCGCTATTAGTGCTGTACTGAACCGCCATGATCTTACACCTTTCCTTTCAATTCGAAAACTATTAATTTAAATTGCTGGTATTTTGTAAAATTTTATTCGTGTAGTCACAGATACTATGCC